>JAIOJX010000003.1:96315737-96915737 GCA_022376925.1 Tragulus kanchil
GGCTGAGTTGCTCCGAGCATGCGGAATCTTCCTGGACCAGGGATCGAACCCGCGTCCCCGCCATTGGCAGGCAGATTCTCATTCACTGGGCCACCGGGGAAGTCCAGAGGGCAGTATCGTTTAACTCATTTCACACCTGGACTGGGGTGGGTTGGGCGGTGGCTCCTGCTGGAGTGCGTCTCTCGGTGCTCAGGGCCGAGCTCTCGAGGGGCCTCTGGCCACCACCTGGCTCTCAGGCCCTGTATCGCTGTGAAAGCCTTCCTTTTTTTTTTTTCCTGTTAATGTATTTATTTGGCTGCGCCAGCCTTGTGGATGCTAGATCTTTAGCGGCAGCGTGCTCTTATTTTCTAGGTCCTCAAGCAGAGACGGCACCCGGGCCCCTGCGTTGGGAGGGAAGTCAGGCCCCTGCAGCCCTCCCCGGCACTCTGCCCTCAGCAGCTCTTCCTGAAGCCCTTGAGGAGCTCGGGGCCTCTGGGCGCACCTGTTCTCCTCGCTTGGCCCTGCGATCACCTTTTCTCTGCTTTGGTTTATTTGGCCTCACTCTGTGTCAGGCACACGGACGACCTGGATTCAATAACGGAACTGGCTGGTGGGTCCAAAAAGGCCTCCTGCAGAGGTGACCTTGGAGCCGGGCCGGGCAGTGAGAAGGAGCTGCCCAGTGGAGGTCTGGGAGGAGGGCTTCGGGCAGCCAGCCAGGCCCGTCCTCAGAAGCTGCGCTGGGTGGGGTCCGAGGGGGTCCGTGAGCTGGAAGGAGCAGGTGAGTGGGCGCAGACCAGCACGAGCCAGAGGGGAGCGGCCGCGGGGCAGGCAGAGAGCGGCGGTCCAGCCGGCCAGTCCAGCCCCGCCCAGGACTTGCCCTGAAGCAAGCACTCCTTCCCCTCCCTGGGAAGACTGTCAGGGAGGCAGGGCGGACTTCAAGGGCGGGGCAAGGGAAAGGCCTCTGGAAATTAGCTGCATAAATTGAAGAGGTGAGGGTATTTTTTTAAATTAATTTTAATATGTAAAATGACCATTTTTGGCTGTGCTGAGCCTTCGCTGCCTTGCTCAGGCTTTCTCTGGTGGTGGGGGCTTCTCTTGCGGGGAGCACAGGCTTGGGGTGCGCGGGCTTCAGCGGTTGCCGCGCTCGGGCTCAGTGGTTGTGGCGCACAGGCTGAGTTGCTCCGAGCATGCGGAATCTTCCTGGACCAGGGATCGAACCCGCGTCCCCGCCATTGGCAGGCAGATTCTCATTCACTGGGCCACCGGGGAAGTCCAGAGGGCAGTATCGTTTAACTCATTTCACACCTGGACTGGGGTGGGTTGGGCGGTGGCTCCTGCTGGAGTGCGTCTCTCGGTGCTCAGGGCCGAGCTCTCGAGGGGCCTCTGGCCACCACCTGGCTCTCAGGCCCTGTATCGCTGTGAAAGCCTTCCTTTTTTTTTTTTCCTGTTAATGTATTTATTTGGCTGCGCCAGCCTTCGTTGTGGATGCTAGATCTTTAGCGGCAGCGTTGGGGCTCTTAGCTGCCGCCTGTGGGATCTAGGTCCTCAAGCAGAGACGGCACCCGGGCCCCTGCGTTGGGAGGGCAGCATCTTAGCCCCTGGACCACAGGGGAAGTCCAGGGATCCACTTCCTTTTGTATAAACATCTACTGCTAGTCTGTACGGAGTTCCTTTCTCCTCTCTGTGTATTAAGTGAGACTATCCGGTTATCCTGTTGTCGGGGCTCCTGCTTCCCCTTGGAGGCTTCCGGAGTGGCTGCTGGGGGTGAGGAAAGGGGGACTTCTCGAGCAGCGTGTCTGGGGACACTAGCCAACGAGGCTTGTATTTCACTCTGGATTTTGCAAGTAAACGACTTCCGCTTTGGTTTCTAAAGGAGAAAACGGCAGACTCTTTCCTCTCAGACGTGGCTGATGGTCCCGTCCCTCACACAGCGCCCTCAGCCTGGGTGAGAGCTTCCTCGTCCCGACCTACAAGCCCCACTGCGTGCCAGGCAGGGGACTAGAATTCAGTTGCTGAACATCAGGGCGTCACAGCAGAATAATAATGCCAGGCACCGTCTCATTTTGTTCCCATGTGTTCCCTCAATTGATGTTCAAAACCAACCTGGGAGGCAGGTGGGGTGGGTGCAGGCGTGGGGTCTCCTTCTGTGTGTGGTCCAAGGTCACAGCAGCTTCCTGGAAGAAGTGGGCCTAACCAGGCCCCTAACTCTGTGTTTATTCCTCTGGGATCTTCATTCTTTTGACTTTAGAATGGGTGACTTCAGGACATGGGGGGTAGATTTCAGCATGAACTTGGGGACAGGAGCATTCCGTCTATACCATCTCCCATCATTCCATTTCCAGCCACACTGGCCCCCTTGCTGTTCCTCAAACAGCTCCAACATATGCGCCCCAGGACCTTTGCACTTCCTGTTGCCCATGTCTCAAAGTCTTAGATGTCTCTTCCCTTTGCTTTTATCCCAATGTGTGTTGTCATTTCATCCCGTTTCCTCTCAGACGTGCCTGGCCACCTCATCGCACGTGGCACCCCACCATGTTGTGGTACTCCACCATTGTTCTCTCTCTCTTCACCCTGGTTTACTTTCTTTGTTGGCACATCTCTTCTGACATCATTTCCTGGTATGTTCCTTTATTATCAGTCTCAAGGTCTGAGTGGGTAAGGGTTTTGATTTGCTCAGTGCTGCATGCACTGTGCCCAGTACCTGGCATATCAATGAAATTAATATGTGTGAACAGAATGGAAGAGCACACACATCGTCTGTCTGGAAGAATATTTTCTTAAAAAATATTCATTTGTTTACTTGGCCATGTTGGGTCTTGGTTGCGGCACATAGGATCTTTGCTGTGTCACACGGGATCTTGTGTGGACGCGGGTAGGCTCTGCAGGTGTGGTGTGTGGGCTCAGTAGTTGCGGTGCTCGGGCTCGGTCGCCCAGTGGCGTGGGGACCTTCGTTCTCAACCAGAGCTCTATCCAACCTGCGACCCCTGCATTGCAAGGCGGTCCTCTGCAGGACCACCAGGAAAACCCTGAAAGAATATGTTTTTTGAAAAGATAACTAAATGGATGTCTTAAAACAAGGCAGTCAATGTTGTTTTTCCCCTCATTCTGCATATATTTAAATCAATTTAAATCAAGAATAAGACAGTATGAGAACAAAGTACTGAGGAAATGAGAGGTAGACGTTTGGGTAATTTGCCCGTCTGCAAGCAATTCCTTTTCTTGGTGCCTAATGAATTTCCATAAGTCATACAAACAGGTCATGAAGGAGATTAAGTATAATATTGCTGTGTGCAGTAAGCTCCAGTTTCTAATTAGAAACCACAGAAAGGTATTGCTTCAGAACCAGGTGGACCTAGCTCAAAAGGAAGTAGGGTCTGGGTAAAATCAGCATCCTATCTGGATAAAGTCAGGGCATCAACTTCAGATCAGTCAGCTTATTTAGGGAATCGTCACATGTCTATTTTATGTTGTGACAAAGACAAACTCTCAAAGGCTTCATTAAAAAGAAAAAATTATTTCTTTGGCTGCACCAGGTCTTGGGACTTCCCTGCTGTCTCAGTGGTAAAGAAGCCACCTGCAGTGTCGCAGGCAGAGGTGTGATTCCTGGGTGGGGAAGGTCCTCTGGAGAAGGAAATGGCCACCCACTCCAGTCTTCTTGCCTGGGGAACCCATGGCTTGGAGGGCCCTGGGGTCACAAAGAGATGGGCACAACTTAGCAACTAAACAACATCCGTGTCTTAGTTGTGACACACAGGGTCTTTAATTGCAGCATGTGGGATCTCATTTCCTGACCTGGTGTCAAACCTTAGGTCCCCTGCTTTGGGGGTGTGGGGTCCTAGCCACTGAACCACTAGGGAAGTCCCACGAAGGCTTCATTTATTTAGACAGTGAGAGAGTGTGATAGAATATCTGTCCAGATTAATGATGAATCGTTATATACATGGCTTTTTATTTAAAAAGGAAACAAGGAGGGGCTTCCCTGGTTGCTCAGTAGTGAAGAGCTTGCCTGCCAATGCAGGAGACACGAGTGTGATCCCTGATCCAGGAAGATCCCACATGCTGCGGAGCGCAACTAAACTGTGAGCCACAACGGTGGAGCCCAACTAAGCCCCGTAGGTGCAACTATGGAGCCCAAGTGCCACAACTACTGAAGCCCGTGGGCCCTAGAGCCCGAGTTCCACAACAAGAGACGTCGCCACAACAAGAACCCTGCTCACCTCCACTAGAGAGGAGCCCCACTCCCTGCAGCTAGAGAAGAGCCTACAGCAGCAGGGAAAACCCAGAATAGACAAAAATCAAGTAAAATTGAAAAAAAAAAAAAAACTTTATAAAATAACAAAAAAATGAAAAGGAAACAAGGGGGACTTCCCTGTTGGTTCAGGGGTTAAGACTTCGCCTTCCAATGCAGGGCATGTGGCTTTGATCCCTGGTCAGGGAGCTACGGAAGTTTGCACATGCCTCATGACCAAAAAGTCAAAATATAAAATAGAAACAATACTGTAACAAACTCAATAAAGACTTGAAAAAAGATCCACATCCCCTCCACTCCCCTCCAAAAAAAACCTTTAAAAAACAAAAGAAAAAGAAAACAAGGGCCGGACACCTGAGACTTTTTGAGAAGGGACTGGACTGTCACACTTGGGGGTGAATATGCACATTGGTGCAAAAGGACCCTATGTGGCTGTGGTCAGTTGACTGATGGCCACAGATCCCTAGCTCCTAATTCTCAGAACTTGTGCTGTTACCTTCTATGGCTAAAGAGACTCTATAGATAAGATTAAGCTAAGGGGTAACTACCCTGGATTATCTGGATGGACCCTAAATGTGAGTCACAGGCATCCTTATAAGAGGAAGGCAGAGGGAGATTAGACCATAGAAGAGAAGGCAATGGGCAGCGGAAGCAGAGATGGGAATGATGTGCTTTGAAGATGAAGGACAGTGAAAATGGACTGCAGCCCCCGAGGCTCCTCTGTCCATGGGCTTCTCTAGACAAGAATACTGGAGTGGGTTGCCATGCCCTCCTCCAGGGGATCTTCCCAACCCAGGGATCGAACCCGAGTCTCCTGCATTGCAGATTCTTTACCGTCTGAGCCACCACGGAAGCCCTTGAGGGTGGAGGAAGGGACCACAAGTCAAGAGACAGAGGCCATTGCTAGAAGCTGAAGAAATGAAACCCATTGTCCTCTTAGGACCGCCAGGAGGAACTGGCCCCGCTGACCCCTCGATTTCAGTCAGGTGGAAGCGACTGCAGACTTCCTACCTCCAGAACTGTCCGAGGACAACTTTGTGCGATTTCAGTTTTGTCTTTCTTTTTAGACAGATTTTTTTTTTTTTATGGACCATTTTAAAAGTCATTATGGAATGTATTACACTGTTGCTTCTGTTTTATGTTCTGGTTTCTTGGCTGAAAGGCATGGGGCAT
The DNA here is from genome assembly GCA_022376925.1 of Tragulus kanchil. NCBI lineage: Eukaryota > Metazoa > Chordata > Mammalia > Artiodactyla > Tragulidae > Tragulus > Tragulus kanchil. The sequence goes on from JAIOJX010000003.1 coordinate 96,321,139, forward strand.
CTTGGCTCCCTGACCAGGGACTGAACCGGCACCCCCTGCAGTGGAAGGCGCAGTCTCAGCCACTGGACCACCAGGGAAATCCATGCCCTTTTGTGGTTGTGAGCCACGCAGTCGGAGGCAGTGGCAGTAGGAAACGAACCCAAGTGCCTTCTGGGAATTTCTGGCTTCTGAGAAGTGGGAACCAGGGCATCTGAATTAGAAGTGCGCTTCCTAGACGTGACAGGTGCACATGGGCTGCTGCCTTAGCCGAAAAGCAGAACAGGAGGTTTTAGGAGTGGAAGCCAGGGGAGTGAGGGGAGTGAGGGAGGGAAGCAAGGGAAGAGGCTCAGACTCGCTCTCAGACAGACCTCCTGCCGCTTGGCCTCGGCTCCCTGGGGAGCTGGGAAGGGGCACAGCAGGGGTTCTCTGCTCACACAGCAGGTTGCGAAGAGGAACTATTCATCCTCCCAGTAGCCCCAGAGAGAGGAAGGAGAGAAAACGAGTCTGACGGGTTTCTCATTCCCAACGGGTTCATGCAGGTGGAAGTGGGGTAGAGCCCTGTCCAGCCCCCAGGGGCTGCCTAGGACATCCTCTTCCAAGCCTCAGCTTCTGTTGGTTCATTGACCTCCAAGGATGATGTTCAAGTTCACACTGGTGTTAGGCAAGGGGTCAAGAGAGTGGACAAAAGCTGGAGGTGACGGAGGTGGGGGTGATGATGGAGGTCTGGTCAACGTAAAAGCAACAGGATTGAGGGTAAGATGCTGGGTTGAGGAATGGGTCCCACGTCAGTCATTAAGGCAAGGAGGTGGAGAGTAGGGTACTCAGACCAAGGAAAGAGCCCCACACTGGTCTAGATCGACTGAAATGAAACCCATTGTCCTCTTAGGACCGCCAGGAGGAACTGGCCCCGCTGACCCCTCGATTTCAGTCAGGTGGAAGCGACTGCAGACTTCCTACCTCCAGAACTGTCCGAGGACAACTTTGTGCGATTTCAGTTTTGTCTTTCTTTTTAGACAGATTTTTTTTTTATGGACCATTTTAAAAGTCATTATGGAATGTATTACACTGTTGCTTCTGTTTTATGTTCTGGTTTCTTGGCTGAAAGGCATGGGGCATCTTGGCTCCCTGACCAGGGACTGAACCGGCACCCCCTGCAGTGGAAGGCGCAGTCTCAGCCACTGGACCACCAGGGAAATCCATGCCCTTTTGTGGTTGTGAGCCACGCAGTCGGAGGCAGTGGCAGTAGGAAACGAACCCAAGTGCCTTCTGGGAATTTCTGGCTTCTGAGAAGTGGGAACCAGGGCATCTGAATTAGAAGTGCGCTTCCTAGACGTGACAGGTGCACATGGGCTGCTGCCTTAGCCGAAAAGCAGAACAGGAGGTTTTAGGAGTGGAAGCCAGGGGAGTGAGGGGAGTGAGGGGAGTGAAGCAAGGGAAGAGGCTCAGACTCGCTCTCAGACAGACCTCCTGCCGCTTGGCCTCGGCTCCCTGGGGAGCTGGGAAGGGGCACAGCAGGGGTTCTCTGCTCACACAGCAGGTTGCGAAGAGGAACTATTCATCCTCCCAGTAGCCCCAGAGAGAGGAAGGAGAGAAAACGAGTCTGACGGGTTTCTCATTCCCAACGGGTTCATGCAGGTGGAAGTGGGGTAGAGCCCTGTCCAGCCCCCAGGGGCTGCCTAGGACATCCTCTTCCAAGCCTCAGCTTCTGTTGGTTCATTGACCTCCAAGGATGATGTTCAAGTTCACACTGGTGTTAGGCAAGGGGTCAAGAGAGTGGACAAAAGCTGGAGGTGACGGAGGTGGGGGTGATGATGGAGGTCTGGTCAACGTAAAAGCAACAGGATTGAGGGTAAGATGCTGGGTTGAGGAATGGGTCCCACGTCAGTCATTAAGGCAAGGAGGTGGAGAGTAGGGTACTCAGACCAAGGAAAGAGCCCCACACTGGTCTAGATCGACTGAAAGTGACCTTCCTGTTCATCTGAATACCAGGCTGATCCTCAGAATTTTATGATCCTGTGTCATCCAGGAAAAGGAATGGGAGTGATTCTCATCCCGCCAGCCCTCAGAAACCCTCCTGTGTGTTCTCCATGCTCCTGAGTACAGCCCGTTTCCTGTGCATCTGTGTGGCTCCAGGAGGCCTTTGAAGAGAAGGTGGGGGTTGGGGGTAGGGGGGTGAGGGTTGGAGCAGGGGCCTTCGATGTGCTCACCACTTCCTGCTTTGTGAGGCTTGAAAACACAGTCACAGGAGTCCCATATACAAAAACTCAGAATATCACTTTAAATGTGTTCAGTGAAAAGCACAGAGTAGGTGGGAAACTTATATTCACTGCCCAGAACATTCTCTTTTCCAAAGCCAAGCTATGCAGGAAGTTAAGTAACCGTCTGGGTGCTTGACCAATCCATCTACTGAGCCTCCAATTCTCTGTCTAGAAAATACGGGTAATGCTTCCTCCCTCTCATGGGTTGTTACAAAGATTAAATGTTTTATTTACTTCCAGTCCAAGACCCAACTATTGAAATAAAATTTAAAACTGACTATATATAATGTCATAATTAATAGCAATGTGGATAGCTGTATCCTATTCATTAGCTGAATTATTATTTAAATTTTTTTTTTTATTGCTTTATTTTAATTTGGCTGCACTGGGTCCTGGCTGTGGCATGTGGGCGCTAGTTCCCTGACCAGGGACCGAACCTGGCCCTCTGCATTGGGAGCAGAGTCTTAACCGCTAGTCCACCAGGGAAGTCCCTGTTTTTTAATTTCTACATGTATTTATTTTCGGCTGCCCTGGGCCTTTGTTGCTGCTCACAGGCCTTCTCTGGTTGTGGAACGCTGGCTTCTCATGGCAGCGGCTCCTCCTGTTGGCAGAGCACCGGCTGTGGAGTGCCCACAGGCTTCAGGAGTTGCAGCTTGCTGACTCCAGAGTGTAGGCTCAGTCGCTGTGGCGTGCAGGCTTAGCTGCTCCAAAGCACGTGTGATCTTTCCTAACCAGGGATCGAACCTGTGTCCCCTGCGATGGCAGGCAGATTCTTTACCACTGGATGCCCAGGAGACTCCTAACTGAACTCTTGATAGTTGGACCCCTTAGTTCAGAAGTTAGAGAAGTCAGGGCCTTCCGGCAGTGGATTGCATGTTTGTGTTCCCTCAGAATTCATATGTCGAAACCCTAACCTCGATGTGATGGTGTTAAAAATAAGATAAAAAATGAAACATACACATTCACAAATCAATGCGATATTGTGATGAGGTGGGGCTTTGGGAAGTGACCCGGTCGTGAGGGGGGAGCCCTCATGAATGGGATGAGCATCTCTGTAAATGGAACCCTCCCGTTCTGCCTTGTGGGGACACAGCGAGAGGCAGGCAGTCTATAACCCAGAAGATGGCCTCAGCAACACCCTGATCTCAGGGTTCCAGCCACTAGAACTAAAAGAAGTAGACGTTTATTGTGTATAAAGCGCCAGGCCATGGTACTCTCTTGGTGGTCGTTCAGTTGCTCAGGCGTGTCCAGCTCTCCGGCGGCCGCCTGGACGGCAGCCTCCGTCCATGGGCTTCCCCAGGCAAGAGCGCTGGAGCGGGCGGCCATGTCCTCCTCCAGGGGAGCTTTGCCGCCCAGGAATCAGACCCGCGTTGCCTGCAGGCGAATTCTTCACGGACGGAGCCCACCTGGGAACCCCCAGTATTCCAGTGGAGCAGCCCAAACCGACGACCACGGGTGCCCAGGTTACTTCTAACATACCTAGACAAGGCCATACGTAAGAGACTGGGAGGTTAACGCTGTGACTCGAAGCTGTCCTATAACGTTCCCCGCGAGGCAGCGTTTTTCTTGGTGCAGGGTGTGTGTTCCCCGTGTCAAGCCTTTAAACTGTATGCGCTCACCTCGCTTTCCGCGTATCCCCTGGAAATCTGAAAGTGCACCCTCTTGCGAGGAATGGTGCTGCAGCTCTTGCCTGTGACTGCCTTTATCAGCGCTGACTGTCCTCCGTCAAGGTCACCTCCCAGCCAGCAGCGACTCACGATCCCGTGCACAGCCCCAAGCGGTTACTTGGCCTGCGGACTTTCTCAGTTTGAAAGAACTGTGTTCAGCAGGTGTTCTTCAGTCATCCGCAGTGCTGGCCCAGGGAACCGTAATTCCAGCGAATCGCCCTCCCGACTCTGGCTGTTTTCTCTTGAGAGGCTGAGTGTTTCATGAGATGAGGAATGTTGCTAGAAGCAAGTGTTTCAAGTCAGAGGAGAAGCACGTGCAGAGAAAGGATGAGTCTGGGGGGAGTTGAGGGGGAGACAACCCTTCGGTAAAATTCTAGATTCTCTGTCAAACAACAAGCATCATGGAGCAACTGTTAGTACACAATGCTGCACTCGTTGGTGGGGAAGAGACACACAGAGATGTGGCAGCAAGCGCTTCTCGGGCGGCTCAGGGGTAAGGAAGCTGCCTGCCAGCGCAGGGGACACGGGTTCAGTGCCGGCTGCAGAAGATGCCGCATGCCTTGGAGCCACTAAGCCGGCGCACCGCAGCTGCTGAGCTCTCCCTCCAGCGCCCGTGCGCTGAGGTCCCCCCACATGGCCCTCGTGCTCAGAACCAAGAGAAGCCGGGGAACTGAGAAGCCCTGGCGCCACAGCTCGACGAGCCCCGCCCACCCCCGCTCCCTGCAGGGAGAGAAAAGTCCTCGTAGCAGCAAAGACCCAATGCAGCCAAGTATAAAGAAATCAATTAAAAAAAAAAATCAACAGTAGCTTTGAGAGATAAGCTTTTTGAAAATTTTATTTATTTATTTATTTTGGCCGCTTCTATTGGTCTTTCATTTATCTGTTTTCATCCATCTTCGTTCTTTGGCCCGTGTGGGCCTCCCATCACGGTGGCCTCTCTCGCTGCAGAGCACCGGCTCTGGGCGCATGCGCTCCAGAGCTCCGGCTCAGTCATTGGCCACATGGGTCCAGCCGCTCCGCGGCACGTGGGATCTTCCCAGGCCAGGGGTCGAACAGGCGCCCCTTGCACTGCAAGGCGGAGTCCTTAACCACGGGACTACCAGGGAAGCTCCAAGAGATAAACTTTTAACTTACGAAAAGTTAAAAAATACAAGAGAAATAGCTCTGAACTCTCCCCCAGTTAGGTCAGTCGCTTTCACTTTCTGGTCAGATGAGGCCCTGCTGTGCTGGAACTTGGCACCACGTGCAGAATAAAGGTCTAGGGCGAGCTTGGGGCCAGTTCTGAAAAGCTGGCAGAGTGTGGACGCTGACGCACTGCTGTTTGAACTCAGCAGACCTGGGGCCTGCGCCAGCCCCATGTGGCCCAGGCTCACCTCTTTGCTGATAGATGATCACAGGCAGGCACAGGATCCCTCAGCTGGTTCGGGATGGAGCCAGCCCAGGAATCCACCATGCTGCCTGTATTTTGTGGAAAGATGTTGTCCACTTCTGGGCAAATGTGTGCTACCAGCTGCTGCAGGTGATCTCAGCTTCCTCTGTTGTTGCTTAGGCACTCAGTTGTGTCTGACTCTTGGCGACCTCATGAACTGTAGCCCGCCAGGCTCCTCTGTCCATGGGACTCTCCAGGCAAGAATACTGGAGTGGGTTGCCATTTCCTTCTTCAGGGGATCTTCCCGACCAATGGACTCTGCATCCCCTGGGTCTCCTGCATTGGCAGACAAATTATTTACAACTGAGACATTTCTAGCACTACTATTTGCCTTTTTCTTCCTAGGTCTTTTTTTCTTTTTTAAATTTATTTATTTGACTGTGTCATGTCTTAGTTTCAACACATGGGATCTTTAATTGCAAATGTGGGATCTAGTTCCCTCACCAGGGATTGAACTCAGGCCCTCTGCCTTGGGAGACTGGTGTCTCAGCCACTGGACCACCAGGGACATCACCCCGAGTCATCTTTTTATCCTTCCTTCGTCCTTCATTTCTTTCTCAGAAGATAAGGTAGGAGGACGTCCCCTGATGGTCCGTTGGTTAAGTCTCTGTGCTGTCAAGGCAGGCAGCCTGGCTTTGATCCTGCATGCCACAACCAAGACCCAGCGTAGCCAAATAAATAAATGTAAATAAATAAATATGTAGGACAACAGAAAAAGATAAGGGAATATCTTCCACCCCAAAGTTTCTCTCATCTGTCCTTTGGTAGGTGATGGATCGGCTACTTCTTTTTTTAAAAAATCTTTTTTTGCATGCCTTTTTTGTTTTTTGGCTCAAGTCATTGCTTTTATTTTTCATCCATCTTTATTCCCTGGTGTGTGTGGGCCTCCCATCGCAGTGGCTTTTCTCGTTGCAGAGCACCAGCTCTGGGCGCATGCGCTCCAGACCGCTGGCTCTGCAATGGGACACACCGGCCCAGCTGCTCGTGGGATCTTCCCGTGCCAGGGATTGAACCGGTGCCCCCTGCACTGCAAGGCGGATCTTTACCCACTGGACCACCAGGGAAGCCCTTGGTCACTTCTTTTTTCCCAAGGGCATTGCCCCCTCATGGGCTCCCGGGCACTGTGCCGGCCCATCCTGAGGCGGGCCCTTAACTATTGCTCCTCTCGCTGTCCCTGGGAGCCCTCAGCCAGAACTAAGGACTTCCCTGCCGCTTGTCTAACTTCGGTTCGTCTACATTCGTCTCTAGCTGTCACTTATTTCCTGAGCTCTGGAGCCCTATAGCAGATTGACTCACACCCTTCCATGTCAAGGCTCTCAGACGCCTTAAACCAGCGAACCCCAAATGGAAGCCTCTCCTTTACCTCTACCCACCCTCTTCCCCACGCTCTGCTCCGAGGGCGCCAGCAGACCCCTTTGCAGACAAGCCAGAAATCTAGCTGCCTGCCGCACCTACGTCTCGCCCTCCCTGGTGGGCACTCACGGCCTGTGCGCTCTGCCTCCTTCGCCTCCCCTGTTCCCACCATCAGGGTCTTCATTTAGCTGTTCACCTGGAAACCTACCTTCGTGCTTCAGGACTTGGGCAGCTCAGGTGTCATGTCCCCCAGGGAGCTTTCCAAAAGCCTGTTTAGACTAGTATGTAATTGTTCTCTTTTTTTCTTTGCTGTTTCTTTCATCAGACCATGAATCTCTAAAGGTAAAAGCATTATCCCCCCTTGTATCCAGCATGGCACCTAGCGATTGTTCAGTGCATGCATGCAGGAGTGTATAAATGACCAAAATGAGGAAATAATACTTATTTTCCATAGCAGCACATAGGACTCATGGTCACCTGTGGATGTTTCCATTTTTACCTGCCACTCTCTACAGGTTTTAACAACTTTTTCCCCCAGGCATATTTTCTCTTGCTCTATTTCATTCTTTCTTTAAGGCAAACAAGACTCAAGACTCAGAATATAAAGCAACTAGATATTCCAATAAAGATTTAATTAAAAAAAAAAAAAAGACTCAAGATGCACACTAGTGAGTGGAAATTCAGTTCTAGTTTCCTGGACCAGAGGATTACGTGAATATAAATCTTCAAAGGAAGTTAAATTTGCAAACCACAGTTAGACCAAATCAGCAGCCAGAAACCCCATTGTTCTCCACTGGAGAGTCTCCACATCCCTCCCAGGGTTGGCTGTGGAAGCACCTGTCCTAGACGGTGTGTCTCCCCACTCCCTTCTTTTGGGAGGGCTGTTACGGTTCATTTTAAGGTAAAGTGTTGTTAGAGGGTCAGAGCAGATAATAAAATGTGAGCTTGAGGACATTCATTGTGGACGCGCCCTGATAGCATTCTTGTGGTATTCTCACAGAAAATGGAGGCCAGGAGACAACCTTCAGCCCAGTCTTGTGAATTTGCAGATTGGCGTCACTAATTATAATTTGCCTGTGTGTGTGTGTGTGTGCATGCTTGTCACTCAGTCCTGTGTGACTCTTTACAGCCCCATGGGCTGTAGCCCACCAGGCTCCTCTGTCTGTGGAATTCTCCAGGCAAGAGTACCAGAGTGGGGAGCCATTCCCTTCTCCAGGGGATCTTCCCAACCCAGGGACCGAACCCAGGTCTTCTGCATTACGGGCTGATTCTTTACCATCTGAGCCACGAGGCGAGCCCATAATTTACGTAACACTTATTAATTACTCACATTGTGCCATCTATCCCTAGTCACAACTGAGAAAACCACCTGGACATCTCACCGGCACTTTTCTTCATAACAGAAATGGAACAAGAACAGTGAACATCACACACACTCCGTCCTTAGTTTCTTCAAAAAAGGGAACCATTTTCTAGCATTGTATCCATTCTTTCATATGCATGCAGGAGTGTATAAATGACCAAAATGAGGAAATAATACTTATTTTCCATAGCAGCACATAGGACTCATGGTCACCTGTGGATGTTTCCATTTTTACCTGCCACTCTCTACAGGTTTTAACAACTTTTTCCCCCAGGCATATTTTCTCTTGCTCTATTTCATTCTTTCTTTAAGGCAAACAAGACTCAAGACTCAGAATATAAAGCAACTAGATATTCCAATAAAGATTTAATTAAAAAAAAAAAAAAGACTCAAGATGCACACTAGTGAGTGGAAATTCAGTTCTAGTTTCCTGGACCAGAGGATTACGTGAATATAAATCTTCAAAGGAAGTTAAATTTGCAAACCACAGTTAGACCAAATCAGCAGCCAGAAACCCCATTGTTCTCCACTGGAGAGTCTCCACATCCCTCCCAGGGTTGGCTGTGGAAGCACCTGTCCTAGACGGTGTGTCTCCCCACTCCCTTCTTTTGGGAGGGCTGTTACGGTTCATTTTAAGGTAAAGTGTTGTTAGAGGGTCAGAGCAGATAATAAAATGTGAGCTTGAGGACATTCATTGTGGACGCGCCCTGATAGCATTCTTGTGGTATTCTCACAGAAAATGGAGGCCAGGAGACAACCTTCAGCCCAGTCTTGTGAATTTGCAGATTGGCGTCACTAATTATAATTTGCCTGTGTGTGTGTGTGTATTTGTTACTCAGTCCTGTGTGACTCTTTGCGACCCCATGGACTGTAGCCCACCAGGCTCCTCTGTCTGTGGAATTCTCCAGGCAAGAGTACCAGAGTGGGGAGCCATTCCCTTCTCCAGGGGATCTTCCCAACCCAGGGACCGAACCCAGGTCTTCTGCATTACGGGCTGATTCTTTACCATCTGAGCCACGAGGCGAGCCCATAATTTACGTAACACTTATTAATTACTCACATTGTGCCATCTATCCCCTAGTCACAACTGAGAAAACCACCTGGACATCTCACCGGCACTTTTTCTTCATAACAGAAATGGAACAAGAACAGTGAACATCACACACACTCCGTCCTTAGTTTTTGCTTTTCCATGAATTCTGATTAAAGAAAATATATTTGGGGAAAGGGCCATCCTGTTTATTTATGTAAGACTTTTGAGGGGGGAGGAACAAGATACTGGGTCAAAGTGTGGAGGTCGTTCTCCTGAGTGGATCAATATGCCCCAGCCAAGGGCTAGTTATCCGCTTTAGTTAAGGAGATGAAAGGGTAATCATGGTAATATGGGCGCTTGTGCCTTTGGCTCTAAGAATCTTCTCCAGGCTGCTGGAAATCTAAATTAAGGACAGGAGTTCCTGATCATATTTTTAGAGACTGCTATCAATTTAAAACTCTCTGTTGTGTTAATAGCCGAGTCTGGCGCTTATCCCCTCTGAGTGGCATGAACGATCAAACTATCAAGAACTGGCCTTGACCTGTGGGGAAGGACGATGATGTTGCAACGGGACACAGCGCTGTCAGTTTCAGCCAAAGCCGGGGTTGAGGCGTGGCTGCCGCTGCGTGTTGCGACTCATACGGAGGAGTTTGTTAGTCAGCCAGCACTGCTTGAGTGTCCGCTCAGTCTAGAGCCTGTGCTGTGTGGGCTGCCTACATACGTGCTCTTCAGCTCATAGATGCATTTGAGCCTTTAAAAAGGGCCATGTGTGTGTGTGGCTTGTGTCTCTCTAGGAACCGCTAATTATTTTGTGTGGGGTTGTGTTGGTGCCGTGAGGGATCTCTTTCACATCAACGGTGATAAAGTGTGCTTGACTGCGTGGACAGCTCGGTTCTTTGCATTTTGACCGGGTGAAACCACGTCCAGCAGCTGACAGGGACGGCGCCTGAGTCAGAGACACACTCAGACCTGAATCTTTCCCTTTCCATGCCTCCGAGGAGCCCGGGTTGTGCGGAGGCTGGGTCCCTGTCATACGTCTTCTTAGCAGAGCCCAAAGGGATGTTTAAAACGGGAGACTGTGGAAGTTGTTAGAACAATTACATGTATTTGTGAAATGACGTTGTGCGATTTTTCAAAGATTATGTAAGTATGAATCTATAAGGCACATTTTGTTGTTCTGTGCATATACTAATATGTATATACATTAGTGCCGTCAGGTAGGAAATCTGCAAGTAACAATATCTGCTTATAGGGGAGTTCCCCGGGGATGAGGACATGAGTTTGACCAAGCTCCTGCAGAAGGTGAGGGTCAGGGAAGCCTGGCATGCTGCAGTCTGTGGGGTGGCAAAGAATCCAGCAAGACTGAGCAACTGGACAACATGTCCATGGACACATTGATGCCATCCAACCGTCTCATCCTCTGCCAGCCCCTTCTCCACCTGCCCTCCATCTTTCCCCACATTAGGGTCTTTTCCAGTGAGTTGGCTCTTAGCATCAGGTGGCCAAAGCATTGGAGCTTCAGCTTCAGCATCAGTCCTTCCAATAATATTCAGGGTTGATTTCCTTTAGGATTGACTGGCTGGATCTCCTTGCAGTCCAAGGGACTTTCAAGAATCTTCCTCAGCACCACAGTTCGAATTCTTTGACGCTCTGCCTTCTTTATGGTCCAGCTCTCACGTCCATACATGACTACTGGAAAAACCATAGTTTTGACAAGATGGACCTTTCTCAGCAAGGTGATGCCTCTGCTTTTTAATACATTCTCTAGGTTTGTTATAACCTATAATTCTAGGCTGTTTATTAAGCTGTTTCAAACTGTCCTTTCTAGGAGTGGGGATTGGAGCTGTTTTACTATTTGTAAAGAATTCTCTGCCTTTCTGTCTTCATTTGCCTAAAGCTAAAGCCTTAAAAGTTTTCTACTTTGACTCACCACAGGCGTCTTCTGCAGTCTTAGTTCCCTGACCAGGGATCAAACCTGGGCCCTTGGCAGTGAAAGCATAGAGTCCTAACCACTCGACAGTCAGGGAATTCCCTTGATTTGATTTTTATAACCAGTATTTTTCAAATCTAGCATAACTAAATAAAATAGCAACAAGTCCCACCCACCGCCTTTATTTTCATTGCTTTGATGGTATATATTCTTTTCCCTTTAAAAAAATTTAGGTAAAGTTTCAGCTGTATGTTAGAACAATTACATGTATTTGTGAAATGACGTTGTGCGATTTTCAAAGATTAGTAAGTATGAATCTATAAGGCACATTTTGTTGTTCTGTGCATATACTAATATGTATATACATTAGTGCCGTCAGGTAGGAAATCTGCAAGTAACAATATCTGCTTATAGGGGAGTTCCCCGGGGATGAGGACATGAGTTTGACCAAGCTCCTGCAGAAGGTGAGGGTCAGGGAAGCCTGGCATGCTGCAGTCTGTGGGGTGGCAAAGAATCCAGCAAGACTGAGCAACTGGACAACATGTCCATGGACACATTGATGCCATCCAACCGTCTCATCCTCTGCCAGCCCCTTCTCCACCTGCCCTCCATCTTTCCCCACATTAGGGTCTTTTCCAGTGAGTTGGCTCTTAGCATCAGGTGGCCAAAGCATTGGAGCTTCAGCTTCAGCATCAGTCCTTCCAATAATATTCAGGGTTGATTTCCTTTAGGATTGACTGGCTGGATCTCCTTGCAGTCCAAGGGACTTTCAAGAATCTTCCTCAGCACCACAGTTCGAATTCTTTGACGCTCTGCCTTCTTTATGGTCCAGCTCTCACGTCCATACATGACTACTGGAAAAACCATAGTTTTGACAAGATGGACCTTTCTCAGCAAGGTGATGCCTCTGCTTTTTAATACATTCTCTAGGTTTGTTATAACCTATAATTCTAGGCTGTTTATTAAGCTGTTTCAAACTGTCCTTTCTAGGAGTGGGGATTGGAGCTGTTTTACTATTTGTAAAGAATTCTCTGCCTTTCTGTCTTCATTTGCCTAAAGCTAAAGCCTTAAAAGTTTTCTACTTTGACTCACCACAGGCGTCTTCTGCAGTCTTAGTTCCCTGACCAGGGATCAAACCTGGGCCCTTGGCAGTGAAAGCATAGAGTCCTAACCACTCGACAGTCAGGGAATTCCCTTGATTTGATTTTTATAACCAGTATTTTTCAAATCTAGCATAACTAAATAAAATAGCAACAAGTCCCACCCACCGCCTTTATTTTCATTGCTTTGATGGTATATATTCTTTTCCCTTTAAAAAAATTTAGGTAAAGTTCACATCAGCTAGACCTAATCATTAAAAAAAAAAAGTCTATTTGGTGGCATGGGGTGTATTGACAGTGTTGTGCCACCATCAGCTCCGTTGAGACCCAAAATATATTTTAGAACAAGTGATCCCGAATGCCGGGGGGATGGGGTCCCCTGTGCTGAGCAGACTGTGGACGCTGCCCGTCAGCCTCACCCCAGGGCCCTGGGCTCGCAGACGTAACTTCACCCTAGGCTTTAGGTAAGAGCAGGCTGGGCTTCTGATGAACTGTTGCGAGACATCTGTCCCCGTTCTCAGAAACCCCTTGGCCCTGCCCTGTCCAGTGTCCAAGGCTGCCGTGAGAAGCTATGTGCTGAGGATTCGTTGTTTTTGGTGGTTTAGATAGCAGTTCCGTGCACACAAAAACAAACAAATGATTGGACTGAAGTCGGGGAAAGGCCAAGGGCGGACTTGGTGTGACCTGAAGGTAGACTCCTGATTCCCCCGCTGGGAGAGGAATTCTCCAGGTTGAGTCCTTAAGATGAGTTATCGGAGAGCCAGGTCACAGTTCCACCTCCACGGCTTTATGTGCAGAGCCCCTGCCCCTTCCTTGGCCCCTGCCCCTTCCTCGGCCCCCCACGGAGTCTGCTTGGCGGGGCTCACAACAGTCTGATGGAGGAGGCTGGGCCGGTGCAGCCGTCTCTCAGCATCGCCCTCGTGTGAGCTTCCGCCTCCTCTCCTCTGGAGATAGATAGGCGAGCAGGGCCACAGAGGCTCTCCTAATCACAGAACAACTGCAAAGACCAAGGTAGGATGTGAATTTTTTTTTTTTGACCACACCGTGCAGCTTGTGGGAATCTCAGGTCTGGATCAGGGATCAGACTTGTGCCCCCTGCAGTGGAGGTGCGGCGTCTCAATCACTGGACCACCAGGGAAGTCCCCGATTCGACTTCTACAACCTGCGTTTTTCAAACTATGGTGGGTTGTCAACAAACATGAAAGAAGACAGAATAAGAAATGTCAGAGGGCGTGGTAGTCACACTGAGTATTCCTTCCTGAAACGCTGGCCTCAGTTGTGAGTGAGTGTGTCCTGGGAGACGAGGTGGAACATGTTTACTCATGTGGGTTACAGTTTAACCAGTTTGCAAGCTCTGGACGGGAAGGGCTGTGGTCCTTCAGCGCTGCTCATGTGGACACCCCCCGGGGTAGCATGGTCTATTTGGTGGCATGGGGTGTATTGACAGTGTTGTGCCACCATCAGCTCCGTTGAGACCCAAAATATATTTTAGAACAAGTGATCCCGAATGCCGGGGGGATGGGGTCCCCTGTGCTGAGCAGACTGTGGACGCTGCCCGTCAGCCTCACCCCAGGGCCCTGGGCTCGCAGACGTAACTTCACCCTAGGCTTTAGGTAAGAGCAGGCTGGGCTTCTGATGAACTGTTGCGAGACATCTGTCCCCGTTCTCAGAAACCCCTTGGCCCTGCCCTGTCCAGTGTCCAAGGCTGCCGTGAGAAGCTATGTGCTGAGGATTCGTTGTTTTTGGTGGTTTAGATAGCAGTTGCGTGCACACAAAAAACAAATGATTGGACTGAAGTCGGGGAAAGGCCAAGGGCGGACTTGGTGTGACCTGAAGGTAGACTCCTGATTCCCCCGCTGGGAGAGGAATTCTCCAGGTTGAGTCCTTAAGATGAGTTATCGGAGAGCCAGGTCACAGTTCCACCTCCACGGCTTTATGTGCAGAGCCCCTGCCCCTTCCTTGGCCCCTGCCCCTTCCTCGGCCCCCCACGGAGTCTGCTTGGCGGGGCTCACAACAGTCTGATGGAGGAGGCTGGGCCGGTGCAGCCGTCTCTCAGCATCGCCCTCGTGTGAGCTTCCGCCTCCTCTCCTCTGGAGATAGATAGGCGAGCAGGGCCACAGAGGCTCTCCTAATCACAGAACAACTGCAAAGACCAAGGTAGGATGTGAATTTTTTTTTTTTTTTTGACCACACCGTGCAGCTTGTGGGAATCTCAGGTCTGGATCAGGGATCAGACTTGTGCCCCCTGCAGTGGAGGTGCGGCGTCTCAATCACTGGACCACCAGGGAAGTCCCCGATTCGACTTCTACAACCTGCGTTTTTCAAACTATGGTGGGTTGTCAACAAACATGAAAGAAGACAGAATAAGAAATGTCAGAGGGCGTGGTAGTCACACTGAGTATTCCTTCCTGAAACGCTGGCCTCAGTTGTGAGTGAGTGTGTCCTGGGAGACGAGGTGGAACATGTTTACTCATGTGGGTTACAGTTTAACCAGTTTGCAAGCTCTGGACGGGAAGGGCTGTGGTCCTTCAGCGCTGCTCATGTGGACACCCTGCCAGACTCAGGCCTTGCCCGCCGCTCTGACTCTCCAGATAGCGTCGGGATGGTAATGTCATGTGCGTGTTCAGTCCCGTGTTCTTCATCAGAAGCAAAACTTGAGCGTCTGCCCCAAAGGCAGGTTCCAAGAACCAAGAACGTGATTCTCACTGGCTGAACGACTCTTTGACTCTGCCGTGATAAGAACAAGGTCAGTCCCGGCTTTCCTGGCTCCACTTAATTTTTGAACGCCCTCGAATGTTTCCGGGCTTTTCTACAGCCACAGGCTCACCCACTGACCTGCCTCCTGGCTCCAAGAAGCACCCCGCAGCCGCTCTGGCTAAAATGACCCCACAGAGGTCACCTGATAACCTCCTTCTACCCTGTGCCTCACAGCATCAGGCGGGCTAGATCACTTACACTCCCCTAGCTTCCTTTCCATGGAAAGTCACTTATTGCATCTGCTGGAGATTGCATTTGGTCCCTTTATCTTGCTTCTGATGAGCTTAGCTCCAGTAGTTTCCTTAGTGTCTATGTGAAGGCGCCCAGGAAGTTAGAGAGTAGCATATGTAGCTAAATGATTAACTTCAAAAAATGCGGACAATTTCAGTTAAAGTCCACTGATTTTTTCCCCACATGTTTAATTACCTAGTTTTCTTCATGTTTCATAAGTATAATTTACCATAAGAGCAAATAGCGGTTTTCCCTGGTGGTCCAGTGGGTGAGGACACCACCTTGGAGTGCAAGGGGCGCAGGTTTGATCCCTGGCCTGGGAAGATGTCATGTACCGTGGAGCGGCTGGACCGGTGTGTCCAATTACCGAGCCAGGGCACTGGAGCGCATGCGCCCATAGCCGGTGCTCTGTGACAACAGAGGCCACTGCGATAGGAGGCCCACATGGGCCAAAGAACAAAGATGGATGAAAACAGACAAATGAAAGACCAATAGAAGTGGCCCGCCCGCCTGCCTCCCTCCCCCCACCCAAAAAAAGAGCAAATAGCTTCTGTTCCCATTGTATTTTCGAAACTATATCACTGAAAAATTAATTGGAAGTACTGAGTATAAGTCTCTGGATAAAACCGCTAAGAAATATGGAAAGCTTTAACTTTAGGCTCTTAC
Source organism: Tragulus kanchil (assembly GCA_022376925.1). Classification (NCBI taxonomy): domain Eukaryota; kingdom Metazoa; phylum Chordata; class Mammalia; order Artiodactyla; family Tragulidae; genus Tragulus; species Tragulus kanchil. The sequence goes on from JAIOJX010000003.1 coordinate 96,336,905, forward strand.
CTACTTTGCTATATACTGGTTTTACTTCTTTTTGTTTGTTTTAATTTTCTGGCCATGCTGCAAGGCATGTAGGATCTTAGTTCCCCAACCAGGGGTCAAACCTGTGTCCCTGCAGTTAAAGCACAGCGTCTTAGTCACTGGACGACCAGGGACCTTTGTCCCAGAGCTGGTGCTCTGCAGGGAGAGAGGCCGCTGCCATGGGAGGTCCACACAGGCCAAAGAATGAAGATGGATGAAAATGAATGAATAAATAAATAAATAACCAATAAAAGAGGCCAAAATTTATATATAAAAAAACTCTGGAGGGGCAAAACCTCAACACATTCCTGAGTGTTTGTGGCGAGACTGAGAGAAGGAAGGTTGTTTTCCAAAGGCGCAGACCCCAGAGACCCAGGCCTGGTCCTCCCTGGGCTCCAGCCCTGCCAGGGAAGAACCGAGGGCTTGCTGGGAGGGAGACTCGACGCAGACCCAGCGGGCGGGGTGGGGTGACGGGGTGGCCGGGCAGTCAGCGAGCGTGGATTAGTGTCGTGTTGCTGCTGTGACCAGTCACCACAAGCTTGGTGCGGTAAAACAATAAACAGTTATTATCTCTTGTTCGAGGGGTCAGAAGTCTGGGATGGAACTCATTAGACAAAAGTCAAGGGGCTGGGACTTCCCTGGTGGTCCAGTGGCTGAGACTCTGAGGTCCCAATCCAGGGGACCCAGGTTCAGTCCTTGGTGAGGGAACTAGATCCCACACGCTACAACCAAGACCTGAAGCAACCAAAAAAAACAAGTCAAGGGGCTGTCAGGGCTGCATTCCTTCCAGTGGCTCCAGGGGAAAATCAGTTTCCTTGACTTTTCCAGCTTCTAGAAGCAGCTCACATTCCAGGGCTCTTTGCCATCTTCCAAGCCAACAATGGCAGGTCGAGTTCTTCTCCCATCTCATCCCTCCAACCTGCACACACAGGTCATGTTGTATCTCTTAACTTTTCTGCCTGCCTCCTTCCCTTTGAAGGACCCATGTGATTATGTTGGACTTGTTCATTATCTTGGGTAATCCAAGATAACATCCCCCCCAAAAGGTCAGCTGATTAGCAACCTTAGTTCTATCTGTAATCTTAATGCTCCTTTGCTTTGTGACCTAACATAGCCACAGATTCCAGGGACAAGGACATGGAGTTCTTGGGGCTATTATTGGCCTCTTAGATAAAGCAACATTTGGCCTGAAACTAAAAAAAAAGCTTCTGAAAAGAGGGAGAAAGATACACAGTTGTCCAAGCAGACGTAACAGTCTTTGCAAATGAAGAAGGGCTTGGCACGCTGAAAGAACCACAGCATGCTTGCCTCCTAGGCCAGAGTAAGCACTTGGGGGGTTACGCTCCATTCAGTGGAAAGCTTTTAAATATTTTTCATTCAGTGGAAAGCTTTTAAAGGCTTTTGGGCCTCAGGAAGACTTGATCCAGATCACTTGTGTTCTGTGGAGATGGATGAGGGAGGAAAGAGTGGACATGAGAGGCTACTTACTATCATATACCTGCCTTCCTGGAAGTCCATTACACCAAATTTGTACAGAAATTCCTCCAAATCCATTTTGTTTTCCTGTTCTAAAGTCGCTTTAGTCGTGTCTGACTCTTTGCGACCCCACGGACTGTAGCCCACCAGGTCCCTCCGTCCATGAGATTTTCCAGGCAAGAACGCTGGAGTGGGTTGCCATTTCTTCCTCCAGGGGATCTTCCTAACCTAGAGCTTGAACCTGTATCTCCTGCATTGGCAGGTGGATTCTTTCACTGAGCCACCTGGGAAGCCCCGCCCAGGAGACAACCAGACAGACAAATAAATTACACCCAATAATTTTGAGTTTTCACAAGAGCTCTGAAGGAAATTAATATATGAGGTGATGGAGAATAATTAGAAGGATTGCCCCCTCAAAGCTTTTAAGGGGTAGGATGAGGGAGAGGTCTCACATTCCAGGGCTCTTTGCCATCTTCCAAGCCAACAATGGCAGGTCGAGTTCTTCTCCCATCTCATCCCTCCAACCTGCACACACAGGTCATGTTGTATCTCTAACTCTTCTGCCTGCCTCCTTCCCTTTGAAGGACCCATGTGATTATGTTGGACTTGTTCATTATCTTGGGTAATCCAAGATAACATCCCCCCCAAAAGGTCAGCTGATTAGCAACCTTAGTTCTATCTGTAATCTTAATGCTCCTTTGCTTTGTGACCTAACATAGCCACAGATTCCAGGGACAAGGACATGGAGTTCTTGGGGCTATTATTGGCCTCTTAGATAAAGCAACATTTGGCCTGAAACTAAAAAAAAAGCTTCTGAAAAGAGGGAGAAAGATACACAGTTGTCCAAGCAGACGTAACAGTCTTTGCAAATGAAGAAGGGCTTGGCACGCTGAAAGAACCCCAGCATGCTTGCCTCCTAGGCCAGAGTAAGTACTTGGGGGCTTACGCTCCGTTCAGTGGAAAGCTTTTTAAATATTTTTTTTCATTCAGTGGAAAGCTTTTAAAGGCTTTTGGGCCTCAGGAAGACTTGATCCAGATCACTTGTGTTCTGTGGAGATGGATGAGGGAGGAAAGAGTGGACATGAGAGGCTACTTACTATCATATACCTGCCTTCCTGGAAGTCCATTACACCAAATTTGTACAGAAATTCCTCCAAATCCATTTTGTTTTCCTGTTCTAAAGTCGCTTTAGTCGTGTCTGACTCTTTGCGACCCCACGGACTGTAGCCCACCAGGTCCCTCCGTCCATGAGATTTTCCAGGCAAGAACGCTGGAGTGGGTTGCCATTTCTTCCTCCAGGGGATCTTCCTAACCTAGAGCTTGAACCTGTATCTCCTGCATTGGCAGGTGGATTCTTTCACTGAGCCACCTGGGAAGCCCCGCCCAGGAGACAACCAGACAGACAAATAAATTACACCCAATAATTTTGAGTTTTCACAAGAGCTCTGAAGGAAATTAATATATGAGGTGATGGAGAATAATTAGAAGGATTGCTCCCTCAGAAAGGATGGTCAGGAAAAGCATTTCTGATGAGATGGCCTTTGATCAGAGGCTTAAAGATGAGGAGCAGCAGGTCTGAGCAGAGGGAAGGGAAATCTTTGCGGACAAAGACATTTATAGATGCAATGACCCTGAAGGAGGAAACGCTGGTCACGCTGGGAGGAGGGAAAAGGTGGCTACTGTGGCCGAAACTCGAAGCAAGGTCAGACACTCTCACTGGGGTTGCAATGGGGAGGGACATAGGATCGGGGTTCAAGAGGGAGGGGACATTTGTACACCTGTGACTGATTCACGTGGATGTTTGGCAGAAACCAACAGACTTCTGTACAGCGATTATCCTTCAATTAAAAAATAAATACATTTAGGGGCTTCCCTGGTGGTCCAGTGGGTAAGGACACCGCCTTGCAGTGCAAGGGGCGCCGGTTGGATCCCTGTCCTGGGAGGATTCCACGTGCCGTGGAGCGCCTGGATCCATGTGTCCAATTGCCGAGCCGGAGCTCTGGAGCGCATGCGCCCAGAGCCGGTGCTCTGCGACAACAGAGGCCACCGCGATGGGAGGCCCACACGGGCCAAAGAACAAAGATGGAAACGAAAAATAAATAGAAGTGGCCAAAAAAAATTAAAAAATAAATAATAATAAAAAAGAAACTCTCATGGGGAAAAGATTCGCAGAAATGCTCCGGCCTCGATGCCTGTCCCACAAGGGTCAAAGTTCTGGAAAGATGTCTCTTCTGGACCACCTACTCACAGGATACCTTTGATCTCTCTCTTTTTTTAAAAAACATTTTTTTTTCCTTGTGATTGAGAACCTAAAAAAAAAAAAAAAGTAATTTGTCTATTTTTGACGCATCGGGGCTGTGCTTGGGCTTTCTCCGATTGCGGCAAGCGGGGGCTGTGCCGGGTGGTGGAGCGCGGGCTTCTCTGCACCGGCTTCTCTGGTTGCAGAGCGCAGGCTCCGCGGGCCGCCGTGGCCGGGCGCATGTGCTTCCGGGCTTTCCGCTCTCGGGTGCTCACGCGCAGGTTCTGCGGCTGCGGCGCCCCAGCTTCGTTGCCCCGCTGCACGGCGAATCTTCCCAGACCAGGGATGGAACCCATGTCCCCTGCGCGGGCAGGTGGACTCTTCAGCCCTGGGCCACCAGGGAAGGCCGAGATGCATTTTAAAGACAAAGGTGATAGGATGTACAAAGTGGATATTGGATGTCGGTCCAGCCGACAGTCGAACATGTCCAGAGAGGGAGAGAGTCATGGCTAAGAAAGAAAGATTATAGAAAAGATGGGGTCGAGAGGGCCAGCAACATAACAGAACACTCTGTTAGCCGCTGACAAACTTTATTCTTTCAAGCAAGGAATATACAGTAGAAACTTCATAAGATAATATGTTTCCCAGGACGCGCATTCTGTTATTATGTTTTGCCCAAGGTTACATTATTATGCTTTGCCCAAGGTTACAGAGCCTGGGAACACAGGTGTTCATTACGGTATCAGGCGCAGCCTCTAAGGGGGTGGAGGAACCTAGAGCTATGCCTTTATCCGGCCCCTGAGTTTCTCAGGGCAGCTCCCAGGGCTATGTTTCCTTGTAAGGAAACCCCTTGTTTTAGGGCAGCTCCCCGCAATTGGAAGTGAGAACAAAGGCGAATCAAGGGTGGCGTCTGAGTTTTGGGCTTGATTTTGAGTAGATGATGGTGACATTTACTAAGAGAAAGACTAAGGAAGGGACAGGCTTCAGCGACGAGAGTAAGAGATGGCGTCGATTTTGTGATGGTCGACTTTATGTGTCGACTTGACCAGTCCCTGGGTCCAGATACTTGGTCACTTCCGGGGCTGGGTGTGTGGGTGAGGGCGTCTGGGTGTGGCTGACATCTGGAGTGGTCGGCCGAGTGAAGGGGGCTGCCCTGCCCTGTGTAGGTGGGCTTCACCCAGTCAGCTGGAGCCCGGGAAAGAAGGAGGAGACCGAGGCAGAGGGAACGCCTCCAGCCTCACTGCGCTGCTTCCTTTTCCTGTCTTAGAGCTCAAGCTGCGACACCAGCTCTTCTTGCTAACTGCAGGTCTTCGGACTTCTCAGCCCTCACTAACTGTGTGAGCCAGTTCCTGACAGCGGATTTCTCTGTGTGCGTGCTAAAACACTTCAGTCGTGTCTGACTCTGTGTGACCCTATAGACTGTAGCCCACCAGGCTCCTCTGTCCATGGGGTTCTCCAGGCAGAATACTGCAGTGGGATGCCATTTGCGTCTCCAGGGGATCTTCCTGACCCAAGGATTGAACCCAGGTCTCCTGCATTGGCAGGTGGATTCTTTACCGTCTGAGCCACCAGGGAAGCCCTGAGGGCACATACATGGGCGGCTAATTGTTTGAGACCTTGCCTGTCTATAGCTTTAAAATGTTTTTGGTTAGGTATGGTGTTACAGTTTGGCAATAATGTTCCCTCAAATAAAATGCACTGCTCCATTGTTTTCTAGTTTCCCGTATTGCTGTTGAGAAATTACTGTTATTCTCTTTAAATGTCACCTGCTTCTCTCTCTTCCTGTCTGCCTCTATGCCTCTCTCTCTCTCTCCACCTAATCCGTCTCTAAAAGTTGAAACAGGACACAAACACATTGGGTTTCCTGGGGGGACAATGAGCAGGGATGAAGGTAGAGAAACTAAATTTCAAAAGAAAGGCTTCAACTTGAAGTCCCTCCTATAAATCAAACAGAGCTCCTCCATCAAATGGCAAGACCTAATGGAGGGTAGCTCACAGCACTTCAAGATAATCGTATCAATGTCCTGACTCTTTTCATTATGTGGTTACTCAGCTGACCTGAGCCTGCTGTTTGCTGGGAACCTTATTATATGATTATATAACCCCAAGAAGGTTTAGAATTAAATATAGCAATGGGGAGCTAAATCAAACCATAGGACTAATATTTTTAGTACCAACCTTAAAGTGTAAGACAATCCGCATGCGTCTGTTATTTATGTGCAGTGTCTGTAATAAAAATAGAAACTATACTCTAGAGACTCTCACAGATCTGGCCTTGCAATTTCAAGTGGATGCGTGTAATTGATTTTATATTTGTGATTGTAAAGTCGGGTGCAAGAGACTTTGGTTAAGTGTATAAACCACATTGTCTGTCTTGAAAGAATCGTGGTGCGCAGCGGTCTTGCCAGGCTGCCAGGGTCTCGGCGAGGGTCCCGTGTTAGCGCCTTCTGCCGCCCTCAGCTGCCACAGGGCTGTGCTCCCCTCCCTTTCCCGCGTGAAGCCCAGCAAGCTGAGGACACAACAGCCACAGCACGTAGAGACCAGAAGGAAATTTAAACACAAATACGCCAGAGGCTGGAGCAGGGATCAGTCAGCACCCTTCTGTGAAGGGCCGGATTATGCATATTTTACTCTTTGCAGTCCAGGAGGCAAAACCGCGGCCATATCTTTAAAAAAAAAAAAAGTAACCACTAAAAAATGTAACAACCATTATTAGCTCTAGGACTGTACAAAAACAGGGAACTGTCAGGATTTTTGGCCCATAAGCCAGACTTTGGCAACTTCTGGGCATAAAAATGAAAAGGATATGAAAAAGGAAATAAATGCAGAAAATGGCAAACAGGTAAATACACGAGATTTCTGCTGTGACTCACTGGAATTCACATGGCACTGCCTGTACAGGAAGCATTTTTTTTCTACTGAAACACAACTTGGGAAGCTTTGGTCTAACCCACAACTGATGCCAATGTGGGAAGGTGGGTAGACCATTTGGAAAAGTCTGTTACCTCTCGGCCAGATCCCAAATTACATAGACTCTTTATTTATTTATTTATTTATTTTAGGTAAGAAATAGATTTATTCAGATTCAGAGAAAGCACACTCCAGAGTGTGGGCCATGGCAGAGCAGATCCAGTGGCCCCGAAAACATGGCGTTCTTAGCTTTTATGGGCTGGGTAATTCCACATGCTAATGAGTGGGAGAGTTATTCCAGCTCTTTTAGGGAAAGGGTGGAACTGTCAGATGCCTCTGGGGGTGTCATTTAGCTTGCTGACTGAGGATCAAGGTCTGGTCTGCCATCTTGGACCCATTTGATTCTAATGGGTTTATGCTGTGTCCTTGGGCTGTCATTCTTTTTAAAAATTGTGCCCTGCCCCTTTTACACAGGCTCTTTACATGCATGTGTATTCACTACTTCCCCTGTCATGTGCTGAGCTGAGTACTAGGAATACAGCAGTGAGCAAGACGGGGTCCCCCTAGAAGGAGCTGATGGCCTGCTGGGGAGACTGGCAAGGACACAGTTGCCTCTACTGATAGCAGCAGGGCTGGGCCTGGGGGCATCTGCTCTGTCCAGTGCTTAGGAGAGGAGAGACTCCTAAGGAGAGACTTAGTCTCCTAAGGAGAGACTTCCTGGAGGAGATGATGTCCAAACAGAAGCCGGAAGGATGAGAAGGAAGTAGCAAGAGAACGAACTTGGCAGGTGCAACTTGGCGTGTGCAAGTCTCCAGAGGTTCAGGGAGCAATAGCACATTCAGGGAGCTGCAACTAATTCTACTAGTTCAGAGGCTTACACAAAAGATGTGCTTTCAAAAGAGGACCCGTAGGGCTCCCCTGGTGGTCCAGTGGTTAAGACTGCACTTCCAGTGCAGGGGGTGCAGTTCAATTGCTGGTTAGGGAACTGAGATCTCACGTACCTCCCTGCAGGACCATCCCTCCCCCTAAAAAAGAGCACCTGTAACCAAGAAAAACCCTTGCCCAAAGCAGCATTCTTTTTTTGAGGGGGGGGGGGCCAGTAGGGTGGAGAGGGACAGGAATGGGCGGGCCACTTCCATTGGTCTTTCATTTCTCTATTTTTTTCATCCGTCTCTGTTCTTTGGCTCCTGTGGGCCTCCCATCGCGGTGGCCTCCAACGCCGCAGAGCGCCGGCTCTGGGCGCATGCGCGCCAGAGCTCCGGTTCGGTAATTGGACACATTGGTCCAGCCGCTCCGCGGCACGTGGGATCTTCCCAGGTCAGGGATCGAACCGGCGCCCCTTGCACTGCAAGGCGGTGTCCTTACCCACTGGACTACCAGGGGAAGCCCCCAAAGCAACATTCTTATGACATAGGATTTCTCAAAGGTCAGTACTATCGCCATCTTTGATAATTCTTTGTTGTGGGAGGCCTTTTCTGGGCATCGTAGGATGTTCAGCCACATGGCTGCCCCCTACCCAAAAGATGCCTGGAGTATTGATCATCTTGTGCAAACCAAAAATGTCTCCAGACATTGCCAGATGTTTCCTGGGGGGCCAAATCTCCTGGTTGATACCCACCACTGTAAGATATAAGGATCAAGAATTTCACTGGCTCTTGCTGAGCATACGAACTGGGCACACCACCTGTTCAGCTGTTGTTCTTAGGAGTAGCTATGGCTCCTTACTGCTCCACTTTGTCTGGGGGAGAGGGAGGACCTCTTAGATACAGCCTCTTCCTCCTCCCCCCACCAACCACTGAAGGTTACTGAAAGGCCTTTCATTCTGCAGGGCATCAAGCGCCTACTAATAGAGAAACCCAAGAGATTCTTTTCTGACAAGATGCAGGGTCATATTCCAGCGTATCCATACACTTCCTGTAATTGAAGGTCGTTGCACACACACATGTTACATTCTCGCTGATGCCAGTGTTGTTCATTGTTGTACAATAGTGCAGGTGCAACTGCTAAGGTAACGCTGTAAGGGTGGCAGGCTATTAAGGGATTAACACAGCGGCTGGAGATTCCCCAGCACTAAATAATCATAAGAAAGGGCCAAGTTGTTAGAGTCAACACATGACCAGACTCCCGGCACCAAATCAGGGGGTCAGTTGGTTACCTGCTGGCGCCTGAGAATCTCCCTAGACCTGCGATAAGGAGATAGCCTTGGCCATAAAAATTCCTCACAAAGAGTCAAGAATTTCCAACCCCCCGCCCACACCCACCTGCAGGATAGGGGGCTCATCACGCGACTTCCCGCCAAACTTAAACAAAGAACTCGTTTCTGCGCCTGCCCTGAGGGATCCCCTCCCTTTCTCCTGCGCCCTCCTCCCTAATAAAACCTCCTCGTCCCATCTCCGGGCGCGATTTCCCTGGCCCATCTCTCGGACCTGTGGATCTCGCCCGGGAACTCTTCCCAAATAAACTTCTTCCCTAACAGCTTGCAGCCCGCCGTGTCTTTACGATTCTTACATCTGGTGCCGAAGACCCGGGAGGAGTGTGAGCCTCGCGGCCCCCTGCGAGTGCCCCTCCTCTCCCGCTGGCACGGCGGGACCTCTCTGACCATCACCCGCTCCGGCACACGTGAGTGGTAAGTCCCCCTTATTAAATCCCATTGTTCTCACTCGAGACTCTGCTCCGGGCCCCTGGCTGAAAATCGCGGCCGCGTCAGGGCAACCCTCCGCCCCTGTGGCTTCCGGCGACTACCGTTGCGGAGACGTCTGCCACGGTTTTCGCACTCTCCGGTGTTCTGCTCACGCCAAGCAGAACATCTATCCTGTGGTCCCAGGCAGTCTCGGGGACGCCTGTCTCTGCCTAGTTCCACATCCGCCGGTCTCGGGTGACAACGTGGGCAACTCTAAATCTAAACCTGATCCTCAGACCCCTTTTGGGCTGTTTACACCCCTCCTGCCCAAGCCGGTTCCTCCGGCCCTCCAGTCCAGGACTGGTTGGCTCCCGCCCGTGCTGGGCTCCCGTTCCTCCGGCCCTCCAGTCCAGGACTGGTTGGCTCCCCACCGTGCTGGGCTCCTGTTCCTCCAGCCATCCAGTCCGGGACTGGTTGGCTCCCACCCACACTCGTTAAGACTGCAATACTGCAATAGTGTGTGGCCACAATATCCTCTAAATAATCAAATCAGTGGCCTAAAATGGGGCTTACGACTTTAATGTCCTCACTGATTTAGATAATTTCTGCCAAAGGAATGGGAAATGGTCAGAGATTCCTTATGTTCAAGTTTTTTGGGATGTTCGTTCCCGTCCTTCTCTCTGTGCTGTCTGTTTTACCTCCCAAGTCCTTCTTGCTAAAGAAACTCCGCCTACATCGCTGATAGCTCCACCACTAAGAAGCACCAAACCTGCTCTCTCTCTTTGATTTAGACGCGGAAGCCTCGTCCTCACTTTCTGAACCTCCTGAAAACCTTTCTTCTCCGCCGGCTAAACCCATCCAGGCTCCGCCAGAAACCCCACCCTCTTTAGCTCCTGAAACTGTCTCTCTTTCACCTAGTAACTTTACCCAACCTCCACCATACTCCGAATCAACCTCTCACCAGGGTCCACCAAACTCACCTTTAGCCCCCGCAGAACCTACCCCCCCTTCACTTTCTCCCACCCCCCCGTAACCCCGCTTTTCAATGCCTGTACCTTCTCAAGCCTCGGCTTTATACCCGACACTTCCATCCTCAGAATCTATGCGACCTTCTTCTTTCTATGACTCCCCCATTAGTGCTCACACTCGCTCTAAAATTACGCCTGCTACAGACCCTTCCCCTATATGCCCACTTCGAGAAGTGGCCAGGGCAGACGGAGTCGTGCGGCTACATGCACCTTTCACTCTTGCTGATCTCTCCCAAATTGAAAAACGCCTAGGTTCTTTCTCTGCTAACCCTTCTTTATACATCAAAAAATTTCAATATCTTACACAAGCATATGACCTTACCTGGCACGATCTCCAGGTGGTCCTATCCTCCAGCCTAACTCCAAAAGAAAAAGAACGAATTCTAATTGCTGCCACAGCTCATGCTGACCAAACACATCTTACTGATGACACTATGCCACTAGGCGCTGAGGCGGTTCCCAGAACCGAACCAGCTTCAAATTACCAACCAGGGCAACCTGGCCGTCAGCGGCAAAATCAAATGATTACATGTCTAATAGTAAGAATGAGGACTGTCTCACATAAAGTAGTTAACTATACCAAACTTCAAGAAGTCACCCAGATGCCGGATGAAAATCCGGCCCTCTTCCTTAACCGACTTACAGAGGCCCTAACTCTCTATACTCGAATAGACCCTGCCTCTGACGCAGGAGCCACCATTCTTGCTACTCACTTTATCTCCCAATCAGCTCCTGACATTAAAAAAAGTTATAAAAGGCAGAAAGGGGACCGCAGACCCCTATCCAAGACCTGGTAAATATGGCCTTTAAAGTTTTTAATGCCCGAGAGGATGAAGCCGAGGCCTCACGTAAGGCCCAGCTGCAGCAGATGGTAGCCCTCCAAACCCAAGCCATGGTAGCTGCCCTGAGGCCTGCCAACGCCAAAGGCAAACAAGGGGGATCTAAAGGCACACAAAAGACCCCACCAGGGCCATGTTAAATATGTGGCAAAGAAGGCCACTGGGCAAGGAATTGCCCCAATCCCCGAGTCCCTAACGGACCCTGCCCATTGTGTAACCAGAAGGGACATTGAAAGAGTGAATGTCCCACACGGTCTGGTACGACCTCGATGCCTCCACATCGGAGCCCAGCCAGCCTCTCTCCTCTGGACCTGTTGGGCTTGGCTGATAACTGACGCGCCCGGACTCGAGGACCCCCATCACCGCCGCAGAGCCCAGGGTAACGCTCCAGGTAGCGGGTAAGTCTATTTCCTTTTTTTAGACACGGGCTACCTGCTCTGTTTTGCCATCCTATGCGGGACCTTTGACTACTTCCCAGATCTCGGTTACGGGTATAGACGGTCAGCCCACTGCACCCTTTCACACAGAGCCTCTACCTTGCAAACTCGATTCGACCTACTTTACACACTCATTTTTAGTTATTCCCTCCTGCCCTCTCCCGCTTTTAGGACGAGATATCCTAGCCAATCTAAAAACAGTCATGCTCATAGGCTCTGACTCTGCCACTCATCTCCTTTCCTTATTAGTTCCTCCTGTCGAGTCACCCCAAGTCCTCCCTGACACTAAAGCTGATCCTATAGTCTGGGACACAGCCACCCCAGTCATCACTGCCCACCATCAACCAGTACTCATTAAACTAAAAGATCCCTCTTATTTCCCATCGAAGCCCCAATTCCCTATTTCTGATGCTCATAGAAGGGGACTCAAACCAATCATCACCCGGTTGCTAGACCAAGGCCTTCTCATTCCTACCAACTCTCCCTGTAATACTCCGATCCTTCCTATAAAAAAGCCCACAGGAGCCTATAGACTGGTCCAAGATCTTCGCCTGATCAACGAGGCAGTTATTCCTATTCACCCAGTAGTCCCAAATCCTTATACCCTTCTCTCTCATATTCCTCCGAACACCACCCACTATACTGTCCTAGATCTTAAGGATGCCTTCTTTACAGTCCCTCTACATCCTGATTCCTATTTTCTTTTTGCCTTCACATAGACTGAACCGGACACCCAGGTCTCACAACAACTCACCTGGACAGTCCTCCCCCAAGGGTTTAGGGACAGTCCCCACCTGTTTGGACAGGCTCTAGCTAAAGACCTAACTGACTGCCCATTACTGGACAGCCATCTCTTACAATATGTCGATGATTTACTATTATGCAGCTCCTCTTATTCTCACTCACAACAAGACGCCATAACGCTTCTCAATTTCTTAGGACAAAGGGGATATCGAGTCACTCCCTCTAAAGTCCAGCTATCCAGCCCCACAGTCACCTATTTAGGAGTTAGCTTAAACCGCTCCTCAAAAACTCTGACCACAGATAGAATACAGGCACTACGGAGTCTGACTCCTCCCACTACCACTGATCAAATTCTCTCCTTCCTGGGTCTAGTAGGATTTTTCAGACACTGGATACCCAACTTTGCCATTCTTGCTAGGCCCCTCTATCGAGCAGCGAAGGAAACCCCCACAGGGCCTTTGACTTCCCCTACAAAAGTGGCAAAAGCTTTCCATGTTCTTCGAGATATTCTGATCGCTTCTCCGACTCTCGCATTACCAGACCCTAATAAACCCTTTCACCTCTTCACCGACGAAAAAACAGGAGTAGCAACCGGCCTTCTGGCTCAACCACTAGGCCCTGCCTATCAGCCTATCGCTTATTTATCAAAGCAGCTAGATAATACTGTTAAAGGATGGCAACCTTGCCTCCGGGCTCTAGCAGCAGCCTCAGAGTTGGCAAAGGAATCTCTCAAACTGACGCTCTCTCAACCCTTATCGGTCTTTTCAACCCACAGACTTCAAGATTTACTAACCCACCGCTCTCTTCCCTGCTGGGACCCTCCCGCATACAAGAGTTTCACCTGCTGTTCATTGAAAACCCCCTTATTAACTCTATGCCCTTCTCCTCCTTTAAACCCTGCTTTTTTACTGCCCAAGTCCACAACACTCCCCTTCCCGCTGCACTCCTGCCCTGAGGTGGTAGAAGAACTCTCCAACTCCCCCACAAAGTGGCTGTTATACACTGCAAAGGGCACCAGTCTCAAAATAACTCAGTAGCCCAAGGCAATGCTAGAGCAGATGCTGTGGCCAGAAGCCTGACTTCTGGTCCCCCCATTACTAACACTGCTTTATTCTTGACCCCCACTGAAACCCCTAACTACTCTCCAGAAGAGCAATCACTCTTAAACACACAAGGAGGTGCTTACTCAAAAGAAGGGTGGATTACTGTCCAAAACAAAATAGCCCTTCCCGCCTCCCAGGCATTAGACATCCTAACCCAAGTACATCAGACACTACATATTGGCCCACGAGCTATGTTCCATTTCTTAGAGCCTTTATTCTTTCACCCCAATCTAAAAACTCTGATTAAGCAGGTCCACTAGCAGTGTCACATTTGCTCTGTCACCTCATCCCAAGGAGGGCTTCACATCAGGCCGCCAACACATCAGATGAGAGGACACCTCCCGGGAGAAGACTGGCAAATTGACTTTACCCATATGCCTCCCTGCCGTAAATTGAGATTTTGCTTACTCTGGTAGATACCTTCTCAGGTTGGGTAGAAGCCTTCCCGACCTCACAGGAAAATGCTCACACTGTATCCACTATTTTGCTAGAGCAGATAATACCCGCTGGATTGCCCTCTTCCATTCAGTCCGATAACGGGCCAGCCTTCATCTCTCAGATAGTACAGCAAGTCTCCTCTGTTCTAAATATTTCTTGAAATCTTCACATTCCGTATCGCTCACCTGGCTAAACTAACTGTGGAAGACGCCTTTCCTGGCGTGAACTGTTGCCTCTTACACTGGCCAGGCTCAGGGCTACTCCTAGAGCCCCCACGTTCCTCAGCCCCTTTGAGCTCCTCTATGGACGCCCCTGTCTTATCAATAACAACTTGTCTACTAAAACCTCTTTGTTAGCCTCTTATCTCCCTTACTTGACTCTGCTTCGAAAACTTCTTTGAGAACACGCAGACCCGGGTCCTGCCACAACCCAGTCATCGTGACACACCTAACACAAGCACTCAATCCTCTCCTACTTCCTTACAACCAGGAGACTCAGTGCTTCTCAAAACTCTACACCCAAAGCCCATAGAGCCACGGTGGACCAGACCACACACGGTAATCCTAACCACCCCAACGGCAGTTAAGCTACTGGGAGATCGAGCCTGGCATCACGTGTCTCAGATAAAAAGGGCTCCAAGCCACCTAGATCAATTCTCTGCTAAACTCACCGGATCCACCAAGATCCTGGAAAATGAACATTCAAGACCCCTGGGACTCCAGGTGACAATCTGGACAGTATGGTAAGCTGGATAGAGGCTACCAACAGATGCCATAGACCACTTTATATATTCAAAATATATATATAGAGAGAGAGATTAGACACCTTAACAGAAATAAAACAAACCATAGATCAGGCTGAATCTAGCCTTAATCAGGACATAAATCAGCCATGGGTCCCAGAAGCCTTCACCTGGATAGAAGTTACCAGACAGGGTGTAAAACTGCTTAATAACACAAAGGACTATCAGGTATCTGACTGTTTTTTGTGTGCATCTTTGAATAGACCAGTACTAGCAGCAGTGCCATTAGCATACTCCGTGAACTTATCTAAGTCTAGTTTACCAAACCAACCCCAAAATCCTGTGGCAGTAGATGTCCCCCTCTTTCAATCTGAACAGACTTACTTCCTCTGCTATGACAAAGGTGTGTCGAATTCCCCTTGCAATATGACCATACGGGTAACAGAAACCTTGTATACCCCCTCTGGCATTTTCTTCTGGTGCAACAAAACTCTTTACAATCACATAAGTCTGCAATCACCGTTCCCATGTTGGCCTGTTATCCTAGTTCCTCAACTAATGTTGTATGGCAGAGCCAAGTTTGCATCTCTTTACAGACCTCCGGCACGACAGAAAAGAGCCGTTTTTCTTCCTCTCCTGGCTGGAATCACTTTGATCACCTCATTAGCTGCAGCTGGAATTAGCGCCGGAGCTTTGGGACATAGTGTTTCTACTCAACAAAAACTTGAAGAAAAGCTTCAAATAGCAGCAGAAGCCTCTGCAACCTCTATGTTGTCTCTCCAGAGACAGATAACCTCCCTGGCTAAAGTAACCTTACAGAATCGGAGGGCCCTAGATCTCCTAACTGCCGACAAAGGGGGAACCTGCCTCTTCCTGCGGGAAGAATGCTGCTACTATATTAATGAGTCAGGTCTGGTGGAAGAGAACACGAACGTCCTGACTCGGCTGGGGGAGCAGCTTCGCTCTGGTAGACAGTCCCCACCACCCTTTGAAGAGTGGTGGCGCTCTCCCCTAATGGCATGGATAACCCCTCTCTTAGGACCCCTTCTAATTATTTCACTTTTACTCATGCTTGCTCCTTGTTTCCTCAGATTTCTACTGAGCCGAATGAAAGACATCTCACAGGTCGCTATTCATCAGATGCTCCTTCAGCCCTATTCCCGACTGCCCACCAGCCCACCACCCTCAGACCAGCCTTAAACTCCCCATGCCCAAACGAAGACTCAGCAGGAAGTAGCCAGACAAAGTTCGGCGCCCTATATCACCAAAAGGCTGGAATGTAAGGGTGGCAGGCTATTAAGGGATTAACACAGCGGCTGGAGATTCCCCAGCACTAAATAATCATAAGAAAGGGCCAAGTTGTTAGAGTCAACACCGCGACCAGCCTCTACTGATAGCAGCAGGGCTGGGCCTGGGGCATCTGCTCTGTCCAGTGCTTAGGAGGAGAGACTCCCTAAGGAGACTTAGTCTCCTAAGGAGAGACTTCCCGGAGGAGATGATGTCCAAACAGAAGCCGGAAGGATGAGAAGGAAGTAGCAAGAGAACGAACTTGGCAGGTGCAACTTGGCGTGTGCAAGTCTCCAGAGGTTCAGGGAGCAATAGCACATTCAGGGAGCTGCAACTAATTCTACTAGTTCAGAGGCTTACACAAAAGATGTGCTTTCAAAAGAGGACCCGTGAGGGCTCCTGGTGGTCCAGTGGTTAAGACTGCACTTCCAGTGCAGGGGTGCAGTTCAATTGCTGGTTAGGGAACTGAGATCTCACGCACCTCCCTGCAGGACCATCCCTCCCCCTAAAAAAGAGCACCTGTAACCAAGAAAAACCCTTGCCCAAAGCAGCATTCTTTTTTTGAGGGGGGGGGGGCCAGTAGGGTGGAGAGGGACAGGAATGGGCGGGCCACTTCCATTGGTCTTTCATTTCTCTATTTTTTTCATCCGTCTCTGTTCTTTGGCTCCTGTGGGCCTCCCATCGCGGTGGCCTCCAACGCCGCAGAGCGCCGGCTCTGGGCGCATGCGCGCCAGAGCTCCGGTTCGGTAATTGGACACATTGGTCCAGCCGCTCCGCGGCACGTGGGATCTTCCCAGGTCAGGGATCGAACCGGCGCCCCTTGCACTGCAAGGCGGTGTCCTTACCCACTGGACTACCAGGGGAAGCCCCCAAAGCAACATTCTTATGACATAGGATTTCTCAAAGGTCAGTACTATCGCCATCTTTGATAATTCTTTGTTGTGGGAGGCCTTTTCTGGGCATCGTAGGATGTTCAGCCACATGGCTGCCCCCTACCCAAAAGATGCCTGGAGTATTGATCATCTTGTGAAAACCAAAAATGTCTCCAGACATTGCCAGATGTTTCCTGGGGGGCCAAATCTCCTGGTTGATACCCACCACTGTAAGATATAAGGATCAAGAATTTCACTGGCTCTTGCTGAGCATACGAACTGGGCACACCACCTGTTCAGCTGTTGTTCTTAGGAGTAGCTATGGCTCCTTACTGCTCCACTTTGTCTGGGGGAGAGGGAGGACCTCTTAGATACAGCCTCTTCCTCCTCCCCCCACCAACCACTGAAGGTTACTGAAAGGCCTTTCATTCTGCAGGGCATCAAGCGCCTACTAATAGAGAAACCCAAGAGATTCTTTTCTGACAAGATGCAGGGTCATATTCCAGCGTATCCATACACTTCCTGTAATTGAAGGTCGTTGCACACACACATGTTACATTCTCGCTGATGCCAGTGTTGTTCATTGTTGTACAATAGTGCAGGTGCAACTGCTAAGGTAACGCTGTAAGGGTGGCAGGCTATTAAGGGATTAACACAGCGGCTGGAGATTCCCCAGCACTAAATAATCATAAGAAAGGGCCAAGTTGTTAGAGTCAACACATGACCAGACTCCCGGCACCAAATCAGGGGTCAGTTGTTTACCTGCTGGCGCCTGAGAATCTCCCTAGACCTGCGATAAGGAGATAGCCTTGGCCATAAAAATTCCTCACAAAGTGTCAAGAATTTCACACCCCGCCCACAGCCACCTGAAGGATAGTGGGCTCATCCCCGGACTTCCCGCCAAACTTAAACAAAGAACTCGTTTCTGCGCCTGCCCTGAGGGATCCCCCTCCCCTTTTCTCCTGCGCCCCTCCTCCCTAATAAAACCTCCTCGTCCCATCCCCGGGGGCGCGATTTCCCTGGCCCATCTCTCGGACCTGTGGATCTCGCCCGGGAACTCTTCCCAAATAAACTTCTTCCCTAACAGCTTGCCGTCCGCCGTGTCTTTGCGATTCTGACATCTGGTGCCGAAGACCCGGAACGATTCTGAGCCTCGCGGCCCCCTGCGAGTGCCCCTCCTCTCCCGCTGGCACGGCGGGACCTCTCTGACCATCACCCGCTCCGGCACACGTGAGTGGTAAGTCCCCCTTATTAAATCCCATTGTTCTCACTCGAGACTCTGCTCCGGGCCCCTGGCTGAAAATCGCGGCCGCGTCAGGGCAACCCTCCGCCCCTGTGGCTTCCGGCGACTACCGTTGCGGAGACGTCTGCCACGGTTTTCGCACTCTCCGGTGTTCTGCTCACGCCAAGCAGAACATCTATCCTGTGGTCCCAGGCAGTCTCGGTGACGCCTGTCTCTGCCTAGTTCCACATCCGCCGGTCTCGGGTGACAACGTGGGCAACTCTAAATCTAAACCTGATCCTCAGACCCCTTTTGGGCTGTTTACACCCCTCCTGCCCAAGCCGGTTCCTCCGGCCCTCCAGTCCAGGACTGGTTGGCTCCCCACCGTGCTGGGCTCCCGTTCCTCCGGCCCTCCAGTCCAGGACTGGTTGGCTCCCCACCGTGCTGGGCTCCTGTTCCTCCAGCCATCCAGTCCGGGACTGGTTGGCTCCCACCCACACTCTTTAAGACTGCAATACTGCAATAGTGTGTGGCCACAATATCCTCTAAATAATCAAATCAGTGGCCTAAAAATGGGGCTTACGACTTTAATGTCCTCACTGATTTAGATAATTTCTGCCAAAGGAATGGGAAATGGTCAGAGATTCCTTATGTTCAAGTTTTTTGGGATGTTCGTTCCCGTCCTTCTCTCTGTGCTGTCTGTTTTACCTCCCAAGTCCTTCTTGCTAAAGAAACTCCGCCTACATCGCTGATAGCTCCACCACTAAGAAGCACCAAACCTGCTCTCTCTCTTTGATTTAGACGCGGAAGCCTCGTCCTCACTTTCTGAACCTCCTGAAAACCTTTCTTCTCCGCCGGCTAAACCCATCCAGGCTCCGCCAGAAACCCCACCCTCTTTAGCTCCTGAAACTGTCTCTCTTTCACCTAGTAACTTTACCCAACCTCCACCATACTCCGAATCAACCTCTCACCAGGGTCCACCAAACTCACCTTTAGCCCCCGCAGAACCTACCCCCCCTTCACTTTCTCCCACTTCCCTAATCCCGCTTTTCAATGCCTGTACCTTCTCAAGCCTCGGCTTTATACCCGACACTTCCATCCTCAGAATCTAGGGACCTTCTTTTTCTATGACTCCCCATTAGTGCTCACACTGCTCTAAAATTACGCCTGCTACAGACCCTTCCCCTATATGCCCACTTCGAGAAGTGGCCGGGCAGACGGAGTCGTGCGGCTACATGCACCTTTCACTCTTGCTGATCTCTCCCAAATTGAAACCGCCTAGGTTCTTTCTCTGCTAACCCTTCTTTATACATCAAAAAATTTCAATATCTTACACAAGCATATGACCTTACCTGGCACGATCTCCAGGTGGTCCTATCCTCCAGCCTAACTCCAAAAGAAAAAGAACGAATTCTAATTGCTGCCACAGCTCATGCTGACCAAACACATCTTACTGATGACACTATGCCACTAGGCGCTGAGGCGGTTCCCAGAACCGAACCAGCTTCAAATTACCAACCAGGGCAACCTGGCCGTCAGCGGCAAAATCAAATGATTACATGTCTAATAGTAAGAATGAGGACTGTCTCACATAAAGTAGTTAACTATACCAAACTTCAAGAAGTCACCCAGATGCGGATGAAAATCCGCCCTCTTCCTTAACCGACTTACAGAGGCCCTAACTCTCTATACTCGAATAGACCCTGCCTCTGGCCAGGAGCCACCATTCTTGCTATTCACTTTATCTCCCAATCAGCTCCTGACATTAAAAAAAGTTATAAAAGGCAGAAAGGGGACCGCAGACCCCTATCCAAGACCTGGTAAATATGGCCTTTAAAGTTTTTAATGCCCGAGAGGATGAAGCCGAGGCCTCACGTAAGGCCCAGCTGCAGCAGATGGTAGCCCTCCAAACCCAAGCCATGGTAGCTGCCCTGAGGCCTGCCAACGCCAAAGGCAAACAAGGGGGATCTAAAGGCACACAAAAGACCCCACCAGGGCCATGTTAAATATGTGGCAAAGAAGGCCACTGGGCAAGGAATTGCCCCAATCCCCGAGTCCCTAACGGACCCTGCCCATTGTGTAACCAGAAGGGACATTGAAAGAGTGAATGTCCCACACGGTCTGGTACGACCTCGATGCCTCCACATCGGAGCCCTGCCAGCCCTCTCCTCTGGACCTGTTGGGCTTGGCTGATAACTGACGCGCCCGGACTCGAGGACCCCCATCACCGCCGCAGAGCCCAGGGTAACGCTCCAGGTAGCGGGTAAGTCTATTTCCTTTTTTTTTTTAGACACGGGGGCTACCTACTCTGTTTTGCCATCCTATGCGGGACCTTTGACTACTTCCCAGATCTCGGTCACGGGTATAGACGGTCAGCCCACTGCACCCTTTCACACAGAGCCTCTACCTTGCAAACTCGATTCGACCTACTTTACACACTCATTTTTAGTTATTCCCTCCTGCCCTCTCCCGCTTTTAGGACGAGATATCCTAGCCAATCTAAAAACAGTCATGCTCATAGGCTCTGACTCTGCCACTCATCTCCTTTCCTTATTAGTTCCTCCTACCGATTCACCCCAAGTCCTCCCTGACATTAAAGCTGATCCTATAGTCTGGGACACAGCCACCCCAGTCATCACTGCCCACCATCAACCAGTACTCATTAAACTAAAAGATCCCTCTTATTTCCCATCGAGCCCCAATTCCCTATTTCTGATGCTCATAGAAGGGACTCAAACCAATCATCACCCGGTTGCTAGACCAAGGCCTTCTCATTCCTACCAACTCTCCCTGTAATACTCCGATCCTTCCTATAAAAAAGCCCACAGGAGCCTATAGACTGGTCCAAGATCTTCGCCTGATCAACGAGGCAGTTATTCCTATTCACCCAGTAGTCCCAAATCCTTATACCCTTCTCTCTCATATTCCTCCGAACACCACCCACTATACTGTCCTAGATCTTAAGGATGCCTTCTTTACAGTCCCTCTACATCCTGATTCCTATTTTCTTTTGCCTTCACATAGACTGAACCGGACACCCAGGTCTCACAACAACTCACCTGGACAGTCCTCCCCCAAGGGTTTAGGGACAGTCCCCACCTGTTTGGACAGGCTCTAGCTAAAGACCTAACTGACTGCCCATTACTGGACAGCCATCTCTTACAATATGTCGATGATTTACTATTATGCAGCCCCTCTTATTCTCACTCACAACAAGACGCCATAACGCTTCTCAATTTCTTAGGACAAAGGGGATATCGAGTCACTCCCTCTAAAGTCCAGCTATCCAGCCCCACAGTCACCTATTTAGGAGTTAGCTTAAACCGCTCCTCAAAAACTCTGACCACAGATAGAATACAGGCACTACGGAGTCTGACTCCTCCCACTACCACTGATCAAATTCTCTCCTTCCTGGGTCTAGTAGGATTTTTCAGACACTGGATACCCAACTTTGCCATTCTTGCTAGGCCCCTCTATCGAGCAGCGAAGGAAACCCCCACAGGGCCTTTGACTTCCCCTACAAAAGTGGCAAAAGCTTTCCATGTTCTTCGAGATATTCTGATCGCTTCTCCGACTCTCGCATTACCAGACCCTAATAAACCCTTTCACCTCTTCACCGACGAAAAAACAGGAGTAGCAACCGGCCTTCTGGCTCAACCACTAGGCCCTGCCTATCAGCCTATCGCTTATTTATCAAAGCAGCTAGATAATACTGTTAAAGGATGGCAACCTTGCCTCCGGGCTCTAGCAGCAGCCTCAGAGTTGGCAAAGGAATCTCTCAAACTGACGCTCTCTCAACCCTTATCGGTCTTTTCAACCCACAGACTTCAAGATTTACTAACCCACCGCTCTCTTTTCCTGCTGGGACCCTCCCGCATACAAGAGTTTCACCTGCTGTTCATTGAAAACCCCCTTATTAACTCTATGCCCTTCTCCTCCTTTAAACCCTGCTTTTTTACTGCCCAAGTCCACCACACTCCCCTTCCCGATGCACGCCTGCGCTGAGGTGGTAGAAGAACTCTCCAACCCCCCCACAAAGTGGCTGTTATACACTGCAAAGGGCACCAGTCTCAAAAAATAACTCAGTAGCCCAAGGCAATGCTAGAGCAGATGCTGTGGCCAGAAGCCTGACTTCCGGGCCCCCCATTACTAANCCTGCGGTCTTCTTGCCCCCCTCTGCATCCCCTAACTACTCTCCAGAAGAGCAATCACTCTTAAACACACAAGGAGGTGCTTACTCAAAAGAAGGGTGGATTACTGTCCAAAACAAAATAGCCCTTCCCCCCTCCCAGGCATTAGACATCCTAACCCAAGTACATCAGACACTACATATTGGCCCACGAGCTATGTTCCATTTCTTAGAGCCTTTATTCTTTCACCCCAATCTAAAAACTCTGATTAAGCAGGTCCACTCGCAGTGTCACATTTGCTCTGTCACCTCATCCCAAGGAGGGCTTCACATCAGGCCGCCAACACATCAGATGAGAGGACACCTCCCGGGAGAAGACTGGCAAATTGACTTTACCCATATGCCTCCCTGCCGTAAATTGAGATTTTTTCTTACTATGGTAGATACCTTCTCAGGTTGGGTAGAAGCCTTCCCGACCTCACAGGAAAATGCTCACACTGTATCCACGATTTTGCGAGAGCAGATAATACCCGCTTGGATTGCCCTCTTCCATTCAGTCCGATAACGGGCCAGCCTTCATCTCTCAGATAGTACAGCAAGTCTCCTCTGTTCTAAATATTTCTTGAAATCTTCACATTCCGTATCGCTCACCTGGCTAAACTAACTGTGGAAGTACGCCTTTCCTGGCCTGAACTGTTGCCTCTTACACTGGCCAGGCTCAGGGCTACTCCTAGAGCCCCCACGTTCCTCAGCCCCTTTGAGCTCCTCTATGGACGCCCCTTTCTTATCAATAACAACTTGTCTACTAAAACCTCTTTGTTAGCCTCTTATCTCCCTTACTTGACTCTGCCTCGCAAACATCTTCGAGACCACGCAGACCGGGGCCTGCCACAACCCAGTCATCGTGACACACCTAACACAAGCACTCAATCCTCTCCTACTTCCTTACAACCAGGAGACTCAGTGCTTCTCAAAACTCTACACCCAAAGCCCATAGAGCCACGGTGGACCAGACCACACACGGTAATCCTAACCACCCCAACGGCAGTTAAGCTACTGGGAGATCGAGCCTGGCATCACGTGTCTCAGATAAAAAGGGCTCCAAGCCACCTAGATCAATTCTCTGCTAAACTCACCGGATCCACCAAGATCCTGGAAAATGAACATTCAAGACCCCTGGGACTCCAGGTGACAATCTGGACAGTATGGTAAGCTGGATAGAGGCTACCAACAGATGCCATAGACCACTTTATATATTCAAAATATATATATAGAGAGAGAGATTAGACACCTTAACAGAAATAAAACAAACCATAGATCAGGCTGAATCTAGCCTTAATCAGGACATAAATCAGCCATGGGTCCCAGAAGCCTTCACCTGGATAGAAGTTACCAGACAGGGTGTAAAACTGCTTAATAACACAAAGGACTATCAGGTATCTGACTGTTTTTTGTGTGCATCTTTGAATAGACCAGTACTAGCAGCAGTGCCATTAGCATACTCCGTGAACTTATCTAAGTCTAGTTTACCAAACCAACCCCAAAATCCTGTGGCAGTAGATGTCCCCCTCTTTCAATCTGAACAGACTTACTTCCTCTGCTATGACAAAGGTGTGTCGAATTCCCCTTGCAATATGCCCATACGGGTAACAGAACCCTTGTATCCCCCCTCTGGCATTTTCTTCTGGTGCAACAAACCTCTTTACAATCACATAAGTCTGCAATCACCGTTCCCATGTTGGCCTGTTATCCTAGTTCCTCAACTAATGTTGTATGGCAGAGCCAAGTTTGCATCTCTTTACAGACCTCCGGCACGACAGAAAAGAGCTGTTTTACTTCCTCTCCAGGCTGGAATCACTTTGATCACCTCATTAGCTGCAGCTGGAATTAGCGCCGGAGCTTTGGGACATAGTGTTTCTACTCAACAAAAACTTGAAGAAAAGCTTCAAATAGCAGCAGAAGCCTCTGCAACCTCTATGTTGTCTCTCCAGAGACAGATAACCTCCCTGGCTAAAGTAACCTTACAGAATCGGAGGGCCCTAGATCTCCTAACTGCCGACAAAGGGGGAACCTGCCTCTTCCTGCGGGAAGAATGCTGCTACTATATTAATGAGTCAGGTCTGGTGGAAGAGAACACGAACGTCCTGACTCGGCTGGGGGAGCAGCTTCGCTCTGGTAGACAGTCCCCACCACCCTTTGAAGAGTGGTGGCGCTCTCCCTAATGGCATGGATAACCCCTCTCTTAGGACCCCTTCTAATTATTTCACTTTTACTCATGCTTGCTCCTTGTTTCCTCAGATTTCTACTGAGCCGAATGAAAGACATCTCACAGGTCGCTATTCATCAGATGCTCCTTCAGCCCTATTCCCGACTGCCCACCAGCCCACCACCCTCAGACCAGCCTTAAACTCCCCATGCCCAAACGAAGACTCAGCAGGAAGTAGCCAGACAAAGTTCGGCGCCCTATATCACCAAAAAGGCTGGAATGTAAGGGTGGCAGGCTATTAAGGGATTAACACAGCGGCTGGAGATTCCCCAGCACTAAATAATCATAAGAAAGGGCCAAGTTGTTAGAGTCAACACCGCGACCAGACTCCCGGCACCAAATCAGGGGGTCAGTTGTTTACCTGCTGGCGCCTGAGAATCTCCCTAGACCTGCGATAAGGAGATAGCCTTGGCCATAAAAATTCCTCACAAAGTGTCAAGAATTTCACACCCCCCGCCCACAGCCACCTGAAGGATAGTGGGCTCATCACCGGACTTCCCGCCAAACTTAAACAAAGAACTCGTTTCTGCGCCTGCCCTGAGGGATCCCCCTCCCCTTTTCTCCTGCGCCCCTCCTCCCTAATAAAACCTCCTCGTCCCATCTCCGGGGCGCGATTTCCCTGGCCCATCTCTCGGACCTGTGGATCTCGCCCGGGAACTCTTCCCAAATAAACTTCTTCCCTAACAGCTTGCAGCCCGCCGTGTCTTCTGATTCTTACAAACGCAAACCAAGAGGTGAGTGAGGAATGCTTCTTGCTGTCCGGCTCTTCATGGGGACTGGCAATAGCCTAACTTACAGGCTGCGGTGCTGGTTTGTTTGAGAACCCTGTTGGGTGGCGTTCGTAGCGAAGCTTGCCTGCCGGTGAGGAGATGGAGGAGACAAGGGTTCAGTCCCTGGCCTGAGAAGATCCCCTGGAGAAGGGCACAGTGACCCACTCCTGTATTCTTGCCTGGAGGATTCCATGGACAGAGAAGCTTGAGGGGCTACAGTCCACGGGTTATAAAGATAAGACTGAGGCGACTTAGCATGCAGGCTTTGTTCTCAACAGCGGCTGATAAAGGGCCTGACTGGAAGTATGGCCAAGAATGCAGGTACTTAAGATAGACAGACTTCAGGATGCAGGGTTGAGAGGCAGACAGACAGGTCAGAGTGGGGAACTGGATTCCTGTGATTCAAGCTCTCAGGACCACGGTCGTTTTTTTAATTTCATCCAAAAAAATTGGCCTTTCCTTCCCCCAGCCCTATTCCCGACTCCCCAAAGCCCACCACCCTCAGACCAGCCTTAAACTCCCATGCCCAAACGAAGACTCAGCAGGAAGTAGCCAGACAAAGTTCGGCGCCCTATATCACCAAAAAGGCTGGAATGTAAGGGTGGCAGGCTATTAAGGGATTAACACAGCGGCTGGAGATTCCCCAGCACTAAATAATCATAAGAAAGGGCCAAGTTGTTAGAGTCAACACCGCGACCAGACTCCCGGCACCAAATCAGGGGGTCAGTTGTTTACCTGCTGGCGCCTGAGAATCTCCCTAGACCTGCGATAAGGAGATAGCCTTGGCCATAAAAATTCCTCACAAAGTGTCAAGAATTTCACACCCCCCGCCCACAGCCACCTGAAGGATAGTGGGCTCATCACCGGACTTCCCGCCAAACTTAAACAAAGAACTCGTTTCTGCGCCTGCCCTGAGGGATCCCCCTCCCCTTTTCTCCTGCGCCCCTCCTCCCTAATAAAACCTCCTCGTCCCATCTCCGGGGCGCGATTTCCCTGGCCCATCTCTCGGACCTGTGGATCTCGCCGGGAACTCTTCCCAAATAAACTTCTTCCCTAACAGCTTGCAGCCCGCCGTGTCTTCTGATTCTTACAAACGCAAACCAAGAGGTGAGTGAGGAATGCTTCTTGCTGTCCGGCTCTTCATGGGGACTGGCAATAGCCTAACTTACAGGCTGCGGTGCTGGTTTGTTTGAGAACCCTGTTGGGTGGCGTTCGTAGCGAAGCTTGCCTGCCGGTGAGGAGATGGAGGAGACAAGGGTTCAGTCCCTGGCCTGAGAAGATCCCCTGGAGAAGGGCACAGTGACCCACTCCTGTATTCTTGCCTGGAGGATTCCATGGACAGAGAAGCTTGAGGGGCTACAGTCCACGGGTTATAAAGATAAGACTGAGGCGACTTAGCATGCAGGCTTTGTTCTCAACAGCGGCTGATAAAGGGCCTGACTGGAAGTATGGCCAAGAATGCAGGTACTTAAGATAGACAGACTTCAGGATGCAGGGTTGAGAGGCAGACGAACAGGTCAGAGTGGGGAACTGGATTCCTGTGATTCGAAGCTCTCAGGACCACGAGTGGAAGGGCTTCTCTGCTGGCTAGGGGCTTGTCCTGGATCCTGAAGACACTGGAAAGTCAGGGAAGAATTTGAAGCTCATGAGCGACACAGCCAGATGAATGTACTTGTTAATCTTATTTCTTCAGATTCCTGTCTTTACTTTTGGCTGTGCTAGGTCTCTGTTGCTGCGAGCAGGCTTTCTTTGGTTGCGGCAAGCAAGGGTGCTATTCTTCACAGTTTTGCAATGGCTTCATATTGTGGTGGCCTCTTGTGCTGTGGTGAAGGAGATGGCAAGCCACTCCAGCATCCTTGCCTGGAAAACTCCATGGATGGAGGAGCCTGGTGAGCTAGTCCCCAGGGTCTCAAACACACACACAGCTCCCTGGTGGCTCAGTGGTGAGGACGCTGCCTGTAACGCAGGAGAGCGGGGTTCCATCCCTGGGTTGGGAAGATCCCCTGGAGGAGGGCGTGGCCACCCGCCCCAGTGTTCTTGCCGGGAGAGCTCCATGGACAGAGGAGCCTGACGGGCTGCAGTCCACGGGGTCACACAGCCTCCGACACGACTGAAGTGACGAAGCGGCACATCCTGCTGTGGAGCGTGGGCTCCAGGCACGTGGACGTCAGCAGTCGTGGCGCTTGGGTTTAGTTGCCCCGCAGCATGTGGGATCTTCCCAGACCAGCGGTCAAACCCGTGTCCCCTGCACTGGCAGGCGGACTCTCCACAGCTCGACCCCCAGGCAATCCCTGCCAGATGAATTTAGAAGATGTTTCTACAGCACTTACGTCTTACAGAGTGTGTTTTTACACACATCACCTCATTTAATATTTTGTAAGGTAGGTATTGCTTGCATTTTGCAGCTGAGCACTTAGATGATAAATAAATGAACGTCAGAGAGCTAACACAACTCTGGCCGGATTGAGTAGAATTCAGGTCTCCATTTCCGTGTTGCCATCTTGTGTGTTGATTGTGGTCAGATAACATGCACACACAAAGGGCTCTTAGAGGGCGAATGTGAGTGCAGAGAATAGGTGAAAAATTAATTGTGTTCAGCAGAGACCACTGAGTAGTTAGTAGATTTGTTTCTAGACTTGCCCTTTCTTGTTATTCTTGTTTTTTTCTTCACTGGTTATGATGATGTGACTGTGTTAGTATGCCGTAGAACAATCATTTCCAGCACATGGGTCAAGACCCTCAGGGAAACCCAAGGTTATTCAGTGAGTCCTCAATTCAGTGTGAATTTTCTTGTCAGAAACTGAAAGTACTACCATCCAATTTATAGGGGTTCCAATATTTTAAAAAATCTAGTTTACAATACAGAGGGATCTTCTTACTTGTAGGGGGTGTATACATGATACTATGTGTGTATTCCTGAAGATGACGTGCCTGTTCGCAGAGGGGGACGAGAGATAGTGGAGTCTGGGCGTCTAGGGAACCTTCAGAATAGGGTGGTCCCACAGTCTGAGATTGGAAAGGACTTGGTGAGATGATGTTGGAGGTAGAAGCAGCCGTGTTCTGGTTTCCAGCCTAGAAAAGACAGCATCCCAGTGCCTGTCCCCAAGGCTGGGGATACACGTGTTCTTATGGCAGGAGTCACATGACGCCTCAAACAGGTCCAGCCTGTGTTGACATCAGCACCGTGAGTGGACAGAACTCCAGGATCTCACTTAGAGCTCGAGTTGGAGAGCGGAGATAGGGTTGTTGACGCCCAGCCGGGGCCAGAGCTAGAGAAACAGGAAAAGGGGAGAGAGAGAGTGGGCTCTGGGCCCTGGCATCAACCAGCTACATCCCACAACCTCAATTTTCCTCATCTATAAAGTAGAAATAATACCTTTCAGCAGGAATGAACCATTGAATATAAAGATTCCTGGAGGAGTGCTTTGTGTCAATAAATTCAGGGTTTTTTTTTTTCTTAATTACTTATTTGACTGTCTCTGGTCTCAGTTGTGAGACTCAGGGTCTTTGTCGTGTCCTGCAGAATCTTTTGTGGAGGCGCAGGGCATCTCTAGTGTACACAACTCTGGCCGGATTGAGTAGAATTCAGGCCCTTTTTCTTGGTTATTCTAACATGCACACAAAGGGCTCTTAGAGGGCGAATGTGAGTGCAGAGAATAGGTGAAAAATTAATTGTGTTCAGCAGAGACCACTGAGTAGTTAGTAGATTTGTTTCTAGACTTGCCCTTTCTTGTTATTCTTGTTTTTTTCTTCACTGGTTATGATGATGTGACTGTGTTAGTATGCCGTAGAACAATCATTTCCAGCACATGGGTCAAGACCCTCAGGGAAACCCAAGGTTATTCAGTGAGTCCTCAATTCAGTGTGAATTTTCTTGTCAGAAACTGAAAGTACTACCATCCAATTTATAGGGATTCCAATATTTTAAAAAATCTAGTTTACAATACAGAGGGATCTTCTTACTTGTAGGGGGTGTATACATGATACTATGTGTGTATTCCTGAAGATGACGTGCCTGTTCGCAGAGGGGGACGAGAGATAGTGGAGTCTGGGCGTCTAGGGAACCTTCAGAATAGGGTGGTCCCACAGTCTGAGATTGGAAAGGACTTGGTGAGATGATGTTGGAGGTAGAAGCAGCCGTGTTCTGGTTTCCAGCCTAGAAAAGACAGCATCCCAGTGCCTGTCCCCAAGGCTGGGGATACACGTGTTCTTATGGCAGGAGTCACATGACGCCTCAAACAGGTCCAGCCTGTGTTGACATCAGCACCGTGAGTGGACAGAACTCCAGGATCTCACTTAGAGCTCGAGTTGGAGAGCGGAGATAGGGTTGTTGACGCCCAGCCCGGGGCCAGAGCTAGAGAAACAGGAAAAGGGGAGAGAGAGAGTGGGCTCTGGGCCCTGGCATCAACCAGCTACATCCCACAACCTCAATTTTCCTCATCTATAAAGTAGAAATAATACCTTTCAGCAGGAATGAACCATTGAATATAAAGATTCCTGGAGGAGTGCTTTGTGTCAATAAATTCAGGGTTTTTTTTTTTTTTTCTTAATTACTTATTTGACTGTCTCTGGTCTCAGTTGTGAGACTCAGGGTCTTTGTCGTGTCCTGCAGAATCTTTTGTGGAGGCGCAGGGCATCTCTAGTGTGGTACGAGGGCTTCAGTAGTTCGTACGAGGTACGAGGGCTGTGGATTGTGGATCCATAGTTCCAGTTTGAGTTCATCTCTTTGGCAGGGTGTATACTCCCTTGGTGAGTCAGATGGTAAAGAATCTGCCTGCAAAGCAGGAGACTCGGGTTTGATCCCTGGGTTGGGAAGATCCCCTGGAGGGCTCCAGTATTCTTGCCTGGGGAATTCCATGGACAGAGGCGGTTGGTGGGCTACAGTCCATGGACACAACTTAGCAACGAAACAACAACATAAAACAGTGGCTGGTGTCTTAGCAGAAGGAAATTTGGACACAGACAGACACACAGAAGAACATGATATGAAGATGAAGGCAGAAACTGAAGTTACACATTTACAGGCCGAGAATGCCAGGGAGAGCTGGTAAGTGCTGGAAGCCTGAAGAGAGGCAAGATTCTTCACTAGAGTCAAAGGAGGATGTGGTCAGCTGACACTTGAATTCTGAACTTCTAATCTTCACAACTAGGAGAGAGTTAACGCCCTCCCCTTTAAACAAACAAACAAACAAACTCCTGTTTGTGGTAATTTATGAAGGCAGCCCAAGAAACGAATTCACTGGAGGACAGCCAGTGGGGACCAGAAATCTGCCAGCAGCTGCTTCAGGGAGCTTGAAAGAAGATACTCCCACAGCTGGTTGAGTGAGTTTGGAGGCAGATCATCTCCGCGTTCAACCTTGAGAGGACTGCAGTCCAGAGTGCCCTGTTGATCACGTGCTTGTGAGAGACCTGGAGTCGGAGGTACCCACCTGAGCCCTTCTTAGACTGCCCATGCACAGACACTGTGAAGTAATATGTGTCTGTTGTTTAAAGCTGCTGAACACAACCACACCACAGAGATAACAAATGACTGTGTATTCTTAATTTTGGGGGAATTAATTTAATTCTTAATTTGGGAGAACAAACTAGAAACTAAATGACAAAAAAATGGTCTCAGGGGATGGAAAGAGTGCAGACCAGGGAAGGTAGTGCTCCTGGAGGGTGTTGATACTCCTTTTTGGTTTGATTTCGGGGGAATCTTTTGTGGAGGCGCAGGGCATCTCTAGTGTGGTACGAGGGCTTAGTAGTGTACGAGGTACGAGGGCTGTGGATTGTGGATCCATAGTTCCAGTTTGAGTTCATCTCTTTGGCAGGGTGTATACTCCCTTGGTGAGTCAGATGGTAAAGAATCTGCCTGCAAAGCAGGAGACTCGGGTTTGATCCCTGGGTTGGGAAGATCCCCTGGAGGGCTCCAGTATTCTTGCCTGGGGAATTCCATGGACAGAGGCGGTTGGTGGGCTACAGTCCATGGACACAACTTAGCAACGAAACAACAACATAAAACAGTGGCTGGTGTCTTAGCAGAAGGAAATTTGGACACAGACAGACACACAGAAGAACATGATATGAAGATGAAGGCAGAAACTGAAGTTACACATTTACAGGCCGAGAATGCCAGGGAGAGCTGGTAAGTGCTGGAAGCCTGAAGAGAGGCAAGATTCTTCACTAGAGTCAAAGGAGGATGTGGTCAGCTGACACTTGAATTCTGAACTTCTAATCTTCACAACTAGGAGAGAGTTAACGCCCTCCCCTTTAAACAAACAAACAAACAAACTCCTGTTTGTGGTAATTTATGAAGGCAGCCCAAGAAACGAATTCACTGGAGGACAGCCAGTGGGGACCAGAAATCTGCCAGCAGCTGCTTCAGGGAGCTTGAAAGAAGATACTCCCACAGCTGGTTGAGTGAGTTTGGAGGCAGATCATCTCCGCGTTCAACCTTGAGAGGACTGCAGTCCAGAGTGCCCTGTTGATCACGTGCTTGTGAGAGACCTGGAGTCGGAGGTACCCACCTGAGCCCTTCTTAGACTGCCCATGCACAGACACTGTGAAGTAATATGTGTCTGTTGTTTAAAGCTGCTGAACACAACCACACCACAGAGATAACAAATGACTGTGTATTCTTAATTTTGGGGGAATTAATTTAATTCTTAATTTGGGAGAACAAACTAGAAACTAATGACAAGGCTGAGTGATCATGGGGAGTGGGAACAGAGTGCAGAGCAGAGGAAGGTAGAGTGGCTCCTCAGGAAACATTGGTAAGCTTTGATTTTGAACCAGGTGAATGTTTTATACATGCACACATGCAAAAAATAAAACTAGATAAGAAAGATGAAAAAAAGGAACTAAAATTATGCAAATAAAAATAAGAAGCCTAACAATATATCACAGTATATCACACGGATAACACAACGATATTGCAAAGCAAATGAACGGAAGTAACTTTGGGTCATCGTACACTCATCGCACACCTTTTACAAAGGTAAAAGAAGTGCACAGAAATCTTGAACTTAAAAGGTTTGCTACTGGTGTTAGTACTGAAGTCGCAGGGAGAATTGCCTGGTGGCCTAGTGGTTTGGATTGGGTGTTTCCCGTTAGCCAGGTAGGTTTGGATCCAAGGTTGGAGAAGGAAGACCTGCAAGCTGTGCAGTTTAAAAAAAAAAAAAAAGAATACTGGTACTAGAGTAGACTAAAGGAGTTTGTATAGACAGACGTGAAATCAAATGCAGCGAATCTCCGGTAGCTCTTGAACTGAAACATAAAAATGTGTGTGCGCGTGGCTTTCAGAGACAAAGGAAATTTAAATACGGATAGTATATTGGACTTGACTGAAGTGATATTAAATGTCTTGTTTGTCCTAAGGGTGAAATATTTAGGGGTGAAGCAGCGTTGTTCGCCAGATTCTAGTGGTTCAGGGTGAAATAAAACCCTCTACAGTGAGCACGAATGCAACTATTATGAAATGTTCTCATTTAATTTAGTGCAGGGTCTGTGATACAAGTCTTCCGTTGATTTATACATTTTCATATTAAAAAGCCGGGTTTAAAAGAACAGGGACAAGTTTCCTTCTGATTGCAGAAGTTTCCGGCTTCAATCTCGAGGCTTAGGAGGCGTCGCTCCCACCCGGGCTGGAGACGGGCGAGGTGACCCGTCCCTCCGCGATCACTTCGCCTCCTCTGCCGGGGGCCCGGCCTGGGCGTGGCCTGTGAGCAGCCAACGGGAGCCGGCGCGGCGGGCGGGGCCGGGGCGGGGCCGCGGCGGGGCCGGGGCGGGGCCGCGCGCAGGCTCCTGGGCCTCCCGCGCGGCTCAGCCGCCTCTTCGGCTGCTTCGCGTTAGTTGCTCGGCTTGCTGCACCGCCTGGGCAGGAGGAGGTGCAGGGCCGTCGCCGCGCGGTAAGTGCCTGGCCTTCCGGCCACGGCCAAACCTGCCGCTCCGCGTCTCCCCTCCTCCGGCCCGTCGCCCCATTACTCAGGGCGCCCAGAACCACTGGCGCTGGACTCCCGGCCCCAGCGCGGCGGCGCTGCCCGGTCGGCCGCGGCCGGAGGTTGGGCCCGGGTCCGGTGGCGCCCCAGCGCGGGCGCGCCTGCCCGGGGGCTGCGTCTGCTTTCCAGCTGGCGTCCTGGGGCAGGAGGTTCCGGGTGAGCCCCGCTTCTAGTGCTGTCGCTGCCTGCAGTCGGGCCGGTTCTGCAGGAGGGCCGGCGTGGGGGCATGATGGCTCTCTCCCAACGTCTTCGAGATCAGGTCTGAGGCCCGGCTGGCCACCCGGCGTGTGCGCCCTTGCAGCCGCGCCGCGTTTCACCTGCCTCTGCATCCCGCACACCTGCGGTTCATTCAGGAGCACGCAGCCGGGGCGGGGCGAGCTGCGAACTCCGGGAAAGGGCCCTCTGTACTTTTTGAGTTGCTCCTGAAGCACACCAGGTTGGCTTATTTTTTTTTTTCAAACACTGGTGGAATTTATTTGCTCGGAAAGTTCATGTAGCTCTGGGTTTTAGCATAATTCTAGGTGTGATTCATGTCGTGTGCAGAGATTGTAATCACATTGTTCCTGCGCAAGAATGGCTAAAACGCGTCGCAGCCCCACAGAGTCTAGGCTTCGTCCTTCTCCTGTAGCGAGGAAAGTTGAAAGGCATGGATTCATCTCTCGATTTTGTTGCTGCCAAGCTTTGTGACTTCAGTTAATGTATATGAAATAAGATAGATTTCTAAGATTCTCTTAAAATCCCACGTTTCATGAGTCTGATGAGCTCAGTTTTCGTCCTGTACCTTTAAAAAGAATGGGAAATAGAAAAAAAATCCAAGGGAGGGCAGCCCAACGGGGGAACAAAGATTTATGAGCGCCCAGACGTTTAGAAACTGTATTGCAGCTTTAGATTGGAAACTGAAAAGGAAGCACTGCAATATTGAAAAAACTTAAGAGTTAGTTATGTAAGAGAAGCTTGGAAAGCTTTCTGCAGCAATTGCGGTATTTAATTACCTCTCTTTGCAGCTGTATAGATTGTGTAAGGGGGAGATAAATGCTAAAGTTACAGAAAGTGTAGTACAGAGGTTATGTAACTTAGCCTGTTTCTTAAGTGTAGAGAGGATCCTTTGGAATTCTTAATTTGTTACAAACATTTCCTCTCAGGAAGCATTTTGTTTGTTTTTAAAGAGACAACAAAAATGTAAAAAAGAATTTGTATACCACTTCAGGAAAGACTGCATTTATTTTGAATATGTCAATTTCCTATCCTCCCACCCATCACTTTTTATTGTATAATTATTTGCGCCAAATTTTTTTTTTTATCGCGTTTGGCTTTGTAGTACATGCAGGAAGGATCAGTTTTCCCTCAGGGGGAGCTCACTTTGAGTACTTCATTGCTGTGTGAAAGTCTCGTACCCTCTGTGAGGCTCTTTGTTCAGTTGTGGAATGTGTTGCTGACTGTGCCCTAGGGCGGGGAAGGGTAACCAGAATCTTTGTGGAGAACAGAGCCATGCCTGACGAGTCAGGTATTAGTAAGGACAGCCGTGGTGAGTGTTGTGTTCACAGCACTGAGCTGTGTCTCAGGTTTAGTTGGACCAGAAGGTGGGACCCAAAGAGGAGAGCAAAGAGATAAGTGATCAACAGCCACTTCCGTGCCCGATGGTGGCGTGTTTGCAGCCGTTAGCCTCTCCGGGACTCTCAGGCCCAGCCTCTGCGCACACCCTAGTGACTGCCCAGGCACGGTCAGTCTCCAGACCGTGGTGGACTTCCCGTCTTGGCGCTGGAGTAGAACTGAGGTTTTGCTAAAAGTTGAGCTAGCGAGTTAACGAATGTGTATAGGAGAATCCTCCGGAGAGCTCAGATTCATCTCTCGATTTTGTTGCTGCCAAGCTTTGTGACTTCAGTTAATGTATATGAAATAAGATAGATTTCTAAGATTCTCTTAAAATCCCACGTTTCATGAGTCTGATGAGCTCAGTTTTCGTCCTGTACCTTTAAAAAGAATGGGAAATAGAAAAAAAATCCAAGGGAGGGCAGCCCAACGGGGGAACAAAGATTTATGAGCGCCCAGACGTTTAGAAACTGTATTGCAGCTTTAGATTGGAAACTGAAAAGGAAGCACTGCAATATTGAAAAAACTTAAGAGTTAGTTATGTAAGAGAAGCTTGGAAAGCTTTCTGCAGCAATTGCGGTATTTAATTACCTCTCTTTGCAGCTGTATAGATTGTGTAAGGGGGAGATAAATGCTAAAGTTACAGAAAGTGTAGTACAGAGGTTATGTAACTTAGCCTGTTTCTTAAGTGTAGAGAGGATCCTTTGGAATTCTTAATTTGTTACAAACATTTCCTCTCAGGAAGCATTTTTGTTTGTTTTTAAAGAGACAACAAAAATGTAAAAAAGAATTTGTATACCACTTCAGGAAAGACTGCATTTATTTTGAATATGTCAATTTCCTATCCTCCCACCCATCACTTTTTATTGTATAATTATTTGCGCCAAATTTTTTTTTTTATCGCGTTTGGCTTTGTAGTACATGCAGGAAGGATCAGTTTTCCCTCAGGGGGAGCTCACTTTGAGTACTTCATTGCTGTGTGAAAGTCACTTTCCCTCTCTGACGCTCTTTGTTCAGTTGTGGAATGTGTTGCTGACTGTGCCCTAGGGCGGGGAAGGGTAACCAGAATCTTTGTGGAGAACAGAGCCATGCCTGACGAGTCAGGTATTAGTAAGGACAGCCGTGGTGAGTGTTGTGTTCACAGCACTGAGCTGTGGTCTCAGGTTTAGTTGGACCAGAAGGTGGGACCCAAAGAGGAGAGCAAAGAGATAAGTGATCAACAGCCACTTCCGTGCCCGATGGTGGCGTGTTTGCAGCCGTGAGCCTCTCCGGGACTCTCAGGCCCAGCCTCTGCGCACACCCTAGTGACTGCCCAGGCACGCGTCAGTCTCCAGACTGTGGTGGACTTCTCCGTCTTGGCGCTGGAGTAGAACTGAGGTTTTGCTAAAAGTTGAGCTAGCGAGTTAACGAATGTGTATGAGGAGAATCCCTCCGGAGAGAGCTCAGAAACAAAGAAACGGTTGAAATACGGAGCAGGGATTTCAGCCCAAGATACCATGAAGCCCTGCTACGGCCAGCCTTGGTCAGTACACTTACTGGACCCAGGGTCTCCTGTTCCAGGATTTACCAGAAATTGCTGGTTTGGATGTTTGACCAATCACGGATGCTCTCTGGTTGTTACTTAAGCCAGATTATTCTTTGACTCTGCAAACAGTGCTCTGGGAAGACGCATAGTCTTAACCGTTTGGGAATCTGGTTCTAGCTTTGGGAAAGGAAAAGCAAAGAGCCCCACAGCTGTTTTTCCCCTGCTCTTAGTTAATATTGTATTACTAGTTGAATGGAAAGTACTTTCTTACAGTGTAACTGGCTTGACCAGAGGGCCACTGGCTTCTGGAAGGTGGGTTGTGGGGGAACATCTTCAGTGTTGAGCTTCATCCCACTTGACTCAGAACCCTGGGAGGCAATTCCTCAACAGGGTGGAGAACTAGTTGGGTATTTGCATCTGAGTATAACCCCAAACCTCTGCATTTTAACATGAAAACTAACTCAAAACCTAATATTAAAACTGAGGGGAAAAAAAGCCAAGTCTCATTAAAACTAAACTACCAAAACAAAAGTATTGCCAGGAAATCAGGTTTAGTGGGTGAGATGTGTGAAGTCTACACAATACAGTTTTTTAAAATGTTTTTAATTAGATATTAGACATTGGAATACATTTTTGCTGATGTTTTAGAGGATATCTTTTGCACATTTTTTTTTTTTTTTTTGTATTTTGGGATGTATATATTTACACACAGTGTAGTTGCTCAGTCATGTGCAACTCTTTGCGACCCCATGGACTGTAGCCCGCCAGGCTCTTCTGTCCCTGGGATTCTCCAGGCAGGAATCCTGGAGTGGGTTTCCATTCCCTTTCCCAGGCTCACATGGGTTACGAGCTGCTAATGAGGAGTCCTGGGTTCCTTGTAGATGCTTAATGCATGAATAGTCACAGCCAAGAAAATAAGAATCATCGAGGCCATAGGGGGCTGGGAATGGTTCATGGTTTCCTTTCAGAGCTGGGTCAGCAGGCGGGTAGTTAGTTATGCAGGGGCAACAGGGAGCAGGCAGGGGCCAGGCGGCAGGAAGTCCCTCATCTTGTAAACGGCGAGGGTCCATAGGCAGAGAAAGGAAAGCAGGGATATCCAGACTGACAGGAAACCATACATTTTGGACGATAATGGTCTGAATAGTAGATTGAGAGGCAGGAAAGACGGGAATCAGCTGCATCCAAATGTAGCCTTTCACTCATTGTGTTCTCTTTACAGTAAGATGAGGTTTCCCCGGGGCTCAGCTGTAAGGAATCCCGCCTGCCCATGCAGGAGAGTCAGGATCCATCCCAACCCGCTCCAATCTTCTTGCCTGAAAAATCCCGTGGACAGAGGCGCCTGGCAGACTGCAGTCCGTGGGGTCACAGAGCCGGACATGATTTAGTGACTCAACAACAACCAAGCCTTTCAGATAAAGGGTAGCCATCTTGCACCATGACACTTCTAAGCTCGTCCCTAAGACAAAAATCCTTCCTCTCCTCCGGAAAATGGAGCTGGGACGCAAATCAGGGAATACAACCCCCAAACTCTTTCCCCAGTGAATATTCTGCCCCTTCATTCGTTGGCTTCTCAGACCCAGCTTGCCAAAGAAACTCTTCACCTGTATGCTCCGTCTCCCTCGAGGGCATATCCTTGCTTGAATAAACTTCACTTCACTTACTCAATCCCTCAGCTTCATCTCCGAAGTCTTTTTCCTAAGAAGGAAAAACCTCAAATTCAGGGGCCACAGGGTGATGCAATATTTTGAAACGGGATAGAGACACTGGTTGTACAACATTATGAATGTAACGAAGTGCCATTGAATTGTTTGCTAAAGTACTTTATTTGTGGTGTGTGAATTTCACCTCAGGTTGTGTACGGGAAAAATTATGACTACTTCTGTCCCGGGGATTCTCCAGGCAGGAATCCTGGAGTGGGTTTCCATTCCCTTTCCCAGGCTCACATGGGTTACGAGCTGCTAATGAGGAGTCCTGGGTTCCTTGTAGATGCTTAATGCATGAATAGTCACAGCCAAGAAAATAAGAATCATCGAGGCCATAGGGGGCTGGGAATGGTTCATGGTTTCCTTTCAGAGCTGGGTCAGCAGGCGGGTAGTTAGTTATGCAGGGGCAACAGGGAGCAGGCAGGGGCCAGGCGGCAGGAAGTCCCTCATCTTGTAAACGGCGAGGGTCCATAGGCAGAGAAAGGAAAGCAGGGATATCCAGACTGACAGGAAACCATACATTTTGGACGATAATGGTCTGAATAGTAGATTGAGAGGCAGGAAAGACGGGAATCAGCTGCATCCAAATGTAGCCTTTCACTCATTGTGTTCTCTTTACAGTAAGATGAGGTTTCCCCGGGGCTCAGCTGTAAGGAATCCCGCCTGCCCATGCAGGAGAGTCAGGATCCATCCCAACCCGCTCCAATCTTCTTGCCTGAAAAATCCCGTGGACAGAGGCGCCTGGCAGACTGCAGTCCGTGGGGTCACAGAGCCGGACATGATTTAGTGACTCAACAACAACCAAGCCTTTCAGATAAAGGGTAGCCATCTTGCACCATGACACTTCTAAGCTCGTCCCTAAGACAAAAATCCTTCCTCTCCTCCGGAAAATGGAGCTGGGACGCAAATCAGGGAATACAACCCCCAAACTCTTTCCCCAGTGAATATTCTGCCCCTTCATTCGTTGGCTTCTCAGACCCAGCTTGCCAAAGAAACTCTTCACCTGTATGCTCCGTCTCCCTCGAGGGCATATCCTTGCTTGAATAAACTTCACTTCACTTACTCAATCCCTCAGCTTCATCTCCGAAGTCTTTTTCCTAAGAAGGAAAAACCTCAAATTCAGGGGCCACAGGGTGATGCAATATTTTGAAACGGGATAGAGACACTGGTTGTACAACATTATGAATGTAACGAAGTGCCATTGAATTGTTTGCTAAAGTACTTTATTTGTGGTGTGTGAATTTCACCTCAGTTTAAAAAAAAATGACCTCTGGAAAAAATACGAATACTGTCTGTTATTGTGTATTGAAAAATTAATTATCACTGTTCAGGTTGACTACCTTCTGAATGTATTTTTTTCCCTTAAGATTGTTCTGTTACAGAATGTTTTGTTGTTTGTAAGGTACATCTGATCAGTAGTATCTTTTTGAAGCTGCTTGGTAGTATTTTCTCCTTAGTTGAAGCGTCATCATTGCTTTTTGATCATGTACGGCCTCAGGTGGTAGCAGAAAGCACACTAAACTTGGGATCAAACCCTTTGGGGGTTGGAGGCCCAGTTCTGCCCAGTTGGCCCCGTGGTCTTGGAGAAGGCGCTTTCCTGCAACTGATTTTCCTCATCTGTGTTTTTTCTGTCCTATCCCAAATGTGTTGGGATCCACAGAACTCATTTATATTGAACGCATTTGTAACAGCAGGTTACAGTACTTCTGCCTGCCACTGTTAGGTACTTACTGTTTTTTTTTCTTCTTTTCTATTTTGTTTTTACAGAGTTTTATTGTTTACAGATATGTATAATCCCAGATAAGTCATGTGTATATCCCATTCCCCCCATCCCACCCCTTCAGGCCATTGTTTTGTTTTTTAACTTGGACTCAGCGAAATCCAGAAGAGTGGGTTGAGGACCGCAAATGAATTAGTGGGTTTATTATTAATGTGTTTTATAGTTTGTAGCTTATAGTGTTAATCATTATCTTAGTTATGACTTTAGTAAGACTAAGAATTAGTTTAAGTACAGATTTAAACTTGAAGGATATCAATGAAATGAGTTTTGGGGAACAGTGCTTGTTCTTTAGTACTAATATTTTAGTACCAAACTTGATGATTTTGAAGTTCATGCTTAGGGAGCCCTTTACTTCACTCATCGGAAACCACTCTGAACTTGGTCAGTGTCCATTAATGAGGAACAGATATTGCTCTGTTCGGGTCCCCTTTGAGTTTCTGTGTGTTCTCCTAGTTTAAGAGAAAGCCACTTGGCTATCTTGTGAACTGCTGTTCTTGGTGGTAGTGGCCTATGGTAGGTCTCCTGGAAAGTACAGACTTGGGAAAACTCTCCAGACATGGTAAAACCTTGGGCACCTCAGTTTAAAAAATGACCTCTGGAAAAAATACGAATACTGTCTGTTATTGTGTATTGAAAAATTAATTATCACTGTTCAGGTTGACTACCTTCTGAATGTATTTTTTTCCCTTAAGATTGTTCTGTTACAGAATGTTTTGTTGTTTGTAAGGTACATCTGATCAGTAGTATCTTTTTGAAGCTGCTTGGTAGTATTTTCTCCTTAGTTGAAGCGTCATCATTGCTTTTTGATCATGTACGGCCTCAGGTGGTAGCAGAAAGCACACTAAACTTGGGATCAAACCCTTTGGGGGTTGGAGGCCCAGTTCTGCCCAGTTGGCCCCGTGGTCTTGGAGAAGGCGCTTTCCTGCAACTGATTTTCCTCATCTGTGTTTTTTCTGTCCTATCCCAAATGTGTTGGGATCCACAGAACTCATTTATATTGAACGCATTTGTAACAGCAGGTTACAGTACTTCTGCCTGCCACTGTTAGGTACTTACTGTTTTTTTTTCTTCTTTTCTATTTTGTTTTTACAGAGTTTTATTGTTTACAGATATGTATAATCCCAGATAAGTCATGTGTATATCCCATTCCCCCCATCCCACCCCTTCAGGCCATTGTTTTGTTTTTTAACTTGGACTCAGCGAAATCCAGAAGAGTGGGTTGAGGACCGCAAATGAATTAGTGGGTTTATTATTAATGTGTTTTATAGTTTGTAGCTTATAGTGTTAATCATTATCTTAGTTATGACTTTAGTAAGACTAAGAATTAGTTTAAGTACAGATTTAAACTTGAAGGATATCAATGAAATGAGTTTTGGGGAACAGTGCTTGTTCTTTAGTACTAATATTTTAGTGCCAAACTTGATGATTTTGAAGTTCATGCTTAGGGAGCCCTTTACTTCACTCATCGGAAACCACTCTGAACTTGGTCAGTGTCCATTAATGAGGAACAGATATTGCTCTGTTCGGGTCCCCTTTGAGTTTCTGTGTGTTCTCCTAGTTTAAGAGAAAGCCACTTGGCTATCTTGTGAACTGCTGTTCTTGGTGGTAGTGGCCTATGGTAGGTCTCCTGGAAAGTACAGACTTGGGAAAACTCTCCAGACATGCAAAGTAAAAACCTTGGGCATACTGCTTGCCAATGACTATGGTAAATTATTGGCCAAAAGGTTTGTTCAGGTTTTTCCATCTCTTAGGAAAAACCCCAATGAACATTTTGGCCAGATGAATAGAATTTTATCTTAAAGCGACAAGAATTAGAGTTGATAGTATGTACAGAAAACTGTGCTGGTTTCCATGAGTCTCCTTTTAATGTGCGCAAGGCCAGATTGGCAACTAAAATCCCATGTGACTGCAGAATAGCTAATGAATCAGGGGACCTCACAGAGAGTGAGGACGTGTACAGGGAACCCAGGATGGCAGGCAGCATTCGTGAGTGAATTTTTTTGTGCTAGTTTCAAAAAATATATTTAGAAAAGAAATCGTAAAAATAAAAATACATATGTATATTTAGTTTCCACCCTAGGCCCCAAAGCTGGGCATTTTATTTTGTTTAGTGAATAAAGGTATGGACTCAACCCCTGACTGGTTGTATTGGCTGCTTCCATGAGGAGGAGGAGGAAGAGGATGGAGAATTTAAAAACCTGGAGGCTCTCTGAGGCTTTATGCAGAAGGAAGTGATGAGGCTCTGACCCCATAGTCTGGCTTGTTTCTTGTGCCTCACAGCTAGTAATAATATGGATAAGACGAGAGAGCCAACATTTATGAACTGGAAGTTTCTTGTGGCCATTTTAAGTATATAATTACCATTTTAGCCTGTGACACCCACTGGCTTGCAGCATTTTTCTACACCTGTGAATGTGAAGGACTTCAGTGCCTCCCAGGAGCGAGTCACTAAGACAGTGGCAAGCAAATAGCACATATTTATTTATTGAGATTTAAGATATCATGGACCACCCAGAAAATCGTCTCCATTATGCTACACTATGCACATACACCCATCTCAAGGTATCAATATATTGGATTATTTACGGCCTGGGTGAGAGTTAAGGCAACCGATAAAATGATATTGGGTTTAGGAGATAGGGGTGCTTTCCTTTATACAGTAAGGATGATCTTGGGAATTGTGAGCGGGTTTCAGTGGCAGCATCAGATGGCACTCTCATCCGACTCTGAGTGACCCCATGGATGGTAGCTTTAGGAACTGCTTTCTTGGTGGTAGTGGCCTATGGTAGGTCTCCTGGAAAGTACAGACTTGGGAAAACTCTCCAGACATGCAAAGTAAAAACCTTGGGCATACTGCTTGCCAATGACTATGGTAAATTATTGGCCAAAAGGTTTGTTCAGGTTTTTCCATCTCTTAGGAAAAACCCCAATGAACATTTTGGCCAGATGAATAGAATTTTATCTTAAAGCGACAAGAATTAGAGTTGATAGTATGTACAGAAAACTGTGCTGGTTTCCATGAGTCTCCTTTTAATGTGCGCAAGGCCAGATTGGCAACTAAAATCCCATGTGACTGCAGAATAGCTAATGAATCAGGGGACCTCACAGAGAGTGAGGACGTGTACAGGGAACCCAGGATGGCAGGCAGCATTCGTGAGTGAATTTTTTTGTGCTAGTTTCAAAAAATATATTTAGAAAAGAAATCGTAAAAATAAAAATACATA
Organism: Tragulus kanchil; assembly: GCA_022376925.1. Classification (NCBI taxonomy): domain Eukaryota; kingdom Metazoa; phylum Chordata; class Mammalia; order Artiodactyla; family Tragulidae; genus Tragulus; species Tragulus kanchil. The sequence goes on from JAIOJX010000003.1 coordinate 96,379,846, forward strand.
TGTATATTTAGTTTCCACCCTAGGCCCCAAAGCTGGGCATTTTATTTTGTTTAGTGAATAAAGGTATGGACTCAACCCCTGACTGGTTGTATTGGCTGCTTCCATGAGGAGGAGGAGGAAGAGGATGGAGAATTTAAAAACCTGGAGGCTCTCTGAGGCTTTATGCAGAAGGAAGTGATGAGGCTCTGACCCCATAGTCTGGCTTGTTTCTTGTGCCTCACAGCTAGTAATAATATGGATAAGACAGAGAGCCAACATTTATGAACTGGAAGTTTCTTGTGGCCATTTTAAGTATATAATTACCATTTTAGCCTGTGACACCCACTGGCTTGCAGCATTTTTCTACACCTGTGAATGTGAAGGACTTCAGTGCCTCCCAGGAGCGAGTCACTAAGACAGTGGCAAGCAAATAGCACATATTTATTTATTGAGATTTAAGATATCATGGACCACCCAGAAAATCGTCTCCATTATGCTACACTATGCACATACACCCATCTCAAGGTATCAATATATTGGATTATTTACGGCCTGGGTGAGAGTTAAGGCAACCGATAAAATGATATTGGGTTTAGGAGATAGGGGTGCTTTCCTTTATACAGTAAGGATGATCTTGGGAATTGTGAGCGGGTTTCAGTGGCAGCATCAGATGGCACTCTCATCCGACTCTGAGTGACCCCATGGATGGTAGCTTGTCAGCCTCCTCTGTCCATGGGATTCTCCAGGCAAGAAGACTGGAGTGGGGAGCCATTCCCTTCTCCAGAGAATCTTCTTGACCCAAGGATCAGACCCGGGTCTCCTACACTGCAGGCAGATCCTTTTTATTTATTCATTCATTCATTTATTTTTGGTTATTCTGGGTTTTCACTGCTGCCACAGGCTCTTCTTTAGTTGCAGGGAGTGGGGGCTATTCTGTAGTTGAGATGAGCAGTCTTCTTATTGTGGTGACGTCTCTTGTTGTGGAGCTCAGGTGCCAGGGCACACAGGCTTCAGTAGTTGCGACACATGGGCTCCATAGTTGCGGTTGCGAGACTCTAGAGCACAGGCTCCATAGTTGTGGCTCACGGGCTTCGTTGCTTTGCAGCATGTGGGATCTTCCCGGATCAGGGATTGAACCTGTGTCTCCTGCATTGGCAGGTGAGCTCTTCACCACCAAGCTACCAGGGAAGCCCTGCAGGCAGATTCTTAACCATCTGAGCCACCAGGGAAGCCCACCTGCAGGGGAACACAAGTTTAAAAAAGAAACTGCCTGTGTGAGAAGTTACAACCTTGAACCATCTTACGTTTGTGTGCAGGAAAAACCTGTTGGAGGCTATGCTTCTGTGAACAGAAAGCGAAGGAGCAGCGGTGAGCATGTCGGCCGTGAGCTGGAAGCCCTTTGTGTACGGAGGCCTGGCCTCCATCACGGCGGAGTGCGGTAAGCAGTACCGCGAGCAGAGGCTGCTCGGCTGTCGCTTAGACTGAGAGTTCTGATGGGATCTGATCATTGTCTCTAGGACTGTGGCATGAATGTAGTTCAAGCACAGAATGTGAGATTTTTGAGCACTTCATCTCAGAATTCAGAATTTCTTTCTTCTTCTTTTTTTTTTTTTTTAAATTTAGTTACTACTTTCATTTTATTTTTTGGAGGGTGGGGAGGGGCGGGGGCGGGCGGGCCACTTCTATTGGTCTTTCATTTATCTATTTTCATCCATCCCAGCTCTTTGGCCCGTGTGGGTCTCCCATCGCAGTGGCCTCTGTTGTCGCAGAGCACCAGCTCTGGGCGCGTGCGTTTCAGACACATCGTACTCCACGGCACGTGGGATCTTCCCAGGCCAGGGATCGAACTGGCGCCCCTAGCACTGCAAGGCGGTGTCCTTACCCACTGGGCCACCAGGGAAGCCCTTCTTTCTTCTTTTGAGAATCTCTTAAGATGAAATAGGGACTTGCTGGGTGCTCCATTGGTTCAGAATCTGCCTTTCAATGCAGGAGACACTGGTTCGATCGCTGGCCCGGGAACTAAGACCCTGCAGGCCACGGGCCACCTGAACTCACTTGTTAATAATGAAAGCTCCCCCGTGGCATAACTATCATAAGACCCAATGTAGCTAATTAAAAAAAAGAGAAGATAAACAATGACTCTGGTTGCTTATTAGCAGTTTAGAGTTCAAAGTTCAGTGGGAAGAAAGTGGAACATGCTGTTGCTCAGACAGAAGCCTCATGAGTCATTGTTGGGGGACATCTGTCCCGTGCTCCCCGTCCTTCCCGGCTTTGTTGCTGTGAGTGCGCGGGGCTGTAGAGAGGGTTAGGGAGCCCCAGCTCCTCCCCGACCAGAGGCGAGGGGCCATCGTGGACCGTCCTGTTCCCGTCCCACTCCTTGCCCACGTCCTGCCGATGGCTTCCTCGGCAGCTCAACTTCACGTCAGATCCTGTTTGTTCCTTTGTTTATTCCTTGGATCCTTCATTCAACACCTGTCAACACCTGTTGATTGATGAGAATTCCCTGGCAATCCCAGTGGTTGGGACTTCAGGCTTTCACTGCCCAAGGGACCGGGTTCAGTCCCCTGTCAGGGAACTAAGATTGCAGCGGCCTCGTATTGCAGCCAAAAGGAGACACGATGCTGACGGAGACGCTGCTGTGTGCCTAGAGCCAGGCCGCCGCTCTGCGGGCCTGGGGTAGAGGCTGCCCGTGGGTGACAGTAGGAGCCAGGCCCAAGGGCTTAGGACGCTGTCACCCCCGCCCACCCCCGCTGCCGTAGGGACTCACAGACCCAGGGACTCAGGGTGACCGTGGATAGATGCATATGTTTGGATGGACTGTCTCTTAGGTACTAAGTCCCTTTAAGTTGTAGCACACAGTGAGAAACTCTTCATATTTAACCCAATATTAACCTTCACATGTGTGAAAGATGGCAACTTATATGTTTTTGTTTTAGTTATTTTTTGGCCATGCTGCACAGCTGGTGAATCTTAGTTCCCCAACAAGGGGCTGAACCCAGGCCCCAGCCGTAAAAGCCCAAGTCCTAACCCCTGGGCTCCTGGGGAATTCCCAGTAACTTCATATTTTAAAATGGATTTCCTGTTTGTGTAAATCATTCCATGTACCTACTTTGGACAGCAGTGCAGCCTCCTCACATCCTATGTGGAATAAAGTGGGACATAAATACAAATGTATGGAAAAGAACATAGTTACGCATTTTAAAAGATTTTTCAAAATCTTTTGGTTTCTCGTTTTTTAAAAATAGGTAGAAGACTGCAAAGTATCTGCCATTTCTCAGTTCTGTTCCTTAGTTGACATTCTAGTCTGAATGTTGCCTCAGTTGTATGTCACTGTGAATCCTTTGTTTAGTGGAATTTCTTTCTAAGTGAAACATTTCCTTCTTAAACATTTTAAGGTACCTTTCCAATTGATTTAACCAAGACACGACTCCAGATTCAAGGCCAGAAGAACGATGCCAACTTCAGAGAAATCCGGTACCGAGGAATGTTGCACGCGTTAGTGAGGATAGGCAGAGAGGAAGGCCTGAAAGCGCTGTATTCAGGGTAAGTAGACGTTTCAAATGGGCAGACCTCACACTCACACTTCACAGAGAAAAAGTTCCAAGTTTAGGGTGTATTTGAAAAGAGCAAGTAGCAGTGCTTGATATATATATATATATATATATATTTTTTTTTTTTTTTCATTTCAACTTATCTTCTATGTGCTTTGTATCGTGAATGTTGTAGTGAAACTTTTTACTATATTCAAATACGGATAACACAAAAATTACATTTTTTAAAGACATTCTGTGGTTTAGTTTTTCACTCTTCCCCTTGGTTATTCTGAATTGCTGGGGTTTTTGCTCTTAAGGACGATGATGTGGCATTCTCCATGGGTGAGAGCTGCGGTGAACAGCTTTCCTTTAAGCCCACGTTTAGTGAGCAGTGTGCTCCGGTGCTGGGTAGGAAAGTGAGTCAGATGGGCCCTGCCTCCGTCAGAGTCCCGGCAGGAGGCAATCATTCGAGTGATTGAAATGAAGGGAGAGTCAAAGGAAGGGCGTCCTGGTGGCCGAGTGATAAAGAATCTGCCTGCCGTGCAGGAGAGCCGGGTTCCATCCCTGGGTCGGGAAGATCTCCTGGAGGAGGGAAGGCCTACCGCTCCAGTGTTCTTGCCTGGAGAATATCGTGGGCATGACTGAAGCGACTTAACACACACCCCCACACCCGCGTACACCCAGAGGACAGACATTGGGTGTGCAGAGAAAGAAGAGGAATGGGAGAGGGTGACGTTACTGCAGCTCAGGGAGAAGATTCCAGACGGGGCAGAGGGTGAACCCAGAGCAAACGCTGCAAAGACAGAGAGGCTTTATGAGATGTTGATTGAAAAGCATCATTTGATTTAGCAATGGAGATGTCCCTTGGGCCCTTTTTGGAGGGGGTTATGGATGGCGAGGGTGGAGGGAAGCTCAGTTGCAGCCTAAGAAGAAAGGACCACGGGAGGAGAGGTGGGAGTGTGAAAGCCCTGGGGCTCTCCTGGGACCAGGGAGGGTCCCTGGAGGGAGAGAGAGTGTCTGGAATAGGGAGGTGGGCAGTGAGCAACAGAGGAGCCCCGGAAGACGCGGACAGAGGCCTGACTTCACCAGGCGCTTTGTCCCGAGGAAGGAAAGGCCTTCTGTTAGAACATAAACAGGCAAACAGAATTCCGTGTTCACGTGTTCGTGTACATTTTTGCTGAGAAGGAACACAGTGGGCTGAACTATCACTTAGGGAGATGATAACCTGCACACATTTGACTGAACCCACCTGTGTTTGTGCTGGGTTTTCAACTTTAAGAAATCTGTTTTAGTGTAGTTTGTGGAAAGCAGATACCTGATTGTGTCTTCTCTTGTGTGCATCTTCTAGAGGATTTTCAGACACTTTTAAGAATTTCTTTGTCCCTTTGTCTGTTGGTTTGGCAGGATTGCCCCGGCGATGTTACGCCAGGCATCCTATGGCACCATCAAGATCGGTACCTACCAGAGCCTGAAGCGGCTGTTTGTCGAGCGTCCAGAAGGTGAGCGGGGAATCCTTTTTCCGCTTGTGGACAGGAGGTGGGCTGCCTGTCTTTTTCATTCGTGTGGTTTAGAATCACCTTTCTTTCTTGTGACTTGACCACAAATAAGAACGGAAGAATTTTGGGTGCAAAGTCTAATCAAATTATGCTTTGAGGCATGTCAGATACCAGCTGAATTTAGTGGGTGTGACAGTTAAAAGGAGCAATTTACAAGCATCTTAGTTAATGGGTTACTTCCACAACACCAGACTAGAGGGTATGTTGTTACAGTTCTAGGCCACTTAGAATTCTCTACGGTCATAGGAGCTCGTTTTTCAGGAAAGCAGACTGTATTGAGAACCCTGGTTTCTAGCATCTTCTTGCTGGTTGATTCTCTGACTTTGCTTTAATCCATAGAAGTTTCTGTCTTTTACCATGGGCTGAGCACCGGTAGCTGTTCAGTGCGTTACTGCATAAATGACAGAAAGGCAAACGCTGAAAAATTTATGAGATGTTGATTGAAAAGCATCATTTGATTTAGCAATGGAGATGTCCCTTGGGCCCTTTTTGGAGGGGGTTATGGATGGCGAGGGTGGAGGGAAGCTCAGTTGCAGCCTAAGAAGAAAGGACCACGGGAGGAGAGGTGGGAGTGTGAAAGCCCTGGGGCTCTCCTGGGACCAGGGAGGGGCCCTGGAGGGAGAGAGTGTCTGGAATAGGGAGGTGGGCAGTGAGCAACAGAGGAGCCCCGGAAGACGCGGACAGAGGCCTGACTTCACCAGGCGCTTTGTCCCGAGGAAGGAAAGGCCTTCTGTTAGAACATAAACAGGCAAACAGAATTCCGTGTTCACGTGTTCGTGTACATTTTTGCTGAGAAGGAACACAGTGGGCTGAACTATCACTTAGGGAGATGATAACCTGCACACATTTGACTGAACCCACCTGTGTTTGTGCTGGGTTTTCAACTTTAAGAAATCTGTTTTAGTGTAGTTTGTGGAAAGCAGATACCTGATTGTGTCTTCTCTTGTGTGCATCTTCTAGAGGATTTTCAGACACTTTTAAGAATTTCTTTGTCCCTTTGTCTGTTGGTTTGGCAGGATTGCCCCGGCGATGTTACGCCAGGCATCCTATGGCACCATCAAGATCGGTACCTACCAGAGCCTGAAGCGGCTGTTTGTCGAGCGTCCAGAAGGTGAGCGGGGAATCCTTTTTCCGCTTGTGGACAGGAGGTGGGCTGCCTGTCTTTTTCATTCGTGTGGTTTAGAATCACCTTTCTTTCTTGTGACTTGACCACAAATAAGAACGGAAGAATTTTGGGTGCAAAGTCTAATCAAATTATGCTTTGAGGCATGTCAGATACCAGCTGAATTTAGTGGGTGTGACAGTTAAAAGGAGCAATTTACAAGCATCTTAGTTAATGGGTTACTTCCACAACACCAGACTAGAGGGTATGTTGTTACAGTTCTAGGCCACTTAGAATTCTCTACGGTCATAGGAGCTCGTTTTTCAGGAAAGCAGACTGTATTGAGAACCCTGGTTTCTAGCATCTTCTTGCTGGTTGATTCTCTGACTTTGCTTTAATCCATAGAAGTTTCTGTCTTTTTACCATGGGCTGAGCACCGGTAGCTGTTCAGTGAGAGCAGTGAGCAGGAGCAAAGCTGCTTTCAAAGTGCTTCAGTGTATTTCACATTAAATATGCATGGTGTGCTTGGAAATTTCATTTCTGCATTGCCTCGTAGGGCGTCTCCTATTCCCTTATCAGGTGGTGTGCTACCTCATCTTCATTACGAAGTCTACATTGACACACACAAGTGAACTGATGGGTGGTTATCCTTCCACGATAATTCACCTCCCTTTCTAGGTGTCAAGGCGTTTTCCCGAGGGCCTTCCCTGGAGTCCAGGGGTTCGGAGTTGTGGTATCATTCACAGGATTCAGGTTTGATCCCTAGTTGGGGAACGAAGATCCTGAAGCTGTGTGGTTCAGCCAAAGAAAAAGAAAATAAAAAGAATCAATTAAAAAAAAGAAGTTTTTCTGAGCAAAATTCCTTCAGCCAGCAAAATCCCTAATCCTTTTAAAATCTCTTGCTTCATTAGGCATGTATTTCTTTATTCTGTTAGATGAACAAGTGATGTGTAAGTGAATTACCCTTGTACATGACTTACTCACATGAAGAGTTCTGTATATGTGAAAAGTCAAATAATACATTTTTCTCTGCAGATGAAACCCTTCTGATAAACGTGGTCTGTGGGATTCTCTCTGGAGTCATATCCTCAAGCATTGCAAACCCAACAGATGTTTTGAAAGTAAGCAGCCCTATATCTGATAGGCGCACTACCTGTTTTCTTATTGAGATCAACATTCAGATCATGAAAATCTGTGAATATAACATGCTATGCACATGCAGATCTGTTTACAATTTTAGTGCGGTGAAGTCTCTAACTTAGACACATGCCCCAGGTGCATTTCCCACTGATACAGCTGAGCTCACAAGTAGAACCTATTCTTGGACACATTGGTGATTTGAAAGGTTTTGGTGATTAACCAGAAAAAAAAAAAATGTGGGCTTGGATGCATTTGAATTTCATTTGTCACTGAAAATCTCCCTTGTTTTATTGGTTCATGTGGACTGCAAGTTTTATACCGATCAAGGCTGCCTGTTGATAACCCTTTCTGAAGGCATTACATTATCCATTACTTTGATTACAGGAAATAATAATGAGAATATTTACTTAACCACAGCTAGACATACCATATTAGATGAGCTTGCTGACAATACCAGGATATAGCCTCCAATCCTTAGGGACAAACTAACTAAAAAAATTCAAAATTAGGTGTGAGTTCCTGTTTGTCAAGTTTTTCTTTTCCTTCTCTCCCTTTTTTTCCCCCGTTTTTCTTCTTTTGGCCACTTCTATTGGTCTTTCATTTATTTCCATCTTTGTTCTTCGGCCTGTGTGGGCCTCCCATCACAGCGGCCTCTCTCGCTGCAGAGCGCTGGCTCTGGGTGCATGCGCTCCAGAGCTCCAGCTCGGTGGTTGGGCACGTCGGTCCAGCCGCTCCGTGGCACGTGGGATCTTCCCAGGCCAGGGATTGAACCGACGCCCCTTGCACTGCAAGGTGGACTCTACCCACTGGACCACTAGGGAAGCCCCTGCACCTTGTTTTATTTTTCCCTTGTTAGCATGGCAGTAACAATCCTCTTTAGAATTAAGAGTAAAATGCATGTGCTCCCTAAGCCAAAATAAGGTACCAGTGTTTTCGTGAAAAGTCTCTCCTTAAAAATGCAGACAGTTGTATCAGACATTATTTTTATGTTGGCCTCGTAGTCATGTGAATTCCACAGCTGTGGTAAAGTTCACTTGCAAGTTCAAGTGTAATAGAGTGTGACGGCGTCACATGGCCATGCTTTGGCCACCACGTCCGCATACCCTTCGGTGTGACTGGTTGGAATAATAGCAGCTTGGAGTAACTAATTTGAGCAATGTGCTTGCTCATGCTTCATGCTGCCAAGTGCACTGGATACTCGTGAATTATCTGAAGTCTTCAGAATTAACCCTCTGAGTCCTCCTGTCCTACTTATTAACCTAGAGGGAAGTATGCCATTTTCTTTCCATTTTAAAGACTGTTTAAAAAATAATAATAATTTCGTTTCGACAGTGAGCTACTCCTTGCAAGACTCTGGACTTTTCTAGATGCGTTTTGTTGATTCCAAAGTGCCTAAGAACCAATCCTTGCACATTTAAAAACTAGCTTTACAGTAATAGAGTCCAGTGTTTTTCTTTTAATGGTTATTAAACAACAGATTGAAAGATTTTTTTTTTCCAAGTCTGCATTTGGGAAGAAACATGCTAGTTTCTTTCTCACATTAGTCTTTAATCTTTAGATACGGATGCAAGCCCAAAGCAACACCCTTCAAGGAGGAATGATAGGCAACTTCATTAACATTTACCAGCAAGAGGGAACCAGAGGACTGTGGAAGGTGAGCTGCAAAAACAGACCCAACCGACTTGGTTCTTCCTCTTTTTAAAAAACTTTTATTTTTCCTATTTCCAGCATTCTATACAATACAGTTGACGTAATGGAGTAAAGGAAGAAGGATGGCTTCTGCCCTTGAAGGGATTGTCTTCCTTAATTTCCTTAATCTGTAAAATGAAAATACGTCAGGATTTTACATCAGGAATGTGCCATAATTTTAAAGTATCTTTTGTATGATTCATACATAAGAAATTCTTGTTTTTTTGTTTTTTTTTTTTAAGTTCCTAGGGAGAAGGGGTTATAGTTATGTTGGATTCTTTTTGAGCTGTGTAGTTTCGTGGCTCAGAAGTGAAGACTGACAGGCTAGGACTGGTGAGGAATGTTGTTTCCTAGTAGTCTAGGCTCTGTCAGGTCACAGACTAGATCCTAAAGGTCATCCAGCACCTCCCCACCCCCCCACCCCCACCCCCGCCCCGGCCCCGTGGATACAAGGAAACCGGAGGTGCTGAGCGGTGCCTTGTCCTGGTCAAGGTCGTGCAGCTAGCACCAGCATCATAATTAGACTTGGAGCGTGCGGTTATAACTCTCTGGGTTTTTCACTCTATTTCTACCCACCAGCAGGCAAACGTAGGAAGTGACCAGACTTTGTGGGGGTAGAGGGCTGAGTCCTCCTTGTTGATGCTTTCTACCCAGGGCGTGTCCCTGACCGCGCAGAGGGCCGCCATCGTGGTCGGCGTGGAGCTGCCCGTGTACGACCTCACCAAGAAGCACCTGATGCTCTCCGGCCTGATGGGGGACACCGTGTATACCCATTTCCTGTATGTCTGTGGGTGGTTTCTTTTTAAGTTACTGTGTTAGGTATGCATGAGTGTAGCGTGGAAATTTGCTACAAATTCATACACATTTAAAAGAAAGATATGAAATTACTGTAGCCTCATATTTGAAAAATTATGATACAGAAGTGAATCAGGAGAAAGCATAAGCCTTTATCCCTTTCCATAGGTAGCCACTGTTAGCTGTTTGATCTGTGCATTCAAGTGCTTCCTATGCACATGCAAGTATGTTTCCTAAGGGATATTGTGTGTGCTTCATTATGCAACCAGTGGCATTGTCTTAACTTGCTTTTTATTTTTGTATTTTTTGATTTTTTCAGCTTTATTGAAGTATAAGTAGCAACGTATTTAAAATGCACAATATGATTTGATACACATATTGTGAAGTGACTTAGGCAAGTAAAACTGTAACATATTTAAAATGCACAATATGGTTCGATACACGTACTGTGACATGTTTATACTCCCATCAAGTTAATTAATGCATCCATCATTTTGTGTGTGTGAGAAAACATTTAAAGCCTACTCTCATAGCAAATTTAAATTACATATATACTGTTATCAGTCGTAATCACCATGTTACACTTCAGACTCTTAGACCTTATTCATTTTATTATTTTTAAAATTAATTTTTATTGGAGTCGTTGCTTTATAAAAGGGGCTCCCAGGTGGCCCAGTGGTAAAGAATCCACCTGCAAATACAAGAGACTTGGGTTTGGTCCCTGGGTTGGATAGATCCCCTGGAGAAGGAAATGGCAGCCTCCTCCAGTCTTCTTGCCTGGGAAATCCCATGGACAGAGGAGCCTGGTGGGCTACGGTCCCTGGGGTGGCAAAGAGTTGGACAGGACCGAGTGCCTAAACAACAACAGGTTCTTATAAGACCTTATTCATCTTAGAACTGGAGTCCGTATGCCTTTACCCGCCTCTTCCCTCCACCCCCCGACCCCACGCTCTGGCCGTCCCTTTTCCACTCTCGGTGCCTGTGACACTGGGCAGCTTTGGAGCGGTTTGGATCCTTTGGCCTGGGGTGGACGGACGTGCTTATGCCTCCACCGGTCGAGGCCGGTGAACTGCTCACATCCTGCCCGGCCCAGGAAGGACGAAAACTGCTCACCATTCCCTGGGCCAGAGGTCGAGGCCGAAATTTGCTACAAATTCATACACATTTAAAAGAAAAAACTGTAGCCTCATATTTGAAAAATTATGATACAGAAGTGAATCAGGAGAAAGCATAAGCCTTTATCCCTTTCCATAGGTAGCCACTGTTAGCTGTTTGATCTGTGCATTCAAGTGCTTCCTATGCACATGCAAGTATGTTTCCTAAGGGATATTGTGTGTGCTTCATTATGCAACCAGTGGCATTGTCTTAACTTGCTTTTTATTTTTGTATTTTTTGATTTTTTCAGCTTTATTGAAGTATAAGTAGCAACGTATTTAAAATGCACAATATGATTTGATACACATATTGTGAAGTGACTTAGGCAAGTAAAACTGTAACATATTTAAAATGCACAATATGGTTCGATACACGTACTGTGACATGTTTATACTCCCATCAAGTTAATTAATGCATCCATCATTTTGTGTGTGTGAGAAAACATTTAAAGCCTACTCTCATAGCAAATTTAAATTACATATATACTGTTATCAGTCGTAATCACCATGTTACACTTCAGACTCTTAGACCTTATTCATTTTATTATTTTTAAAATTAATTTTTATTGGAGTCGTTGCTTTATAAAAGGGGCTCCCAGGTGGCCCAGTGGTAAAGAATCCACCTGCAAATACAAGAGACTTGGGTTTGGTCCCTGGGTTGGATAGATCCCCTGGAGAAGGAAATGGCAGCCTCCTCCAGTCTTCTTGCCTGGGAAATCCCATGGACAGAGGAGCCTGGTGGGCTACGGTCCCTGGGGTGGCAAAGAGTTGGACAGGACCGAGTGCCTAAACAACAACAGGTTCTTATAAGACCTTATTCATCTTAGAACTGGAGTCCGTATGCCTTTACCCGCCTCTTCCCTCCACCCCCCGACCCCACGCTCTGGCCGTCCCTTTTCCACTCTCGGTGCCTGTGACACTGGGCAGCTTTGGAGCGGTTTGGATCCTTTGGCCTGGGGTGGACGGGACGTGCTTATGCCTCCACCGGTCGAGGCCGGTGAACTGCTCACATCCTGCCCGGCCCAGGAAGGACGCTCATCACAAAGCATGCTCCGTTCACGGTGTCAGTGGCTCCAAGTTGTGAAGCCCGACTCTGGAGTGAGTTGGTGCCAGGCGGGGTCTGTGGGCCTGGCAGCAGTTCAGCAGGACCATGGTCTCGCGGTGGACATTGCGTTACAGCGAGGAAATCCTTTTCTCTGATCTCCTAGACCAGGCAGTTATGATATGACTTAAAATTACTCGGATGCCTGTTTGTAGGTGACTAGATACAGTGGATCCTGCCTGGAGGATGTGCCTTCCTGTTCATGGGATGTTCCTTCTATATTTTCTATTTTTACGGCAGGGCAGTCCAGGACCTCACTGGGTGTGCTTAGCTAAGGCTGGAATTTATAAGCCAGGATAAACAGTACCGGTGTTAGGAAGTCTGTGTAGTGCTCGAGGTGAAGTCCTTATTCTCATACTTGCTGTCTTGTGGGCTGTTACCTAGTTTGGGAGGAGGCTGTTTCCTCCTCTGGTGGTAGGGGCTGCAGCTCAGAGGTGTTCAGCTTTGATTTTTCAATGGTTTCTTTGCAGCTCCAGCTTCACCTGTGGGCTGGCGGGAGCCCTGGCCTCGAACCCTGTGGATGTGGTGAGAACACGGATGATGAACCAGAGGGTTGTCCGCGACGGCACATGCCCTGGCTACAAAGGCACCCTGGACTGCTTGCTACAGGTGCGTGGGGTGTCCCCCTCCGCACTGCCCGGAGCCCTTCTTCTGGCTTCTTGGCTTCCATGTTGCCCTCTGAAGAGTTTCTTTTCGTGATTTAAAAGCACAAGGGTTTAGAGCCTGATGGCCTGTCACTTGTAAGCGTGTGACTCTGGTCAGCATCCAGACTGCGTGCCGTCGATCTCCTCACAAGGGAGGTGGAGCAGTGATGCCACCTGTGTCCCAGGGTCATTATGAGAATCCCTGAGCTAGCACCTGCAAAACAGTGAGCACAGGGCCTGGGAAAATGTTTTAAACAGTTTTAATTTTATTACCCCCGACCCCACGCTCTGGCCGTCCCTTTTCCACTCTCGGTGCCTGTGACACTGGGCAGCTTTGGGCGGTTTGGATCCTTTGGCCTGGGGTGGACGACGTGCTTATGCCTCCACCGGTCGAGGCCGGTGAACTGCTCACATCCTGCCCGGCCCAGGAAGGACGCTCATCACAAAGCATGCTCCGTTCACGGTGTCAGTGGCTCCAAGTTGTGAAGCCCGACTCTGGAGTGAGTTGGTGCCAGGCGGGGTCTGTGGGCCTGGCAGCAGTTCAGCAGGACCATGGTCTCGCGGTGGACATTGCGTTACAGCGAGGAAATCCTTTTCTCTGATCTCCTAGACCAGGCAGTTATGATATGACTTAAAATTACTCGGATGCCTGTTTGTAGGTGACTAGATACAGTGGATCCTGCCTGGAGGATGTGCCTTCCTGTTCATGGGATGTTCCTTCTATATTTTCTATTTTTACGGCAGGGCAGTCCAGGACCTCACTGGGTGTGCTTAGCTAAGGCTGGAATTTATAAGCCAGGATAAACAGTACCGGTGTTAGGAAGTCTGTGTAGTGCTCGAGGTGAAGTCCTTATTCTCATACTTGCTGTCTTGTGGGCTGTTACCTAGTTTGGGAGGAGGCTGTTTCCTCCTCTGGTGGTAGGGGCTGCAGCTCAGAGGTGTTCAGCTTTGATTTTTCAATGGTTTCTTTGCAGCTCCAGCTTCACCTGTGGGCTGGCGGGAGCCCTGGCCTCGAACCCTGTGGATGTGGTGAGAACACGGATGATGAACCAGAGGGTTGTCCGCGACGGCACATGCCCTGGCTACAAAGGCACCCTGGACTGCTTGCTACAGGTGCGTGGGGTGTCCCCCTCCGCACTGCCCGGAGCCCTTCTTCTGGCTTCTTGGCTTCCATGTTGCCCTCTGAAGAGTTTCTTTTCGTGATTTAAAAGCACAAGGGTTTAGAGCCTGATGGCCTGTCACTTGTAAGCGTGTGACTCTGGTCAGCATCCAGACTGCGTACCCGTCGATCTCCTCACAAGGGAGGTGGAGCAGTGATGCCACCTGTGTCCCAGGGTCATTATGAGAATCCCTGAGCTAGCACCTGCAAAACAGTGAGCACAGGGCCTGGGAAAATGTTTTTAAACAGTTATGTATTTATATTTATTTATTTATTTTAAATATTTATTTATTGATGCTGGGTCTTAGTTGCACTCTGTGGGATCTAGCTCCCTACCAGGGCTCGAACCCAGGCCCCCTGCACTGGAGCCTGGAGTCTCAGCCACTGGCCACCAGGGAAGTCCCGGGCCTGGAATAATGTTATGTATAGATTTATAATAATAAGTTAACACCTTGTTAGTATAATATAATAGTTAATAATAAAGCCTTATTAGTATGATATATATTAGTATAACATAGTTGTATCAATAATTATATTAGTATAATATGATATAGTAAATAATAATAAAGCCTTATTAGTATAATATAGTGTATTATTAATAAAAAAGGATATTATATTAGTGTAATATAATTATGTTAGAAATTATAACATATTAGTATAATATAGTAAATAATAATAAAGTCTATATAAAGTATATAATAATAAAGCCTATATAATATAGTATATTAATGTAAGGGATACTGGCGAAATAAGCACATTTATTTTACTTAGACTTAAACATTTTGTGGATTGCTTCTATCTCTGAAGCTGCCCCCAAATACTCATATACATATTTATATTTATATTTATTTAATCAGAGGAGAGTCTTAAGTTTTGAGGGCTAATGTAACTAGGATGAGTTATGCTATAAAGCCTGGAGAGGGTGTAGGTTTTTCCCCACACAGAAGCTTCTATAAATACAAGTCTAAATGAATATTTAGAAATGAAAGTTCACTTTTCTTCCATCTCTGCTCTGCTGTGAAGGGTGAGAAAATACATTTTCTGTGATGACATAGGAAAACTGTGTCTCCTTCCACAGAATAGATCATCTTCCTGTTGTGTCAAACTGGAATGAATGTTCCTTTCTCAGTGGAACACATGGATCTTACCTTAAGTCTCAGTTTAAGTAACTGGGCCTTCTGTTTCCCCCGCTGGACTGCCAGCAGCCATAGATGAGGGACCATTTTGTGGCTGCCATTTTCCACCATGAGGCTGGCACACCCCTAGGCTTTGAACATTGCTTTAATGAAGCAAAGATACTTGATGTCACCTGTCCAACGACACAAAGCAGTGCTACCCTGCATTAGGCCTTTACCACCATTGCCTCTCGTGTTTTATTTCTGACCTGCTGTGAGCCTAGGTGGCAAGGTGGCAGCGACGCGAGTTGGAGTTGAATCTGACCTCTGATTTATCCAGCCACTGTTTGCTCTGGGCGTGGGATGGTTTGGTAGAGAGCCTGACTCTTCACCTGGGCAGGAAGCTGTGAAGAACAGAAAGAGGTGGAGGGCAACGATTTCTTAGACAGTCCTTCCAATGGAATTTTAGTTTTAAGAAAAACAGTGCAGTCTGGCTACGAATTATTAGCGCATATTTGACATAATTAGAAAGTTGGACTCTAACTTCTCCCTGCCTCTTTCCTTCTAACAGACATGGAAGAATGAAGGATTTTTTGCTCTCTATAAAGGGTTTTGGCCAAATTGGTTGAGACTTGGTCCTTGGAATATTATTGTATCCTTTTCTGTTGCAGTGGATTTGAACAAAGGTACAGCTAGAGAATGTTGTTTGTGCAAACTACCCTGTTACGAAGTATAATTTATAGTAGATTTTTTTCTCTTTTGAGTTCTTCTGATTTAAGAAGTAGCTATTGAGTTTCTTTTTCAGGAGGTATAGAATCTTTCTGCAGATGCTGAGAAACTGGGTTTAACGAAGGTGCTCTTGAAAGGCAGTGATACCTGCAAAAGCTTTTATTTCGACTGTGCTCCAGGAACTGAGCATGTTTGTGATTTCAGAGAGAGACAGGCTTTGTTTATTTTTTAAATGGGGAAGGATGTGGTTTGGGAACAGTGTTCTAGAATGCATGCAAGTACCTAATGACAGGAATTAACTGCAGAATTATTTGAATTCTGGTTATTTCTTTGTCCTCTATGCCAAAGTGGGCGGCAAGAAAGAAGTGACAGTTTATTAGAAATGAAAAGGCAGAATTATAAAGTGGGGGATGTCGGTTTCTACTACTGTTGTTCCTTTTTTTAGTTTATTTATTTTTAATTGAAGAGTAATTGCCTTACCTGCTCCTCTCTGTCTGCCCTGCCTGCCATGAGGCCTTTACCAAAGCAAAGATACTTGATGTCACCTGTCCAACGACACAAAGCAGTGCTACCCTGCATTAGGCCTTTACCACCATTGCCTCTCGTGTTTTATTTCTGACCTGCTGTGAGCCTAGGTGGCAAGGTGGCAGCGACGCGAGTTGGAGTTGAATCTGACCTCTGATTTATCCAGCCACTGTTTGCTCTGGGCGTGGGATGGTTTGGTAGAGAGCCTGACTCTTCACCTGGGCAGGAAGCTGTGAAGAACAGAAAGAGGTGGAGGGCAACGATTTCTTAGACAGTCCTTCCAATGGAATTTTAGTTTTAAGAAAAACAGTGCAGTCTGGCTACGAATTATTAGCGCATATTTGACATAATTAGAAAGTTGGACTCTAACTTCTCCTGCCTCTTTCCTTCTAACAGACATGGAAGAATGAAGGATTTTTTGCTCTCTATAAAGGGTTTTGGCCAAATTGGTTGAGACTTGGTCCTTGGAATATTATTGTATCCTTTTCTGTTGCAGTGGATTTGAACAAAGGTACAGCTAGAGAATGTTGTTTGTGCAAACTACCCTGTTACGAAGTATAATTTATAGTAGATTTTTTTCTCTTTTGAGTTCTTCTGATTTAAGAAGTAGCTATTGAGTTTCTTTTTCAGGAGGTATAGAATCTTTCTGCAGATGCTGAGAAACTGGGTTTAACGAAGGTGCTCTTGAAAGGCAGTGATACCTGCAAAAGCTTTTATTTCGACTGTGCTCCAGGAACTGAGCATGTTTGTGATTTCAGAGAGAGACAGGCTTTGTTTATTTTTTAAATGGGGAAGGATGTGGTTTGGGAACAGTGTTCTAGAATGCATGCAAGTACCTAATGACAGGAATTAACTGCAGAATTATTTGAATTCTGGTTATTTCTTTGTCCTCTATGCCAAAGTGGGCGGCAAGAAAGAAGTGACAGTTTATTAGAAATGAAAAGGCAGAATTATAAAGTGGGGGATGTCGGTTTCTACTACTGTTGTTCCTTTTTTTAGTTTATTTATTTTTAATTGAAGAGTAATTGCCTTCGTACCCTGCTCCTCTCTGTCTGTGCCTCCCTCCCATGACACCTGCCTCCCAGCCGCCCTGGAGGGGAGCTTCCCCAGATTGCCGCCTTCTCTTCCAGAACTGACTCTGCTGCACCGTCTTCCCCAAAGTCAGGGAGCTATCTGTGTGAATGGACCCCCAGAAGCCGCTGGAGCCGATGCTGGGGACCTGTGTGTCTCTCCTGTGGTCTGTCTCTTCCAGGCCGATCTCGGGGAAGGTCTGGGAAGCTCGTTTGGGGTGGTGGAGGGGGGAGGCCCTCGTGGTTCATTGTGCCCCAGGCAGATGGTCTGCCCAGACCTATGTGTTAGGAGAGGTGTGCTGTCTGTGGTCTGTTTTGATGAGTCTGGGTGAAGATGGCGTAAAATGTCCGCCTTAACTCCTGTACCTGCAGTTCTTTGTGACGTACGAGCAGTTGAAGAAACTGGACTTGTGACACGTCAAGACCGCACGAGGCATCCTCTGAAAATGCTCACTTCAAATAGCGACACTTCCTGTCTCTCCCGCTGCTTCCCACTGCTTGGCCTGCCGTGGATTGAGGTGTGAGCAACAGACGAGGCCTGGGTGAGTGCGGACCGCTGGGTCCTGGCGTCAGACACCCTGCACCAAAGCTTTAACGGCATCGGCTGCTGTCCAGACGCTAGTTCTTACCATTCAAGTGCCCTTCGACATCAAGAGAACAGGAAATGCGTGTTTCTCGCTAAAGAAAACTTGCGTGAAGATCAGGAACTGTGGCCTGTTTCCTTCAGGTGAAGAGTAGCTCCTGGTGCATCTCAGCTCATTGCAGCCAAGACTCCCAAACTGTTCTAATGAAGCTCTTCGGAACCATGGGATGGAGCCTCCAAGACTGTGTTAGTGTGTCAGAACTTTTGGGTGAGGGCTTTGGCTTCATGTCCACCGAAGGAGTTCACACATGGAGGCCTGGTATACTGCAGGTATAACCAGGGTAGAGATCCCTGGAATCTTGCGCTGCTTTGTAAGTAACCTCTTTGGCCAGGATCGTTCACTTACAGTAAGTGACTTTTAAGCCTTTGACCACTTGACCTTTGTGAGGAACTGTTACAAAGCATTACTGTCTAAGCTCGTGGTGGTGTGCTAGTTGGCTTGGAAGATGGCAGAGTCTGTGTTGTGGGAGGTGAGTGTAAGTGACTTCGGTTCTGTCTTAGGCAATGGTAGTATTGGGTTGGCCAAGAAGCTTGTTCAGGTCTTTCCATAAGATCTTGTGGAAAAATGTGAATGAACTTTGTGGCCAAGTCAGTCATTGGCCCTGTGACATTAGCAAAGTTTCTGTTTCCCAGTCTCTGAAGTGGGGATTATAACATCTATTGATACTGAGCGTCCGGTGAAGAAAGCAGTAGCTACTACTACGTACCCTGCAGGAGGAGTGTGTTTCCATCATGCCATAATCCTGGAATGAATGGTTCCTATCTATGGAAGAGTCATTTTATCATGGACCTCTCCCAAGTAAGGTCCTGTGAGAGAAGCCTTGTAAAGAAAGAGGTTAACGTTCTGTTTCCCTTAGTGACATGTGACAAACGAATCCAAGAATTGGTTTTTTCAGATTTCGGTTTTAGTTTAGTTCTGTTTACAGTTCGAACCTCGGACTTCCTGATCAGTTTAGATGGAAAACACTTGCTTGAAATTTGAAAAGCAAGTTTTTCGAGTACCTGGAGTCTGTTAAGAAGTATATAATATCTTCCTTCTTCTAAAGACCAGGCTATTATTTTTCTTCTTTCTCATCTTCATCTTAACTCTTTTCCAAAAAAAACCCCAAAGTGAGTCTTAGAGCCTCAGGACCGTTACACTTCTAGAAGACAGCCCTAGGAAAGGCAGTATGTTTCATATTTACTAGAGTAACTTTGGTTCTGCCCTTCGAGGATTCTCAGTCACTCAGTCATGTCCAACTCTTTGCCACCCTGTGGACTGGAAAATCCATAGTCCTCTTTCCATGAGGATTCTCTAGACAAGAATACTGGACTGAGTTGCCGTTTCCTCCTCCAGGGCATTTTTCCGACTCAGGGCTTGAACCCGGGTCTCCTCGTCTCCTGTGTTGGCAGGCAGCGTCTTACCAGTGGCGCTGCATGGGAAGCCCTGTGAGAATAACATTAAACACAGACTCACGGGGCTCCGGCATCCGCCTGCAGCAATAACATTTTAAAAAACACAGACCCCCACCGGGGCTCATCGTTGCCGGAGTCAGATGGCAGAGGCTGTGTTGTGGGAGGTGAGTGTAAGTGACTTCGGTTCTGTCTTAGGCAATGGTAGTATTGGGTTGGCCAAGAAGCTTGTTCAGGTCTTTCCATAAGATCTTGTGGAAAAATGTGAATGAACTTTGTGGCCAAGTCAGTCATTGGCCCTGTGACATTAGCAAAGTTTCTGTTTCCCAGTCTCTGAAGTGGGGATTATAACATCTATTGATACTGAGCGTCCGGTGAAGAAAGCAGTAGCTACTACTACGTACCCTGCAGGAGGAGTGTGTTTCCATCATGCCATAATCCTGGAATGAATGGTTCCTATCTATGGAAGAGTCATTTTATCATGGACCTCTCCCAAGTAAGGTCCTGTGAGAGAAGCCTTGTAAAGAAAGAGGTTAACGTTCTGTTTCCCTTAGTGACATGTGACAAACGAATCCAAGAATTGGTTTTTTCAGATTTCCCGGTTTTAGTTTAGTTCTGTTTACAGTTCGAACCTCGGACTTCCTGATCAGTTTAGATGGAAAACACTTGCTTGAAATTTGAAAAGCAAGTTTTTCGAGTACCTGGAGTCTGTTAAGAAGTATATAATATCTTCCTTCTTCTAAAGACCAGGCTATTATTTTTCTTCTTTCTCATCTTCATCTTAACTCTTTTCCAAAAAAAACCCCAAAGTGAGTCTTAGAGCCTCAGGACCGTTACACTTCTAGAAGACAGCCCTAGGAAAGGCAGTATGTTTCATATTTACTAGAGTAACTTTGGTTCTGCCCTTCGAGGATTCTCAGTCACTCAGTCATGTCCAACTCTTTGCCACCCTGTGGACTGGAAAATCCATAGTCCTCTTTCCATGAGGATTCTCTAGACAAGAATACTGGACTGAGTTGCCGTTTCCTCCTCCAGGGCATTTTTCCGACTCAGGGCTTGAACCCGGGTCTCCTGCGTCTCCTGTGTTGGCAGGCAGCGTCTTACCAGTGGCGCTGCATGGGAAGCCCTGTGAGAATAACATTAAACACAGACTCACGGGGGCTCCGGGGCATCCGCCTGCAGCACATGCAGGTTCCCAGTCAGTCCAGCCCCCGGACTGCTTCCTCCTTTGAAGCAGAGGAAAAGGCATGCACATGTTTCTTGGGGATTGGGCAGTTTTCCTCCCAGTCTCCCTCACCTTGCCTTTGTTATTAATGCTGACTTTGAAAACAAGATTGTGTGAAGCAGAATTTCCAAAAGTAAGCTACGGCAAGAAAGGAGGAGGTCAGAGATGTTGATGGCTTAAAGACTCCGGGGGAAGTCCAGTTCTCAGTGATGCGCTCCAGATGTGACACTGGAGAGCTGAACCCCTCAGGCCTTGTCCCTTGTACTAAATTGTCTCCTCAGAGAGGAGACTTTTCTTTCCAGAACATTCCATTGATATAAGGGCTTTCTAAGAAAGACTTTCACTTTTGAGCTCTTTGAGTTTAAAGGATGACTTTTTATGAGCCACTGTTTCTTTTTTCCCCCCTTAATGTGGAAAACATTGTAAGTGTAGATGTAGTTCCTAGAACAGTAGAAGTGAGTTCATTTTGAAGACCACAAAAAGACTGACTGTCACTCAGTATTCATTATGTCAGTTTATTCAGATATATACTTCCTACCAGGATTAAGAGAAAACCAAACCTCTTTGTAAAAGGTAAGCACATTTTTAAGACAAAAATGTAGTATTTCTTCAGTGGAGGTTTATAGAACCTTATAGAACAGAGTGTTAACCTTTTTTTTTTTTTTTTTTAAATTTCTGTTTTCGGAAAATAATGCAGTTGTTGAAGCTTCTAAGCAAGAAAGAACTTGAAGAACTGGGAGCCTGAATGCCCTTGTCTCCAGGGCTGTGACTATGAGTCTCCCTGCTCCTTTGAGTATTGTTAAATGTGGCAAAGGGATTTTTAGCTTTTATACCCAAATGAAGAAAGTGGATTTCTTTGGTTTGCTTGTGGATTTGTGTCATCATTGATGCTGAGTGTTGGCTGATTGTAATATAAAAAGGGGCTTCTGTTCTCCATATTTATTCATGCACCAGAGATAGTGTATATTATATAAAGACTCTTAAAAGTTTTCGTAAGCCTTTATATTTCAAGCTCTTTATTTAAACATCTTGGAATATGTGGCATAGCCCTTGTTTATTTAATAAATTGGAATAATATATAATAATAAAAATGATTTGTGGTTATTTCAGACGCATAGAAACGTTTAAACAAAGACAAGCTCCCGAGCATTTGGGAGGCTGGAGTAGGGATGGCATTCGTGAAAGTGGCTACCGACCTTTCTCTCTGCTTAGAGAAGTTGCTGGGATCATTTTACTAGTTGCCTGGAGCCCCGTGTGGCCTTCCAGGCTGCAGCTCAGCAGAGGCCTGCATCTTTGGCTCGTTGGGTTCACTGGGCCAGGTAGCTTGGAGCTTCAGAACACCGGGGGATTGCCCATCTGTGCCTTGAAGTTTCAGGACCTTCCGTCCTTCTTCCAACATCTGGTGATGGTAAACTGTGGGCCAGGCAGACACCTCAGTTGGTATGAAACAACTGGGGAATGAAATGCAAACCTGGTTGGTTATTTTTTTTTTTTTTTAACTTCAAAATTTTTTCTAGGTGCCCTTCTTAACAGCTGAATTAAACACAGTGATCTGTTGAAAAACAGAATTGGCAGAAAGAGGGAGCCTTTTGGTCTCTGGTCGCCTCCCGAAGAGTTCAGATGACGCACCCTAATGTAATTGAGCTTGCATGGCGGTCCGTGGGAACAGCTGGCTGCTGGAGAACCTTCAATGGCTGGAGAATGCTCCTCCCTCTGGATCAGGGCACCTGTTAGACACAGTGGGCATGCAGTCCAGGCTATTTATTTTTACATGCACAGCTGAGAACATCAGAACATCTGATGGTACATTTTGGTAGATGACAAGTAGCTGCACCCTAAAACAAAGCGTGGGGACAGAAGACAAAGAAAGTGGATGAATCTGTTTCTTGAAAGCTTGATGCACATCGTGGAACCAAGAGCAAAACCCTCGAAACTCCCTATACTTCTGTGTCTCTTGCTGAAATAATACACCATACAATGGCTTACCACGGAACCTATGAGAAGAACGACTTGCATCTCAGCCTGCTGACCTGGGAAGATGTCCAAGATATGCTATTATATAGGAAAATGTTAAGATGTGGACTTCTGCAGGTATATCATGTCTTAAAAGTTTTCGTAAGCCTTTATATTTCAAGCTCTTTATTTAAACATCTTGGAATATGTGGCATAGCCCTTGTTTATTTAATAAATTGGAATAATATATAATAATAAAATGATTTGTGGTTATTTCAGACGCATAGAAACGTTTAAACAAAGACAAGCTCCCGAGCATTTGGGAGGCTGGAGTAGGGATGGCATTCGTGAAAGTGGCTACCGACCTTTCTCTCTGCTTAGAGAAGTTGCTGGGATCATTTTACTAGTTGCCTGGAGCCCCGTGTGGCCTTCCAGGCTGCAGCTCAGCAGAGGCCTGCATCTTTGGCTCGTTGGGTTCACTGGGCCAGGTAGCTTGGAGCTTCAGAACACCGGGGGATTGCCCATCTGTGCCTTGAAGTTTCAGGACCTTCCGTCCTTCTTCCAACATCTGGTGATGGTAAACTGTGGGCCAGGCAGACACCTCAGTTGGTATGAAACAACTGGGGAATGAAATGCAAACCTGGTTGGTTATTTTTTTTTTTTTTTAACTTCAAAATTTTTTCTAGGTGCCCTTCTTAACAGCTGAATTAAACACAGTGATCTGTTAAAAAACAGAATTGGCAGAAAGAGGGAGCCTTTTGGTCTCTGGTCGCCTCCCGAAGAGTTCAGATGACGCACCCTAATGTAATTGAGCTTGCATGGCGGTCCGTGGGAACAGCTGGCTGCTGGAGAACCTTCAATGGCTGGAGAATGCTCCTCCCTCTGGATCAGGGCACCTGTTAGACACAGTGGGCATGCAGTCCAGGCTATTTATTTTTACATGCACAGCTGAGAACATCAGAACATCTGATGGTACATTTTTGGTAGATGACAAGTAGCTGCACCCTAAAACAAAGCGTGGGGACAGAAGACAAAGAAAGTGGATGAATCTGTTTCTTGAAAGCTTGATGCACATCGTGGAACCAAGAGCAAAACCCTCGAAACTCCCTATACTTCTGTGTCTCTTGCTGAAATAATACACCATACAATGGCTTACCACGGAACCTATGAGAAGAACGACTTGCATCTCAGCCTGCTGACCTGGGAAGATGTCCAAGATATGCTATTATATAGGAAAATGTTAAGATGTGGACTTCTGCAGGTATATCATGAACTCATCATTAAGGGAGAAAAAGCACAAGCTCATGTCCGTAGGGAAGGGATGTAAAGATGGTGGATTGGGGCTCTCCAGAGAAAACACAGGCCGGTGGAATGACGTGTCCACACATGATTTACTTTTAAGAAATACGCTTCCGTGATGGTGGGTGGCTGGCACGTGTAAAACTCCGTAAGGCGGTTGCGTAGGACAGCAGACTGGATACTCGAGCAGGGTTTCTGTTTGTCTTCTATTTTTTGGCTCTGCCACGTAACTTGAAACAGTGACCACACTGAGCCCAACTACTGAACCTTTGAGGAATTGCCTGAGTCTCAAGTCAGAGTTCCTTCTCTCGGAAACCAGTTTTTCTATCTTAAGGTCTTTAATTGATTGCATGGGTCCCATCCATAGCATGGAGGGTAATCTTTTTCTTTTTAAATGTTAAATGCTTTAAAAATGTGTTTTTAATTAATTGATTTTTGGGGGAGGGGGTGGATTTTCTGTGTCTTTGTTACTGTACACAGGCTTTCTCTGGTTGTGACGAGCCGGGGCTTCTCATCGTGGTGAGTTCTCTTGTTGCAGAGCACCAAGCAGATTTTAAAGTTTAAAATCTTTAAAACTGAAAGGTATTGCTGGAATTAAATAGGCAAGTTGCTTTTAAGTCCTGATGTGACTTCTGTTCCCCAAGGTTCCTAGTTAAAGAGAAAAATCTTAAGTAGTTTTTAAAAAATTTTTCAATGAGAGGGAATTAGTTCAGTTCTGAGAATTTGATGCCTATACATGTATTTTTTTTGTGTGTGTGTGGTTCATATGGTCATTCTAGGTTTAATTTTTTTTCTTTTTTTTTTAAAGCTTTTATTTTACTTTTGACTTTTTCAGAGTTTTGTTGTTTACAGATATGTGTGTTCCCAGATTAGTCATATGTATATCCCCCCATCCCACCCCTCCAGACCGTCATCCAGCACCCTTGTGGGATCCCCTTTTCTCACAGAGCATATATTTTTATTTTATTCATTTTTTTTAAAAAATTTGACCTCTTTTATTGGCTTTCTATTTATTTATTTTCATCCATATTAATTCTTTGGCCTGTGTGGGCCTCCCATTGCAGTGGCCCCTCTTGTTGCATGAGCGCACGCGCTCCAGAGCACTGGCTCCTAATTGGACACACCGGTCCAGCCGCTCTGTAGCACGTGGGATCTTCCCGGACCAGGGATCAAACTGGTGCCCCTTACACTGCAAGGCGGACTCTTTACCCTCTAACCACCAGGGAAGCCCTATTTTACTCGTTTTTAAAGAGCAATAAAGTTTGTAGAAGGTTAAAAAATAGGCAGATCTTTGAAGAGAGCATTAGTAAACTGGAAAATAGATCTTAGGAAATTTCTCCGATTACAGCTTGAGACAGGGAGTGGAAAATATGAAAGGTGTTTGAACCAGGTCCCATCGAGCAGCAGAATTTATGAAGAGACCCAAATGAAGTGAACAAGACCAAGCATGGCTGACAGAACACCTAGCGAGGAGCAGCAGTGGGAAACTGCTGAATACTGGAGTGGGTTGTCATTCCTTTCTCCCTTTTCCAGGGGATCTTCCTGACCTAGGGACTGAACCCACAGCTCTTAGGTCTCCTGTGCTGGTAGACGGATTCTTTACTGCCTGAGCTATCAGGAGAATTGGCACCTAGTAGGCGCACACTAAAGTTTGAATAAGTGGATGAGCAAATGAATAAATGGGTAATTGGTTATGTTTTCAGGTGTCTAATGCTATACAATAGGCTTCCCTACTGGCTCAGTGATAAAGCACCTGCCTGCCCGTGCAGGAGCTTCAGGAGACAGGGGTTTGATCCCCGGACTGGGAAGATGCCCTGGAGGAGGGCACAGCAACCCACTCCAGTATTCTTGCCTGGAGAATCCCATGGACAGAGGACCTGGGTGGGCTACAGTCCATGGGGTCACAAAGAATCAGACCTGACCTTGCACCCATGTATGCAATACTATATGGTATACACACCCCAACATAACAAAAGCATGTAGGAATAATTAATGTATGCATATCATAAGTAACACGTTCTTTTAAAAATATATAAAAAATAGAAAATACAAGTAAAATTTAAACAATTTAAAATCACTATCTCAATAGGCCGAACAAATTTGCCATGGTTCTGTACTTAAATTATTTCTACACGTTTGTTAATACCCCATGAGGAGCATCTTTCTGTGTAAAGGGTTTTTTTATGATTATCCATTTTTGAAAGAACCTCAGAAGAAGAAGTAGAAAAATGAATATTTCAAAGCAAATGATGTTTTCAAAGATGTTTTACCAATGTTGCCAATGTTTATTTTTAACACTGTAGTATAATAATGCTGTTTTATTTTGTTTCTTTAAATGTTATTACTAGTAAAGATGCAGTTTATGGCTTCTTGAGCTTGAAATCTTGACAGATAGTTACGTCTTTCTTCCAAATATATTTTGATTCTTGAACCAGGGAGTGGAAAATATGAAAGGTGTTTGAACCAGGTCCCATCGAGCAGCAGAATTTATGAAGAGACCCAAATGAAGTGAACAAGACCAAGCATGGCTGACAGAACACCTAGCGAGGAGCAGCAGTGGGAAACTGCTGAATACTGGAGTGGGTTGTCATTCCTTTCTCCCTTTTCCAGGGGATCTTCCTGACCTAGGGACTGAACCCACAGCTCTTAGGTCTCCTGTGCTGGTAGACGGATTCTTTACTGCCTGAGCTATCAGGAGAATTGGCACCTAGTAGGCGCACACTAAAGTTTGAATAAGTGGATGAGCAAATGAATAAATGGGTAATTGGTTATGTTTTCAGGTGTCTAATGCTATACAATAGGCTTCCCTACTGGCTCAGTGATAAAGCACCTGCCTGCCCGTGCAGGAGCTTCAGGAGACAGGGGTTTGATCCCCGGACTGGGAAGATGCCCTGGAGGAGGGCACAGCAACCCACTCCAGTATTCTTGCCTGGAGAATCCCATGGACAGAGGACCTGGGTGGGCTACAGTCCATGGGGTCACAAAGAATCAGACCTGACCTTGCACCCATGTATGCAATACTATATGGTATACACACCCCAACATAACAAAAGCATGTAGGAATAATTAATGTATGCATATCATAAGTAACACGTTCTTTTAAAAATATATAAAAAATAGAAAATACAAGTAAAATTTAAACAATTTAAAATCACTATCTCAATAGGCCGAACAAATTTGCCATGGTTCTGTACTTAAATTATTTCTACACGTTTGTTAATACCCCATGAGGAGCATCTTTCTGTGTAAAGGGTTTTTTTTTTATGATTATCCATTTTTGAAAGAACCTCAGAAGAAGAAGTAGAAAAATGAATATTTCAAAGCAAATGATGTTTTCAAAGATGTTTTACCAATGTTGCCAATGTTTATTTTTAACACTGTAGTATAATAATGCTGTTTTATTTTGTTTCTTTAAATGTTATTACTAGTAAAGATGCAGTTTATGGCTTCTTGAGCTTGAAATCTTGACAGATAGTTACGTCTTTCTTCAAAATATATTTTGATTCTAAGTGCTAAGCTAGGGGACCATTTGTCTGATATAAGGAAGCAATTATTCTGTTACCATGAGATAAAGCTTAAGCTACTATTTAAGTAAATTGTCAAGATTTAAAATGGTTTATACATGTAGGGAAACAAACCCGCGGAGGTTTTTGCGACTTGGCTGAGCCAGGAGAAAACCATCTTGGAAATAAGAAAACTAAGAAAAACAAGTCAGTTTGATTCATGTGGGCTTATTGGCTGGGGATATACTGAACGGCAACAGGTGGGAGACCTTCTGTGGACTCAGGAACGCCGGGTCAGCCACGTTAGAACGCTGTGTGCGCACACAGAAGAGTCGTTAACTTCTTGCTGATTTCGTTGCCCCCCAGCTGCACAGGCCCTTTCCATCCTCAGAGCCACGAGAACAATCATGGAATAAGGCTGTAACTGAAATCAGCCAGTGCCAATATCATTCCCTGAGAACACCTGGAGGCCTCAGCACTGAATAAAAGCAGGACTGGTGCATGTGTTCGGGGCCTTGACCCGAGAGGTCTTGAGCCCCCCGTTCCCATCCTTTCTCTCTGTCTCTGTATGTGTGTATATATTTCTTAAAGTCTCGTCACCCGCTCTTCTCTATGCACCCGGCTGAAGCTGCGGCCATACAGATGACCGATGTGAATGAGTGTTAGTAAGCGAGATAATTTGAAAAGGCAAGCAGATCTTCACATACTTGATGAAGCTCAAAAAATAGAAAATACAAGTAAAATTTAAACAATTTAAAATCACTATCTCAATAGGCCGAACAAATTTGCCATGGTTCTGTACTTAAATTATTTCTACACGTTTGTTAATACCCCATGAGGAGCATCTTTCTGTGTAAAGGGTTTTTTTTTTATGATTATCCATTTTTGAAAGAACCTCAGAAGAAGAAGTAGAAAAATGAATATTTCAAAGCAAATGATGTTTTCAAAGATGTTTTACCAATGTTGCCAATGTTTATTTTTAACACTGTAGTATAATAATGCTGTTTTATTTTGTTTCTTTAAATGTTATTACTAGTAAAGATGCAGTTTATGGCTTCTTGAGCTTGAAATCTTGACAGATAGTTACGTCTTTCTTCAAAATATATTTTGATTCTAAGTGCTAAGCTAGGGGACCATTTGTCTGATATAAGGAAGCAATTATTCTGTTACCATGAGATAAAGCTTAAGCTACTATTTAAGTAAATTGTCAAGATTTAAAATGGTTTATACATGTAGGGAAACAAACCCGCGGAGGTTTTTGCGACTTGGCTGAGCCAGGAGAAAACCATCTTGGAAATAAGAAAACTAAGAAAAACAAGTCAGTTTGATTCATGTGGGCTTATTGGCTGGGGATATACTGAACGGCAACAGGTGGGAGACCTTCTGTGGACTCAGGAACGCCGGGTCAGCCACGTTAGAACGCTGTGTGCGCACACAGAAGAGTCGTTAACTTCTTGCTGATTTCGTTGCCCCCCAGCTGCACAGGCCCTTTCCATCCTCAGAGCCACGAGAACAATCATGGAATAAGGCTGTAACTGAAATCAGCCAGTGCCAATATCATTCCCTGAGAACACCTGGAGGCCTCAGCACTGAATAAAAGCAGGACTGGTGCATGTGTTCGGGGCCTTGACCCGAGAGGTCTTGAGCCCCCCGTTCCCATCCTTTCTCTCTGTCTCTGTATGTGTGTATATATTTCTTAAAGTCTCGTCACACCCGCTCTTCTCTATGCACCCGGCTGACGAGCTGCGGCCATACAGATGACCGATGTGTGAATGAGTGTTAGTAAGCCGAGATAATTTGAAAAGGCAAGCAGATCTTCACATACTTGATGAAGCTATAAAAGCCAACACCAAGAGGAGTGATTCTGATAATAAGCCAAGGATCATGCCTGCAGACATTCAACAATTTCAAATGAGCATGCTCTGAAAAATGCAAGAGGGAGTCGTAGATATGCAGGTGGCGTCAGAATATTTCTTTTAAGTGATTTCATTTTGTGACTTCATTGTAAGCCATGAGGTGAAATGGCGTATGATCTGAGAAGCCTGAGGTCTAATCGTTCCTCCTCGGCGGTGGTGCTGTGACTTGGTGTTTGGGCGCTTAAACTCCTGCCTTCTAGAAGAACAGAACGTGCCAGAGCTTCTGGCCTTGCCCCGGAGGCCTTCCTTCCAGCCCGTACTGCTCCCCCTCAAAACTCATGCTCGCAAAAATGCCCTATTACGAAAAAGCGCTAATGGGTTTAAATGTCCGTCTACACATCAATCCCATTTTGTGTATGAAGAGAAAGTCTTTTCAGGAATCCTGGTTTGGATAGTAAGTCTGCCCTTTACCAGCCATTATCCTAAACAGGTCACAAACCTCCCCGGGGTTGAGTTTTTCATTCATTAATTAAAAAAAAAAAACTATTCACCAGCTTCCTGCTGGTTAAATAAGAAACAGCTGAGAGGTACTTTGTCCTACAACATCTGTTCTCGCAATGTTATATTATTATTAGCTGGGGTCTTCTGCAGGGGTCAGATTTTAGTCCCTGCGTGCTGAGCGAGGTGAGACCTTGAAGCAGACTGGAAGGAGATCTTGGGGTCCCCGTCTCCAGCGCCTCCGCCTGCTCCTCCCATTCCAGACCCGGAACACCCTTGCCTCTGTTCCCTTAGGCGACTTCCCGTTTCCAGGGGCCTATGCTAAGACATGCACGGGATGGAAGCCTTAAGTACAGCTGGTGCATGTGTTCGGCCTTGACCCGAGGTCTTGAGCCCCGTTCCCATCCTTTCTCTCTGTCTCTGTATGTGTGTATATATTTCTTAAAGTCTCGTCACACCCGCTCTTCTCTATGCACCCGGCTGACGAGCTGCGGCCATACAGATGACCGATGTGTGAATGAGTGTTAGTAAGCCGAGATAATTTGAAAAGGCAAGCAGATCTTCACATACTTGATGAAGCTATAAAAGCCAACACCAAGAGGAGTGATTCTGATAATAAGCCAAGGATCATGCCTGCAGACATTCAACAATTTCAAATGAGCATGCTCTGAAAAATGCAAGAGGGAGTCGTAGATATGCAGGTGGCGTCAGAATATTTCTTTTAAGTGATTTCATTTTGTGACTTCATTGTAAGCCATGAGGTGAAATGGCGTATGATCTGAGAAGCCTGAGGTCTAATCGTTCCTCCTCGGCGGTGGTGCTGTGACTTGGTGTTTGGGCGCTTAAACTCCTGCCTTCTAGAAGAACAGAACGTGCCAGAGCTTCTGGCCTTGCCCCGGAGGCCTTCCTTCCAGCCCGTACTGCTCCCCCTCAAAACTCATGCTCGCAAAAATGCCCTATTACGAAAAAGCGCTAATGGGTTTAAATGTCCGTCTACACATCAATCCCATTTTGTGTATGAAGAGAAAGTCTTTTCAGGAATCCTGGTTTGGATAGTAAGTCTGCCCTTTACCAGCCATTATCCTAAACAGGTCACAAACCTCCCCGAGGTTGAGTTTTTCATTCATTAATTAAAAAAAAAAACTATTCACCAGCTTCCTGCTGGTTAAATAAGAAACAGCTGAGAGGTACTTTGTCCTACAACATCTGTTCTCGCAATGTTATATTATTATTAGCTGGGGTCTTCTGCAGGGGTCAGATTTTAGTCCCTGCGTGCTGAGCGAGGTGAGACCTTGAAGCAGACTGGAAGGAGATCTTGGGGTCCCCGTCTCCAGCGCCTCCGCCTGCTCCTCCCATTCCAGACCCGGAACACCCTTGCCTCTGTTCCCTTAGGCGACTTCCCGTTTCCAGGGGCCTATGCTAAGACATGAACGGATGGAAGCCTTAATAAGCAAAGATACAGCTTTGGACTTAGAATGTGGAGTTATGGCCCCTTACAGCATGTAAGAGGACAGTTCACCATCGTCTGTGCCTTTAGGGCCGCAGGACAGAGTGCGTGGTATTTTTTTTCTTCTATTTTTTGGTGACGTTGCCTGGCATGCCGGATATCAGGTCAGGGATGAAACCCATTCCCCCTGCAGTGAAACTGGGGAGTCTTAGCTACTGGGAAGTCCCTTTTCAGCATTTCTTAAACCAGAGCCTGTGGACAGTGTTTTAAATGTGTGTTTTCATTTCACAGACACACATATATATGTTTTATTTTTTTCTGAATCATCAACATGATTGGAGAAGAAAATGACAACCCACTCCAGTATTCTTGCCTGGAGAATCCCATGGATAGAAGAGCCTGGTGGGCTACAGTCCATGGGGTCACTAACAGTCAAAACACAGCCAAGTGACTGAGCGACATGATTGAGGATTGCCACGTGATTTCAGTTTCCATGCCACCTTCCTCATTCATATGTTTAGGCTATTTTAATTAAGCTGCTGTAGAAGAATGGGGTTTGATTTATATGCAAATTATTGTGTGTACTAGTCAGTTAAGGACACCACGATGTGAGGAGCCCAGCCTAAGGTTTCCGGTGATTCCAGCGACTGAGCATGTCGCGGGTGTGACAGAAGTGTGCGACCCCGCAAAGCGGCCGTGCGGCCGCCGTCAGCACCATCTTCAGGCGGTCGGCAGCAATTGCATTTACCAGCCGGTATCATCCGTGTCTTAGTGTCCGTTGGATGTTACCGAGTTTATATTTTCACTGATATGTAACTGACAAATCTACTTTGATATACACATACAAAGCATAGGTCAAGTTTTGGGTCCCCCCCCCCACCCTTGCTTACACAAGGGAATACAGTGGTTTACATCAGTGTTGGGAATCTGCAATTTTCTTTAAAGAACAAGTGCCTGTGTTTTCCTCGGGACCCATCTCCACACCGGGACGCTGAAGCACAGCAGTTACAGTCTCGCCTGACAGAGTCACCTGAACCACCGACCCTGGGCTGGCCTCCTGGACGTGAATGAGATGGCTCGAGCATCCCCTGGGGGAGGAATAAACACACCCCAGACCTGGGCGCCGAGGCTCTGCGCGGTCTCCGGCGGGCAGCTGGGTCGTGACCGCCTGGGACCCAGGCACAGGAGGGTCCCCGAGCAGCCTGGGGCGGATACCCGGGGGCGCTGTGCCAGCCCTGCAAGGACAGGGCTCCGGGCTGCCGCGGGGCGAGGGCCCGAGTCAGGGATGAAACCCATTCCCCTGCAGTGAAACTGGGAGTCTTAGCTACTGGGAAGTCCCTTTTCAGCATTTCTTAAACCAGAGCCTGTGGACAGTGTTTTAAATGTGTGTTTTCATTTCACAGACACACATATATATGTTTTATTTTTTTCTGAATCATCAACATGATTGGAGAAGAAAATGACAACCCACTCCAGTATTCTTGCCTGGAGAATCCCATGGATAGAAGAGCCTGGTGGGCTACAGTCCATGGGGTCACTAACAGTCAAAACACAGCCAAGTGACTGAGCGACATGATTGAGGATTGCCACGTGATTTCAGTTTCCATGCCACCTTCCTCATTCATATGTTTAGGCTATTTTAATTAAGCTGCTGTAGAAGAATGGGGTTTGATTTATATGCAAATTATTGTGTGTACTAGTCAGTTAAGGACACCACGATGTGAGGAGCCCAGCCTAAGGTTTCCGGTGATTCCAGCGACTGAGCATGTCGCGGGTGTGACAGAAGTGTGCGACCCCGCAAAGCGGCCGTGCGGCCGCCGTCAGCACCATCTTCAGGCGGTCGGCAGCAATTGCATTTACCAGCCGGTATCATCCGTGTCTTAGTGTCCGTTGGATGTTACCGAGTTTATATTTTCACTGATATGTAACTGACAAATCTACTTTGATATACACATACAAAGCATAGGTCAAGTTTTGGGTCCCCCCCCCCACCCTTGCTTACACAAGGGAATACAGTGGTTTACATCAGTGTTGGGAATCTGCAATTTTCTTTAAAGAACAAGTGCCTGTGTTTTCCTCGGGACCCATCTCCACACCGGGACGCTGAAGCACAGCAGTTACAGTCTCGCCTGACAGAGTCACCTGAACCACCGACCCTGGGCTGGCCTCCTGGACGTGAATGAGATGGCTCGAGCATCCCCTGGGGGAGGAATAAACACACCCCAGACCTGGGCGCCGAGGCTCTGCGCGGTCTCCGGCGGGCAGCTGGGTCGTGACCGCCTGGGACCCAGGCACAGGAGGGTCCCCGAGCAGCCTGGGGCGGATACCCGGGGGCGCTGTGCCAGCCCTGCAAGGACAGGGCTCTGCCGGGCTGCCGCGGGGCGAAGGCGAGCGGACCCCGAGAGCCCGGCGCGTCCACCAGCGGCTGCAGCCACCCGCGCCCAGAGCCACCCGCGCCCAGACATGGACAGGCGGGAGGGAGAGGAAGCCGGGGTCACAGAAAGCGCCGCAACCGTGGCCCCGAGGCTCACCCGCAGGTGTTCCTGAGTAAGCTCACAACCAGGGAAGGGGCCGGGAAAGGCAGAGTGGGACAAATGCTTTTCTTACTCCTTCAGGACCCTGTTTAAAAGTGTTGTTTGGTTTCAACGAAATGTCAGCCACTCTGGATGAACATATGCAGATGGAAAACTTAAAATGCAGGATCTAGGGTGCATTTCTGCCTGTTACGTCAGGACATAATCCTGAAAGTAATTTCAAAAAGAAGAGATGTGTCTTTGCTTTCTGGTTGTTTTTGTTTTGTTTTTTAAATTTTTATTTATTTATTTTTGGGTATCCTGGGTTTTCACTGCTGCCACAGGCTCTTATCTAGTTGCAGGGAGTGGGGGCCACTCTCCAGCTGAGGCGAGTGACTTCTCTTGTTGTGGAACTCGGGCTCTAGGGCACACGGGATTCAGTAGTTGCCGCCCATAGACTCAGTAGTTGTGGCTCCGAGGCTCCAGAGCACAGGCTCCATCGTCGTAGCTCCCAGGCTTAGTTGCTCTGCAGCAGGTGGGATCTTCCTGGGTCAGGGATTGAACCAGAGTCCCCTACACTGGCAGGCGAACTCTTTACCACTGAGCTACCAGGGAAGCCCTGGTTGTTTTGTTTTTATTCATCAAAAATAAACATAAGTCAGATACCGACCAGGCTATTAGTTTTAAAACACGGCTGGAGAGGCTGTCTCTCCCCAGAGGAGCCCTCCGGAGGTGATCAGTGCTTCTCCCCGCATCCCAGCCCACAGGAGAAGGAAGGGATCTACTTGGGGCAGGGGGGCAGCCACTGCAGACCTCCTGTCAGGGTTCCTCTTAGATTTACTGCTGGTATATATTTCTGTGTTTGACATCATAACCCTCTGGTCCCTGGCAGGGGGCCGAAAACTGAATGAGGACCCCTTGGGGAGTGAATACCAGCAGGGGCCAGGGGAGGTGGCTTCCAGGACTGGGTCAGTCCCCTGAAGCCCTCGTGGCTGTCTCTAGCTTTCCTTTCTGTCCTTGGCAGTTGGCCCAGCTGTTGCTCAGTTTTCAGGCTGCTGTGATGTTTCTGCTCATGTTCTTCATGTCAGAAGACAGTCATGAATCCCGTCAGGAAACTTCCCTCTACTTTTTTCTAAAAGACTCCTCAAGCCATTGTCATATATATATCTTCTGGCCACTCTCTGCCACGCAGAATCTTACCTCGCTGATCGAACCTGTGACCCCTGCAGTGGAGTCTTAACCACTGGAACATCAGGGAAGTCCTCGCAGTATGTATATCCCAGAAGCAAACTTTTCTCTGTTTCTTTATGGGCAGCTCCACAGTATATGTGTAGAACATTATGGATACTTTTTTTTTTTTTTTAATTTTGGCCTCTTTTATTGTATTTATTTATGTATTTATTTTCATCCATCTTTATTCTTTGGCCAGTGTGGGCTTCCCATTGCAGTGGCCTCTCTCGTCGCAGAGCACATGCTCTGGGCGTGTGCGCTCCAGAGCTCTGGCTCAGTCGTTGGACACATCGGTTCAGCCGCTCCGCGGCACGCGGGATTTTCCCAGACAGGTATCGAACCGGCGCCCCTGGCACTGCAAGGCAGTGTCCTTATCCACTGGACCACCAGGGAAGCCCTATCTTTGAGTTTCAATGTGTTTTCATAAATTAGGTTTCTAACAGCGCTATTTTGAATGTTGGAAAAGTTGTGGAAACTGTCAGCATGTCCACATGGACCTAACCCAAACTACGGGGCGGTGAGCTGAGAAAGGCAGGCAGTAGCAGATCGGCGCTCAGGAACGCTCCTGCTAGCAGGGTCACTTAGCCCAAGTGTCAATAACGACACGTACGAATAAAGTTATCGGTGTTGAGGAAGGGACTTCCTGTAGGGGCAAGTCTACTTCCGCTAGGCCCTATAGCCTGCTTCCTTTCGGCTTACATCCCAACCGGAAATACTTGTACCCCGTTTAAAGCCACGTCGGCCCTGGCCTCCGTCCCG
Source organism: Tragulus kanchil (assembly GCA_022376925.1). NCBI lineage: Eukaryota > Metazoa > Chordata > Mammalia > Artiodactyla > Tragulidae > Tragulus > Tragulus kanchil. Next base: position 96,415,456 of record JAIOJX010000003.1, read on the forward strand.
CCCCCGGCGTGGGGGAAAGCGTTTCCGGGGTCAGCGTGTCGCGTTCGCTCCGCCCCGCCGCCGGTGCCGTGCTGGACGCCTCGGCGCTCCCGGAAGTGGCCGCGGTCTCTCTCGCTCGGGGTCCCCACCTCCCCGCCGCTGCTGCGGGCCGCGCGAGCGGAGGCGATGGCGGAGGCGGCTCTGCTGTTGCTGCCAGAGGCGGCGGCGGAGCGGGACACTCGAGAGAAGCTGGCTCTTTGGGACGGGCGAGCGGACACGACGGCGCCGCTGACCGAGCGGCAGACGGACTCGGTGCTGGAGCTGAAGGCAGCGGCCGAGGACCCGCCCGTGCCGGCCGAGGTGAGGGGCGGCGGGGGCGGGCGCGGCGCCCGCGGGCCCCGGCCTTGCAGAGCCCGGCCTCGCAGAGCCCGGTCCCGGGTCTCTGCGGCTTCCCGGCGCGGCGGCGGCGCCGGCGCGAGCGGCCTCACCGCTCCCGGCTGTCAGGCCTCCCGCGGCCCGGGACCGCGATGGCTCTCCCGCGCGGGGCGCGTCCGGCGGCGGGTGTCCGCCGGCGCGGGGCGGCAGGCAGGGCCCGGGCCCGGGGGGCTCGCCCCGGCGTCTCCGGTGTCAGCGCGGCGCCCCGCTGCCCGCGCTCTCCCGGGGGGAGAGAACGTCGAGCCCGAGGGGCTGTGGGCAGCCTCGCGTGCATGTCTGTTTCTCCTGAATGGACAGCCCAGCTGCCGTTGTCCACGGGGCCACCTGGGGAGACGAGGGTGGGTCTCGGGGGACCGTGTCATTCTTGGCACACTGAGCTGGGAGCTCTCGATCAAGCGCACGTTGTGGGACTTCCGAGTGATAGTTGACATAATGCAAAGCAGTAAACATTTTTCTGTGAATGCTAGGTCAGTACATTATTAGATAGTGCAGGTTTTCGGTTTTAATGCCAGCGCTTTAAATTCTAAGTAGCATTGGGATAGTATGTCATTTACTGCTTGTGTGATTCAATTCAAGTAAATATAATAGCGAGAAGTTACGTTTTGTGAGTTGTCAGATGTTTGACAAACTGTTTCTAGCTTTGAGGTCCAAATTTAGGTGGTTATTATTTTATTAGCACCGGTGGTTACTTTGAATATTGGAAGCATTGCTTTTACACAGTGGTGTCCAAAGGCAGATTGAGTTTAGCGGTTTAAACTTTTAGAGGTGAAGAACTTTGGAAGTTCTTGTCACTTTTCACTGTTGCATGCTCAGCCATAAGATACAGGTGTTCTTGGATATCTCTGTCTTATCTGTATAAGTCTGTTCTGGAAGTAAGTTTGAAGTAAATGAAGACGCAGGTAGAACTTTACTTTGGTGTGGCTATCAAAGTCCTTTGTGGTCTAGGCAGTAGAAGTTGTTTGCTCTGGAAATACTTCAGTCTTTTTGTAATTGCTCTGGCTTATTACCAAGGAAGTTTGCTTGAACGTCACAGCACCTGTGGCAAACGTGTTCTGTAAGAAAAGTGACCCAATTTGTTTTTATTGTCTTGGGTCACAAACTATTATTATTCCCACTGAGCATGAGGGAAAGGGTTTGGCATCTCTCCATTTTTTACCCTGATATTTGGTATGTATGCAATGTAATGCCTACTGTTAGTGCCGTGCAGGCATTTTAACATGTATAATGTGCCTTAATGAGGGTGGGTGCTAGGAATTGAGGATGGAAAGGTAAGAAAAACAGGATCGCTACCTCGTGGAGCTGACATAATTACAGTGATTCTGAGCGTGTAAAAAAGAACGAAGAAGGTAAGTTCAGATGGTGGTCCAGGATATAGGGAAAATAAAACAGAATGGTATGACACCAGCGAGTGAGGTGTGCCCTGTTGGGTAAGTGAGAAGGCCTTTCTAAGAAAGGAAGCTTCTAAGGAGAGAACTCAGGTTGGAAAACAAGAAGCCAGCCTTACCCCTTCTCGCTGGAGAAGAAGGCGCTGCCACATCCCATCAGAGGCTCCATGAGGGCCTTCCAGTGCCTGCCATCTTAGGATTGGGTTCCTGTCAGAAGGAAATCCTGGCCTGTTGTTTGCCCATCCTGGGACCTCGGACGGGGAGTTCTCATCGCTCTTCTGCAGAGACGCGTGTGTGTCCTCGGGGTGTGTGTGTGTGTGTGTGTGTACTCGGTGTGTGTGTGTGTGTACTTGGTGTGTGTGTGTGTGTATTCAGTGTGTGTGTGTGTGTGTGTACTTGGTGTGTGTGTGTGTGTATTCAGTGTGTGTGTGTGTGTGTACGCGGGGTGTGTGTGTGTGTGTGTACTCAGTGTGTGTGTGTGTGTACTCCGTGGCATCTGATTCTTTGTAACTGTTTGCCAGGCTCCTCTGTCCATGGGATTCTCCAGGCAAGGATACTGGCGTGGGTTGCCATTTCCTTCTCCAGGGGATCTTCCCAACCCAGGGATGGAACCTGGGTCTCTTGCGTCTCCTGCATTGGCAGGCAGATTCTTTACCACAGAGCCACCAGGGAACACTTTGGAATTGAGTTTTTTTAACCTTGTTGCTCCTCTTACCGTTGGCAGTGTGAAAAAATGCCTCAGTTCTTACTTTGTCCAACCAGTGCATCTGTAAAGGGTTTTCTGTAGTGTTTTCCAGTTTTCAGGAGATAAATTACCTCTTGAACAACTGGAACTAGGCAAGTTAGTTGACTAGCTAGAGGCCAGCTAGCTTTCAGTAAAGATCATAAAGCTGTCAATAGCTTTCTTTTTTATGAAAAAGAACTAGTCTTATCTTGGAAAGAAGTTATACCTTTTAATTTGGTGTTATATACAAAACTTCGTGGTAGAATATGAGCTAGACTGATTTCATGTAGCTGGGAAAGGTTGTTTAGTAGTGAGAGCCTTTTGCTTTCTTCTGAGTTTAATCATTCTTGAAAAAATGCTGAGATAATTGTCCCTGAAACTTGCCTGTCCTTTACTGTCAGGATTGTTTTCCTAAAGGCTGTGTGACCTTAGACATGATACTTACTGTCTCTGCGCCTGTTGCCTTCTTTATCAAGCGGGGATGACACTTGCCTCACAGGGAGTGCGAGAGATCATGTGTGTAGAGTGTGTACTGCAAGCCACCTGCCAGTAGTATGTTATTCATGTGCTTTTCTTTTTTGGGGGGTGGTTGGGGAGGGAGGGGAGCGGGCTGGCCACTTCTATTGGTCTTTCATTTCTCTATTTTTCATCCATCTTTGTTCTTTGGCTCTTGTGGGCCTCCCATCGCAGTGGCCTCTGTTGTCGCAGAGCGCCGGCTCTGGGCGCATGCGCTCCAGAGCTCCGGCTCGGTAATTGGACACATCGGTCCAGCCGCTCCGCGGCACGTGGAATCTTCCCAGGCCAGGGATCGAACCGGTGCCCCCTGCACTGCAAGGCGGTGTCCTTACCCACTGGACCACCAGGGGAGCCCTTTCTTTAGGTTTTTAATTACTCAGTTACTCAGCTCTCTATTGGACTCAGGAATATGGCTTGTAGGTTATTTGTATTTTTCTTATTATTAGGGTGCAAGCCACACTCTGTCTGACCTTCTTTATTTTAGCTTAACCTCCATGTGCTTTCTGCGTTTTTTTCAGATTGCCCTAATCCACACCTTCCTCCCTTTTCCTTCTTAGGTATCATGTAAACAGTGCTGATAGAATTATGTTTTTAAATATTGTCCTGATCTGTTCATAAATAACTAAATTTTACCTCTAATAAAAGTAGTTTACAGACTGTTCTGTTTCCAGGAAGCAGTTAGATTATGATATGTAGATTTACGTACTCTTTAAAGGGAACCCTCCTACACTGTTGGGAATGCAGATTGGTACAGCCACTATGGAAAACAGTATGGGGGTTTCCTAAAAGACTAAAAATAGAGCTACCATATGATCCAGCAGTCCCATCCCCGAGCATACATGAGGAGAAAACTGTAATTTACATGCACTCCAATGTTCCTAGTGCCACTCTTTATGGTAGCCAAGACATGGAAGCGATCCAAGTGTCCAACAGTAGATGAATGAATTAAGAAGATTTGGCATATGTACAGTGAAACATTACACAGCCGTAAAGAAGAGTGACATATGCCATTTACAGCAACATGGATGAACTAGAGATTGTCATACTAAGTGAAGTAAGTTTGACAGACAAATATCATTTGATATAACTTATATGTGGAATGTAAAAAATGACATAAATACTTACAAAACAAGCAAAGTCACCAATGTAGAAAACACATTTGTAGTTACCAAAGAGGGAAATGGGGGAGGGATAACTAAGGGGTTAAGAGATAAATACTACTACATAGAAAATAGACAAGCAGCACAGTTGTCTATAGCACAGAGCACTGTATTCAGTATCTTGCAATAACCTGTAACAGAAAAATAATCTGAGAAAAATTTGTGTATGTGTATGGCTGAATCACTTTGCTGTACATCAGAAGCTAACATAACATTGTAAATCAGCTATACTTCAATAAAAGTAAATAAATAAATTTGCTTTGTTTCTACTAATAAATAGTGATAATTATAACACTAGGGTAAATAGCAGCAGCTTCGAATTTGCTGGGTTACTGTTTGGCGGGCTTTGTGCTGAGCGCACGGAGCACCATCTGTGCTGGGTGCCCTCCCCTCTCCTGGGAGACAGCTTGTTGTTGGTGCCTGGGTTGGCTGCCCAGAGCACGCGCAGGTGCCCTCGGCTTCCTCTGTCCTCGGAGCCTCTGGTGGCAGTGGACAGTTGCTGGTCACACGTGACACTCGAGGTAGATGCCGCCAGGTTTTGGAAGCTTAGCTCGTGCTGCCTGAGAGCCCTTCCACACGCAGAGGCCGTGTCACCGTTTAGCACGAGTTTGTACAGCGAGGGATACCCTTAATCAGACGTGTTACATGCACCCAAGCCCCTCCTGGCTCTTGAGTCAGACTCGTGTGGGGAGGCTGAGGGCCAGTTGTCTTCCTGAACGCTTAAGTTTTTCTGTGTGCAGCTTCCCAGTGGTCCAAGAAGTCTGCTCTGTCACACCTGTGTCTTCTTGTTTTTGCAGCGACCCCATACAGACACTGTAATTTCTATTTTGAATAAATGAAAGAGTACTCAGTTGTGTCCTGCTCTTGGCAGCTCCACGGACTGTGGCCCGCCAGGCTTCTCTGTCCATGGAATTCTCCAGGCAAGAGGACAAGAGTGGGTAGCCGTTCCTTTCTTCAGGGTGTCTTCCCAACCCAGGAATCAAACTCGTCTTTCTTACATCTCTGGCATTAGCAGGTGGATTCTTTACTATTGTACCACTTGGGAAGTACATCATTAGCTTAGAAATACTTAATATTTCTAAGACTTAGAAGCATTAAGTAATTTGTTCCTTGTAATACAGCTCATAAGCAGTGAATTCCTTGGTGGTTCAGTGGTTGGGACTCCACATTTCACTGCTGAGAGTGTAGGGTCCGTCAGCGGTAGGGGACCTAGGAACTCGAAAGCTGTGTGGCAAAAAAAAAAAAAAAAAACCCATCACAGGGCTTTCCTGGTAGTCCAGTGGGTAAAGAGTCCGCCTTGCAGTGCAAGGGACACTGGTTCGATCCCTGGCCTGGGCCTGGGAACATCCCGCATACCGTGGAGTGGCTGGACCCTTGTGTCCAATCATAAGCCAGTGCTCTGGAGTGCTAGCTCCCAGAGCTGGTGCTCTGCAGCGAGAGAAGCCAATGTGATGTGAGGCCCTCACAGGCCAAAGAATAAAGATGGATGAAAATAAATAAATAAAAATCCAATAAAATAGGCCAACACTTAAAAACAAAAAAGCACACCACCACAAACTCAGCAGGAGGAGGGTTCAAACCAGGCTGTGCTATGATGTTCCTTATTTACATGGCCGAGGGTACAGCCCCACTTGAGCCCATGTTCAAAACCCACTGTATTTCAAGGGCTGTTTCTAAATTAATGTTAGTACATTTTTTTTTTAAACATTTATTTTATTTATTTATCTTCTAGGGGGTGAGGTGGGGAGGGAGGGGGACGGGCGGGCCACTTCTATTGGTCTTTCATTTGTCTAGTTTCATCCATCTTTGTTCTTTGGCCCATGTGGGCCTCCCATCGCAGTGGCCTCTCTCGCTGCAGAGCACCGACTCTGGGCGCATGCGCACCAGAGCTCTGGCTCCGTAATTGGACACATCGGTCCAGCAGTTCCGTGGCACGTGGGATCTTCTTAGGCCAGGGATCGAACCGGTGCCCCATGGACTACAAGGCGATGTCCTTACCCACTGGACCACCAGGGAAGCCCGGATTAAGGTCTTTTATTGTTGGACTTTAGATGTCATGCCCTAAGAGTTGAAAGCTTGGATTGAAAAGAAACTATTGGGGCCTTCCTACCTTTTCCAGCAGTCACAGTTATTTTTTCGTCCTGTTTAGGTCTAAAAACAGCCTGCCTGTGTGACTAAGTAAATGAACATCTGACTATCTTTAGCGATGGAGAACTGGAAAGTCTTTTGGATCTGATGGCATCACAGTAATACTTAATATTTCTAAGACTTAGAAGCATTAAGTAATTTGTTCCTTGTAATACAGCTCATAAGCAGTGAATTCCTTGGTGGTTCAGTGGTTGGGACTCCACATTTCACTGCTGAGAGTGTAGGGTCCGCAGCGGTAGGGGACCTAGGAACTCGAAAGCTGTGTGGCAAAAAGAAAAACCCATCACAGGGCTTTCCTGGTAGTCCAGTGGGTAAAGAGTCCGCCTTGCAGTGCAAGGGACACTGGTTCGATCCCTGGCCTGGGCCTGGGAACATCCCGCATACCGTGGAGTGGCTGGACCCTTGTGTCCAATCATAAGCCAGTGCTCTGGAGTGCTAGCTCCCAGAGCTGGTGCTCTGCAGCGAGAGAAGCCAATGTGATGTGAGGCCCTCACAGGCCAAAGAATAAAGATGGATGAAAATAAATAAATAAAAATCCAATAAAATAGGCCAACACTTAAAAACAAAAAAGCACACCACCACAAACTCAGCAGGAGGAGGGTTCAAACCAGGCTGTGCTATGATGTTCCTTATTTACATGGCCGAGGGTACAGCCCCACTTGAGCCCATGTTCAAAACCCACTGTATTTCAAGGGCTGTTTCTAAATTAATGTTAGTACATTTTTTTTTTAAACATTTATTTTATTTATTTATCTTCTAGGGGGTGAGGTGGGGAGGGAGGGGGACGGGCGGGCCACTTCTATTGGTCTTTCATTTGTCTAGTTTCATCCATCTTTGTTCTTTGGCCCATGTGGGCCTCCCATCGCAGTGGCCTCTCTCGCTGCAGAGCACCGACTCTGGGCGCATGCGCCCCAGAGCTCTGGCTCCGTAATTGGACACATCGGTCCAGCAGTTCCGTGGCACGTGGGATCTTCTTAGGCCAGGGATCGAACCGGTGCCCCATGGACTACAAGGCGATGTCCTTACCCACTGGACCACCAGGGAAGCCCGGATTAAGGTCTTTTATTGTTGGACTTTAGATGTCATGCCCTAAGAGTTGAAAGCTTGGATTGAAAAGAAACTATTGGGGCCTTCCTACCTTTTCCAGCAGTCACAGTTATTTTTTCGTCCTGTTTAGGTCTAAAAACAGCCTGCCTGTGTGACTAAGTAAATGAACATCTGACTATCTTTAGCGATGGAGAACTGGAAAGTCTTTTGGATCTGATGGCATCACAGTGAGGCTCTTCAGAATCTGGTGGGGAATGCTGACATTCTTTCTCTTCACTGGTAATTTTGAAGTATGTCAGCAGGAAGATGTGGGTCAAGTAGGTCAGCTGCGTAGAGTTGTACAAGCAGGACCGGTTGTTGGTGTTGATTCCTGGGTAGGGTTTGTTTTCTCCTGTTGGTATTAGGAGGTCAGGCTTGTGTGCTGGTCCTGGAGAGGGCCAGCTCCTTCTTTAGCCCGCACGGTTCACCTTTGACCGGTGCTAGTTCACCAGGGGTTCCAGTAGGAAACCGCGCAGGTGAGCACAGGGAAAATGGAATTCACCACCAGTGTTCAGAAAGTAACTCTGAAACTTTGCTCTGGGGTGTGGGTGTCCTGGTTCCATTTTGAGACTAGCATTTAACATGTGTGCATGTGTGCTCCGTCCCTCAGTCGTGTTCCGACTCTTTGCAGCCCCGTGCACCATAGCCCGCCCGGCATCTCGGTCCGTGGAACTTGCCAGGGCAGAATAGTGGAGCAGGTTGCCGTTTCCTACTCCAGGGGATCTTCCCCACCCAGGAACCGAACACCTGTCTCTTGTGTCTCCTGCACTGGCGGGCGGATTCCTCACTGTGACACCTTCATAGAGAGAGCCTGATTATAAGTGCTAGTATTAACCTTAGAGGATTTAGTGGAAAACTCTTCTTTCTCTTTCAAAACATCTGACATGGAATACCAATCTGGAGTGAAGTTCGGAGAATTTTCGTTACTTGAATCTCTGTGTGGCTCTCTTCTTTTCAGCTCCCGATTGAAGACTTGTGCAGTTTAACCTCCCAGTCACTGCCCGTTGCACAGACTTCAGTGGTGCCCGAATCTGCAGAAGAGATTCTCTTGAAGGGATTCAGCTCCTTAGAAATGGAAGAAGAAAGAATTGAAACAGCACAGCAGGTGAATGCCAGCATTGTTTCTAGGACTGTTTATGGTTTTAAGTGTCTCAACACAGGGCTAATAAAAAAGGTCCTAATTATAGCTTCTGAACCTTTGAAATTGTAGTTAAAATCTTTCTAGAATATTCTGTCTTTTTTTTGTGGGAGAGAAGGGTATAATATATGCAGCAAGTAAGGAGAACACAAGGGATCTCTTTCTAGAACATTTTTTATTTTGTGATTTTTGTCTTAGTTGTGGCTATTCCTGAAGTATTTTAAATGAGCCTATTGCCCAGTTTTATGTGTAGTATAGATAAAACATGATATTCCAAGTTTGGATGTTGATAGGCTATTATATTTTATTAATATAATTATAATGTATAATTAATGTAATATTATACCATTAATGATACTTGTTTTTATTAATATAATACTAGTGTATTAAGGTTTTGATATTTTATGTCCTTTTGACATCTTTCCAGTGGATGTCTGAGTTAACGTGCCCCCCCACCCCCAGCGTGCATGTGTGTGCGCACGCGGACGCACACAGATCCCCCTGCCCCACGTTGCTGCTAGGTACTTTCTTTCTTGAAAACCTCAATATTCTCTTTAGATGAACACTTAAGACTTATTTTTCAGTAATTTAGCATGTGTTATCTCTTGGTTTTTGCTCATTCCCAGCTCTGAATGTACAGTAGCTTCTTCTGCTCCTTCCTCTGTCTCATCTTTCTGTCCTCTTAAGAATCACAACTGCGGAGGGATCTGCTGTATAGCAAGGGAACTGTGTTACTCAGTATTATGTAATAACCTAAGGAGAAAAGAGTAAAAAAAATAACAGATGTGAAAAAAAAAAAATGATGTGAATAAAAAGATGCATTGCTTTGCTGTGCACTTGAAACTAATGCAGTTGTGTAAATGAACTGTGGTACAACTAAAAAAAATAGACGATTTCAAGCCGAGGCATCTACCAAGGGAAATATAAAGCAGGTGTGCTGAACTGCATACACACATGGGTAAGGAGAGGCAGTGCTGCAAAGTGATGAAAAGTTCCAGCTCTTGAGTTAGGCCAGCCAGGATCTGAAAGTCACCTCCCTCCCTCATCATCAGGGTTCTGTGAGCGAAAGCCAAGGCACTTGGCAAAGGCAGTATCTTGAGAGAATAAAGCATATCTTTAACTTCAAATCCCACTTGAGAATTACAAAAGATAGTCTTGCACCTTGTCTAGGAATTTATTTGGAGTGTTAGAGAAAAAAATCTTTTGAATTAAATTTGCACTTGCGGTAACTGTCTTTAAATTAAAAAAGATCTAATACATTTTGTTATAATTTACATATAATAAAATGTACTCATTTTAAGTGTACAACTTTGATGGTAAGCTCAGAATTTAAACCCAGGTTTAGGTGATGCAAAAGCTATGTTTTTAAAGCACTCCTTTTTATTTCTGAGCTTATATTCTCACAGTTATTATTAGATATAAATTGACATTAATATTAATATTTTTACAAATCCCTACGTTGCCTACTCATGTTTGGTAAACTAGCAAGTAGGCAGTGACTTCTTAGGAAGAAATTTATTAATACATATTGTCTTGTTAATACTCTTCATTATTTGACTCTGAAAATGGCCCCTGTTTTTAAGATGCGTTGCTTTTCCTGGCATGTCGGCACTAACCATGCAATGAGATCACCATCTCTTGGCTTAAAACTGTCAATGTCTGTGCCCCAACAGTAAGACGTGGTTCCCCTTCTGACTTGCTGTTCAGCGTGTAGCTGCTTTTCATTTTGCCTGTTGTAGATTTGTTGACAGCCTAATACTCTACTTTTTTCCAGTTTTTCTCATGGTTTGCAAAGCTACAAACTCAGATGGATCAGGATGAAGGAACGAAGTACAGGTATGTGGTTCTCTTATTTGTTGGCTGTCCTGATTTTTAGATCATCTGAAGCATTTCGCAGTGTGTCTTTAAACAAAATTAAGGTATAAAGAAAGCTTGAACAGTCACACGTTCTTTAAGAATAGGTAGAGAGGAGGTGGGTCATTACAACTGATACTGAAAGTTGTGTGATTAAAAAAGTTAATTAGCAGGAGAGACAGGTGTTGGTGTTTAGATACTGTTGGAATCCGGTGGGAGTTTTGTCAGGAGCTCTGTTGCGTTTTCTTTAGCGGGAGGTGGCCGACTGGGCTGTTGTGTCCCGTGAGGTCCTGTCGCTGTGTAACATGGAGGAAGTGGCCAGAGCTATCTGGCTGATTTGCGGGCTGTGGGTTGAACATTTGCATTCATTTAACGTCAAGTGACTGCTTCGCTAGGCATGGTATTGGGCTCTTTGATCTATGATTCCATGTAATCTTCATAGCAGCGTTATTCCCATGGTACAGATCAGCAAGCTGGGGCCTGGAGATACTGAATACTTGCAAAATGTCCTGGAGCTGTGGGCAGAGCTGGGACTGGGACTCCTGTCTTCCGAGCCAGAATTCTTTACATGACATCACACAGTCCCTCAGAGGCAGACCTGATCTGAGGATGGGCCTGCTTGGTTACCTTGGGGTGACCCTCATGGCCCAGTCTTTTTTTTTTTCGTGGCCCAGTCTTTGAACGTTGAGCCCTTCATTTATTGACCTACATGTGAAAAGCCAGTTGATGGCTTCAAGGCTGATTTCTTTTGTTTCTCCTAGTTGCAGTCATTTTCCTCCTTAAGCGTTGAAATGATTGGTGACATAGTTTTTACTGTATTTCTGAATGAATACACTGTGACTAGGTCAGACTTTCCTTCTGAAATGCAAGCGTATGGGGAAAAACCGAGATTCTGTTGTTTATTGTCTGTGCTTATTGGGGGAAGATATTATTTCCAATCCCCTTTTGGTTCTGTTTTCTAGACAGATGAGGGATTACTTGTCTGGGTTTCAGGAGCAGTGTGATGCTATATTGAATGATGTAAACAGTGCTCTTCAGCATCTGGAATCGTTGCAGAAACAGTATCTTTTTGTGTCCAATAAGACAGGAGCCCTCCATGAAGCCTGTGAACAGCTCCTGAAAGAACAGGTAATTTGGAATAGAAGAGGATGTCAGTGACCATGTTTAATATTTTTAAGTAAATCAGTACAGTTTAATTTTGATTTCCTTAATTTTGAAAATTGCTTTGTAAGAGGCTTGCATTCGTAAGCATGCAAATGATTACTTTGACAGCCTGCTTGTTAGCTTACGTGAGCAGTGGCCCTGGCAAGTGCTGGTGTATGGTTTCTGGTGTTAGGTCTCAGTACACTTCAGAGGGAAAAGGATATATTCGTTTGCTCTGTCTGTTTTTTATTATTGACACTTTTTTTTGGCCATGCTGCATGGCTTGTGAGATCTTAGTTCCTTGACCAGGACTTGAACCTCCGCCTTGGCAGTGAAAGCACCAAGTCCTAACCACTGGCGCACCAGGGAATTCCCTATTGACACTTTCCAGACAAGGCGTAGTGACTATAGTGTCGGTGGGGTTTATGAAGAGATGAGCAGATCTAGGTTGCACTTGCATTTGTGACTTAAAGATAGAATATGTAAGTTACTATATCGATCTCAGAGATTTCGTGTGTGTATTTTGTATGATTTTTAAAAGGCAATCATTTGTTATTTTATGAAAAGGTCATATGTAATTTACTGTAGTAATCATTGCTTATTTAGTCCATGATTGCAGGAATCTTTGGGTATTTTTGTGAAATCATATACATAATATCAATCTCTATGTCTAATATATAGGTTCCATATTAATATACAGGTTATATATTATAGTCGTTAATGTAATTTTGAGAATTGCCTGTGTTGATTCTTACATTCTTGTAATAATTGATTTTTCTCTTTAAAAAAAATCCAAGTCGGAACTTGTTGATCTGGCTGAAAACATTCAACAAAAGCTTTCCTATTTTAATGAATTGGAAACTATTAACACAGTAAGCATGGTTTTTTTTTTATCTTATATTTCACTTCTGAGTATGATCTTTAAGCTTATAAACTGGCTTTAGTGATATTTTAACTTAATAGTTTGCTTGTTGTTAAGATATTCCTATTTGTGGCTAATAGACATACTACTGCCAGTTCAGATTTTTTCCAAATACGATTTAAATAATAGGTCCTCTCATATTGTATTACTTTTGTTAAAATCTCTTTGTAGGCTAATTCTTACAGTATCTTATTTGCATACTGTGATGGTTGTAAGAAGAAACATTCCGTTTTAAATCTTGCTGTGGTTATGTTTGTAAAACGTTCATTGAACTATTTCTTAAACTAATCTCATGTTTAGTTTGAGGAAAAGTATAGCCCTCTTAATGCATTCTTGTATCCCAAAGAGATAGTCACAATAAAGACTGATGTGTAAAGTGTATTTTTCTGTGCTTCTGACTCATAAATGAATTATAATAACTGCACATAAATCATGTTATTAAAATTATTAAAGGTAATCTTAATTATTGTAGCTTTTTGAGAGAGAAATAAAATCAGTAGCCAGTTAATAATGGGATGCATTGCCAAACTATTTTGTGTATCAAAATTAGAAATACTTGAGTGATTTTACTTATATTTTGTATATGTTATGTAACTTTGTATATATTAATATATATTATCTATTACATTAAATATTAAACATCATATTTATATTACATGTTACCTAGATTTATACTTATATTATTATTACTTGTATATGTTTACTTATATTTTGATTTCATAAAATGACTGCTCAGCATAGTAGCTACAAGTTAATGCTTTAACTGAGAAAATCACCACTGTTTGAACGTGGAAAATTTATGTTTTAAAGTACTAAAAAGTGGGAAATCTAGGTTCTTCATGTATTATTTTAATATAACATTATACAGTGGAGTATAAAATACTTGCTGATTCATGAAGAGCTCCATTAAAGATCATTACGAATAAACTGAATTCAATCCGTATTCTTTTTAATTTGTCCTTTATTGTTACAGGTGGGCTGTATTTGAGGGTGTTTTTTTGACTCTTTGTAAAAAATTTTTTTTTCCCTTAAAGAAACTGAATTCTCCCACGTTGTCCGTGAATAGTGAAGGATTCATACCTATGCTGGCCAAGCTAGATGACTGTATCACATACATATCATCTCATGTAAGTCATGGTATTTCTGTTTGTTTTAAAGAAATCTTAACATCTCTATTATATCACTTCTTATGCAATAATTGTTACTTCCTGAGGGAAATACGTATCTGTAATATACTTGAAGAAAAATTGTGGTAAATTCTAGTTGTTGCCAGTAGTGATGTAAAAAGCAGTGTCCTTCCAGCTGGTGTGGCGACCCCTGAAAGAGAAAAAGGGCCTGGCTGACACAGCTTTATCCCATCCAGAAAGACTCGTGATTCCTTTAGGCTGGTGACTTCCTGTTTTGCTCGGTACTTCCTTGGAAACAGAAAGTCTTACTTCGCGGAGGGATGAAGGAACAAGCCCCTGGGTGTAGGCACCGTCTATGTCCACCAGGGATTTATAGCTGTGTGTATTTCACCCAACTCCTGTTCTTTTCCCAGGTGGGCCTCACATGCTGGCGGTGAGGGCTGTGGAGCACTGAGAGTACGTTTTGCTAAAAACAGCAAACATGTATTGAGCCCCGCTTTGTGTCAGGCCTGGGGGGTTTGGCATGACCAAGACAGTCAGAATATTAGTTTTCAGGGAGCTTACAGTCTACACAAGAGCTTCTTTTGAACTTTTGATACAGCTTTACATGAAGGTGGGTTTCCATAAAAGTTGGCTTTGTTAATGTGTGTTTCGTCTTTGTAAACCTTTCCCTTTCCTATGTAGCCGAATTTTAAAGATTATCCTGTCTATTTGCTGAAGTTTAAGCAGTGTCTTTCTAAAGCTTTGCACCTCATGAAGACGTACACTGTGAACACACTCCAGAACCTCACAAATCAGTTACTGAAAAGGGTGAGTTAACTGGTGAGATGGGGTTTTTATTTTTTGGATTCATTTATTTTCCATGACCGTAGTCTGAAATTAGTACCTGGTAGCTCCATTTTTTTAAATCTTTTATGAAATAATATACATTGCAACCTTATTTATAATAGGAAAAGCTAGCCATATTATATATGTCTGTCCCAGTCTTATTTTCAAAGACTATAAAACAGTGTTAGAAATATTCAGTACTATGTGATAAATAATTAAATAAGATTAGAACTATTTCTCACTTAAACTTTTTCTGTATTTTTAAAGAGAATATTAGGAGGAAATACATCAAAAGGTAAAAGTGGTTCTATCTCAGTGGTGGAATTATGTATGATGATAGATTGCATATTTTTCCTTAAAAAAGATGGATAATTTGATTTTCTGTATTTAGCAATTATATTTTTATGGAATGCCTTCTAAATGCTTGGCAGTGTACTAGGAACTATAGAGTAATGAAAGGAGCTAATAAGGTCTCTGCCATCATGGAGCTTATATTCAGGAGAAATAATTGGTAAAAAAGGAAATAAATCAGTCAATTAAAGATGGTGGTAGATGCCAGGTGGAAAGTTAGCCAAGTGTTTGGCTAGAAAATAAGAGTGGCGCTGGATAGGATGGTCACTGAGCACGTGTCTTTCCTAAAATTATAAAACCTTGAAGAGAATGCATTTTATTTTTTAAGCTTACTTTCAAAAAATATGGAACATTTTCTTGAGCTTTCAGTTCAGAGCTGCTGATTTTTGTATTGCGTGTCATCATTCACATTGCTCTTAGCTGACAGAACCGACTGTATAATTTTTCTCTTTTGCAAAATTTTTAATTTTGAAAACCAGTGCCTGATTAGTACTGGCACCTACTATGTGTTAGTGCTTTATAAATGAGTAAAACCTTCGTGCATATATGTTATCACCATTTAATTGATGCTCTGAATCTCAGGTTAAGTAATTTGACGAATGGTGTACAGTCAGTAAAGGACTGAGTATGAATCTGAATCCAGTCTCTTTACCACTGAAATTCATGATCCATAGGGTATATGTTAACTGTAAAAAGCAGAGAGAGGGCAGCTCCACACAGTTACTTTATTTGAAGCAACGGCAGTGTTTAGTGCTTCTCTCTGTAAGCTTTTGGTTGGTATATAGGCCAAGCAGTAGACATATGGCAAGGTTTGTGTTCTATTTTCTGAATTAATCATTTGTTTGCTGATTGTTTCCTTCTCTGCCCTTCCCCTTGCATCTTTAGGACCCTTCGCTGTACCGAACGCGGACAATGCCTTCACACTGTTCTATGTGAAGTTTCGAGCTGCTGCCCCCCAAAATCAGAGTAAGTCTGTTGCCATAAAGCAGCTACTTCTGTGAAATTTATCCAGCCAGTCCTTTGGAGATGCTAAGTTATGGTAGATCCTCTGCCTGTATCAGGAACGTGAGCGTGAGTGGAAGGACAGCAGTGTTTGTTGAGGGGCTTTAAGCCCACGGAGCAGGAAGCACCTGGCTCTTCTGTGATGCTCAGGGAGGGTTTCCAGATGAAGGTGATGTTTGAGCTTAGAAACCTTGGATGTAGAGTGGACTTGGGGGGTAGAACAGAGAGAGCAGCACGTATAGGAAGGTCATAGAGACATAAAAGACGTGCATTTTGGGAGAACCTCCAGTAGTTTGTTGAGACTGGAGCACAAGACGAGGAGGGTGGGATGGGAAACAAGAGGGGAGGATGGCAGAGACCGTCTCTCAGAGGATGTTGCATGTCGTGCTAATTCAGAAGCAGAGACCCAGTGCGGTATTTTAAACCAGGCTCATCCCAGATCTGGCCGACTGGAGCTGGTACGTGTATCTTTTTGTATTGTGAAGTTTCTAGAAAGAGTAGTCTGCTTTTGCCAACTCTGACCTTACTCTCTTCCTTGTTTCCCTCTTGAAAGTCACTGGAAAGAACTTTTTGTTTTTCAGAACAGGAGCTTGGTCTTGTTTAGAGAAGATACAGCGGCTAGTTGATAGTTTGAGGTTTAGACCGTTGCTTAAAGTTGATAGGGTTGCTAGGTTAAAAGCCCATTTACGGGTCAGCTAAGGACTGAGTATGAATCTGAATCCAGTCTCTTTACCACTGAAATTCATGATCCATAGGGTATATGTTAACTGTAAAAGCAGAGAGGGCAGCTCCACACAGTTACTTTATTTGAAGCAACGGCAGTGTTTAGTGCTTCTCTCTGTAAGCTTTTGGTTGGTATATAGGCCAAGCAGTAGACATATGGCAAGGTTTGTGTTCTATTTTCTGAATTAATCATTTGTTTGCTGATTGTTTCCTTCTCTGCCCTTCCCCTTGCATCTTTAGGACCCTTCGTCTGTACCGAACGCGGACAATGCCTTCACACTGTTCTATGTGAAGTTTCGAGCTGCTGCCCCCAAAGTCAGAGTAAGTCTGTTGCCATAAAGCAGCTACTTCTGTGAAATTTATCCAGCCAGTCCTTTGGAGATGCTAAGTTATGGTAGATCCTCTGCCTGTATCAGGAACGTGAGCGTGAGTGGAAGGACAGCAGTGTTTGTTGAGGGGCTTTAAGCCCACGGAGCAGGAAGCACCTGGCTCTTCTGTGATGCTCAGGGAGGGTTTCCAGATGAAGGTGATGTTTGAGCTTAGAAACCTTGGATGTAGAGTGGACTTGGGGGGTAGAACAGAGAGAGCAGCACGTATAGGAAGGTCATAGAGACATAAAAGGACGTGCATTTTGGGAGAACCTCCAGTAGTTTGTTGAGACTGGAGCACAAGACGAGGAGGGTGGGATGGGAAACAAGAGGGGAGGATGGCAGAGACCGTCTCTCAGAGGATGTTGCATGTCGTGCTAATTCAGAAGCAGAGACCCAGTGCGGTATTTTAAACCAGGCTCATCCCAGATCTGGCCGACTGGAGCTGGTACGTGTATCTTTTTGTATTGTGAAGTTTCTAGAAAGAGTAGTCTGCTTTTGCCAACTCTGACCTTACTCTCTTCCTTGTTTCCCTCTTGAAAGTCACTGGAAAGAACTTTTTGTTTTTCAGAACAGGAGCTTGGTCTTGTTTAGAGAAGATACAGCGGCTAGTTGATAGTTTGAGGTTTAGACCGTGCTTGATGGGTTGCTTTAGCTTGTTAGACAGGAGATGGTGTGGATAAGGCGGCTCCGTGGTGAGTGCTTATGAAATGATTATATAATTACCAGTGGCTTTCCTACATACCATTAGTAATTAGTATATATGATGGAGTTTCAGTTTTATGAGTGACAAAAAGCATAAAATACTTACCTAGAAATAACCTTAATCAAAACATAAGGATGAAGAAAATAATAAAACTAGAAAGAAAATCACAGGTTTATATAGATGGTGAACGTACTGTGATTCTGGTTGGGGAGACTTAATTTTCAAAACATGAGTTCCTCCTAGGGTAATTTATTGGTTAAATATAGTTTTTAGAAAAATTACAATGGGATTTCTTTTTGAATGATCTTAAAATTCATCCGGTATAGTAAACAAGCAAGATTAAACAAGAGAAATTTTAAAGCTTCAATGATGCTGATTCAAGAATTTACTAATGGATTATGGATGGAAAATTCTGTTACTTTGTATATAAACAAACTTCTCAATTCTAAGAGGAAGGGCTGGAGCTTTCTACATTGTTTGGGAAGATTTGCCTTACAAGTATTTGAGGGAGAAAAAGGTAAGCTCTTCACTTAGTGACATTACCAGAATACATTTTAAATGAACTAAAGAGTTAAATGCAAAAATGGTAATGTAAGCAGACCAAAAAAAAAAAAAAAAAAAAAAACAGAAAAATAGTCAGAAACAAAATTACAGCATAAAAGGTTTGAATATAAAAATAAAATTTTCTGGGGACTTTGCTGGCGGTGCAGTGGCTAAGACTCTGTGCTCCCCATGCAGGGGGCCGAGGTTCAATCCCTGGCTGGGGAGCTAGAGCCCCCATGCCACAGCCAAAGATCCCACGAGCCACAACGAAGACCCAGCTCAGCCAAGTAAATAAAAATAAAAAATTGTTTTTCTGAACTTCCCTGGTAGTTGAGTGGTTTAGAATTTGCCTTCCAGTGGGGTATGGGCTTGGTTCCTGGTGGGGTAATTAGGGTACCATGCACCTCATGGCCAAAAAATATAAAATAGAAGCAGTATTATACCAAATTCAATAAAGAATTAAACCACTATAGTCCACATTAAAAAAAAGTCCTAAAAGAATTAAAACCAAAATTTCTGAATTTTAAACAAAGCAAAATAAAAGGCGGAAATTAGAATGTTTTCAGCAAATAAGTAAGAATGTTAATATTTTTAATATATTAAGAGAGCTTACAAGTTAGAAGGTGAATATTTCATATAAAACCCACCAGATTCCTCATAGAAAATATGAATGGTTAATAAACATGAGGACATGTTCAGCCTCAGTCAACAATACCTTCAGTTTAAGGCTGTGTGTGTGAAAGGCACTTGGTCGTGTCTTGCTCTTTGCAACCTCACAGACTTTAACCTGCCAGGAATTCTCCAGGCACGAACACTGGCGTGGGCGGCCATTTCCTTCTCCAGTGGACCTTCCCCACCCAGGGGTCCAACTGGGTCTTCTGCACTGCAGGTGGATTCTTTACCAGCTAAGCCACCAGGTTAGGTAGTATTTTTCGGTTTGTTAGAAATTGGCAGATTAAGGTGTAATAGTCAAAGCTTTTCAGAATTTGGTGAGACAGATGTCTCACCAAAATGCCATTCTGCTGATGGCATGTGTTAATAATTTCTTTCTCAAAAACATCTTAGCAGAAAGGAACAAAAGTCTCTATGAATACTTACCTTTTCTGAGCCAGGGTGGGAGTCCTCACCTGGGAACCAGGTATTATTACTGTATCAGCTTTCCAAGGTCAGAAATGGAATCTCAGCGATGTGGCCCAGCTCTCTTGGGCTCAGACAGATACTAGGGGTCAGCACTCAATCTCTCTGGTCTCACTTCAGACCCAGAGCTCTTAACCCCTGGGCTGATGTTCTCAGGAAACAGCCTTGGTGTCTAACAGTAGAAGAATGCTTGACTGAGAGTATATGCGTCCAGTGGGATAGCATGTAGCCATGTACAGTAATGTCTTAAAACAGTATTTGTAATGATGATTTACTGGCTGTTTACTAGGTTCCAGGCAGTAGGCTAAGGCTTTCCACACATTTTCATCTGATAATGAGAGTTATTTAAGAATAAGGAAGTGTTTTAAAATACTAGTTTTTGAAAAGCAGATTATAGGTCTGAATATGTGGTGTAATTCCAATTTTGTTTATTTATTTATTTATTTTGGGCGGGGGTCGGGTTGGGGAGGGAGGGGAGCAGGCGGGCCACTTCTATTGGTCTTTCATTTGCCTATTTTCATCCATCTTTGTTCTTTGGCTCCTGTGGGCCTCGCATCGTGGTGGCGTCTGTCGTTGCTGAGCGCCGGCTCTGGGCGCATGTGCGCCAGAGCTCTGGCTCGGTGATTGGACACATCGGTCCAGCCGCTCCGCGGCACGTGGGATCTTCCCAGGCCAGGGATCGAACCGGCGCCCCTTGCACTGCCAGGTGGTGTCCTTACCCACTGGACCACCAGGCAAGCCCCCAGTTTTGTTTAAAAAGGAAGGTAAGTGTGTGCATCAAAAACTGAAAGGAAAGAGTCTGTAAGACTGACTTTAAAAAATTTTTAGGTTTTAGGTGATTTCTATGTTTTAACTTCTTTGTATTCACAAGTTTTCTAACATGAGCTTGTGTTACTATTATAATCAGAAAGTAATTAAAAGTATAACTAAAACAGATGAAGTTAATGAGCTTTCCCTTATTCCACAGACTCTCATTGAACAAATAGAACAGCGATCTGAAAAAATGCCCGAGTGAGTACCCACCAGTTCTTCAGTTTCCAACTTACCTTCCTTGAAGTGGTATTTTTCCAAGTTTGTTGTGGCCCTAATATTTCCTGAGCAGTTACCTTGCATGTTCTACAAGCCTTTTCTTATGACACACAACTCAGTTTGGGGAGCAAGGTCAGAGATGTGACTTGGCAAGGCATCTTTTTCCCATTCAGCAGGATTTCCTTCTCATTGAGGTATACATAGGATCACTGCTCCTGGAAGATAAATCTTTCTTTAAAAGATAACGGTGATGATAGTTCACTATGGTTTATTTGCCTTTTCTTTATATACATAAATATTTCCAGTATGTCACGTGGGCAGATGAGCAGCAGCCATAGCCTTGGAAGTTTGGCATCCTGTTTCGGGATTTAAGATTAGATTTCATGTACACACCTGAAATCAGGCATTTATGCTCATGTCTGGCTTGCTTTCCGTCAGATACCAGCAGCTGCTGAGCGACATCCACCAGTGTTACCTCGATCAGCGGGAGCTCCTCTTGGGCCCCAGCATCGCCTGCACGGTCACAGAGCTGACCAGCCAGAGCAACAGAGATCACTGTGCCTTGGTGAGTTCCTGCTGGTCCTGGTTTACGGTAAACCTTCTCTTGAGCCGTTTTGATAGCCTAGCAACTGCTCGTGGGTATGTTAGTACAGAATCTTTCAGTTATGACAAATCTCATTTGGGCAGAAGTTTCTCATGTGGATCTGTTTTGAGGGGTGAGGAGATTTACCAGTAGTGTTGTTCTTTGAAAGGTGACATTCCAAAGTTGGTGGATTTATGTAGACAATTTAATCTTCGCTTTTGCTGCAAAAATACTTATTTATTTAGTGTCATTTTAAGTCAGACTGTAGAAAAATACAGATTCTTTCTTTTTTAAAATACCCGTCCCCCCTCAACTGGAAGAGTGAGTAATTTTAATTGTCAGGAGTTTAGAAAACATGAAGAAAAAAGTGATCCATTTCCCTGTTACACTGAAAACCATTTTGTCTTATTTAGGCAGTTGTTTTATGAGTTATATATGCACAGTCTCTTTGTAAATAAGGTGTTTACTGTATTTCATGAATGCTGCTGGTGGTGGCATGTCGTTCACTCTGGGCGGTGTGTGTGTGTTTCCCGCAGATCCGCAGTGGCTGTGCCTTCATGGTCCACGTGTGCCAGGACGAGCACCAGCTCTACAACGAGTTCTTCACAAAGCCGACATCAAAATTAGAGTAGGTGGTACATGGGCTCTCACTCTTGCTTTTTTTTTTTAAAAGATTTATTTATTTATTTTTGGGCGGGGGTTGGGTTGGGGAGGGAGGGGAGCGGGTGGGCCATTTCCATTGGTCTTTCATTTCTCTATTTTCATCCGTCTTTGTTCTTTGGCTCCTGCGGGTCTCCCATCGCGGTGGCGTCTGTTGTCGCCGAGCACCGGCTCTGGGCGCATGCGCTCCAGAGCTCCGGCTCGGTGATTGGACGCATCGGTCCAGCCGCTCCACGGCACGTGGGATCTTCCCAGGCCAGGAATCGAACCGGCGCCCCTTGCACTGCAAGGCGGTGACCTTACCCACTGGACCACCAGGGGAAGCCCTCACTCTTGCTTTTAAGATCCAATTTCCTAATGGCTTATTGTAGGGGTACTCTGAAATTAACTAAGGCGGGTTTTAACTTCTGGGGGTCTGTGAACAGAGCATTGTTGGGTAGGACTGGTTATTTACTTTGAAATAAATATGAAGGCCAGCATGCTTTCATGTTGTTTGTAATTAGGGAGAGAGCAGCTGTCTTGGTATCTGGATCCCTTTATCTCCACTGAGTGTAGTAATTCTTTCTAGTTAAAAAATTCTGTGATTCTGACTAATGAAAGGTACTTAAAAATGGAGATACTATTTAAAATCCTTTTTCTTATTTTTCTCAGTGTCTTTCAAAACCACTGTTAAGTCACTTTTAGGTTCTTCATGTTGGAAATTTTGACTCATAAAAATCCCAAGATTATGACTCTTGTAATGGAGAAGAGACAAATATATCCTGTGATCTTGATGAAATACTATGTATAGAAGAGTACTGTTGACAATGTAAAGAGTATAGATAGCCCTCACTTTTTTCTTTTCAAATATTTAAAATTGTCAAAATACTTGGTGTGTGTCCAAGTTTTGTTTATCCAAATCTGTATGTATTCAAGTGTTTTTTGAACTAATCTTTCCTGGGAAAAATGTCACCATTTGATTCATAGTGGTATAGGTGGTAAAAAGAAAATTAAATCTACTGAAATATTTTATTGTTTTTGAGAAACATACACTAAACTATGGCTAATATAAATAAAAATTGTAATAAGTTTACATTCACCTGGGGCCAGCTAATTTGTTGATTGTGAGGATTACTTACTGATTCTGAGCTTTCTAATTGATTCTAGCAAAACAGTTCACGGAATTACTTTCAGCCTTTCACTTCTCATTATTTAATGTTCCCATGTACGATTTTCCGTAGATTTTATTATTTTTATTGGCTGGTAGTAATTTAGGGTGACTTTTTTTTTTTTTTTAATTTTGGCCAGTTTTATTTTCATTCACCTTTGCCCCTTGGCCTTTGTGGGCCTCCCAGCGCAGTGGCCTCTCTCGTCACAGAGCACCGGCTCACAATCCAGCCACTCTGCAGCATGTGGGATCTTCCCAGGCCAGGGACCGAACCGGCACCCCTTGCACTGCAAGGCGGACTCTTTACCCACTGGACCACCAGGGAAACCATAGGGTGACTTTTAAATTGTTAGAAAATACTGAAGAGATTACTGCTGGTAACCATGTGTCATTCTTTCATTCCAGTGAACTTTTGGAGAAACTGTGTGTCTCACTGTATGATGTCTTCAGACCACTGATCATTCATGTTATTCACTTAGAAACTCTATCAGAACTTTGTGGGATTCTTAAAAATGAGGTGCTTGAAGATCACGTACAGAATAATGGTAAATGATAAGCAGAAATGATTGTTTCAAAGATTAAAAGAAGTTTTATTTGGCTGCACTGGGTCTTGGTTGTGGCATGTGGAATCTGGTTCCCTGACCAGGGATCGAATCCAGTCTGCCTGCATTGGGAGTGCTGAGTTTTAGCCACTGGACCATCAGGGAAGTTCTCAAAAGATCTTTTTAAATTTTATCTGTGACTCAATGAATTTGAAAAAGATGAGGCACCCCCCCATTTCTATATAAATAAAAAGTGAAGTAAGTCAAAAAGAGAAAGACAAATACAGTATACTAACACACATATATGGAATCTAGTAGGATGGTCTTGATAACACACGCAGGGAACTCATGGAAAAACAGGCAGAGCATAGACATAGGGACATTGTGGGGAAGAAATAGGGAGGGGGAAGCATGGAGGGAGTAACATGGAAACCTATACTGTTATGTCTGGAAAAGATAGCTAGTGTCATAGAGCCAAGGGAATAGGAGTGCTTACAATGGCTTGGGGCGAAGGTCTGGAGGGGTGGGATGGGGCGAACTGGGCGGGTGGGGACCGTGGATATGCATATGACTGATCTGGGAACATACATGTCTGTGAACAACAAAACTCTAAAACCTTTAAAATAAAGAATAATAATAAATAAAAAAAAAAAAATCCCAAAAAACTAGGGTTGATGCCTTGTCCTTTAATATGTACCTTATTCCTTGACTAAATAATAAGGAGAAAGCATTTTAAAATCTGGGTAAGATTAGTAATTAAATAATTGGAGTTGCTGTTTTTCTGGCATCTGAAATCCAGAGAAAGCCAGCCATGTGGTTTGTTAGGACAGTACTGGGGCTTCCCAGGAGGCTCTGTGCTGAGGTCTCGTCCAGGAGTGCGGAGACTCAGGCCCAGTCCTTGGTCCGGGACGATCTCCTGGGGGAGGAAGGGACTCCCGGCGCTCCTGCCTGCAGAGCCTCATGGAGAGAGGGGCCTGGCGGGCTGTCGGCCGTGGGGTCACAGGGGCGGGCACTGCTGAGCACGCACACCTGACTGGGACTTACACCCGGCCCTCCTCCATGGTGAAAGTGTGGAGTCCTAACTGCTGGACCGCTGAGGGATGCCTTCATTTTATGTTTTCACTCAGTTTTTCTTGTAAGAATGTTAACAAGTCATTGACTATCTGTGGGACTCAATTTATATCTAAAGTGAGGATGTAACTCAGTTAATAAGTTGCTTTAGTTATCCCAGGATTGGTGTAAAGCTATATGAGATACCTTTTAAAATCACAGAGCACTTTAAAACTAAGATTGTATTATTCAGATAAATAATAGAAATTATTTCAGAGTCCCAGGAAGAAGATATACGGGGAGATTTATTTCCTAATTTTAAATTTGAGGAAGACAGTTATTTCAAAATAGAATACAGCCAGTCCATGAAGCAAGACTCACTTATACTATTATATACAATCTTGTAGTATTTTTGCTAGTTAAAAGTCCTTATTTTCTAAATGTGCAGGAATGGGTGATTGTATTTTCTTTTTTTGTCAGCTGAGCAGCTGGGGGCCTTTGCAGCTGGCGTAAAGCAGATGCTGGAAGATGTACAAGAGCGGCTTGTCTACCGAACCCACATCTACATTCAGACGGACATCACGGGCTACAAGCCGGCTCCTGGAGACCTGGCGTATCCTGATAAGTTAGTCATGATGGAGGTTGGTCTTCTGGTACCGCTTTTTCCCACCCAGTGTTTGGATGTTTTATACCATAGGTGAAAATAGGATTTTCCTTTTTAATTCCCATTCGGGATGTACAATCAAGATAAACTTGCCACGAAATCATAGGAAATAAAGTTTTTAAAAAACTGTACAGAGTGTTTTTTTTGTTCTTTAAGTTTATTTTATGAACATTCTCTTCATATTTCTCTTCTTTTCCATCACACATTCTCAGTTTTTAAATTGAATTCGTGCTTTCTCTCTCTCTCTCTCTTATTTTTTTTGGTAAATGGCCTCAAAGAGGATTAATAGCATATGAGCCACTAGAGTTGATGGTCACATAGCCTGTTGGCCATGGTCTCTTACTGAAACCCTGGCCGTGGTTGCCTGAAAACTTCACAATATACCGGTCTCCAGTTTGAAGACTTAGGTGTATCTCACTAATCCGTCAGTTACAAATGTATTTTCATTTCCTTTGACTGCTGGATCGAGTTTAAATAATGCTTAGGGTATTAGTGCTAAAACAGAATTAGAACTTGGAACTTCTTATTTTTATTTGTCCGTTTGTTTTTTTGAATGACGAAGTCAAGTGTGTTGCTCCAGGTTGAAGCCATGGAGGCAGGCCACGGGAAGGGGCAGGGCCAGGGCGTCCACAGGAAGCGGGCGACGGCACCCTCCTTGCCTTGGTCTGTGCCGAGTTCTCACACGCTGGGAAGTCAGCTGGTCAGTGCGTCTTGGATCTGCTGATCACCTGCTTATGGGCCGTGCCCACAGTACACTTTTGAGGTGCAACCCAAGACACTGGAGGCCATGTCCCTCCTCTCTGTGAGGTCGCCTGCATAGATCAGAACCCAGAAGAGGGGGCTGTGGAGATGGCCTCTGCTGGGGGGCATCCTTAGGAGGGCATCCGGTGGAGGGGGAGGCCGTGCCTTCGGTGGGCGCCTTCAGCCGCGCCAGCTTCTTGGGCAGACTGATTGATGTAAACGGGTCTGCTTCTCAGCCTGAGGTCAGGACTTGTGCTCTCTCTCTCTCTCTCCTTCCTCCCCTCCTTTCTCCTTTGTGAATATCATGTTTTGTTTTCTACATGAATATGTGTTTTAATACTTCTGTCTGAAAGGATGTCATGTGCTTAAGTTTACTATATAACCCCTCTTGGATTTCCCAGGTGGCGCTAGTGGTAAAGAATCTGCCTGCCAGTGCAGGAGGTGTAAGAGATGCAGGTTTGATCCCTGGGTCAGCAAGATCCCCTGGAGGAGGGCACAGCAGCCCACTGTAGTAGGCTTGCCCGGGAAATCCCAGGAGGAGTGTGGCGGCCTCCAGGAGGTTGCAAAGAATCGGGCACAACTGCAGCGGCTTAGCATGCATGCATCCCTGTCCCACTTTGATGTAGCGGCACATTTGGGGTGTGTGTTCAGTTATCATGTGGCCAGTGTCCTGAGTGCTTTCTTGTGTAGAACTCTTGTGAAATCTCTTCACAATATACCGGTCTCCAGTTTGAAGACTTAGGTGTATCTCACTAATCCGTCAGTTACAAATGTATTTTCATTTCCTTTGACTGCTGGATCGAGTTTAAATAATGCTTAGGGTATTAGTGCTAAAACAGAATTAGAACTTGGAACTTCTTATTTTTATTTGTCCGTTTGTTTTTTTGAATGACGAAGTCAAGTGTGTTGCTCCAGGTTGAAGCCATGGAGGCAGGCCACGGGAAGGGGCAGGGCCAGGGCGTCCACAGGAAGCGGGCGACGGCACCCTCCTTGCCTTGGTCTGTGCCGAGTTCTCACACGCTGGGAAGTCAGCTGGTCAGTGCGTCTTGGATCTGCTGATCACCTGCTTATGGGCCGTGCCCACAGTACACTTTTGAGGTGCAACCCAAGACACTGGAGGCCATGTCCCTCCTCTCTGTGAGGTCGCCTGCATAGATCAGAACCCAGAAGAGGGGGCTGTGGAGATGGCCTCTGCTGGGGGGCATCCTTAGGAGGGCATCCGGTGGAGGGGGAGGCCGTGCCTTCGGTGGGCGCCTTCAGCCGCGCCAGCTTCTTGGGCAGACTGATTGATGTAAACGGGTCTGCTTCTCAGCCTGAGGTCAGGACTTGTGCTCTCTCTCTCTCTCTCCTTCCTCCCCTCCTTTCTCCTTTGTGAATATCATGTTTTGTTTTCTACATGAATATGTGTTTTAATACTTCTGTCTGAAAGGATGTCATGTGCTTAAGTTTACTATATAACCCCTCTTGGATTTCCCAGGTGGCGCTAGTGGTAAAGAATCTGCCTGCCAGTGCAGGAGGTGTAAGAGATGCAGGTTTGATCCCTGGGTCAGCAAGATCCCCTGGAGGAGGGCACAGCAGCCCACTGTAGTAGGCTTGCCCGGGAAATCCCAGGAGGAGTGTGGCGGCCTCCAGGAGGTTGCAAAGAATCGGGCACAACTGCAGCGGCTTAGCATGCATGCATCCCTGTCCCACTTTGATGTAGCGGCACATTTGGGGTGTGTGTTCAGTTATCATGTGGCCAGTGTCCTGAGTGCTTTCTTGTGTAGAACTCTTGGTTTGAGGATACTGCTTCTGGTAAATCTACTTGCTTGGTTTCTGTTTTGGTGAGGGTCAGGGGTATAGGATGATCTGGCTAGGATATCTTTGTGTCATTTAGGGATTAGCCATACTTTCTGGTTTCTGCATGCAGATTGAAAGGACGGGTCTGATTGACTTGGAGCCTGTCTCCTAACCAGTTGTCTGGCCATTTCCTTTTTTTTTTTTGTCAGTAGCTGGGTGTCTGTTAGGCCTTCGTTTCTATATATTTCCAGCTTTATAATCAATGTAAGTTGGTAGAATTTTCACTGTCCATTTAGGAGTTAGTGACCTGTGTCTATTTGATGATATTCTTTAAGCAGTGAAGAAGACTCTTAAGATAGTTTCCGTCCGTAAGATAGTTTTAAAAAATAGCAAACTGTAGCTCTTCGCATGTAAAGAGAAAACCTAAAGCTTGAGTTAGCCAACTCTTTGATACAAGCATTTCTGGCTCACAGAATGTATCCAGTCTTAAATCTGAATACTTTGTTTCTAAAATTGAAAATTAAGCTATATTAAGTATATTTGACTCTTCAGCAAATACCTGGTAATAGTTCTGGAATTAGTGGTTCAGGAAGGCCTGTGTTTGCCTTTATGAGAACAGAGACACTATACCAGTGTAAGTTTTCATTGGCATATGTTGTTTTGGCATAGTTCTCTTAATTAGTCCATTTATGTATTAATTGATGTGTATGTATGTATTTTACCTTATAAGAAGAATGTGCTCATAGTGCTAGACACAGCTGAAAACTCCTCATGTTCTGTCTGATTTCTTTATACAGCAAATTGCACAGAGTTTAAAAGATGAACAGAAGAAGTTACCGTCTTCAGAAGCTTCATTTTCAGATGTTCGGTTAGAAGAAGCAGAGCCTCCTAACAATCTAAAAAAATCTGGTATGTTTTGATTTCCGTCTTTCATTCATTCACTTAATGAACTTACGCTAAGGGCTAGTCATGTCTTAGGCATGAAAGGCCGCTTGTGCCTTGGAGGAACCCACACTTCAGAGGGGCAGATGGGCATGTCCTGAGTGCTTTCTTGTGTAGAACTCTTGGTTTGAGGATACTGCTTCTGGTAAATCTACTTGCTTGGTTTCTGTTTTGGTGAGGGTCAGGGGTATAGGATGATCTGGCTAGGATATCTTTGTGTCATTTAGGGATTAGCCATACTTTCTGGTTTCTGCATGCAGATTGAAAGGACGGGTCTGATTGACTTGGAGCCTGTCTCCTAACCAGTTGTCTGGCCATTTCCTTTTTTTTTTTTGTCAGTAGCTGGGTGTCTGTTAGGCCTTCGTTTCTATATATTTCCAGCTTTATAATCAATGTAAGTTGGTAGAATTTTCACTGTCCATTTAGGAGTTAGTGACCTGTGTCTATTTGATGATATTCTTTAAGCAGTGAAGAAGACTCTTAAGATAGTTTCCGTCCGTAAGATAGTTTTAAAAAATAGCAAACTGTAGCTCTTCGCATGTAAAGAGAAAACCTAAAGCTTGAGTTAGCCAACTCTTTGATACAAGCATTTCTGGCTCACAGAATGTATCCAGTCTTAAATCTGAATACTTTGTTTCTAAAATTGAAAATTAAGCTATATTAAGTATATTTGACTCTTCAGCAAATACCTGGTAATAGTTCTGGAATTAGTGGTTCAGGAAGGCCTGTGTTTGCCTTTATGAGAACAGAGACACTATACCAGTGTAAGTTTTCATTGGCATATGTTGTTTTGGCATAGTTCTCTTAATTAGTCCATTTATGTATTAATTGATGTGTATGTATGTATTTTACCTTATAAGAAGAATGTGCTCATAGTGCTAGACACAGCTGAAAACTCCTCATGTTCTGTCTGATTTCTTTATACAGCAAATTGCACAGAGTTTAAAAGATGAACAGAAGAAGTTACCGTCTTCAG
Source organism: Tragulus kanchil (assembly GCA_022376925.1). NCBI lineage: Eukaryota > Metazoa > Chordata > Mammalia > Artiodactyla > Tragulidae > Tragulus > Tragulus kanchil. Next base: position 96,444,844 of record JAIOJX010000003.1, read on the forward strand.
AAGCTTCATTTTCAGATGTTCGGTTAGAAGAAGCAGAGCCTCCTAACAATCTAAAAAAATCTGGTATGTTTTGATTTCCGTCTTTCATTCATTCACTTAATGAACTTACGCTAAGGGCTAGTCATGTCTTAGGCATGAAAGGCCGCTTGTGCCTTGGAGGAACCCACACTTCAGAGGGGCAGATGGGCATGCCACAGGCGTTAGTTAATTCGGGGTGACAGGATTAAGGTATGCCCGGGCACTCCTGGACCGTGGAAGGGGTGCATCGGGACTGTGAGGGGACGAGCTTTGTGTGCAGCGGCAGGTTCTGTGGGAGGTGTGGGGTCTGAAGGCTGTCAGGTTGGTGCGTGTGAGAGGCAGGTGCAGTGAGGTTGTTTAAGACGGAGCAGCGTGGAGGACGGCCTGCGGGAGTGCAGCACCGTGGGGCTTCGGCGAGGTCCCGTGGCTCGCTGCGTGTGGGCACAGGTTACTCGTAGGGAAGGAGGTGGTAAAACAGGCCAGGTTGTGATAGACGTCAGGTGATCATTTCATGGACTTTGAAAGTCTAGCTGATTATACCATCAGATTTGTATTTACACATGTTGTGCCAGGACTGGAGCGAGAAATTGACAGAGATGTAAGGGACAGCTGGACTAGGACACATGTTATACAAGAAGCAGAAATGTCCAGGAGTCATCCTGAATGACTCACGAGTTACCTCGTGTCTCCTGTGTTAGCGGGCAGATTCTTTTTTCTTTTTTAATATTTGTTTTTGACTGTGCTGGGTCTTTTTTGCTCTGTGGGCTTTCTCTAGTTGCAGGTGCAGCGGGGGACTTCTCACTACGGTGGCTTCTCTTGTTGCCGAGCACAGGCTCTAGAGCCCAGGCTTAGTAGTTGTGGTGCGTGCGCTTAGTTGCTCCGCGGCAGGTGGAATCTCCCCAGACCAGGGATCGAACCTGTGTCCCCTGCATTGGCAAGCAGATTCTCAACCGCTGGACCACTGGGGAGGTCCGGCAGGTGGATTTTTAAACACTGGACCACGAGGGAAGTCCAGTGTGGTGTTTCAATGGGTCACATTTATGATTCACATCGAACAGCACTGCTCTAGAGCTCTCAAGAGGAAAAGTGGTTCAGAGATAAAGATGGAGGAGTTGTTGACATTGTGGACAGAGAGTCGAGGGAGAGTAGAAACAGTCTGCGGAGCAAGCCCGAGCAGATGCTGACTTGGGGCGGCACTGGAGGGGCGGCTGTACCGGTCACCGGTTACCGGTTTCTTCAGAAAGCCTCGGCCCGATGCTCCATGTGGGGCGAGGGAGGCAGCGAGCTCGGGGGGCGGCGGGGCACAGGCACCGTCGGCCTAGGGCTGCCAAGTAGCCTTCCCATCAGCACCTCGGCTGTGGACTGTCCTTCTCAGGAACATGAGCAGATGGACAGATAGGTTGACTTCTGGCTCTTAAAATACTGACGTTTATTTCACTAAACTTGCATTTAGGAGTACTTTTGGGGCTCTTATTTTGAAGGAGGAATCCTGCAGCTGTTCTAATTCTCAGCAACACTATGGATCCTTAGTCTCCTAAATATACTGTGATATAATTAGTCTTGTTCACTCTTTTTCCTTAAGAAATTTTATATAAAGTAGATAATCCTAGTATAAAGTAAGGCCTATAGAAGAGCTTTTTAAAATTTTGCAAGTATTACGTGAATTTTGAAAAATATTAAGCTCACAGAACAATCAAGTGCAAGCACCAACCCTCAAGGTTGCGCTCAGCCCTTTCCGGCATGAATCCACTCCACAGCCTCCAGGTCTCCTTTGGAGCATATGCAGTTGTAGCTCTTTTTAATTTTTTTATTATTTGGCTTTCCTGCGTGGCTTGTGGGATCAAACCTGGATCAGACCCAGGCCCCCTGCGGTGGAAGCACGGACTCCTAAGCCCTGGACCGTCAGGGAGCCCACAGCTCTTCTGTTTACCAGAGGAATTCTGTTTTGCTTGACTATACTTTTATTTTTTTAGTGTTACAATATTTCAAATGCATAGAAGCATAGCATGATACAATGAACAACGAGTACCTGTGCCCACTCCCTGAATTCAAGACTTGCCATTTTGTTATATCTGTAGGTTTGCTGATTGTTTTAAAGGAAGTTGCTGACATCCCTGCAGCTTTGCTTTTGACTGTTGCAGCATCTCCCCCGCACCCCCGAGAAGGGACGAGCTTCCCATAAGCCTGAGGCGTGCGTGTGTTCCCACCCCCAGCCCCTGCCTTGGAGGGTGGCCTGCGCTGCGCTGCGGGGCCCGTCTGCGCCGCGGTCCCTCGGCCAGGCGACGGTGCTCCCCTCGTGTGGAGTCTCTGCTCCGCCGCGGTCCTCACCACCTCCTCGCCACACTTGCTGGCCACGGCCTTTCCGACCTGTGGGGGCGGGGTGGGGGGCTGGACGCGCAGCTCTGGTCCCTGGAAGCTGGGTGTGCCGGCTGGCCTGGTGCGCTGCTGCGCGTGGAGGCCGGCTTTCGGGCGCAGCCGCTGCGATGGATCCTCCTGGCCAGCACGCTCTGTTTGCTGGCCACCCCCCCCGTGTGTCCCCACGACGGCAGCTGGGTCTGCCTCTGTTTTTGTTGGCTGCGTGGTATTCTGTAATACGTGTGTGTGGCTCGTGTAGCTCATAAAGGGTGTTGATCTCAGCTTGGCTGAGTGTGTGAGGCCGGCATGCACAGAGGCGGGTGTGTGCGCGTGTTCTCCCTCGGTGATAAACCTCGCCTGTCGCTGGCTCAGGCTCGTGGGACATGCTCGGTGAGAGACAGGGCCGGAGCAGGTGGAGGCCTGCGGCCGCTGCCGGCTGCGGGAGCTAACGGCTCAGTCAAGCACCAACCCTCAAGGTTGCGCTCAGCCCTTTCCGGCATGAATCCACTCCACAGCCTCCAGGTCTCCTTTGGAGCATATGCAGTTGTAGCTCTTTTTAATTTTTTTATTATTTGGCTTTCCTGCGTGGCTTGTGGGATCAAACCTGGATCAGACCCAGGCCCCCTGCGGTGGAAGCACGGACTCCTAAGCCCTGGACCGTCAGGGAGCCCACAGCTCTTCTGTTTACCAGAGGAATTCTGTTTTGCTTGACTATACTTTTATTTTTTTAGTGTTACAATATTTCAAATGCATAGAAGCATAGCATGATACAATGAACAACGAGTACCTGTGCCCACTCCCTGAATTCAAGACTTGCCATTTTGTTATATCTGTAGGTTTGCTGATTGTTTTAAAGGAAGTTGCTGACATCCCTGCAGCTTTGCTTTTGACTGTTGCAGCATCTCCCCCGCACCCCCGAGAAGGGACGAGCTTCCCATAAGCCTGAGGCGTGCGTGTGTTCCCACCCCCAGCCCCTGCCTTGGAGGGTGGCCTGCGCTGCGCTGCGGGGCCCGTCCGCGCCGCGGTCCCTCGGCCCGGCGACGGTGCTCCCCTCGTGTGGAGTCTCTGCTCCGCCGCGGTCCTCACCACCTCCTCGCCACACTTGCTGGCCACGGCCTTTCCGACCTGTGGGGGCGGGGGTGGGGGGCTGGACGCGCAGCTCTGGTCCCTGGAAGCTGGGTGTGCCGGCTGGCCTGGTGCGCTGCTGCGCGTGGAGGCCGGCTTTCGGGCGCAGCCGCTGCGATGGATCCTCCTGGCCAGCACGCTCTGTTTGCTGGCCACCCCCCCCGTGTGTCCCCACGACGGCAGCTGGGTCTGCCTCTGTTTTTGTTGGCTGCGTGGTATTCTGTAATACGTGTGTGTGGCTCGTGTAGCTCATAAAGGGTGTTGATCTCAGCTTGGCTGAGTGTGTGAGGCCGGCATGCACAGAGGCGGGTGTGTGCGCGTGTTCTCCCTCGGTGATAAACCTCGCCTGTCGCTGGCTCAGGCTCGTGGGACATGCTCGGTGAGAGACAGGGCCGGAGCAGGTGGAGGCCTGCGGCCGCTGCCGGCTGCGGGAGCTAACGGTTACAGCTGCTGGGCCTCTAGGACTGACCTGTCAAGTGTCTTCTTTCCATTTGGGATTTCAGGTTCATCTGAGTCGCTCAATCCTAGACCGCAGACCACGGTTTCTCCGGCAGATCTTCATGGAATGTGGTATCCGACCGTTCGACGAACTCTTGTCTGTCTCTCCAAATTGTACAGATGTATAGATGTATGTGTGGAAATTCTTGTATATTTACTGTAAATTGCTTGCTTTTAAAGTATTTTTAATTTAAACTTTATAACAGTAGGCCTGCTGACTCCACTCAGCCTGTTTTTATTTTGTGCCCTGGGCCTGCCTGTTGCATTTCACCCAGTTCATATCCAAATGGTATCCCTCTTTGTCTAACCAATTGAAAGTAAAGTTGCTTCAGTCGTGTCTGACTCTTTGGAACCCCGTGGACTGCAGCCCGCCAGGCTCCTCTGCCCACGGGATTCTCCAGGCAAGAATGCTGGAGTGGGCTGCCGTGCCCTCCTCCAGAGGATCCTCCCCACCCAGAGACTGAACCCACATCTCCTATGTCTCCTGCATTAGCAGGCGGGTTCTCTACACTAGCACCCCCTGAAATCTAGTGAAAACCCAGTTAAGGCTGAGCGGAAGGAAGCGAGGGTCTCAGTCCAAGCTGTCTTCCTAAGGCCGGCAGGCTCCGTGATGTGGCCAGAGGTAGCTCTGATCTCTTCCTGCTGCACAGTAGCCTCATGAGAAAAGAGGAGAGGGAAGCAGTGCAGAAGGAGCGCGACACATGCGATATGAGCCCAGAGCCCAGGACACAGCGTTCCATTTCAGGTGGAATGGAGGCAGAGAGGAAGCCAGGGACCTGAGAGGAGTCCCTGCCCAGATGCCACACCTCTGAGAAGATAGGGCAGTGGCAGAACTCAAATTAATCATGCTTTGCTATATTTTAGAAGAGTTTCACCACCTCCTGTTCAGCATTCTTTGGTTTCGTGCCCATAATTTAGATTTGCTAGTACTCTGTCAGCCCCTAGTCATTGAACATTTGAGTTATTTCCTGTTTTAAATAATGTGATGAATACTATATGTGAATCTTAGGATGTCGTACTGATTTAACTTCGGATATGTTTTTAGAAGTGGATTTATGGAGGCTTCATTTTAAAGTCGGCTTTGTGTGTTTAAAAAAACAGCCTGGGGACTTCCCTGGTGGTGCATTGGTTGAAAATCTGCCTTGCAATCCGTGCAGGGAGGCGGGGTGATGCCCCGTCGGGGAACTGAGACCCCACACACCTCAGGGCCGCTCAGCCCTGCTGCTGCAGTGAGCTCCAGCACAGCCAAATAGAGAGAATATGTATTAAAAAACCCCAGCCGGTACCCCGAGATCATGCTGGAGTGGGCTCCGCAAGGGCAGATCGCATCTGCCTTGGGCCCTGCCGCGGTGTTTCCAGGGCCAGCCCCGAGCCTGGCATGAAACAGGCGCTTAGGAAGCGCTGCTGAAGGCTGACGTGGGCGATTCAGGAGGTGCCCATGGGAGGCTGTGCTGGCCTGGAAAGCTTGCGTGGGGATGGGAAGCTCCAGGAAGAGGACTGGTAGTAATCAGTGAGCCTGTCCGGGGAGGAAGCCAGCTGGACTCAGAACCTCTGTCTTCAGGCTTTCCTGTTGCTGTGTGTGAAGGGCACAGGGTGACGTTCTCTTTTGTTTCGCCAGAGGGCAGTGTTCCAAGGGCTGTCCCAGGAAGCCTTGTCGGCCTGCATCCAGTCGCTGCTGGGAGCGTCCGAGTCTATCAGCAAAAACAAGGTTTGATGATGTGTTAGATGAAGTCCAGTCACCTGTAGTACTACTGTGGTGGTGCAGCACTTACAGGCACAGTAGGATTTATTCTATTTAATAGGGTTTAATTTTGAGGCCCTGTGAGAGAAGCACTACTCCATTTTAGTGCTGAAGCCCTTGCTCTGTGACGGGGTGCCAGCTTTGCCAGTTTTGTTTCAGTACCGCAAATGAGGGGCTTCCCTGGTAGCCCAGTGGGTAAATAGCCCGCCTTGCGGTGCAGGGGGCGCCAGTTCAATCCCTGGCTCAGGAAGATCCCACGTGCCGCGGAGCGGCTGGACCAGTGTGTCCAGTTAGGAGCCAGCGCTCTGAAGCGCATGCGCCCTGGCCTGGTGCTCTGCAATAAGAGAGGCCACTGCAAAGGGAGGCCCACACAGGCCAAAGAACAAAAGATAGAAAAAAGTACCACAGATACTTAGGTTATACATCCTACGGGATAAAGTTTTCTTATTTAAAGATTTATTTATTTATTTTGGTGGGGGTGGGGTGGGGAGGGAGGGGAGCAGGCGGGCCACTTGTGTTGGTCTTTCATTTGTCCACTTTCATCCATCTTTTTTCCTTGGCCCGTGTGGGCCTCCCATCGCGGCGGCCTCTGTTGTCGCAGAGCACCGGCTCTGGGCACATGCACTCCAGAGCTCCGGCTCGGTAATTGGACACATGGGTCCAGCCGCTCCGCGGCACGTGGGATCCTCCTAGGCCAGGGGTCAAACCGGCGCCCCTTGCACTGCAAGGCAATGTCCTTACCCACTGGACCACCAGGGAAGCCCCCAAAGTTTTCTTATTTTAGCCTTAGCAACCAGGAGGTACTGGACCGCTGTTTCCTTGGAATACCAAAACAGTGTTTTGAAGGAAACATAGCAAGTTATCATCGTCCCTACAGTGACATTTGCATAGTCACGTGCCTCACTTGGAGGCATCAGTCGGTTGTTTTGGAAGATAAGCAGTTGTAGCCCATGGGTTATGTGACTAGAAGGAGTTGCCATGATTTTGTAACTTAGAGTTCTTATTTAAGAAGGGACCCGGTTCGATCCCCCGGGGCGCTGGTTCGATCCCTGGCCTGGGAAGATCCCACGTGCCGCGGAGCGGCTGGACCCATGTGTCCAATTACCGAGCCGGAGCTCTAGAGCGCGTGCGCCCAGAGCCAGTGCTCTGCAACGGATAGAGGCCACTGCGATGGGAGGCCCACAGGAGCCAAAGAACAAAGACGGATGAAAATAGAGAAATGAAAAGATCAACAGAAGTGGCCCGCCGGCTCCCCTCCCTCCCCAACCCGACCCCGGCCCAAAATAAATAAATAAATGAATCTTTAAAAAAAAAAAAAAAGAAGTGACCTGAGGCTGCAGGCTGCTGGCATGTGGTTCTCCTCGGCCCTGAGATTTTCCTTTCCGGGAAGTATGGTTCAGGGTGCTGCGCTGCTTAGCTTTCCTCCTAACACAGCTGTTGCCCAGCGACAGGGAGGAAGCTGTGGGGACTGTTTCTAGACAGAATTCCGACAGCCGCTGGGAATTTTCCGACCTTGTGAACCTTTCTGGACTTCAGATGTATAAACTTGGTTTCTAACTTCAAGGCTTTCTATAATTAAAAACAAAAACAAAACAGAAACCTAAGAGTGCGGGCTCCTAGACAAGCTGGAGAAGCTCTGCTTTCGTTTGTGACCACCGTATGCTCCCATTCATGAGGCTGGGAGCTGAAGGGAAATTGTGACATTGGGACTAGAAGAGAATGGAAAGTTAAGTTTAGACAGGCATTTTGAAGTTTAAAACATATTTCTGAGCCAGAGCTTTCTTTCTTTTTTTTTTTTTAAGCCACTTCTATTGATCTATCATTTATTTATCTTTGTTCTTTGACCTGTGTGGGCCTCCCATCGCAGTGACCTCTCTTGCTCCAGAGCTCCAGCTCGGTAGTTGGACACACCGGTCCAGCCTCTGTGTGGCACATGGAATCCTCCCAGGCCAGGGATTGAACGGGCACCCCTTGCACTGCAAGGCGGTGTCCTTACCCACTGGACCACCAGGGAAGCCCCCCCCCCCTTTTTTTTTTTTAATGATAGATGGAATTAGGAAATACACGTCTAACATTAGGGAAATGGTTAAGTACATTGTGGTATATTCCATACAGTGAAATAAACATACAAGCATTAAATTCCAAAAAATGGAATTATAAAATGTAACGTACATGTGTTAAGGTAAAGGCAAAGCACAGGATACACATCAGAGGACACATGACTTTAACTTTGTAATGAATATATTCATTTAAAAGGCAGTGATAAAAGCGTTTGGGGGACTGTAGATGATTTTTGTTTCTTTTCTTTAAAGTTTTCTTTATTTTCCACATTCTGTACAGTGAGCAGGTATTTCTTAGATTATCAGAAGGAAGAAATAACCTAAATAAAAGAGACTCATATGCTTATGTCCTCTTGTACCTCTGTCCTCATTTTAAAGGGAGGGGTGAAGAGCCTCTTCATTATTCAGTCTTTTCCCCGCATCACCCGTGAGGCCATCCTCTCTTATCTAGCTCTCTTTCCTTATTATAAGGTGCTTAAGTGTATATGAGGGAACCTTCAATTTAGTACAGATTAGCCAGTTTATTTCGTGACTGAGTGTGTGTGCTTTTTGTCTCTCGACGTTTGAAAAAGTAATCAATGAAAATGGTTTAAATGTATCAGAGAATTTCCTAAGGCAAGAAGTTGTCTTACGTAGTTCTGCTGAGCACCTCGTGCACCCGTGTCCCGCCGCGGTGCTGCTTGCTGGGCGCCCAGCTCCAGTGGAGGGAATCCCGTCTGGGTGAGGCGTGTCCTCGCCTGGAGCTGTGACTTCTTTTGAAACCAGAGCAAGCATTCACGCTGAACAGCATTTCTTTCTTACGCAGTGCTCTGTGTTCCGGAGTGCAAAGGGAGTTTCTGTCAAGTGAATCAGACTTGTCCGTTGATGATGTGTCTGTTCAGGAGGGAGAGACAAGAGCGGGGCCGCGTGGATAACCTCCGCGGCGTTCCCGCAGCCGCACCAGGTGGTCTTTTGCTTTGCTTCACTGGGTTTCACACGTGCTCTGGGAGTTTGTTTCCGTTTTTTTTTTTGGAAACACACTGAAAGTGTGTGGCAACCCTGCATCACACTAGTCTATTGGCAGCAGTGTTTGCTCACTTAGTGTGTTTGTATCCCATTTTTGCAATTCAATAGTTCATACTTTTTCATTATTATATTTGGTATGGTGATCTGTGATCAGTGATCTTCAGTCACTATTGCAGAAAGATGACGACTTGTAGGTTATTTTAAAATATTTTATTGGTAAAGAAGATTAGTATTTTTAGCAGTAAAGTATTTTAAAATTAAGATGTACATGTTTTTAGACATAAGGCTGTTGCACACAAAATCTAAAGTATGATGTAAATGTTACCTTTGTATGCACTAGGGAACAAAAAAATGTGTGTGGCTTGCTTTGTTGCAGTAATCACTGCATTGGGCAGTGGTCTCAAACCAAACCCGCAGCGTCTCCAAGGTGCGCGGGTGGTGCTTCCTGAAGGACAGTTTTATTCTTTCCTAATGCAGAATAAGTTCATTAAGAATAAAGGGGCTGGGCTTCCCCTGGTGGTCCAGTGGGTAAGGACACCGCCTTGCAGTGCAAGGGGCACCGGTTCGATCCCTGGCCTGGGAAGATCCCACGTGCCGCAGAGCGGCTGGACTGATGTGTCCAATTACCGAGCCAGAGCTCTGGAGCGCATGCGCCCAGAGCCCGTGCTCTGCGACAACAGAGGCCACCGCGATGGGAGGCCCACAGGAGCCAAAGAACAAAGACCGATGCAAATAGAGAAATGAAAGACCAATAGAAGTGGCCTGCCCGCTCCCCTCCCTCCCCAACCCAACCCCCACCCAAAATAAATAAATAAATGTTTAAAAAAAATAAAAAAGAATAAAGGGGCTTCCCTGGTGGTCCAGTGGTTAAGACTCTGTGTTCCCAGTGCAGGGGGCCTGGGTTCAATCCCTGGTCAGGGAACTAGATCCCACATGCCACAACTAAGACCCAGCAGAGCCAAATAAACTAAAAAAAAAAGGAATATTTCTAAAGTAAGTCTGTCTTGGGTAGCAGCAAGGTGGAGCAAACACAGCCTCGCTGTTTTTAATTTACAGACCATTTTTCTGAAGTGGGATTGACTGTTTGGGGCACTGGGTCAGAGATTTGAGTACTAAGCTTGAATCACAAAACTCTTGTGGAGTGGGGAGTCCTGAGAGGTAAAAGGAAATGCAGGAACTCTGTACGGGGTATGGGGAGTCAGTATAGATTATCCAGTCGGATCATCCAAAATGATAACCCCAAATCATTTTGCACTTGGAGGCTTCTTTTGCACTTTTATATAAACATGAGTATTTCTGATATTTGGAATATTGAAACCACTTTGACCGAATAGTGAAAGCCGTGTTACCGAGAGGAACTAGGAAGTGGTGAGCGGTCCGTGTCAGGGTCAGACCCGCAGCGGTGTCCTGTCCTGCACTGGTCCTGGACTGTGGCATCTCTTCTGTGTCTGCATCAGGTCATAGTAGACGAGATCTCTGTGTCCAAACGTGTTGCTTTACAGCCTCTTGTCTGATTCCTTGGGTTGACCAAGTAGAGCAGGTGATAGCGTTAGTAAGAGTTTGAAGCAAGGTTTGTGCAGATTCTTCCAGCACGGCAGTATGGGGCCCTCCCTGGTGGTCCAGCGGCGAGGACTCCGTGCTTCCAGTGCAGAGGGGCCCGGGTTGATCCCTGGTCAGGGAGCTGGATCCCACATGCCATGACGGAGACCCTGTGCGAACACATCAGTATTTTTGGGAAAGAAAACACGGGGAGAGGTCATTGCACGACAGAGGAGTTAGACTTTAGTTAGGCTGAGGGCTGGTGACCTAGATAGATTCATGTTGACTTAATAACGTATGCATTTTATGTGTTCCTGTTTTTATTTAATCTGTGATAATACCCACTTTTCTGTCTTACAATTTAGACTCAGGTTGATGGACAGCTTTTCTTAATAAAGCATCTTCTGATTCTTCGTGAACAAATTGCTCCATTTCACACTGAATTCACCATTAAGGAAATTTCCCTGGACCTCAAGAAAACTAGAGGTACTTCATTACCCTGGTTGGTGCAGTTGGGTGTGTTTGACCCATCCAAGTGTGTCAGCACAGGTTATAGGTTTATTTTATGTTCATCTGCAATTTTTTTTTTTGCATGCTGTGCTTGCTAAGCATGTTGTTCATCCTCAGCTGCGCTGTCCATGTCCTAATTATAGCTGACTTGCTCTGTTTTCTGTGTAGAGGGGACTATGTCTGAGCATTTGAACTTGCAGTAGAGTATGGCTCTCTTAGACCCCGGCACATACTACCATAACCAGTTAAAGAATGAAAGAGCGCTGCAATAATTACCTAAGAGTGTCAGCTGGTTGGCGTGAGTTTAGGCATTAAGTTGGGCTTGTCAGCTCCTGGACTCTCAGGAGGTCAGCCGGTTTACGTGACAGGAGTCTGCGTCATGTTCTATTCCTGGCCCATCGTGTCTGGGCTCTTACGATTTTCAGTGTGTATTTCAGCTTCCCTGCCCCACATAAAGTGAGCAGAATCAGCCCGTCATGAGGCTCTCACCGGATTATCAAGATCATTTAGAGTGAAAATAAATGGAAATAAATATTGCAGTGCTTTTGTAAGCTGACAGTGCTTAAATACACTCAAGTTGTATTACTAAATCAGCTGGTTAAGTCATCATGTCGATAGGGTCTTGAGTTGGTAATAGATATTGAATCATTTTGAGAAAGGTGCTTCTTCTACTCTAATGATTTGTTTCTGATGGAATTAGCAAGTGATGATTTGTAAAAGATCAAAGTAGTTCATTTTTAAGATGTTGATCTTTAGCCGTTATGGCTATATCACCAATATCTGTCTCTGTTAATTACTTACAAATTTATCTAAGATTTATCTGTACTTCCAAGAGAATTGCTCTTCACCTATCTTTGAAAAAATAAATTTCTCTTTCTTAGGCTGAGGCTGGACCTAATTCACTATAACGTATGCATTTTATGTGTTCCTGTTTATTTAATCTGTGATAATACCCACTTTTCTGTCTTACAATTTAGACTCAGGTTGATGGACAGCTTTTCTTAATAAAGCATCTTCTGATTCTTCGTGAACAAATTGCTCCATTTCACACTGAATTCACCATTAAGGAAATTTCCCTGGACCTCAAGAAAACTAGAGGTACTTCATTACCCTGGTTGGTGCAGTTGGGTGTGTTTGACCCATCCAAGTGTGTCAGCACAGGTTATAGGTTTATTTTATGTTCATCTGCAATTTTTTTTTTTGCATGCTGTGCTTGCTAAGCATGTTGTTCATCCTCAGCTGCGCTGTCCATGTCCTAATTATAGCTGACTTGCTCTGTTTTCTGTGTAGAGGGGACTATGTCTGAGCATTTGAACTTGCAGTAGAGTATGGCTCTCTTAGACCCCGGCACATACTACCATAACCAGTTAAAGAATGAAAGAGCGCTGCAATAATTACCTAAGAGTGTCAGCTGGTTGGCGTGAGTTTAGGCATTAAGTTGGGCTTGTCAGCTCCTGGACTCTCAGGAGGTCAGCCGGTTTACGTGACAGGAGTCTGCGTCATGTTCTATTCCTGGCCCATCGTGTCTGGGCTCTTACGATTTTCAGTGTGTATTTCAGCTTCCCTGCCCCACATAAAGTGAGCAGAATCAGCCCGTCATGAGGCTCTCACCGGATTATCAAGATCATTTAGAGTGAAAATAAATGGAAATAAATATTGCAGTGCTTTTGTAAGCTGACAGTGCTTAAATACACTCAAGTTGTATTACTAAATCAGCTGGTTAAGTCATCATGTCGATAGGGTCTTGAGTTGGTAATAGATATTGAATCATTTTGAGAAAGGTGCTTCTTCTACTCTAATGATTTGTTTCTGATGGAATTAGCAAGTGATGATTTGTAAAAGATCAAAGTAGTTCATTTTTAAGATGTTGATCTTTAGCCGTTATGGCTATATCACCAATATCTGTCTCTGTTAATTACTTACAAATTTATCTAAGATTTATCTGTACTTCCAAGAGAATTAAGCTCTATCACCTTATCATTTATGAAATAAATAAATTTCTCTCTTGTGTATTGGGGGAAATGAGAAAATTTATCGCCATGCAAATTACTTTCTGTATTCCATGGTTTAGAGAAACTCCAAATATAGCATTTCCAAGGGGTAGGTTACTTTCCTAATGACCATGCTTATAAAATAGTAGACTTTTGATTTAACTCACTTTGAGCCAGAATGACTCATATTAAAACAGCTTTTTCTTTTCCTATTGCTCTCTCCTTTTCATTGCAGAGAATACTGTTTGATTCTGGTGGAATCTGCATAGTGAGCCTGTATATTACTCATTGTTATTTTTTTTTTTTTTTGAACAGCAGTTGAATTTCCTGGCTTTTGCCCTTACAGAATGCAGCATGTTTTTAGTTTATTCTCATCAGAGGCTTCCATCGCCCAAACATTCTGGTTGATGGCCTCCTTTCCTTTCAGTGAGAGGTGTGGGGGTAACCGCGGGAACTGCCAGGCACTGAGGGTCCGTCCTTCTGTCCAAGTGGTGGGACAAGGCAGGACGGATCTGTTTTGTGTGTGTTTTTTCTAACTTTTAATCTGTTGTTGCTTCGTTCTACTGTAGATTCACTGAGGTGTGAGAAAATGAAATACTCTTAAATTTTGGCAAATTTTAAAGTTATGTTTTTCCCTATAATACTATGAAGGTTCTGTAATTCTGCTGTATGATCACCTACAATTTTTCTGATTTCTTGTAGAAAAGACAGCAGAAACAGTCACTTACTGAAGAATACTGATTCAGAATACTGAATCCAATTAAAGAGGGTCTTTTTGTTGCTGTTTTTCTTCCCAGTGTGTCAGTTTGTGGGCAAGGCAGGGAGTCCAGTGTGGGGTGTGCTTGTAAAGACACAGGCTTTCTCCACCAAACCCCGCCCTCGATAGGGTCTTGAGGTGGTAATAGATATTGAATCATTTTGAGAAAGGTGCTTCTTCTACTCTAATGATTTGTTTCTGATGGAATTAGCAAGTGATGATTTGTAAAAGATCAAAGTAGTTCATTTTTAAGATGTTGATCTTTAGCCGTTATGGCTATATCACCAATATCTGTCTCTGTTAATTACTTACAAATTTATCTAAGATTTATCTGTACTTCCAAGAGAATTAAGCTCTATCACCTTATCATTTATGAAATAAATAAATTTCTCTCTTGTGTATTGGGGGAAATGAGAAAATTTATCGCCATGCAAATTACTTTCTGTATTCCATGGTTTAGAGAAACTCCAAATATAGCATTTCCAAGGGGTAGGTTACTTTCCTAATGACCATGCTTATAAAATAGTAGACTTTTGATTTAACTCACTTTGAGCCAGAATGACTCATATTAAAACAGCTTTTTCTTTTCCTATTGCTCTCTCCTTTTCATTGCAGAGAATACTGTTTGATTCTGGTGGAATCTGCATAGTGAGCCTGTATATTACTCATTGTTATTTTTTTTTTTTTTTGAACAGCAGTTGAATTTCCTGGCTTTTGCCCTTACAGAATGCAGCATGTTTTTAGTTTATTCTCATCAGAGGCTTCCATCGCCCAAACATTCTGGTTGATGGCCTCCTTTCCTTTCAGTGAGAGGTGTGGGGGTAACCGCGGGAACTGCCAGGCACTGAGGGTCCGTCCTTCTGTCCAAGTGGTGGGACAAGGCAGGACGGATCTGTTTTTGTGTGTGTTTTTTCTAACTTTTAATCTGTTGTTGCTTCGTTCTACTGTAGATTCACTGAGGTGTGAGAAAATGAAATACTCTTAAATTTTGGCAAATTTTAAAGTTATGTTTTTCCCTATAATACTATGAAGGTTCTGTAATTCTGCTGTATGATCACCTACAATTTTTCTGATTTCTTGTAGAAAAGACAGCAGAAACAGTCACTTACTGAAGAATACTGATTCAGAATACTGAATCCAATTAAAGAGGGTCTTTTTGTTGCTGTTTTTCTTCCCAGTGTGTCAGTTTGTGGGCAAGGCAGGGAGTCCAGTGTGGGGTGTGCTTGTAAAACCAGGCTCACAGCACTGCATGCTTTGCTTTCTCCACCTGGCAAGGCAAGGCCAGGCAGCGGCCTCTTCTGACTGTCACTTAACAGCACTTGCTGTCTTTACTTTTAAGCCTCTAACCTCTCATGACTAACGTTATATCTTATTGCATTTGAACATTGATGAGACCTGTGAGTACTCTGCACAGATTCTGGTTAGTCTGGAGGTTAAGGGGTAAATATGTCCTTTTGGTGTGTTTTTTTTCCCTGGCTGACATATTAGTTTATTCTCCCTGCTTCAAATGAATAAATTTCTGTGCCAGCCAGATCTTAAACAAAAGGAGCTGGGTAAGTATAATGAATCTTTTTTTTTTCTTTTTTTAAATCCTAGTTAGCTCATAAAATAAAGCAGTAGAATTTTAAGGTGTTAATTACCATTTATCCTTTTCCTTTTCTTCTATAAATGAATAATTGCGGTTGCTAGCCATTTTGCAGTTCTGAGTTCTGGAAAATAATTATGTGTGAGTACTGTAGCCCTCGTTGGCACTGACCGCACCCACTCGTGGCGGTGACTTGCTGGAAATGAAAGCTCTCTTGCTCTGTGGTGGTGGAGAAAGAGTGTGTGTTTACCCACGGAAATGTCATGTGACGTCTCTGTTGAAACTGTCCATGTTCACTGGGTGAGTCATTTTGTTTCACAGATGCAGCGTTTAAAATCCTGAATCCTATGACGGTTCCGAGATTTTTTAGGCTGAATAGCAACAATGCCCTGATAGAATTCTTGTTGGAGGTGAGAAGGAGTCTTGTTTCTTTCGTGGTGGGCGAGAAATGATTTTCTTTATCCGTCTGGTAATTTCTAGGCACATAAAAACAGGAGGAAATTGTCATCTTCTTTTTAAGGGGACTCCTGAGATAAGAGAACATTACCTTGACTCAAAGAAAGACGTAGACCGTCACCTCAAATCAGCCTGTGAACAGTTTATTCAGCAGCAGACCAAGCTGTTTGTAGAGCCGCTGGAGGAGTTCCTGACAAAGGTAGAGACCTTGCCGCGTATTTGGTAAAGTAATTTTGGATTCTTCCCCAGATTGCAGTTTGAATTACCCTCTTGTGAGATCCTTGGCAGAAGCAAATAGTAAACCTGCGTCTTAATGATCCTGTCGAAGAAATCACCTTGTTCCCTCGTATGGAAGCTTTTTGGTTTGGACTTTTAGGTACACGTGTAGAATTCTTCAAAGAAAATGTGCGAGACATTTCTGTTCCAACATAATCTTTTTTTTTTTTTTTTTAAATCCAAGTGGTATTGTTAAGGGCTTCACCTCATAAAGATGTTTAAAGCATCTTGAAAGTAACTTTCATTTATTAGCCTCTACTGTCTGTCTAGACTTGAAGGAGAGGACATTAAGGAAGAATGAAAGCATGACAGCCCCCTCAGATCGGCTGACCTGAGTCGTCGCTGGGGGCAGGGGATGTGTGTCTTTGAAGCAACAAGAGGCAGCTCGGGATGTTGTCCGTTGGCAGCTCGTTGCTGGGACTGGCTCTTAAAAATAAGTAACATCCTTCAGAAAGCGAATATAGAAATGTTACACTATCCTTTGGGGCAGTGTTACTTGCTGAGGGGTGCAGGGAGCAGTGAGGAGCCCTCTGAGGGAGCCGCTGGGTCCGCCGCCCGCCTCGGCTCCCTCACAGCTGTCTTGCATTTCCTCTTACAGCCCTGGTCCCTCACTGCTCCCCATTGCTTAGGGAGAATCTTGAGCAGATACTGCAGCTTATAGGACCAGGAATCCCGTTTGTGTTACCTATTCTAGACTTCAGTTCCTTCCCTTGTCCTGTCGGCGTAGAGCTAGGTCAGTGGTAAAGACACAGGCGCCCAGAAGCACGCACACGTGCACTGTACACACGGGAGTTCCTGCAGATACACGCGATCATGTAAAACATCGTTTCTTAGAATTGGTAGGTCAGACATTTTTCATCGTTCACCTGGTCAGTGTTACTAGTATTCTGAATAGCAGAGACAGAGTAAATGATTTTAAAACTTTAAAATGATTTTCTTTGTTGCAGAGTCTTATACCCTTTTAGTTATAGTTGCTGTTGTTAGGCAGTTAGTTCTTTTTTTTTTTTTTTAAAGATTTTATTTATTTATTTACTTTGGGCAGGGGTCGGGTTGGGGAGGGAGGGGAGCAGGCGGGCCACTTCTATTGGTCTTTCATTTCTCTATTTTCATCCATCTTTGTTCTTTGGCTCCTGTGGGCCTCCCATCGCGGTGGCGTCTGTTGTTGCAGAGCACCGGCTCTGGGCACATGCGCTCCAGAGCTCTGGCTCGGTGATTGGACACATCAGTCGAGCCGCGCCGCGGCACGTGGGATCTTCCCAGGCCAGGGCTCGAACCAGCGCCCCTTGCACTGCAAGGCGGTGTCCTTACCCACTGGACCACCAGGGGAAGCCCTAGGCAGTTAGTTCTTGTGCTTTGATAAATGACTGCAAGAAAAACAGTGTCTGTCGGTGTAGAAGGACGCTATAGATTCACAAGATCCGGGTTCAATCCCTGGGTCAAGAAGATCCTGAGTCGTCGCTGGGGGCAGGGGATGTGTGTCTTTGAAGCAACAAGAGGCAGCTCGGGATGTTGTCCGTTGGCAGCTCGTTGCTGGGACTGGCTCTTAAAAATAAGTAACATCCTTCAGAAAGCGAATATAGAAATGTTACACTATCCTTTGGGGCAGTGTTACTTGCTGAGGGGTGCAGGAGCAGTGAGGAGCCCTCTGAGGGAGCCGCTGGGTCCGCCGCCCGCCTCGGCTCCCTCACAGCTGTCTTGCATTTCCTCTTACAGCCCTGGTCCCTCACTGCTCCCCATTGCTTAGGGAGAATCTTGAGCAGATACTGCAGCTTATAGGACCAGGAATCCCGTTTGTGTTACCTATTCTAGACTTCAGTTCCTTCCCTTGTCCTGTCGGCGTAGAGCTAGGTCAGTGGTAAAGACACAGGCGCCCAGAAGCACGCACACGTGCACTGTACACACGGGAGTTCCTGCAGATACACGCGATCATGTAAAACATCGTTTCTTAGAATTGGTAGGTCAGACATTTTTCATGGTTCACCTGGTCAGTGTTACTAGTATTCTGAATAGCAGAGACAGAGTAAATGATTTTAAAACTTTAAAATGATTTTCTTTGTTGCAGAGTCTTATACCCTTTTAGTTATAGTTGCTGTTGTTAGGCAGTTAGTTCTTTTTTTTTTTTTTTAAAGATTTTATTTATTTATTTACTTTGGGCAGGGGTCGGGTTGGGGAGGGAGGGGAGCAGGCGGGCCACTTCTATTGGTCTTTCATTTCTCTATTTTCATTCGTCTTCGTTCTTTGGCTCCTGTGGGCCTCCCATCGCGGTGGCGTCTGTTGTTGCAGAGCACCGGCTCTGGGCACATGCGCTCCAGAGCTCTGGCTCGGTGATTGGACACATCAGTCGAGCCGCGCCGCGGCACGTGGGATCTTCCCAGGCCAGGGCTCGAACCAGCGCCCCTTGCACTGCAAGGCGGTGTCCTTACCCACTGGACCACCAGGGGAAGCCCTAGGCAGTTAGTTCTTGTGCTTTGATAAATGACTGCAAGAAAAACAGTGTCTGTCGGTGTAGAAGGACGCTATAGATTCACAAGATCCGGGTTCAATCCCTGGGTCAAGAAGATCCTCTGGAGAAGGAAATGGCAACCCACTCGAGTATTGTTTTTTTGTTTGTTTGTTTGGAATCTTTAAAAAAAATTTTATCTAAGTGCAGTTGATTTACAGTACAGTATTAGTTTTAGGTATACAGCATAGTGATTCAGTATTTTAACAGATTATATACTATTTAAAGTTATTGCAAAATAATCACCATAATTTCCTTGTACTGTACAATATGCCTTTGCTGCTTACTTCTGTGATACAGTCATTTGCATCTCTTAATTCCCTATCCACCTCTGTAGGCCTCCTTTATTTATTTATTTTCATCCATCTTTATTCTCTGGCCTCCCATCGCAGTGGCCTCTCTCGTTGCAGAGCACTGGCTCTGGGCGCATGCGCTCCAAAACACTGGCTGGTAATTGGATGCACCTGTCCACTCCTTGGCATGTGGATGTTCCCACATCCTTGGATGTTCCCAGGCCGTGAATTGAACCAGCACCCCTCGTACTGCAAGGCAGACTCTCTACCCACTGGACCACCAGGGAAGCCCCACTTCAGTCTTCTTGCCTGGGAAATTCCATAGACAGAGGAACCTGGTGGGCTGTAGTCTGTGGGGTCTCAAGAGAAGGACACACCTTAGGAAC
Organism: Tragulus kanchil; assembly: GCA_022376925.1. NCBI lineage: Eukaryota > Metazoa > Chordata > Mammalia > Artiodactyla > Tragulidae > Tragulus > Tragulus kanchil. Next base: position 96,463,939 of record JAIOJX010000003.1, read on the forward strand.
AGCTTTCCTTGTGGCACCTGGGTAGAGAGTCCAGCTGCCAATGCAGGAGACGGAGTTTCGATCCCTGGGTCGGAAGATCCCCTGAGGAAGGAAAGGGCAGTCCACTCCAGTGGTCTTGTCTGGAGAATCTCATAGATAGAGGAACCTGGTGGGCAACAGTCCGTGGGGTTTCAAGAAGTCAGACATGAGTGAACAACTGAATGTGCGCGTGGGGAGTGTGAAACTGTTTTCTATGTGTTGAGGGTAGAGGGTCATATGAAAGCATTTGGGTCAGATATTTTCTAAAACTAAAAAACCGTCCATACTTTTTATATTGTTCTTGAATTTCATCATACTGAATATTGTTTGCAACAAACTCTGTAAGTAGGGCTTGGGATAGTCATGAGGCAGTGGAAGGAACATAGCATTTTGAGGCAGGAAGACCAAGCTCTGGTCTACCTTCTGCACCTCCTGGCTGCGATGGGAGTGCGCACTCACTTCTCACGCTTGGCTTTCTGATTTCTGCAGTGACGACAGCTGTCACGTCCCTCCTCCTTCCTTAAGGTTGGCATGAGGACCCTGGTGGCTAAGGCGGTGTAGAAACTGCCTGCACTGCAGGAGACCCGGGTTTGATCCCCCTGCTCAGGAAGATCCCCCGGAGAAGGGCATGGCAACCCACTCTGGTATGCTTGCCTGGTGAGTTCCATGGACAGAGGAGCCTCGTGAGCTACAGTCCATGGGTCGCAAAGAGTCGAACACGACTGAGTGACCAGAAGCTCACATATAGTAGAGTACTTTCTCAGTGCTTGCAGCAATGTTAATTGATAGGAACATGTGACAAATATGAAGTGAAGATGTTGCTTTTGCAAAAGAAAGTCTGAATGAGAGTATTTTATAGGGAAGTATAATTTCAAGTTTATAGCTAAGCTAAAATGTATTTCCCCTCATGGGACCAGTTTATGCTAAAAACTTAGACTTACAGTTGGCAATTTTCATTTCCTCTGAAGCAATTTGCTCAAGTGTTGCAAGTTTACTCTTAATGTTCCCTCTAAAGTATTATTAATTTCCTCAGCAACACTATAAATTAAAATTTTTTTACATAGTGTGTGTAGTAGAATTTGACCTATAAATTTAATTTCTGTTTTCAAGGAGTTATAACCTGGTGGGAAGTCAAGATGGAGACTGTGTAAACATTCAGGTGTGTACACAGCAGTGTCCTTAGAAGACAGTGGGTCTGTCTTCATCCTGTAGGGTTTTCTTGTCTGGAGAATCTCATAGATAGAGGAACCTGGTGGGCAACAGTCCGTGGGGTTTCAAGAAGTCAGACATGAGTGAACAACTGAATGTGCGCGTGGGGAGTGTGAAACTGTTTTCTATGTGTTGAGGGTAGAGGGTCATATGAAAGCATTTGGGTCAGATATTTTCTAAAACTAAAAAACCGTCCATACTTTTTATATTGTTCTTGAATTTCATCATACTGAATATTGTTTGCAACAAACTCTGTAAGTAGGGCTTGGGATAGTCATGAGGCAGTGGAAGGAACATAGCATTTTGAGGCAGGAAGACCAAGCTCTGGTCTACCTTCTGCACCTCCTGGCTGCGATGGGAGTGCGCACTCACTTCTCACGCTTGGCTTTCTGATTTCTGCAGTGACGACAGCTGTCACGTCCCTCCTCCTTCCTTAAGGTTGGCATGAGGACCCTGGTGGCTAAGGCGGTGTAGAAACTGCCTGCACTGCAGGAGACCCGGGTTTGATCCCCCTGCTCAGGAAGATCCCCCGGAGAAGGGCATGGCAACCCACTCTGGTATGCTTGCCTGGTGAGTTCCATGGACAGAGGAGCCTCGTGAGCTACAGTCCATGGGTCGCAAAGAGTCGAACACGACTGAGTGACCAGAAGCTCACATATAGTAGAGTACTTTCTCAGTGCTTGCAGCAATGTTAATTGATAGGAACATGTGACAAATATGAAGTGAAGATGTTGCTTTTGCAAAAGAAAGTCTGAATGAGAGTATTTTATAGGGAAGTATAATTTCAAGTTTATAGCTAAGCTAAAATGTATTTCCCCTCATGGGACCAGTTTATGCTAAAAACTTAGACTTACAGTTGGCAATTTTCATTTCCTCTGAAGCAATTTGCTCAAGTGTTGCAAGTTTACTCTTAATGTTCCCTCTAAAGTATTATTAATTTCCTCAGCAACACTATAAATTAAAATTTTTTTACATAGTGTGTGTAGTAGAATTTGACCTATAAATTTAATTTCTGTTTTCAAGGAGTTATAACCTGGTGGGAAGTCAAGATGGAGACTGTGTAAACATTCAGGTGTGTACACAGCAGTGTCCTTAGAAGACAGTGGGTCTGTCTTCATCCTGTAGGGTTTTGAAAAGAGCAGGCTGAGCGTGGAAGCTATTTGAGGAAAGTGCTCCTTGAGGGATAACTTAGGACAAGTAAAGCCTTAGCCAGAAAGTTCGTTCAGGTTTTTCCATAAGATGTCAATGGGAACACCCAAACAAACTTTACGACCAACCCAATATATTATCTAGATGATAAATGGAGATGAAAATACAACTCTGTATTTGCTTTTAGTATAAAAATAGTTCTGTGCAATATACATCATTATGATATTGGTTACATTCTGGAACAGTCAGTGGAATAACAGGCGGCTGTTATTGTTAAAGAATAACAGCTGAATATAGAAAAACGTCCAGGACTTAGAGTTAAGTGGAGAAAACAGTTTTCAGAGCACTGTGTTTGTGCTTTTATAAATTTAGGCACGTTAGTATGTTTATATGTTTATATTGGGAAATATTTGGGATAATATACAAGTAAGCATGAAAATGCTCTTCTTTCAGCATTATCTAGTCCCTAATCGTGTATGATTCGTTTTTAAAAGCTGCGTCTCACAGTGAAAATACAGACATACAGAGGGATTGAATGACAGTGGAAAGGGTGACTTTGTCCACGTGGCAACGTGAGCGCAGGCCTCACGTGGTCCAGGAAGGTGAGCTTGGTAGAAACAGAGGGCGAGAGGCCTGAGTGAACATTGTATCCCATCTCTGTCCATCCTCTGCCTGAATATTTACATGGCCTTCTTTCTGAGGAATCTAGAGAGTTGGTATTCAGATTTTCCTAGTGAGGCTCTACGAGGCCAAAGTCATTGCCTGGACCACTGGCACCTAGCAGTCCATCTTCTTAAAAACGTGCATTTCTGTCCTTCACTCTCCCCAGCTACACCTTAGCCACACTGCACTTTGCCGTCTTAAGAACATTCCTGTCCAAGAAACTAAATACATGGTTTACCTTCTCTGTGCTGATGCTGAGGAATGAGGAGAGATGACGGGAGGGCATCCGGTGCCCTGCCTGGAACACTAGTTGGTCACATGTGCTGTTTGATGCATCTGAAAATCCTTTTTATTTTTTTAAATAACATTCCCTCTGCCTATAATGAAGAAAAGGAACGCGTAGGTATATAAGTGAGGTTTTGTCCCGGTCCTGTGACATTTCTATAATAACACAAAAATAATGTAACGTTAACCTAACAGTGCACGTAAAGAGGCCGGTTTTATGTTGATGTTTCCCTCAGTCCTCTTTCTCATCTTCCTGAAACATCTCAGGCAGAATGCCTCAGGACTTTGCTATGGTTTTCTTTTAGCAAAACAGTATATGCCTTAAAATCACGAAAGAAGTTTTGCTCAAATAGTTTATTGGTTGCAAAGGAGTATGAGAAATGAACCGTTTTCTTCTAGGGCTGCACCTTTGATGATGGCTGTACTTTCGTCGGCTCAGAAGGTGTATCTTTTGAGAGCAGTACTCGTTTGTCATCGGTGAAATGAAACTGTTCTTTTGTCTCCTCTCCTAGGTTTCAGCACTGAAGACCATGGCCAGTCAGGGAGGCCCCAAGTACACGCTGGCTCAGCAGCCTTGGGCACAGCCAGGTACGCACGCTTGACTCTCGGGGATCTCTTTTTTTTTAGGACGTCAGTTAGTTTGCATTTCTAGAATCCTCTCTGACAGTGTGGAGCTGGGCTCCTCCTTCTGCTGGGGTTTAGGTTAGTGCAGGATTCAGCTTGGAGCTGGCGCGTCTTAACTGAGCCAGCACTGCTTGCATTTCAGCAAGCATCCAAGAGGAAAGAAGGATTAAAAAAAATACACACATACACACACATATGTATACATGCACACACACACACACACACACACACACAGTTAAAAATAAAATACGACTTCGATGAAAATGCTTTAAGTGCACTGGTTTCTGTCCACCTTTCACTGTCTTACAACTTGAGTGAGACTTCTGATAGTGTGAAATTAATGGAGCGTATGCTGCAGGTTCCAAGTGTTATATGAAGACATGTTGGACATTAGTACATTCTATGCAAATTACATCCTCTTTAATGTGCTAAGAGTGTTTGAAAAAAGTTGTAAAAGTTACGGTGTCGTTGGGAGTTGGCAGGTAATGTCATTGGTTGGCAGAAATGCTTGAGATATTTTCAGTCTTAACTATTTCCTGAATGTAAATTTTTTTGTGCTAGAAGCTTTTTTCTCCCCCCTTCTTTGGCATTGATATTGGACGCTGAAAATCAGGACTGGTTTTGTGGGCTCTTCTTGGTCCATATTGTGATCGTTTTGTCATTAAGTAAGAAAAAATCATTTTGTTAGATTGGTATTTCCAGCCATTTCTTGGCCCATATTGAACTAGAGATCCTTTGAAACTGAGAAGGGCAGGATGGCAAAGGAATTAGTGTTTTAATTATGAGTAAGCTTTGTCCAAGTTAGTAGGAAACTTTTTGTTTATAGTGAGAGAATGCCAAAGAATGATTCCATTTTAGCATCCATAAAAAATTGACTATCTACAGGTACCTAAACTGGAATTAGGTCTTTAACACGATCAGCTTTCCATAGCAAAAGAATGTATGTCTGTTGGGTATTTGTTCTTTTGGGAAAAGGAGTTGAGGCCATTCTAAAATTCTCAGTTCTTATTAGTGTCTCAAATTTTAAATTTTAAGTTGAAGCAGAACAAAGCAGAGTAAGTGGCTGTGTGTCTCTTGGGAACATGGGTTAGGCATAGAGCATTGTAACTTGTACTTGAATGGAAGGCAGGACTTTATTCCAGAAATCTGTCATGTGCACTTTGATGATACCAGTATAGGTTTGCATTGATTTACTTTAGTTTACAAATAAAGTTTGTGATGTGCTTTAGGCCTTTTGTTTACTGAGGTGGAGACAGTGAATGGTGTCCTGGCTTTACTATTTTAAACCTTGATGTTGTGTATGAGATTGAAATCTTCGCCGTCTTACTAATGGACGGAGGACATCCTTCACGCAGTACTACATTCTGTCGGGAGGCAGAAGACCAAAGTCTTCTCCTGACAGTTTTGGAAATTCTAACCGTAGTCAGCGGTGGCAGCCACTTGTTTGGACCCCTCACGGCCAGCAGCAGGCTGGTCAGTCTGTAACTCAGCACCGATTCTAGAAGGAATTTTGATTATCTTTGGATTAATTAGGCCTTTGGCTCCAGGTTTCAGTTACTTGCAGAGCTTCTTTAGAAATAGGAACTGATTTTATTTTGAACATTAGTGCAAATGAAACTCTTGGGTGCAATAAATCTTTCTTAAAATATGTAGAAACCAACAAATTGGCATAGCCATATTTAGTACAGCTAAGCCCAGGGGCTTGATGCATAATTAATGTATGTTTCCTTTCTGCTTTGGAAAGCTGCCCTTTCACTTGTGATCGTTTTGTCATTAAGTAAGAAAAAATCATTTTGTTAGATTGGTATTTCCAGCCATTTCTTGGCCCATATTGAACTAGAGATCCTTTGAAACTGAGAAGGGCAGGATGGCAAAGGAATTAGTGTTTTAATTATGAGTAAGCTTTGTCCAAGTTAGTAGGAAACTTTTTGTTTATAGTGAGAGAATGCCAAAGAATGATTCCATTTTAGCATCCATAAAAAATTGACTATCTACAGGTACCTAAACTGGAATTAGGTCTTTAACACGATCAGCTTTCCATAGCAAAAGAATGTATGTCTGTTGGGTATTTGTTCTTTTGGGAAAAGGAGTTGAGGCCATTCTAAAATTCTCAGTTCTTATTAGTGTCTCAAATTAATTTGAAGTTGAAGCAGAACAAAGCAGAGTAAGTGGCTGTGTGTCTCTTGGGAACATGGGTTAGGCATAGAGCATTGTAACTTGTACTTGAATGGAAGGCAGGACTTTATTCCAGAAATCTGTCATGTGCACTTTGATGATACCAGTATAGGTTTGCATTGATTTACTTTAGTTTACAAATAAAGTTTGTGATGTGCTTTAGGCCTTTTGTTTACTGAGGTGGAGACAGTGAATGGTGTCCTGGCTTTACTATTTTAAACCTTGATGTTGTGTATGAGATTGAAATCTTCGCCGTCTTACTAATGGACGGAGGACATCCTTCACGCAGTACTACATTCTGTCGGGAGGCAGAAGACCAAAGTCTTCTCCTGACAGTTTTGGAAATTCTAACCGTAGTCAGCGGTGGCAGCCACTTGTTTGGACCCCTCACGGCCAGCAGCAGGCTGGTCAGTCTGTAACTCAGCACCGATTCTAGAAGGAATTTTGATTATCTTTGGATTAATTAGGCCTTTGGCTCCAGGTTTCAGTTACTTGCAGAGCTTCTTTAGAAATAGGAACTGATTTTATTTTGAACATTAGTGCAAATGAAACTCTTGGGTGCAATAAATCTTTCTTAAAATATGTAGAAACCAACAAATTGGCATAGCCATATTTAGTACAGCTAAGCCCAGGGGCTTGATGCATAATTAATGTATGTTTCCTTTCTGCTTTGGAAAGCTGCCCTTTCACTTGGAATAGGGGCTGTCATTTTCTCAAGTGGAGTCCTAGTAGAAGTCTCAGCGTTGGGTGTGTGGTGCTCTCAGTAGGCCTCGAATTGTCGTTGGTGAGGCAGGAGTAGATGAAAGGCAGCAGCAGGAGGGCTGGATGGAAGAGGGCTCTCTGTGTTGTCATTTAACCATTGTATTTCCAAGTGGGGAGATGCTGGCGAATGTAGCAGGGACACTTGAGTTTACCTCGTTGTTGTGTCTTCTGCCTGTTTGGGCACAGGGAGATGGCAACCCACTCTGGTATTCTTGCCTGGGAGATCCTGTGGACAGAGGGCCCTGCAGGGCTACAGTCCATGAGGTTGCAAAGAGCTGGACACGACTAAGCCACTGTAACGACAGCAGTCAGTGGTTAGGTCTCCACAGTCAGTGCTGCATGGCATGGCCCAAAAAAGCAGTGGGGGAGGGCGCCTGTGTCCCCCCACCTCTACCAAACGTGGACACGCGCAGTCTCCGTAGTTGTTACCAATCTGTAATAGTTCAGTTGTTTTAATACGCATTTCTTGAAGTAAGATTGGGCATCTTTGAAATTATTAATCTGTCTGTTCCTTTATAGCTTTCTAAGTCATTTTCTCTTAAATACTTCATACAGATGACTGCTTGTCTCTTCCATTTGTACTTCTTTTGAGACACTACTAATTACTTCAATTACAATTTTCTGGGATTCTGTTCCTTTTCTTATAATACCATATAAGAACATAACAAATGGATTTTTGGGCCATTAAATGGCTGTGGGTATTTTCTGAATGATCTCATAAGACAGAGCCTCTTACTGCGAGTCGGTAAGAAGCGGAACGAGTAAGGTCATTCCTTGTGAAGTCATTCTTGTTAGTGCTTCTCTGCAGATGACTTTTAGTTTTACCTTACCTCTTGTCCCCAAATTCCAAAGCCACCATGCTACCGTATCTATGAACGTCCTGAGCCGTGCTGGGTGAATTCCTTTCTGTTTAACCCTTGTGGTTAGAATTTTGGATATGCAGATACTTAAAGTTTATGGGCTTGCTGTTAAACTTGATAAATAAACAAGAAAAATGAAAAAAAATTCTTCAGGGAAATAGACTTCTTTTGCTCTTTTTCTCATTTTTTGTTCCCCTCTGCATTAAAATGGAAGTGTTTCTTCTCTTTGTGACACTAAAGAGGCTGGTTTCTTTCCAGCAAAGGTCAGTGACCTCGTGGCCAGCGCCTACAAGAACTTGAAGGCAAAGCTGCCACAGACGCTGAGAAGCATGTCCTTGTACCTCTCCAACAAGGACACGGAGTTCATCCTCTTCAAGCCGGTCAGGGTAGGTGTCCAGATCCTCTCTCTGAATGTTGGCTGGTCTCTCCGGGTCCTCTTGCTTTGTCCCCCGTTCTCCTCTTCCGGTAAACATTAGGAGATGTGGGCCTCCTCGTGCACTCGATGCAAAAGCACTGGGATGCTTGGTGGACTTTACAGAGGGTACGTCTGTCTCCCTCCTCCCAGCCTTCATTTTGTCTTAATTTCCTTATGGTTACCTGTGACACAAAGGTGATTCCTACTTAACAGTAGAATTAGCAAGTAAGTAAATACGTAGTCAGAGCTTCGCATGAGATGTGGTGCCCAGCCCTTGAGAGAAGAGTGTTTCAGGAGTTGTGCCCCATTGTAATGGCGAGTAGTGGGAATAAATGGCTGGCAGCGACCACCGAGGGGTTCAGCGTCAGAGCAAATCTAGTCCCTGTCACTTCCAGCTCTGTGCTGAGCTCACATCTTTACCCAAGGCGCTGGTTGATGGTTAAAGTACAGTTTGTGGGTCCTTTAAACTGCGATTTTTGGGCCATTAAATGGCTGTGGGTATTTTCTGAATGATCTCATAAGACAGAGCCTCTTACTGCGAGTCGGTAAGAAGCGGAACGAGTAAGGTCATTCCTTGTGAAGTCATTCTTGTTAGTGCTTCTCTGCAGATGACTTTTAGTTTTACCTTACCTCTTGTCCCCAAATTCCAAAGCCACCATGCTACCGTATCTATGAACGTCCTGAGCCGTGCTGGGTGAATTCCTTTCTGTTTAACCCTTGTGGTTAGAATTTTGGATATGCAGATACTTAAAGTTTATGGGCTTGCTGTTAAACTTGATAAATAAACAAGAAAAATGAAAAAATTCTTCAGGAAATAGACTTCTTTTGCTCTTTTTCTCATTTTTTGTTCCCCTCTGCATTAAAATGGAAGTGTTTCTTCTCTTTGTGACACTAAAGAGGCTGGTTTCTTTCCAGCAAAGGTCAGTGACCTCGTGGCCAGCGCCTACAAGAACTTGAAGGCAAAGCTGCCACAGACGCTGAGAAGCATGTCCTTGTACCTCTCCAACAAGGACACGGAGTTCATCCTCTTCAAGCCGGTCAGGGTAGGTGTCCAGATCCTCTCTCTGAATGTTGGCTGGTCTCTCCGGGTCCTCTTGCTTTGTCCCCCGTTCTCCTCTTCCGGTAAACATTAGGAGATGTGGGCCTCCTCGTGCACTCGATGCAAAAGCACTGGGATGCTTGGTGGACTTTACAGAGGGTACGTCTGTCTCCCTCCTCCCAGCCTTCATTTTGTCTTAATTTCCTTATGGTTACCTGTGACACAAAGGTGATTCCTACTTAACAGTAGAATTAGCAAGTAAGTAAATACGTAGTCAGAGCTTCGCATGAGATGTGGTGCCCAGCCCTTGAGAGAAGAGTGTTTCAGGAGTTGTGCCCCATTGTAATGGCGAGTAGTGGGAATAAATGGCTGGCAGCGACCACCGAGGGGTTCAGCGTCAGAGCAAATCTAGTCCCTGTCACTTCCAGCTCTGTGCTGAGCTCACATCTTTACCCAAGGCGCTGGTTGATGGTTAAAGTACAGTTTGTGGGTCTGGGAACTTTATTATCTTTTGTGGAAGATATCGCTGCTGAAGACTTCCTCTTCTCTGGAGGGGAAAAGGCTGGCTAGAGTTCAGTTTTTTCCAGGAAAGGTTATCTGATAAGTCTCGTTAGACAGGTTGTGCTCGCGTGTGGAGTGTCACGTCCCAGTTACGTGTCTCTGGTGATCCCCCGGCAGGTGCATCTCCCCACTTGTTTTGGCAAATAGTAATTTAACTTTCTTGGGTCTTCATGTGCAAGGAGACTGAATCCACTTTCAGTGACTCATGTAACATGATTGCCTTCTCTTCTTTCTAAGAATAATATTCAGCAAGTCTTCCAGAAGTTCCACGTCTTGTTAAAGGAAGAGTTTAGCCCTGAAGATGTTCAGATCGTTGCTTGCCCTGCTATGGAACAGGTAATCCTTGTTGCTTCTATAGCCAGGTTTAGTTGTCTTACTTGAGTAGATGTCTTTGAGTGACCATGTTTTAGTTGTAATTTAAAAAGTTGTACCTTATTGTATTCTGACGAGCACGAGTTCAAACCTTAAATTGTATGTGGCGGTGGTGTTCAAATTTTCGGTTGCTTGACTTTTCTTTTTCTGGTCACCCTCTGTGGCACGAGGGGTCTTAGTTCCCTGACCGAGCATCGGACCCGCACCCCTTACTGTGGCAGCCTGGAGTCTTGACCACTGGATCGCCAGGGAAGTCCCTTCAGTTGGTTTTTAATGCTTTCTGGTAGTAAGGTTGCTGTGTTTAAGAGGAACTCTTTGTGGAAGACTCAAATAGTGATAGTTAGGTTGCTGAATAGTTTTGTTTGCAGTAGGTATGATAAGAGTCCTAAGTTTCAAATGAAAAAAAATAAAAGGTCATTTTAGGGATTAGAAGTATGTTAGAAGTATTTCTGTTTCCTTTCTTCTTCCAAAATTAAAAAGGAACTGAATAAGAGCTCGGTCTGTGTTTACTCTCGTTCATTTATCCAGTTCAGTCAGGAGGCTTTTTTTTTTTTTTTAATTTATGTATTTTTCATCCATGTTTATTCTTCAGCCTGTGTGGGCCTCCCATCGCAGTGACCTCTCTTGCTGCAGAGCACCGGCTCTGGGCGCGTGCCCTCCAGAGCACTGGCTCATAATTGGACACACCGGTCCAGCCGCTCTGTGGCCTGTGGGATCTTCTCGGGCCAGCGATCGAACCAGTGCTCCTTGCACTGCAAGGTGGACTCTTTACCCACTGGACCATCAGGGGAGCCCAGTCAGGAGCCTCTTATTGAGTAGAAGTAGGGTGGTCTGTAGGGGTCCCTGGTGGCTCAGGGGTAAAGAGTCTGCTTGTAATGCAGGAGGCCTGGGTTCAATCCCTGGATTAGGAACATCTGCTGGAGTCGGAAATGGCAGCCCACTCCAGCATTCCTGCCTGGAAGATTCCACAGACGGAGGAGCCTGGTGGGCTACAGTACATGTGGTCACAAAGCGTTGGACACGACTGAGTGCCTAACAGGCTGCTCTATAGAGGGTGTTTATTTCTGGTTTTAAGTGTAGCTGAGGAGTTCAGTATATGGTTCAGTAGATGGTAAGGATTCAAGAGTTTAGGGGAGACTGGTAAGGGGAAGCTGGGGAAGGTGCTCGGAGAGGGCAGGAGAATGATCGGGAAGTGACAGTGAGGAACGGAGGGGACTGGTCCCACCTTTAGGCCCAGTGGTTCTGAGCAAATGGAAGAGAAACACCCGTCTCGAGAATGCTGCAGAGGAGGCTTGTCCTGGTGACGGGGGACAGGGCTGCCGTTGAGAGGGGTGCTGTGAGGTGGGAAGAGAGCGTTGAGGTGGTCGAGGGACGGCTCGGGGGGCTGGGGCTTCCTCCGCCAGGTGACGTGGTTGAGTGTGGGTAAAGGCGTGAGCAGAGGAGGGCCCTGGCTGAGAGCACACCGAGGTCCTGGGCTCCTGCAGGGCCCCTGTGAGCCAGGGAGAGGTGTGGTTTAGTGTGCGCTCATGTCCATAACGTACAAGTCTGCGGGTCACCCCCGCGCCGTGGGCAGCTCAGCTGCTCTGCTCTCCCTCTCCACTGCTGATGAACCATGAAGTCACGGCCATGACGAACCAAGGGGCTGCAGCCAGCAGCTTGAACAGCACGCATGGAGGCTGTCCTCCTTGCCGCTTCTTGATCGCTTTTCAGAACCATCGCTGGTTTCTAGACGATGGTAGTGACAGCTGGTGTTAGTGCGGCTGGCGGATCCACGTGGCCACAGGCTCGCAGAATAGGAACCGGGTCAAGGAATTCTCTTCCACGACCTGCTGCACAACAGCAGAACAGGAAGTGCAGTGTTGATGCCGTTACCTAATCCCCCATCCATCATCAGATCCCTCAGTTGTCCCAGGAGTGTCCTTTCTAGATACTTGTCCCCAATCCAGGATCCACTCCACAGCTGGTGTCTGCAGGTGTTACATCCCTTTAGTTTTTTTTTTTTTTTTAAGAAGAAAATGCCTTATATTTATTTATTTATTTTGGGCTATTCTGGATTTTCACCGCTGCTGCAGGCTCTTCTCTAGTTGGCAGGGAGTGGGGGCTCCTCTCTGGGTGAGGTGAGCAGGCTTCTTGTTGCGGTGACGTCTCTTGTAGGACTCAGGCTCTAGGGCACACGGGCTCCATCGTTGCAGCTCTGAGGCTCTAGAGCACAGGCTCAACAATTGTGGCTCCTGGGCTTAGTTGCTCTGCAGCATGTGGGATCTTCCTGGATAAGGGATCAAACCTGTGTCTCCTGCATTGGCAGGCAGATTTTTTACCACTGAGCTACGAGGGAAGCCCCCACTTTAGGTTTTTTTTTTTTTTTTCTCTTTTAAAGATTTATTTATTTATTTGGGGCGGGGGTCGGGTTGGGAAAGGAGGGGAGCGGGCGGGCCACTTGTATTGGTCTTTCATTTCTCTATTTTCATCCGTCTTTGTTCTTTGGCCTGTGTGGGCCTCCCATTGCGGTGGCCTCTCTTGTTGCAGAGCACCGGCTGTGGGCGCATGCGCTCCAGAGCTCCAGCTCGGTGATTGGACACATCGGTCCAGCAGCTCCGCGGCACGTGGGATCTTCCCAGGCCAGGGATCAAACCGGCGCCCCTTGCACTGCAAGGCTGTGTCCTTACCCACTGGACCACCAAGGAAGCCCCCCTTTAGGCTTTTTTGGGGACGGGAAGTGGGCCACTTCTCTTGGTCTTTCATTTCTCTATTTCCATTCGTCTTTGTTCTTTGGCTCCTGTGGGCCTCCCATCGCGGTGGCCTCTGTTGTCGCAGAGCACCGGCTGTGGGCGCATGCTCTCTAGAGCTCCGACTTGGTAGTTGGACACATGGGTCCAGCTGCTCCACCGCATGTGGGATCTTCCCAGGCCAAGGATCGAACCAGCGCCCCCTGCACTGCAAGGTGGTGTCCTTACCCACTGGACCACCAGGGAAGCCCTCGGTTTTTTTAATCCGAAGCAGTTCCACAGCTTTTTGGGGCTTTGTGACCTTGATCAGCCAGTTATTTTGTAGAATGTTTGGTGGTGTTTGTTTCCTCATGATTAGGTTCAGGTTTTGTATTTTTGGTTGGAAAAACAGAAGTGATTTTGTCTCCCTCGCGCTGTAAGTACACATCCATAGAAGAGATGAAGGGGAGACTGTTTTGATTACCAAGACCCTACTGTGGGGCTTCCCTGGGGGCTCTGGTGAAGGGTCCACCTGCCCGTGCAGGAGACAAGGGCTCGACCCCTTGTCTGGGAAGATCCCACGCGTTGTGGAGCAACGAAGCCAAGTGCCGCCGCTGCTGGCCTGAGCGCCAGAGCCTGTGCTCTTCAGCAGGCCCGGCCGCTGCAGTGAGAAGCCCACGCAGCGCTGCTGGAGGACAGTCCCTGCTCACCGCAACGGGAGAAAGCCTGCACAGCAACAAAGACCCAGCACAGCCCAAGATTCAAAAAAAAGTTAAACCCCTACTGAACAGCAGGGCGCACTGCCAGGCTTGTGCGGCGCAGGGCTCTCTGGTGCCAGGGCGACCGGTGTGCAGGCTGCGTTCCTCCCGCGGCAGTGGCGACGTCTCGGGCTGCCCCGGGCAGGCTCTGTGTCGTGTCCGCCTTTGCAGAGAGGCCGGGGCTCCTGGGCACGCCAGGCCTGTGCCTGTGCCATGCGGTCGTTGAAAGAACCAAGCTTGCAACTCTCTGCAGAGCATACTCCGCATAGAAAAAGGTGAAGTTGGCTATTTATGAGGGTCCCCACTTTGGGATCTTGACGCCCGGTGATCTGAGGTGGACGTGATGCAGTCATAGTAGGAGCACAGTGCACGGTAAACACAGTTCAGGCGAACCAACCCCAAACCGTCCCTGCCCCAGTCCGTGGGAGAATTGTCTTCCGTGAAATCAGTCCCTGGTGCCTAGAAGGCTGGGGACCACTGAGAGCTATCTCTGTCCTTTGTCAGTGTCAGTGTGTAGTTTTTTTTTTTCTTCCTGTCTTCCTCTTTGGATTCTAACTGAGGTGAAGGCCCCAGGTGTGGTGGTACCTCCTCACAGGTCCCCCACGATGTATGGCACCCGGCGGCTGCTTCAGGAGGCAGACCATCGTAGGTCCAGTTTCTACTTTACAGCCAGGTTTATTGGTCTCTTAAAAGCTTTTTGGGGCGGCTTCCCTGGTGGTCCAGTGGGTAAGGACACCACCTTGCAGTGCAAGGGGCGCCGGTTCGATCCCTGACCTGGGAAGATACCACGTGCCACAGAGCGGCTGGACCAGTGTGTCCAACTACTGAGCCAGAGCTCTGGAGCGCATGCGCCCAGAGCCAGTGCTCTGCAGCGAGAGAGGCCGCTGCGGTGGGAGGCCCACACAGGCCAAAGAACAAAGACGGATGAAGATAAATAAATGAAAAACCAATAAAAAAAGAAGAGGCCAAAATTAAAAAAAAAGAAAATTTCTGGATTTGAGGATGTGAACACCTTATTCTGAGTGTGGTATTCCACAGCAGAACTAACCTAGCCTTTCTTTTGCTTTTCAGCTGAACCTCGTGCTCTCCGTGTCTAAATAACCAGGCCTGTCAGGCTGCGTGTGGAGACAGCCTGTCCAGCAGGAGGGGGCTGACAGGTCCGAGGCCTGCCGGACACTGGGGACTTGAACACGGGACGGCTCAAGGACCATGCAGCCGTGGCGCAGGGCTGACCGCAGAGTGAAGTGCAAGCAGTGTGTTCAGTGACTTGTGTTTCCCTTTTAACACCATCAAAATGCCAAAGACAAGCTGTAGTCTGTGAGCACTGATAACTGCCTCACTTAAATGGTCAAAACAGTGACAGTTTTTAAGAGAAACTTACAGTGGGCACACGGGGAAATGGTTGCTAAGAAAAATGCAGTGAAAACAGGTTACAATAAATAGTGCAAAGAACTTTATGGAAATACAGCTAATTAGGAAACTTCTAAGAGTAAGGTTTGTTAAAATGGGAAACACTGCAGTCCTTTTAACCAGTGAGCATTCCACAGTGACTGTTTCTTTACTTCCGGAAATGGTATTTCTACACTCTATTTAATGTTTCTCCTATCACTTTGGAGTTTAGTTTGGAGTAGATTGGCTGCTTCTGAGAACACATCCTGCTTTCCTGGGAATTCAGGGTATCATCTTTCTATGTGTTTGATGGGAGGTAGTTTCAAGAGGCAAGGACCTCGTGTGAGGTCCCAGGGTCTGTACTCCGTGAATGGTGTAGGTGCAGAGTGGTCAAAAGCAGGCATGGGCGGCAGCCTCGTCGTGGTGGACACGCACGCATCTTTAATGAGAATCTCCGTGGCACACCAGGCAGTCAGGGCGTCGTCAGTCAGGCCCGTCGAGAAGAGGGGGAAGCCTAATGAATGTGGGTCGCGTGCATGAAGGTGAGGGTTACCAGCCTTCTGCACACTCCCTTCTGTTGCCATAGTTCTTTGAAAAGCAAACACGTTGATGTCCTGAGCATTCACAGCAGCTGTGCCACGAGCCGGCCTTTGGGGATCCTCAGCCCTGCCCCAGCGGAATACATTTCACTTATACAAGGATGGTGACGCCTGCCCGTCCCTTAAAATAGAGCACACAGTATCAGAGATCGTCAAATTCTTGAAGCACTTCTCTTGCCTGCACATACCTTTTCCTGGTCGGATAGGTTTTGCCTCTGATGTTAGAGTAAATATAACCTGCCGCTTTGGTTCCCAGGGAGGTTTGAGTTACTCAGACACTAGTTGAGCGCGGACGACGCTGTGGAACGGAGCGGCAGACCTCCTTCCGGGGGACGGTGGCGGCCTCGCCCGCCTCCGGCAGCCTCCCGCCACGTGTGGATAGGCCATATGCCCTGATGCCTGTCACTGTACGCAGGGCGCTTGCTTTCCACCTCTGTCTGACTTGGTGATGGTTGTTGCTTGGTAGAGCTTAATTCTCTTGTGTACTTTTGAAAGGTAGATGGTAAGGAGGGTCCATACTCATTCTTCAGTACGAAATGAAGAAAATAGGAAGAGTGTAGTCGTCACTTCCACTTACTGTTTTAAATATGTGTTTAATGAAATACACTGTAAGATATCCAGTTTTGTATATTATATGTACATTCGGTTTTAAAATAGCCTTTCCAAAGAAATGAGAGCATGATGATTGTACCGTACTGTGACCGATCTCATTTGATGTACAGAGCAGCGTGCCGTTCCTGAGGATAAACATGTCTCTGAAACACACACACACCTTACAGAAGCGGAGTAGGTAATAGGGATCCTGCCTGTTTGGTGACGACAGTTTGTTTAAATCTGTACAGTTTCAAGTGTTTACTTATACAAAGAGTGTACATACTTTCAGATAATTAATTTAAAATCCTTTATATTATTTGGCTAGAAATTGCTGTTTTGCAGCGTCATCCCAAAGGCAGTCAGGCGTCGTCAGTCAGGCCCGTCGAGAAGAGGGGGAAGCCTAATGAATGTGGGTCGCGTGCATGAAGGTGAGGGTTACCAGCCTTCTGCACACTCCCTTCTGTTGCCATAGTTCTTTGAAAAGCAAACACGTTGATGTCCTGAGCATTCACAGCAGCTGTGCCACGAGCCGGCCTTTGGGGATCCTCAGCCCTGCCCCAGCGGAATACATTTCACTTATACAAGGATGGTGACGCCTGCCCGTCCCTTAAAATAGAGCACACAGTATCAGAGATCGTCAAATTCTTGAAGCACTTCTCTTGCCTGCACATACCTTTTCCTGGTCGGATAGGTTTTGCCTCTGATGTTAGAGTAAATATAACCTGCCGCTTTGGTTCCCAGGGAGGTTTGAGTTACTCAGACACTAGTTGAGCGCGGACGACGCTGTGGAACGGAGCGGCAGACCTCCTTCCGGGGGACGGTGGCGGCCTCGCCCGCCTCCGGCAGCCTCCCGCCACGTGTGGATAGGCCATATGCCCTGATGCCTGTCACTGTACGCAGGGCGCTTGCTTTCCACCTCTGTCTGACTTGGTGATGGTTGTTGCTTGGTAGAGCTTAATTCTCTTGTGTACTTTTGAAAGGTAGATGGTAAGGAGGGTCCATACTCATTCTTCAGTACGAAATGAAGAAAATAGGAAGAGTGTAGTCGTCACTTCCACTTACTGTTTTAAATATGTGTTTAATGAAATACACTGTAAGATATCCAGTTTTGTATATTATATGTACATTCGGTTTTAAAATAGCCTTTCCAAAGAAATGAGAGCATGATGATTGTACCGTACTGTGACCGATCTCATTTGATGTACAGAGCAGCGTGCCGTTCCTGAGGATAAACATGTCTCTGAAACACTCACACACCTTACAGAAGCGCGGAGTAGGTAATAGGGATCCTGC
Source organism: Tragulus kanchil (assembly GCA_022376925.1). Classification (NCBI taxonomy): domain Eukaryota; kingdom Metazoa; phylum Chordata; class Mammalia; order Artiodactyla; family Tragulidae; genus Tragulus; species Tragulus kanchil. The sequence goes on from JAIOJX010000003.1 coordinate 96,481,409, forward strand.
CTGTTTGGTGACGACAGTTTGTTTAAATCTGTACAGTTTCAAGTGTTTACTTATACAAAGAGTGTACATACTTTCAGATAATTAATTTAAAATCCTTTATATTATTTGGCTAGAAATTGCTGTTTTTAATAAATGTGAATTTTTTTCAAAAATAAAGATTTTTGCTTCCTACTTTGTCCCCATGGGTCTGTTATGTGTGTGGCTTCTTTAAAAATATTTTTTTTAATTGAAATTTTTATTGTAGATTCGCATGCAGTTGTGAGAAGTCATACCAACTGACCCTGTGTGCCTTTACTGGATTTCTCCCAGTGGCCTTGTCTGCAGAATAGTAACATGAACCATAAGTAGGGCACTGGCTTTGGTGCCCTCCACCAGTGTTATTCCAGTTTCCCCCATTTCATTTGTCCTGGGCGGGTTCTCTTGGCAAGGTGATTATTAGGGAAAGACGTTTTTGAAACATTCAGTGCTTCGTTAGTTGAAAGGTAATTTTTCTTCATTTGCAGAGCTGCCAGTTTCCTGAGTCCCGTCAGCAGAGTTGTGTTGAAACTGAGTATCGTTAAATCACAGTGAAAACTGATTCGTATTTTTACAGCCCCATCTCTTTAAATTATCTTCTGCTGTTACTTAACAGGTAAGAAAGAGTGGTCAAACCTCTTTTTAAAAAGAGGCCATTCATTAAAGGAACCTGGGGATGTTGGCGGAGGGAAGATGACTTCTCGGAAAACAGAACTTCCTCGCTTCCTGTCTGAAGCCCTTCTCTTCCAGTCAGAGTCCCCACGGGCTTGTCTGCTCGCGTCTCCCAGCGCCCATACTCATTCTTCAGTAGGAAATGAAGAAAATAGGAAGAGTGTAGTCGTCACTTCCACTTACTGTTTTAAATATGTGTTTAATGAAATACACTGTAAGATATCCAGTTTTGTATATTATATGTACATTCGGTTTTAAAATAGCCTTTCCAAAGAAATGAGAGCATGATGATTGTACCGTACTGTGACCGATCTCATTTGATGTACAGAGCAGCGTGCCGTTCCTGAGGATAAACATGTCTCTGAAACACTCACACACCTTACAGAAGCGCGGAGTAGGTAATAGGGATCCTGCCTGTTTGGTGACGACAGTTTGTTTAAATCTGTACAGTTTCAAGTGTTTACTTATACAAAGAGTGTACATACTTTCAGATAATTAATTTAAAATCCTTTATATTATTTGGCTAGAAATTGCTGTTTTTAATAAATGTGAATTTTTTTCAAAAATAAAGATTTTTGCTTCCTACTTTGTCCCCATGGGTCTGTTATGTGTGTGGCTTCTTTAAAAATATTTTTTTTAATTGAAATTTTTATTGTAGATTCGCATGCAGTTGTGAGAAGTCATACCAACTGACCCTGTGTGCCTTTACTGGATTTCTCCCAGTGGCCTTGTCTGCAGAATAGTAACATGAACCATAAGTAGGGCACTGGCTTTGGTGCCCTCCACCAGTGTTATTCCAGTTTCCCCCATTTCATTTGTCCTGGGCGGGTTCTCTTGGCAAGGTGATTATTAGGGAAAGACGTTTTTGAAACATTCAGTGCTTCGTTAGTTGAAAGGTAATTTTTCTTCATTTGCAGAGCTGCCAGTTTCCTGAGTCCCGTCAGCAGAGTTGTGTTGAAACTGAGTATCGTTAAATCACAGTGAAAACTGATTCGTATTTTTACAGCCCCATCTCTTTAAATTATCTTCTGCTGTTACTTAACAGGTAAGAAAGAGTGGTCAAACCTCTTTTTAAAAAGAGGCCATTCATTAAAGGAACCTGGGGATGTTGGCGGAGGGAAGATGACTTCTCGGAAAACAGAACTTCCTCGCTTCCTGTCTGAAGCCCTTCTCTTCCAGTCAGAGTCCCCCACGGGCTTGTCTGCTCGCGTCTCCCAGCGCCCACCCCCTGCAGGACGGAGGCAGCTGCTGGGAGCTTGGCAGAGGGGCATCCATTACATCCTCATCCGATAGATACCTATTCGTGAATTAAAAAACAACCATTTTTCCTGGTTATCAAAATTCACTATTAGATATTTTTGTAGTGTTTGAATTTCAACATAAAACCTGAAAGTAATTCATAAATGAAACTTGAAAGGTAAACTGCTGTTAAATGTTTGCATATAGCTGCCAGATTTTTTCCTATGTATATTCTAAAATAATTTTTCTTGTAAGATTGGGCTCTTTTATATTTTTCTGATCGGGTGAGAGTTTTGGTTTTTCTTTTGGCTGGGCTATGTGGCTTGCAGAATCTTAGTTCCCTGACCAAGGATTGGACCCAGGCCCTGGCAATGAAAGCCCCTAGCTACTGGACCACCAGGGAATTCCAGTCAGGTAAGTTTTAATTATCAATGTTTATAGACAGACATACTCTCATTTGGTGAATTATTTGAAAGTAAGTTGCAGACATCATAACATTTTATCCTTATATACTTCAACATCCATCTCCAAACAGTGGGGCCATTCTCTTGCATGACCCTAATACCATGATCACACCTTAAAAAAATCAGTAATCTCTACTAATTTCGTCAGTATTTCTTATTAGTCCATTAGTCCTGTTTAGTCCTTTAACCTGTATTTCACTTTCCTCAGTTGTTCCCCAAAATGTTGCATGGCTCTTTCTTACCCAAATTCATACATGTTCCTTGGTTGGTACATCTCTGTAGTCTCTTTTAATTTAGAAAGCCTTAAAATTTTTTCGTTTGCTTGTTCTCATGGCATTGATTTTTTTTTTTTAAAGATTTATTTATTTATTTGTTTTGGTGGCGGCGGGGTGGGGAGGGAGGGAAGCAGGCGGGCCACTTCTGTTGGTCTTTCGTTTGTCTGTTTTCATCTGTCTTTGTTCTTTGGCTCTTGTGGGCCTCCCATCGCGGTGGCCTCTGTTATCACAGAGCACCGACTCTGGGGCGCATGCGCCCCAGAGCTCCGGGCGCATGCACCCCAGAGCTCCAACTCGGTAATTTGACACATTGGTCCAGCCACTCTGCGGCACGTGGGATCTTCCCAGGCCAGGGATCTAACCGGCGCGCCTTGCACTGCAAGGCGGTGTCCCCACCCACTGGACCACCAGGGAAGCCTGCATTGACTTTTTTAAAAATAATGTGTGGGCTTGTTATGGAATGGGCCAGAGCCTGGATGGACCTGGGTTCCTCACTGTTTAAGTCACCCAACAGGCGCAGACTGCATCCTTTTCAAGTTCATGGAACATTTGCCAAGACAGACATGTGCTGGGCTGTCCAACAACAAAACCACCCAAGCGGGCTCTAAAGCAGTCGTTCTCTACAAGCCGACCCTGGCCGCCAAGAACACGTGTGGCAACATCCAAAGCCATGTCGGTTGTCGTGACCCGTGTGTGTGTGTGAGGGGGTGAGGGTAGAGGTTTCCCTGGTTTCTGGTCATAGTTGGAGAAGCAACTCAAACTGCCAAGTATTTTATGACGCGCAGGCCAGACCCCTACGTCACATAGTTGTCCAGTCCACAGTGTGGACCATGGTGCGGCTGCGGAGCCCTGTGATACTTGGAGCAAGCGGCCGTCCCCAGCTCCTGCTGTCCCGTGACCTGGCTTAGCTGTGTTCATGCCGACAAACAGTGTCTTTGCGAAGCTGGCTTTTGTCTGTGTCCCCCAGTCCAGGTGGAAAGCTGCTTTGTTGTGTGGAGAGCTGTGTGTCTAGTGCCTAGAGCAGAGCCTGCAGAGATGCTCACTGAGTGTGTCTGGAAAGAATCCTCTTGGGCCCAGGTCCTTCCCTGTAGCCTTGCCCGCCCCGTCCCGCTCCTACAGGTCTCTCCCGTCCTCTTCCACTTCCTCCCCTCCTCTGTCTCCAGTGCCATTTTCCTGGGTCACACCCCTCATGTTCAGTATTCCTGGCTGGGAATATCTTCATTACAAAAACCTAGTCTGATGAATGCTCCCCTTCCCCTTTGCTAAACCTGTCAAACTTCTGCGGGCCCGCGGGCTGGTCAGGCCCTGGCCGTCTTCCTGTCCAGCCCCGTCTCCTTCCTGCTCATCCGCCGTATCCATCCAGATCACTGAGCGCTGGCGTCAGAAGACGTCTGTGTCAGCTGGAGCAGGATGGGGCTTTACTGGAAGGAATGGGCGTGAGGACCAGAGGACTGAGAACGGGAAGGGTCCCAGGTACAGAGGTGCTGCTCTCCAGCAGGGAGTGCAGATCCGCCGCGTGGCCGCGGCCTGGGCTCGGCTCCATGGAAGCTGCTTTCGTTTGGCCAGGCTGGCTTCCCGTGTGCGTGATTCTCCGTGCTCCGTGAGTGCTGGAGCGGGAAGGGGGAAGACGCTCCGTGAGGTGGTCCCTCTCAGCTCCCAGTCCACCGCCTGGGGCCCTGCTTGGAGGCGCTGGAGCTGGGCCCTGAGAGCATTCCTCCCCTGCCGGCTGGCGCAGCGTTAGGCTCGGCAGGGTGCTGGTGCCACATCGGAGGCGCAGGGGAAGGGGTCTCTGTGTTGCTGGTGTCGGCCATGCCTTCGCCCCTGTGCTGGCCGCGGTGTGGGGTGGGGGTGGCAGGTGGCACCGTCTCCTCTAGTGAGGTTTCCTGCTGGCCAAGCCGGAAGTGTCCCGTGGACCAGCTTGCTGTTGCAGATGTCGCTGACTGGGATACTGGAGAGGGGCGGGCCCTCGTCCCGTTTGACTGGTATCCACATACAAAGGGGAAGTCAAAAATCCATTATTTGCTTGGCTGCATCAGGTCTTCGTTGCAGCACGTGGGCTCTCTGGTTGTGGCTTGTGGGCTCAGTGGCTCCATGGCTTGTGGGATCTTAGTTCCCAGGCCAGGGGTCGAACCCACATCCCCGTGCATTGCCAGGCGGATTATTTATTTATTTATTTTTTAATGTTTATTTTTTAAAATTTTGACCTCTTATTTTGTTTTTGTTTTTCATTTATTTATTTTCATCCACCTGTATTCTTTCGCCTGTGTGGGCCTCCCGTTGCAGTGGCCCCTCGTATTGCAGAGCACCAGCTGGCAGCGGAGAGTTCTGGAGTTACGGCTTCCAGAACTGAGACAATCCGTTTCCCTTGTGTAAGCCACCGAGCGTGTGGCCCTTTGTTGTAGGAGCTCTAGCAAATGGATACAGAGGCTGGATGTATCTAGTGCCTGGTCATCTGGCTACTTTGACTGCTTCTGCTGTGAGGGACCCACAGAGCACCCTGGCCACGGGGCTGTGCCGTCTGACCTGTGACAGCACTCACCCAGAGCATCGCCTGCGCGCGGGGCTGGCCATGCACAAAACCCAGGTGAACTATCACATCCGCATACGTGTTGGCAGCAGGATACTTCGGGGGATAAAGACTTCTGAGAAACGTCTCTGTGTGGCTGTGCCGGGTCTTCGCTGCGGCCCCCGGGGTCCTCCGCTGCAGCGCTGCGGGATCGCGCTCTGTGGCCAGGGCTCAGACCCGCCCCTGCGCAGGGGGCAGTGCTGCCTCTCAGCCCCTGGACCGCACGGGAAGCCGGAATGTTTTCAGACGGGGTGCTGACCCAAGGCTGCCTCTGCGGGGCCTCCTGTTGACAGTCCCTGGTTTACTGAGCGAGTCCTGCTTTCAGGGTCCTGGGAGAAGGCCGGGGAGGCGCTGGCTGGTGATAGGACGCGCTCCCAGGCGTGAGGCCCCCCGCTGAGCGCTTCCAGCGCCACCTGCTTTCCTCCTCTGACTCCGGTGCTCTGCGATGGCCCTCCCATGTGACCGAGGAGGAAGTGGAGTCCCAGCGGGGCTCACAGCCTCCGCCAGGTCGCACAGCTGGCGGGTGGCGGCGCCGGGACGCCTGCCAGGGCGGCCTGCCTCCGGGGCCTATGCGGGAGAAACGCCGGGACGCGGAGGCGCGGCAGGCGTGTTTGCTGCTGAGACCTGACTCCGGAGCGTCTGCCTCCCGCTCCGGTAAGAGAAGGGGCCCCTGCCCCCACCAGGCAAAGGTGTCCACTAACCAGCTCACTAAATGTGACGCTTCGCTCCCCCCGCGGTCACCAGCCTCCTTTGTGGCTCAGTACTTGGCGACAGGGTACCTGTGGTTGTAGCTGACGACGCTGCCTGCCAGCGACGATGCCTGTCACATTGGGGAGGTGGCCGGGCGCTGGTCCCACCCCAGGCACACAGCTGTGAGGGCTGCGGAGCGGGGCTTGGCGTCTGGCTTAGCCGGGAGGAGCTTGCTGCGAGGCCGGGCCAGGAAGAAGGGGTCCCCCACACTCCTTTGATCCAGGCTGCACGCGAGGCCGTCCGGGAAGTCCGCAGTGTCCTAGGGACACAGAAAGACCACCCAGCTCCCGAGTCCCCCTTTTCTAGGAGCTGCGGCCCCTCCCCACGCTTGGCATCCACTAGGAGCTATGCTTACAAGGCAGACCCCCCTCCCTTACCACACCGGCTGGCCCCCGGGGTGGCTTCCTCATCGAGCCAGGCCGGACAGAGGGCCCTGGGGTCTGAGAGATCAGGAGACAAAGCCACGTCTAGACAACACGTCTTTGGACCAAGATGAGCGTCACTGAGCTGAGAGTGAAAGGCCTGGCTCCAGAGGTCCCCCGCGCACCGGCCCCTTCTGAGAGCCACGGCATCTTCCGTTTATATGACACGTTTCCCTCTCTGCTTTACCTCCTCGAGTTGGGGACTGTTCGCAGTGACCAGAAGGGGCCCAACGATTGAAGAGGGTTTCATCAGGGGTCCCTTCAGGCTTCTGGGTGGCTCCCAGTGTGGGGGACTGGCTGCAGGTGGGTGGCGTTGGCCAGTGAATGTCCCTCTGCCCTGGGCAGGGGTGGAGGAGGGGGTGTTGGTGAGGCTACTACCTCTAGACTCATTTTACAGATGAGGAAGCTGAGACAGGAAGATAGGTGCCTGAGGTCACCCAGTGGGCAGAGCTAGGCTGTGAGATGGCCTGTGGCCGGGGTCCACCCAAGCCCAGGAAACCGGCGAAAGAACGTCAGCGTCCAAGCGGCCAGGAGAAGGGCGCGGGACAGCTGTCAACATGTATTCTCTGAGACAACTTGCTCCTAATTGCTGTCGGGGCACATGATCAAGTCTCTGCCTGGCCACAGGTGCTGTGAGCCCCTCTCTGCCCACCCCCAAACTCCCCCCAGCCATGGAGCCGTGACGGGTCCTAGATTACAAACCATCTCTCAGAGATACAAGCTAAGGCTTTGGGGGTCTCCTTGGGGCTTCTGCACGCCCCTCCCGCCCACAGGCAGCCTCTCGGGGACAGCTGGGTGGCGCCTCGGGCTGGGCAGCACAGAGCTCCTCCTCCGACTCATGCTGCCCGGCGAGCCAGAGCGGGACGCCCTGGACGAAGCGCTCCAGGTCGGGGATGGTCAGGAGGCCCAGGAGCCGGCTCATCTTCCCCAGGAGGAGCTGGACCTTCCGCGCCATGGGGCCAACGTCCCTCTCCAGGACGGGCTGCGTCTTCATTTCATTCAGCATCTCCGGGCCCATGTACTGCGGGAGTGCACAGACGGGGGAGCGTGAACGCCGCGCCGAGCCCAGGCGCCCCCGCGGCCGGTCCGGGGCCTGCGGGCGGGACCTCGCTCTCCAGGGCCCGGTCACCTCTCCGCGGCTTCCCCAAGACACTCACACGGGCTGCAGCGATGGCGCTGGGGCCCCGTGCCAGCCTGACCCCAGAGCACGCGCTGTGCCCCAGGGCCTCCCGCGTCTCCCCACGGACCCCCTTGCCCCGCGGGAGGCGGGGCCCTGCCCCAGCCTGGAGGACGCTGGCCGTGCACGCCTAGCCGCCCGCCTCCCACCGGGGCTCCCGGGGCCCTGTCTGGGTGCTCCTGGGAGGAGGGGGTCCGCTTCCTCAGCTCTGAGCCTCAGTGCTCGGCTGGTAACCGATGGCCTCTTTTTGGTTCAGATCGACGTTTAAATGGAGGACAGTCGCTTTACAGTGTGGTGCTGGTTTCTGCCATACAGCGTGAATCAGCCGTAAGGGCACCTGTGTCCCCTCCCTCTTGAGCCTGCCTCCCACCCCCTACAGCGCGCCCCTCCGGGAGTGGTGGCCTTTGTCTGTCGTCAGGTGTCGGCCAGTGAGCGCGCCCCAAGGCCTCGTCTCCCTAGGGGCTGGGGGAGCCGGACCCGGCTGGAGTGTGGGCGTGGGCCATCCCCCGCCCGCAGTGGCCCCTGGGCCGCAGTTCCTGGAGACGAGGTAGGCAGTGGAGGCCTCACCTTGTACTTGGTGCCCAGGTTTAAGCAGGTGCGCTTCTTGTTGTGTGTGAAGCAGAAGTCGATCTTGTCCTGGCTCCTGACTTGGACCTTGATGTACTGGTTGATTTCCAGGGAGAGGGGCTGCACGGGGGGCGCGTGGACGTGCAGGCTCAGATCCCACCAGTTCCAGGCCTTCTGGTCCTTGTCTTTGCTGAAGTAGTAGCCCAGGTTTTGGCTCAGGCTCAACCTAGACCAAGAGGGCATCAGGCAGCCACGGCGCTGGGCCCGGGGGCGGGGCACAGCCTCCCCCAGCGACGCAGGCCTGCCCTTCCGCCCGCCCGCCCTCCCGCGTGCGCTCTCCCCACTCTGCCCTTCCCCGCTTCGCCCATCCCAGGACCTGGGCAGGCACAGACGTGCCCACAGGGAGGTGAACCCAAGCCAGGTGGAGCTCTTCAGCCCAGCCTGTCCCCCTCAGTCTCCTCTGGTGCCCCTGGCCCCTCACACCCAGTTGCTCCTTTCACTTCCGAGGTCATGTGTGTTCTAGGCCGCCTCAAGGCTTTGCCATCCCGTTTCCTCTCCCCGGAGGTGTCCCCCCCCAGGCCTCAGCTTTAATGTCACCTCTTCCAAGAAAGCCTTCTGGACCCGCCCCTCTGGGTCCCTGGATGACAGTCCAGCTCTGGCTGGATTCCTTCATCTCACTCACTAATGCCCATTCATACTCATTATTTGCTGTAGTTGAATTCCATACAGGTGAATAGTAGGCCATCGCTCCCTGAGCACAGACGTGTGCGTGCACGCATCACCGGGGCTCCCCAGGCAGTGCAGGGGCAGAGAATGCACCTGCCACTGCAGGAGACGTGGCGGACATGGGTTCGATCCCTGGGTGGGGAGGATCCCCTGGAGGAGGGCTCGGCCGCCCGCCCCAGTCTTACTGCCTGGAGAAGCCCGTGGACAGAGGAGTCTGGTGGGCTGCAGTCCATGGGGTCACGACAAGTCGGGCACAACTGAGCCCCGCCCTGCAGCAGCACATACATCTCGTGTGTGAGCGTACGTGCTGGAAACACCCCGTGCCGGCTCCTGTGGGCCCCCGGGCTGGCGCGCTGGCACCTCAGGCCCTGCCCCTCCTGGCTGTGTCCTCTGGGTCCCGGGTTAAGGGCTGCAGCAGGACAGCAGGCAGCTCAGAGGCTTCTGCCCCGTGCGCGTTGGTGACTCGACGTGAAATGGGTACTCGTGCCTCTTTCCCCCGGGGGCCGCGGTTCGGGATTTGCTAGTTCACGTCCTGGAGACGGTACAGAACAGAAACTCTCTCACATCATGAGAATCGGCTGTCCTTGCTTGCCGTCCGTCCTTCTCACTGACATGTGTTCATGAACGTGACTGGTGGTCTGGAGGGCAGGGTCCGCGTCTGTCTGACCCCTGGGGGGAGCCTGCCCCGCGTGGCGCCCGTGACTAGCCGGGGGCGGGCGCAGGCTGGTGGCTTCCTCCCTCTCTCAGCCCAGGCCGTGTCTCCTGAGAGCCGTGCTTTCCTGCCGTCTCAAGCCCACCATATCCCTCTGCCTCGGTTTCTGCTTTTCACATCCCACCAGGGCTGTCCTGAGAATCGGTGCTGATGGGCAGCCGGTTTTCTCAGGAACCAAATACAGAAAGGCCGAGGATCCGAGCCCCGGGCTAGTCAAGAGAAGGCAGGGTTTGGGGAGCTTAGATGACTCATACCATCTGCCAGGCCTTGTCTGGACTGTTCAGGGGCCTAGAAGTTCAGTTCAGAGGTCAAGGCTGGCTCAGGCCTGCTCAGGGCAGCCTGTCACATCCAGTAAGGAGGACGACTGGTCACTGCCCCTCCTGTTGCTGCCCACGGCCCACTGCTAGGTGAAAACTATTAAGTCCCTTCGCCATCGAGCTCAGCCTGTCCAACCATATCCCTCTTCACTCAGACGAGAGGCTGTGATGCATGGAATGAATTAAAAACCTGGGCTTTTATAAAACGATTATCCTGCAGTTAAAAGTAAATAAAAAAATCTGGGCCCTGGGGCCAGACTTTCTAGGTTCATAGCCTGATTTGGCAGCTTACAAGCTGTGTGACCTTGGGCCAGGGACTTAACCTCTCTGTGCCCCAATTTCAGTGGTAAAATGCAGATAATAACAGAGCTCTACTCATAGGGTGTTGGTGAGGATTAAGTGCCTGGACAAAGCAGTTAACTCGTGAAGGTTAGGAGTTCCTTGTGGTCACTGAAGGAGAGGAGGACAAGAGGAATCTTCTTTCGCTCTGCAGGGGAGCAGAGCCCTGCTACCTTCTAAGCGTTTAAATGGCTCCCGTCGAGAGTTTCCACTCTAGGTTCTCCCTACTTCCCAGGGTTAGGGTCTGCCTCAGCCCATCATCAGGAAATTGGGTCTAGGACACCTAGGAATGGTCTGAAACTGAGGGCTCCCCTCCAGGGGCTTGTAAAGCCCCCAGCCGTGGAGCCCACCACCAGGGACCCTGAGCCCAGGCACGTGAGGGGCTCTTGGGGCCAGGACCCTGACCTCTGGAGGGAGGGTGCTGGGGGGAGAGAGGCGGGAGCCCCCTGGGCCCACTTCTCACGGAGCTGAGGTTTTCCTGGAGCTACTGGGGTGTCACACAGCGTGATCCATTCTTGACCTTGGATCGTGGGCGAGACTGAGGGCTCCCTGTGGGTTCTGATGAGGCGACGGGACGGATTCCCTCCGAGCCCTCTGTCTGGGTGGGTACCATAGCCCTGGGAGCCAGGGTGGGCACAGCGTCCATACAACACCCCGGGGAAGCTTTTAAAGAATGCACACCTCCAGACCCCACCCCAGAAGGACCCAGTCAGAGCCTGGAGGCGCAGAGGGGCAGCCATTCCTCAGCTCTGAGCACCATCCTTCCCCTTGGTGGGCTTGGATGGGCTGCGATAAGATGCAGTTTCTCTCGCACACTTTATCTGATCATTTCAAATAATGCTTTAGTTCCAGCTGAGTCAAAAATTCCGTAACACGTCTTGTCTGTTGTATGTATGACTCAGGGCGAATGGCTGATCGTTCTCTCTGCTCCTAAGTTTCCTCATCAAGGATATGAAAGTAGATTTTTCGAGGGTCTCTTCTGGGTCTAAAACTGAAGCCTCATTCGGGAGAAGAGGGCCTGCTGGGTTTGTAGCAGATGCCGTTTGAGGTAGTTGAGTTTCTTGCCCCTGTTCCCTGGTGCTTCTTGTATGTAGTACTTTCTTCCCCCTTTTATCTGTTTGTTTTACAAATGCCTCTTTTATTTTATTTTTTTAAAAATTTATTTATTTTCATCCATCTTTATCCTTCGGCCTGTTTGGGCCTCCCATTGCGGTGGCCTCTCTCGCTGCAGAGCACTGGCTCTGGGCACATGCGCTCCAGAGTGCTGGCTCCTCATTCGACACACCAGTCCAGCCGCTCCGCGGCACGTGGGATCTTCGGCACTGCAAGGCAGACTCTACCCACTGGACCACCCGGGAAGCCCCTCTTCCCCCTTTTAGATATCAATCTATTTCTTTAAAAAAACTTTTTTAAAATTGACATACAGTTTATTTACAATATTGTATTAGTTTCAAGTGTATAGCAAAGTGATTCAGTTTTATATATCTATCTATATATTCTTTTCCATTATGCCTTATTACAGGATGTTGAATATAGTTCCTTGTGCTATATGATAAAGCCTTGTTTATCTATTTTATATACAGTAGTGTGTATCTGTTAATACAATGCTCTTAACCTGCCCCTCCTCCCACCCTTTCCCCTTTGGTCACCATAACTTTACTTTCTGTCTGTGAGTCTGTTTGGTAAGTAAATTCATTTGTATTTTTGTTTTAGATTTTTGAATTCATATGATCAGTGATATCATATGATATTTGTCTTTCTCCACCTTACTGCACTTAGGTCCATCCATGTTGCTGCAGATGGAATTATTTTATTCTTTTCTGTGGCTGAGGAATAATTCCACTGTATATACAGTGGCCGTGTCTTCTTCCTCCATTCATCTGTTGACGGGCACAGAGGCGGCTCCCGTGTCTTGGCTGTTGGAAAGAGCACTGCTCTGAACATTTGGGTATATGCTTCTTTTTGGATGAGCGTTCTCACCTTTCTGGCTATATGTCCAGGAGTGGGGTTGTTGAACAATATGGTAGCTTTGTTTTAGGGTTTTTAGGAGCTCCCATAGTGTTTTCCATGGTGGCTGCACCAGTTTACATTCCCATCCCAGGAGGGTCTCTTCTGGGTCTAAAACTGAAGCCTCATTCGGGAGAAGAGGGCCTGCTGGGTTTGTAGCAGATGCCGTTTGAGGTAGTTGAGTTTCTTGCCCTGTTCCCTGGTGCTTCTTGTATGTAGTACTTTCTTCCCCCTTTTATCTGTTTGTTTTACAAATGCCTCTTTTATTTTATTTTTTTAAAAATTTATTTATTTTCATCCATCTTTATCCTTCGGCCTGTTTGGGCCTCCCATTGCGGTGGCCTCTCTCGCTGCAGAGCACTGGCTCTGGGCACATGCGCTCCAGAGTGCTGGCTCCTCATTCGACACACCAGTCCAGCCGCTCCGCGGCACGTGGGATCTTCGGCACTGCAAGGCAGACTCTACCCACTGGACCACCCGGGAAGCCCCTCTTCCCCCTTTTAGATATCAATCTATTTCTTTAAAAAAACTTTTTTAAAATTGACATACAGTTTATTTACAATATTGTATTAGTTTCAAGTGTATAGCAAAGTGATTCAGTTTTATATATCTATCTATATATTCTTTTCCATTATGCCTTATTACAGGATGTTGAATATAGTTCCTTGTGCTATATGATAAAGCCTTGTTTATCTATTTTATATACAGTAGTGTGTATCTGTTAATACAATGCTCTTAACCTGCCCCTCCTCCCACCCTTTCCCCTTTGGTCACCATAACTTTACTTTCTGTCTGTGAGTCTGTTTGGTAAGTAAATTCATTTGTATTTTTGTTTTAGATTTTTGAATTCATATGATCAGTGATATCATATGATATTTGTCTTTCTCCACCTTACTGCACTTAGGTCCATCCATGTTGCTGCAGATGGAATTATTTTATTCTTTTCTGTGGCTGAGGAATAATTCCACTGTATATACAGTGGCCGTGTCTTCTTCCTCCATTCATCTGTTGACGGGCACAGAGGCGGCTCCCGTGTCTTGGCTGTTGGAAAGAGCACTGCTCTGAACATTTGGGTATATGCTTCTTTTTGGATGAGCGTTCTCACCTTTCTGGCTATATGTCCAGGAGTGGGGTTGTTGAACAATATGGTAGCTTTGTTTTTAGGGTTTTTTAGGGAGCTCCCATAGTGTTTTCCATGGTGGCTGCACCAGTTTACATTCCCATCAACGATGCAGGAGGTTCCCTTTTCTCTACACCCTCTCTAGCGTTTGTCGTTTGTAGACTTTTTAACGATGACTATTCTGACTGGTGTGGGGTGATACCTCATTGTAGTTTTGATTTGCATTTCTCTAATAATTAGAGCATCTTTTCATGTAGCTATTGGCCATCTGTATATCTTCTTTGAAATGTCTAAGTTTTCTGTGCATTTTTTTATTAGTTTATTTGGGTTTTGGATATGAAATTGAATCAGCTGTTTGTATATTTTGGAAATTAAGCCCTTGTTGGTTGCATCATTTCCAAATATTTTCTGCCAGTCCATAGGCTGTCTTTTCATTTTGTTTATGGTTTCCTTTACTGTATAAAAGCTTTTCAGCTTGATTAAGTCCCATGTGTTTAGTTTGCTTTTCTTTCCTTTGCCTTGGGAGACTGGTCTAAGAACATATTGCTACAATTTCTGTCAAAAAGGTGTTGCCTGTGTAATCTTCCAGGAGTTTTGTGGTGTTGTGTCTTATATTTATGTCTTTAAGTCATGCTGAGTTTATCTTTTTTTTTTTTTTTAATTTTGGCCTCTTTTATTTGGTCTTTCACTTATTTATTTCCATCCATCTTTGTTCCTTGGCCTGCATGGGCCTCCCATCGCAGTGGCCACTCTCGTTGCAGAACACCGGCTCTGGGCACATGGGCTCCAGAGCACTGGCTCGCAATTAGACACACCGGTCTAGCCACTCCTTGGCACGTGGGATCTGCCCGTGCCAGGGATCGAACCGGTGCCCCTTGCACTGCAAGGCAGACTCTTTACCCACTGGACCACTGAGGAAGCCCTGAGTTTATCTTCTTTATGGATGGTGAGAGGGTGTGTTTTAACTACATTGATTTACATGAGGCTGTTCAGTTTTCCCAACACCACTTGATGAAGAGACTGCCTTTTCTCCGTTACATACTCTTGCCTCCTTTGTTGAAGAGTAATTGACTGTAGGTGTGGGGGTTTATTTCTGGGCTTTCTGTTCTGTTCCACTGAGCCACAGGTCTGTTATTGTGCTGATACCATACTGTTTTAATTATCGTAGCTTTGTAGTAATACAGACATCAATTTCTAGACAAAGGGCCCTCCAGCAAGAGCAGATACTCCTAAGAACAAGAAAATCAGCTAGCAAAGGGTGTTGAAAAACCTCCTAACAGGGAAAATAATCTTAAAAACCAAGGCCTAGAGAGTGAAAAATCTTTCTCTGAAATGAAAAGTTGGCTTTGACTATCAAGGAGCACAACGTGGGTTCCAAAGAATAAGCATTTCCCACATTGTGCCCCCTTAGAATCTGAGACGAAAAGGTAGCCCAAAAGGTAGAGTTCCTACACCAGAGAGATGGAGAACAATCCTAAAGAGACTAAATTACCTAGAATTGGGAAGATGAGGTTCCCTGCTATTGCCAGAAAGGGGAACGTTCACAACTAAGTTAGTTACAATGAATGTTTTAGAAATTATGTGTTGAAAATACATGTTTAAAACACAACACATGGAACAGAGGGGCACCGGGTCTTTCTAAGGTAATTGTCTTGAAGTTTGATTCTTAAGTGATAGAGAGGAGATGAAACCAAAAGCTTCCTCCAGCTGTGAGTCTGATCGCTGCTTCCTGGTGAGGACGCAATGGCACAGAAAGGCTAGTGCACTGCCTGAGGTCGGGGACCCGCTCTCTTACCGGCTCTTCCTGATGCCCACCTCCCCACGTGTGAGTTGGATGAATGAATTCTGAGTGAGTGAGTGAGACGATGAGGGGCTTCCCCAGAATAAGGACGGCGCGCCGACTGGGAATCAGAGCCTTAACCCCAGGGCGTCTCCGCAGGGAGGGGCGTTGGGGCCTCGCACCCCGCGCTTACCAGATGTCTCCGTGCTCGTCGTGGAAGGTGGCGTGGCCAGCGTTGTTGACGAGGGCCCGGATGCCCTTGTCTTCACTGTCTTCGAGGACGATGTACGTGAACGAGCCCTCTTGGGTACTGACGATGAGCATAGCCAGGCGTCCTGATGGATAGCTGCGAGATGGTTAAGGCGCAAGTAGTCCCTTGGGGGTCTCCAGTGGAAGGCGGAGCCCTGCGGAGGAGGCAGGCCCCCAGAAAACCCCCGCCCCTGCCCAGAATCACAGCCTCTCCAGGCACTGCCCGTGCCCCTGTGTGCCAGCGGATACTGTATCTGGCCTGATCCATCGGGAAAGAGGATTTGGAAGACAGTCTCATCGGGGTAGAGAATGATTTTTCCATCACCTTGTTGTATCTAGGCAGAAGAGAGAAGGCTGTGAAAAATGCACGGTGGCTGTTGTCCCAGATCAGAGCGCGGTGGTGTCACTGGAAGACTTGGCCTTCGTCCACTTACTCTCTGATGCCGGCATGCCAGCCCCCACCCCCGGCCCACAGCACCGCCACCTCGCTGGGGATTCCAGACGGGGACCTGCTCAGGTTTACCTGTGATGAGGAGGCTGAAATGGACGTGTGTGTGTGTGTGTGTGTGCATGTTTTAAATTATCATGGCAACCTAATGATTATTGGTTATATTAATTTCCTAGGACTACCACAGAGAAGTGCCCCAAGCTAGGCAATTTAAAATTGTAGACCTGGGGCGTCCCTGGGGGTCCAGTGGCTAACGAGTCTTCCTTGCAGTGCAAGGGGCACTGGTTCGATCCCTGGCAAGGGAGCATCCAACGTGCCGCGGAGCGGCTGGACCGATGTGTCCAATCACGAGCGAGCACTCTGGGGTGCATGCGCCCAGAGCTGGTGCTCAGCAACGAGAGGCCACTGCGATGGGAGGCCCACACAGGCCAAAGAACAAAGATGGATGCAAATAAATCAATAAAAAAAAAAAAACAAACAATAAAAGAGGCCAAAATTTAAAAAAAAAATGTTGTAGAACTGTATTCTTTCACAGCTGTGGAAGCCAGAAGTTTAAAATCAAGGGTGTCAGTTCTTTCCAGAAGCTCAGAGGTAGGGCCTGTTCGCTGCTCTCTCCTAGCTTTCAGCGCTGACCTGTGAGCGGCACGTGCTCCTGGTTGGTCTGACCCTCCTGGTGTCTCCGTGGCTTCACCTGGTTGTGGGGACACCCATCAGAGCGGGTCAGGGGCCCACGCTGCTCCAGAGTGACCTCATCTGAATCAGATCCATCCTTCACGACCAGTTTTCCAAATAATGTCACCATCTGAGGCACTGAGGTTTGTTTAAACATACCTTTTTTTTTTGAGGGAGCCTCAGTTTCACTGATAACAGTTGGTGTATACCAATGTCTTACCTCCGAATCTGTTTCAGTGAATTATGCTTTTCCGGGAAATTGCTTATGTTAATTTTCCGATTGTCCTGAGCTGTTGTGATACAATGTTTTTAAAAAAAACCCCTATGGTCTCCGAGTCAGGCTTCCCAGGTGGCTCAGTGTCAGGAATCTGTCTGCTAAAGCAGGAGTTGCCGGCTGGAGCCCTGGACTGGGAAGGTCCCTGGAGCAGGAAACGGCAGCCGGCTTCAGGGTTCTTACCAGGGAAATCCCACGAACGCGGGAGGCTGGTGGGGTGCAGCCCCGAGGGTCGCAAAGAGTTGGATACGACTGAGCACACACATCTCTTCATCACGTCCTTGTCTTCATTCTTTATAGTATTTATACCTTTTCTGTTTTGTTTTCCTGGATCAATAATGCCTGGAGATTTGCCTATTTTGCTAGTTTTTCAGCAACCTAGCTTTCTGATTTGCTTATTCTATTATTTCTTTGTTTTACAGTGTATCCGTTTTTGTTCCCAGTGTTACTGTCTACGTAGGTGTGCTTTCTATGGGTTTTCTATGCTAGTCTACACATTGTTCTTCTAATTCCTTGAGCTGCAGGTTGAGTTCATTGATTCCCTTCTTCTTCATGACTTTCCACCCGCTAAAGCAGTAACATTTGTCTCAAAATTTTAGCTCTTTCTGCCAAGTGTAGATACTGACTTTTCATTTCATTCTGAATATTTTTAAAATTTCCAGCATGATTTCCTCTTTGACACACAGGTTATTTAAAAGTGTGTTTTTGAATTTGCAAATATACGAGTTGCTTTTGGCTATGTTGTTATTACTTCTCATTAAAATCCACAGGGCTGGGACTTCGCTGGTGGTCCAGTGGTTAAGAATCCACCTTCCAATGCAGAGTGGGGATTTCATCCTTAGTTGGGGAACCAGGATCCCACATCCCTCGGGGCATCTAGGCAAGACCCAACACAGCCAAAAATTAATCAGTAAATATTTTAAAAAATCCACAGAGGTAGGTAAGAGAGCAGAGTCTCTATGATATCAGCTGCTGCTTCACCTTTGGCTGAGCTGGGTATTGCACGTGGGATCTAGATCCCTGACCAGGGGTCGAGCCCTGGCCCCCTGCATCAGGAGTGCGGAGTCTGAGCCACTGGACCACCAGGGACGTCCTCTTTAGTGTTTGCGAGGTGTTTCGGCCCAAAGTGTCGCCACTACTGTGGCTCTTTCCCTTGTGCCTGAGAAGGCGCTGTGTCCTCCAGTGGCCCTGGGCCCGTCAGGCATCCCAGCGGAGGCCTGGAGCAGGAAACGGCAGCCGGCTTCAGGGTTCTTACCAGGGAAATCCCACGAACGCGGGAGGCTGGTGGGGTGCAGCCCCGAGGGTCGCAAAGAGTTGGATACGACTGAGCACACACATCTCTTCATCACGTCCTTGTCTTCATTCTTTATAGTATTTATACCTTTTCTGTTTTGTTTTCCTGGATCAATAATGCCTGGAGATTTGCCTATTTTGCTAGTTTTTCAGCAACCTAGCTTTCTGATTTGCTTATTCTATTATTTCTTTGTTTTACAGTGTATCCGTTTTTGTTCCCAGTGTTACTGTCTACGTAGGTGTGCTTTCTATGGGTTTTCTATGCTAGTCTACACATTGTTCTTCTAATTCCTTGAGCTGCAGGTTGAGTTCATTGATTCCCTTCTTCTTCATGACTTTCCACCCGCTAAAGCAGTAACATTTGTCTCAAAATTTTAGCTCTTTCTGCCAAGTGTAGATACTGACTTTTCATTTCATTCTGAATATTTTTAAAATTTCCAGCATGATTTCCTCTTTGACACACAGGTTATTTAAAAGTGTTTTTTTGAATTTGCAAATATCGAGTTGCTTTTGGCTATGTTGTTATTACTTCTCATTAAAATCCACAGGGCTGGGACTTCGCTGGTGGTCCAGTGGTTAAGAATCCACCTTCCAATGCAGAGTGGGGATTTCATCCTTAGTTGGGGAACCAGGATCCCACATCCCTCGGGGCATCTAGGCAAGACCCAACACAGCCAAAAATTAATCAGTAAATATTTTAAAAAATCCACAGAGGTAGGTAAGAGAGCAGAGTCTCTATGATATCAGCTGCTGCTTCACCTTTGGCTGAGCTGGGTATTGCACGTGGGATCTAGATCCCTGACCAGGGGTCGAGCCCTGGCCCCCTGCATCAGGAGTGCGGAGTCTGAGCCACTGGACCACCAGGGACGTCCTCTTTAGTGTTTGCGAGGTGTTTTACGGCCCAAAGTGTCGCCACTACTGTGGCTCTTTCCCTTGTGCCTGAGAAGGCGCTGTGTCCTCCAGTGGCCCTGGGCCCCGTCAGGCATCCCAGCGGAGGCCTCTGGGTGTTCAGGACAGGTCCCCTGCTTCCCACACTGCACTCTCACCCTTCTCGAGTTTCAGTTTCTTTCTGGTACTGCTCCCTTCCTTTCTGTTTTTTTTAACTTTTATTTATTTTTGCTGTGCTGGGTCTTTGTTGATGTGTGGGTTTAGCTGCTCTGTGGTATATGGGATCTTTCAGGATCCGGGATTGAACCTGCGTCTCCTGCATTGGCAGATGGGTTCTTATCCACTGAGCCACAAGGGAAGCCCCCCTCCCTCCCTTACTTTCTTACACACCCTTACATGTGTGTATGTGTGCTCCGTCGCGCCCCACTCTTTGTGACCCCGTGGAGCCCGCCAGGCTCTTCTGTGCCTGAGTTTTCCAGGCTACCCACAGACTACTGAAGTGGTCACCCGTGCCTTCTCCAATGCACGCTTACATACTCTGAATTTAAATACTATACACTTATACTCTGCATGAAGATACTATATACATTTAAAGGATGTTTTTTTATGTTTCATCTAAGGTTCCCAGCTGTTTACAGCAGGGTGTGTTTTCAGGTTGTCCTGTACCCTGCGTTACTCTAACTAGGTATCCCATCAGGGAATCATCACTCAAGACAGCTCCCAGCTCAAGGCCGACATCTGGGCAGTGCAGCAGAGAGGTGCCTCTGGCCGAGGCGCCGCTGCGGGCTCTGCAGGGCGTGGCCTTCGGTGGCCAGGAAGGGCTCCACCCGGCGACACTGATGATCCTGTAACTGGCTGGCCCACACCCCGCGCTGCGCTCACCGCGGGGCTTCCGCTACGCTCGTCCCCGGTGGAGAGTCTGTCCACTAGGCGGCGCTGGTGGCAAAGAAGCCGCTGGCCAACCGCAGGAGACGCCAGAGACGCCGGTTTGATCCCTGGGCTGGGAAGCTCCGCCTGGAATAAGACATGGCAGCCCACTCCAGGATTCTTTCCCTGGAAACCCCATGGACAGAGGAGCCTGGGGTCACAAAGAGGCAGACACGACTGAGCGACCTACACAAGGCTGTCCAGGAAGAGGGGAGCCGTACTCCCTCCTCTCGGCCCGCAGCCCGCAGGCTCGTCCCTGGAAACGCCGCGCCGCTAAGCTCCCAGCCGCCGCACATTTACTCTGCAAATCACTGCTCTCTTTTTTTAACCTAAAAAAAACCACTTTATAAGGGCATCGCTGGTTGGTTTTTTCCTGATAGCCCGTAAGAAGGTTCTAGATTTTGTTCACGGGAGAGGATTTTCTACTTTAGGTTTTATTTTCAAGAGCCACCTGAAAGCCAGAATTTCTTGAGACGCTTTTTTCTCGTCACATGCACTTGTCGTGGAGTGACATTTTCCTACTGACAAGAAGCTCACGGGCAAAGGACAACCTCTTGACACTGAGGCAGAGTGGTTCCATTTTCCCTCACTGGGAAATATATCACAAGCAGTGTATCTCAGAGACCACATCTCATCACTCTGTGCTTGAGGAAACAATATGAGGCTAAGAACTCCAAGTTAAGAGGGAAGAGACTGACTCTGGCCTTCCTTCCATTCTACCAGAGAGAAACCAGCGCCTTCTAGGCAGGATCCAGAGCTACGAGACAGCGACCACCTTTGGTACTATATACATTTAAAGGATGTTTTTATGTTTCATCTAAGGCCCTGTTTACAGCAGGGTGTGTTTTCAGGTTGTCCTGTACCCTGCGTTACTCTAACTAGGTATCCCATCAGGGAATCATCACTCAAGACAGCTCCCAGCTCAAGGCCGACATCTGGGCAGTGCAGCAGAGAGGTGCCTCTGGCCGAGGCGCCGCTGCGGGCTCTGCAGGGCGTGGCCTTCGGTGGCCAGGAAGGGCTCCACCCGGCGACACTGATGATCCTGTAACTGGCTGGCCCACACCCCGCGCTGCGCTCACCGCGGGGCTTCCGCTACGCTCGTCCCCGGTGGAGAGTCTGTCCACTAGGCGGCGCTGGTGGCAAAGAAGCCGCTGGCCAACCGCAGGAGACGCCAGAGACGCCGGTTTGATCCCTGGGCTGGGAAGCTCCGCCTGGAATAAGACATGGCAGCCCACTCCAGGATTCTTTCCCTGGAAACCCCATGGACAGAGGAGCCTGGGGTCACAAAGAGGCAGACACGACTGAGCGACCTACACAAGGCTGTCCAGGAAGAGGGGAGCCGTACTCCCTCCTCTCGGCCCGCAGCCCGCAGGCTCGTCCCTGGAAACGCCGCGCCGCTAAGCTCCCAGCCGCCGCACATTTACTCTGCAAATCACTGCTCTCTTTTTTTAACCTAAAAAAAACCACTTTATAAGGGCATCGCTGGTTGGTTTTTTCCTGATAGCCCGTAAGAAGGTTCTAGATTTTGTTCACGGGAGAGGATTTTCTACTTTAGGTTTTATTTTCAAGAGCCACCTGAAAGCCAGAATTTCTTGAGACGCTTTTTTCTCGTCACATGCACTTGTCGTGGAGTGACATTTTCCTACTGACAAGAAGCTCACGGGCAAAGGACAACCTCTTGACACTGAGGCAGAGTGGTTCCATTTTCCCTCACTGGGAAATATATCACAAGCAGTGTATCTCAGAGACCACATCTCATCACTCTGTGCTTGAGGAAACAATATGAGGCTAAGAACTCCAAGTTAAGAGGGAAGAGACTGACTCTGGCCTTCCTTCCATTCTACCAGAGAGAAACCAGCGCCTTCTAGGCAGGATCCAGAGCTACGAGACAGCGACCACCTGTCTGTGTGTCTGTGAGCTCCCCGCTCCTGTCTGTCTGGGGCCTTTCCTTGACAGTCCTGGAGAAGCGGGCCCCTCACCGCCGGGCTGGAGTTTGCCTGAACACCTGCTCACACTTACAAAACAGGGCTGCCTGACTCAGCAGACCACTTGGAAGTTATCACCCATTTAGAAAACCAGTAAACAGCCAAATGTTGCGCTCCTCATGGACCTTTAGGGGCAGTCTTATGCAAGTCATGGCTTAGGAAGGAGTCTTAGCTTAGAGATCTTGGGAGACACTTCCCTTGGCTGCAGGTAAGATTTTTTTTTTTAAAGGCTTTATTTTTAGCTCTTCTGGGTTTTCACTGTTGCCACAGGGTCTTCTCTAGTTGCAGCGAATGGGGAATATTCTCTAGTTGAAGTGAGCAGGCTTCTTGTTGCGGTGACTTGTTGTGGAACTCGGGCTCTAGGGCACACGAGCTTCAGTAGTTGTGGCCCATGGGCTCCATAGTTGCGGCTCCGAGGCTCTAGAGCTCAGGCTCCATGGTTGTGGCTCACAGCTTAGTTGCTCCTCAGCATGTGGGATCTTCCCAGATCAGGGATCGAACCTGTGTCTCTTGCATTGGCAGGCGAGCTCTATCACTGAGCTACCAGGGAAACCCTAGGTAAGACTTTTAAGATTGGTTGGGACACAGATGATCCAGAAACAAAAGCTCCTGCGGCATTCTAACGTGCCCTGACCTGGCGTTCCAGAGTCGACAGCGGAGCTCCCACCTGTTGCTGATGACTGTGTCCCAGCTGATGAGCCCATGTGAATCCAACCTGGTATTTCCAAGTTTCTCCCAAGAGCTTACATGAGGTGATTTTCCATACGCTAAAACTTGACACTGAGGCAGAGTGGTTCCATTTTCCCTCACTGGGAAATATATCACAAGCAGTGTATCTCAGAGACCACATCTCATCACTCTGTGCTTGAGGAAACAATATGAGGCTAAGAACTCCAAGTTAAGAGGGAAGAGACTGACTCTGGCCTTCCTTCCATTCTACCAGAGAGAAACCAGCGCCTTCTAGGCAGGATCCAGAGCTACGAGACAGCGACCACCTGTCTGTGTGTCTGTGAGCTCCCCGCTCCTGTCTGTCTGGGGCCTTTCCTTGACAGTCCTGGAGAAGCGGGCCCCTCACCGCCGGGCTGGAGTTTGCCTGAACACCTGCTCACACTTACAAAACAGGGCTGCCTGACTCAGCAGACCACTTGGAAGTTATCACCCATTTAGAAAACCAGTAAACAGCCAAATGTTGCGCTCCTCATGGACCTTTAGGGGCAGTCTTATGCAAGTCATGGCTTAGGAAGGAGTCTTAGCTTAGAGATCTTGGGGAGACACTTCTCCTTGGCTGCAGGTAAGATTTTTTTTTTTTTTAAAGGCTTTATTTTTAGCTCTTCTGGGTTTTCACTGTTGCCACAGGGTCTTCTCTAGTTGCAGCGAATGGGGAATATTCTCTAGTTGAAGTGAGCAGGCTTCTTGTTGCGGTGACTTGTTGTGGAACTCGGGCTCTAGGGCACACGAGCTTCAGTAGTTGTGGCCCATGGGCTCCATAGTTGCGGCTCCGAGGCTCTAGAGCTCAGGCTCCATGGTTGTGGCTCACAGCTTAGTTGCTCCTCAGCATGTGGGATCTTCCCAGATCAGGGATCGAACCTGTGTCTCTTGCATTGGCAGGCGAGCTCTATCACTGAGCTACCAGGGAAACCCTAGGTAAGACTTTTAAGATTGGTTGGGACACAGATGATCCAGAAACAAAAGCTCCTGCGGCATTCTAACGTGCCCTGACCTGGCGTTCCAGAGTCGACAGCGGAGCTCCCACCTGTTGCTGATGACTGTGTCCCAGCTGATGAGCCCATGTGAATCCAATCAACGTGTTTCCCTCTTAGTTCTTTCATTTCCAAGATGGTTTTCTCCCGGCGCGGCCAAAGCTGCAGAAACCTTGCCTGGTTTGTTTCCCCACAGCGTGGGCTGCCATTTCCTCCTCCAGTGACACCCCGACTCCCCGCTCATTCCTGTGTCCGCAAGAATGCTGACTGTCTCGCTGACCTCCCTTCACACGCGGGCCCAAGAGCCGAAGGCGTGTTGAACCTCCCGTCCTCCGAGGCCGGAAGCGTCCACACCTTGCTCGACAGCGTCGGTTTCTGGGTCTCTTCCCCTTTGGCCACTAGTGAATCCACCCTCGTGACTTTAAGAGGTGTGTTTTTCTTCTCAGTGCAGACTGGTTCCGTTTTCCTCTGGACACACCGCAGGGGTGAGCTTCCCAGCCCTCCGGCAGCTGGGTGGGGTCCCGTGACTTGTTTTGGTGCAGGGTGTGTCAGTCCCTTCCTGCCCATGTAGTTGCACACAGAGAACGCCAGGATGGTGGGGACCGTGCTGAAAGAGCCAGGATCCCCGGGAGCCAGCCTCGAGGAGAGCCCCTCGAGAGCGACGAGACCCACCTCAGATGAGACGCCAGCAAGAAACATGCGCCTGGTTGCTAAGCCTCTCAGCTTGGGGATCGTTTGTTTCAGCTGGTGAGGAGCATTGCCCTGACTCAGACACAGCCTCTGCGTCCTTGAGGCCGTCCTGTTTGTTTCTCTGGGTCTCAGCTGCTTCATCTGTTAAGTGAAGATAATAATACCATACTTATGCCACAGAATTGTTGGGAAAAGCCAAGTTCACGATTATATGTAGAGGTGCTGTGTAACTTGCAGGATGTTACATGAATGTTAGTTTCCATTAGTCGCCTGTGTTCTCCAATTTAGTTAGTGGTGTGTGTGTGTGTCACTTGGTCATGTCTGACTTCTTGTGACCCCGTGGACTGTAGCTCTCCAGGCTCCTCTGTCTGTGGGATTCTCCAGGCAAGAAGACTGCGTGATAACATAACTTTTCTTCTTCGTTAGTGATAACATAGCTTTGAGCTCCCACCTGTTGCTGATGACTGTGTCCCAGCTGATGAGCCCATGTGAATCCAATCAACGTGTTTCCCTCTTAGTTCTTTCATTTCCAAGATGGTTTTCTCCCGGCGCGGCCAAAGCTGCAGAAACCTTGCCTGGTTTGTTTCCCCACAGCGTGGGCTGCCATTTCCTCCTCCAGTGACACCCCGACTCCCCGCTCATTCCTGTGTCCGCAAGAATGCTGACTGTCTCGCTGACCTCCCTTCACACGCGGGCCCAAGAGCCGAAGGCGTGTTGAACCTCCCGTCCTCCGAGGCCGGAAGCGTCCACACCTTGCTCGACAGCGTCGGTTTCTGGGTCTCTTCCCCTTTGGCCACTAGTGAATCCACCCTCGTGACTTTAAGAGGTGTGTTTTTCTTCTCAGTGCAGACTGGTTCCGTTTTCCTCTGGACACACCGCAGGGGTGAGCTTCCCAGCCCTCCGGCAGCTGGGTGGGGTCCCGTGACTTGTTTTGGTGCAGGGTGTGTCAGTCCCTTCCTGCCCATGTAGTTGCACACAGAGAACGCCAGGATGGTGGGGACCGTGC
Organism: Tragulus kanchil; assembly: GCA_022376925.1. Lineage (NCBI taxonomy): Eukaryota > Metazoa > Chordata > Mammalia > Artiodactyla > Tragulidae > Tragulus > Tragulus kanchil. The sequence goes on from JAIOJX010000003.1 coordinate 96,506,689, forward strand.
TGAAAGAGCCAGGATCCCCGGGAGCCAGCCTCGAGGAGAGCCCCTCGAGAGCGACGAGACCCACCTCAGATGAGACGCCAGCAAGAAACATGCGCCTGGTTGCTAAGCCTCTCAGCTTGGGGATCGTTTGTTTCAGCTGGTGAGGAGCATTGCCCTGACTCAGACACAGCCTCTGCGTCCTTGAGGCCGTCCTGTTTGTTTCTCTGGGTCTCAGCTGCTTCATCTGTTAAGTGAAGATAATAATACCATACTTATGCCACAGAATTGTTGGGAAAAGCCAAGTTCACGATTATATGTAGAGGTGCTGTGTAACTTGCAGGATGTTACATGAATGTTAGTTTCCATTAGTCGCCTGTGTTCTCCAATTTAGTTAGTGGTGTGTGTGTGTGTGTCACTTGGTCATGTCTGACTTCTTGTGACCCCGTGGACTGTAGCTCTCCAGGCTCCTCTGTCTGTGGGATTCTCCAGGCAAGAAGACTGGCGTGATAACATAACTTTTCTTCTTCGTTAGTGATAACATAGCTTTTATTCTTTGCAGTTGCTCAGGCCAGTATTCTTAGATTCATCCTTCTGTCTTCTCTTTCTCTCACACCCTTAGCTTCAGTTCAACAGGAAGCCCTTTTGCTTTCTCCTTCAAAAATATGTGCAGTGTGACAGCTGCTCACCACCGTTCTCACCACCATGGGAGGCAGGAACACGGGCTGGGTGGCCATTGCCTTCTCCGCGCCTACAGTAATACCTGGCCCCCAACTGAACTTTCTGCCTTTACTCTTGCCCCCGAGAGCCTGTTCCCCATACAGCGGCTAGAAGGACTCTTCTAGAGCATAAGCCAACGCTCCTTCCCTGCGCTAGCCCCTCCGGTGGTGTCACGGCGTCCTCTGGAAGAAACCGTGACCCACGGGCTCTGCCTGCTGTGGACACTCGAGCTCATCCCCATCCCTTTCCCACTTGCTCACAGCCGGGCTCGAGGCAAAGCCCTCGGGGCCTCTGCACTTGTGAGCGCTGCCTAGGTCATTCCTTCTCCACGTCTCTGATGCTCGCGTCCTCTTTTCATGCCTGCCTAGGCTCAGGTGGCACTTCCCGGATTGCACTGAAAGTACGACAGCGACTCCTTTCCTGGTCCAGCGTCTCCAGAGCCCCGGCACCACCTTCCTTCCCATGGCTCCTCGCGACACCTGCCTTGGCACTGAGCATTGTGCACTGACTGTCTGCTCAACTGAAACATAGGGTCACGGGTGGAGGACCTTCGTTTGTTCACCCTTGTAGCCCAACGCCTAGAAGAGGGCCTTGGGCGTTGTCAGATCTCAGTAGATATGTACAGCAGGCAGAAAGTCTGTCACATCCTCCTAATCCCGCTTCGGTGCCACCTTTTACAGCTCTGGACCTGACTACCAGCTCGCTCGGGGGTATTGTTTTCATGTGTGGCTTTATGAAAAGTGAAAGTCAAGTCACTGAGTCATGTCCGACACGTTGCGATCCCCATAGACGAGCCATGGGATTCTCCAGGCAGGAATCCTGGAGTGGGGGGCCTCTCCATTCTCCAGGGGGTCTTCCCGACCCAGAGACTGAACCCAGGTCTCGCTCATTGCAGGCAGCTTCTTTACCATCTGAGCCACCAGAGAAGCCTAAGAATCCTGGAGTGGGTAGCCTGTCCATTTTCCAGGGGACCTTCCCGACCTAGGAATTGCACCGGGGTCTCCTGCATTGCACGTGGATTCTTGGCTTTATTGTGTCCATCTTTATAAATATACCATGTGATTGACTTTTATAGATAGGCTCTATTTTTTAGAGTAGGTCGAAACAAAATGGCATAGAAAATACCAAGATTTCCCCTAAATCCCCTGTACCCCGCCCCGCATGCACAACCTCCTCCACTATCAGTATCCTGCACCATGGTGCACATTTACACAGAGTCTACACGGCATGTCGCCCTTACCCAAAGTCTGTAGGTTACCCTGGGGCTGTCTCCTGACAGTCTCCATTCTGTGCGTTTACACCAATGCATGAAGACAGCTGGGCTTCCCTGGTGGCTCGGCTATAAAGCATCCGCCTGCAGTGCAGAGGACGAGTACCGTCCCTGGGCTGGGAAGATGCCCTGGAGGAGGAAATGGCAGCCCACCCCAGTCGTCTTGCCTGGAGACTCCCACGGACAGAGGAGCCTGGTGGGCTATGGTCCGCGGGGTCACAAGAGTCAGACACAACTGAGCGACTAAGCAGCCACCACCACGATAATGAGATAAGTCCGCGTTACCACACAAGACAACATTGCCCTAGGAATCCTTGTGTTCTCCTGCTCATCTCCTCCCGAAGGCCTGCCCACCACTGGTCTGTCTCCTGCCTCTGTCGTTTTGCCTTGCCCGTAATGTCATATAATTGGAATCATACAGTATGTAGCCTTTTCAGACTGGCTTCCTCAACTTCGTCATACAAATGTAAATTTCCTCCATGTCTTTTCATGGATCAATAGCTCATTTCTTTCCTTTTTTTTTTTTTTTTGGCCACTTCTGTTGATCTTTCATTCATTTATCTTTGTTCTTCCAGGGAGCCATGTGTGGTGGCCATCGTGGTGGCCTCTCCTGTAGCAGAGCACCGGCTCGCTCGGGGTATTGTTTTCATGTGTGGCTTTATGAAAAGTGAAATCAAGTCACTGAGTCATGTCCGACACGTTGCGATCCCCATAGACGAGCCTTGGGATTCTCCAGGCAGGAATCCTGGAGCGGGGGGCCTCTCCATTCTCCAGGGGGTCTTCCCGACCCAGAGACTGAACCCAGGTCTCGCTCATTGCAGGCAGCTTCTTTACCATCTGAGCCACCAGAGAAGCCTAAGAATCCTGGAGTGGGTAGCCTGTCCATTTTCCAGGGGACCTTCCCGACCTAGGAATTGCACCGGGGTCTCCTGCATTGCACGTGGATTCTTGGCTTTATTGTGTCCATCTTTATAAATATACCATGTGATTGACTTTTATAGATAGGCTCTATTTTTTAGAGTAGGTCGAAACAAAATGGCATAGAAAATACCAAGATTTCCCCTAAATCCCCTGTACCCCGCCCCGCATGCACAACCTCCTCCACTATCAGTATCCTGCACCATGGTGCACATTTACACAGAGTCTACACGGCATGTCGCCCTTACCCAAAGTCTGTAGGTTACCCTGGGGCTGTCTCCTGACAGTCTCCATTCTGTGCGTTTACACCAATGCATGAAGACAGCTGGGCTTCCCTGGTGGCTCGGCTATAAAGCATCCGCCTGCAGTGCAGAGGACGAGTACCGTCCCTGGGCTGGGAAGATGCCCTGGAGGAGGAAATGGCAGCCCACCCCAGTCGTCTTGCCTGGAGACTCCCACGGACAGAGGAGCCTGGTGGGCTATGGTCCGCGGGGTCACAAGAGTCAGACACAACTGAGCGACTAAGCAGCCACCACCACGATAATGAGATAAGTCCGCGTTACCACACAAGACAACATTGCCCTAGGAATCCTTGTGTTCTCCTGCTCATCTCCTCCCGAAGGCCTGCCCACCACTGGTCTGTCTCCTGCCTCTGTCGTTTTGCCTTGCCCGTAATGTCATATAATTGGAATCATACAGTATGTAGCCTTTTCAGACTGGCTTCCTCAACTTCGTCATACAAATGTAAATTTCCTCCATGTCTTTTCATGGATCAATAGCTCATTTCTTTCCTTTTTTTTTTTTTTTTGGCCACTTCTGTTGATCTTTCATTCATTTATCTTTGTTCTTCCAGGGAGCCATGTGTGGTGGCCATCGTGGTGGCCTCTCCTGTAGCAGAGCACCGGCTCCGGGCGCATGCGCTCCAGAGCTCCAGTTCAGTAATTGGACACATGGGTCCAGCCGCTCCGCGGCACGTGGGATCTTCCCAGGCCAGGGCTCGAACCGGCACCCCTTGCACTGCAAGGCGGTGTCCTTACCCACTTGGCCACCAGGGGAAGCCCTGTTTTTTGATACAGATTTAACATTTGTTTGGGGAGGGACTTACATATTACATATTTCCTTTCCCCTGCTCCCCACCCCATCCAGCTGCTTGAGGTAGGTCCTGCAAAGAGGAGAGTCTTCATGCCAGTGACCGCCTAGTGAAAGTCCTGGACCATCTGTGTGACAAACCACACACGCAGGTGTGCCCCAGTGGGACATGTTTTTCTGGTTTGTGTTCACATTGTGCATTCGTCCTGACGGCTCCCTGAGCATGTGTGTACGTCCCACCTGAACCACCGGCCCTCCCCTCCCCCCACCAAACAAACAAACAGAAACTGCACAGAATACAAGCACCAAGGCACGGCCGTTTACCTTGTTGTCGATCCTCTCCGTCTCTATTTCTACCATCTTCCTCCGGTGACCCCGACCCGCGGTTTTGACTTCTTCCTCGGGCTCCTTCTCCTCCTCGTCTTGTAGATCAGATAGGTACAAAGTACGTGTGTTCCCTGACAGCCTTTGGCTGAATAAGTCTGGTAGAAAAGAGAAAGAAAATCTAGATTGAGTTCTCTCAAGTCACCCAAAGAGAGCCTGAGGATGTGGGAGAGCGGCCCTATTTCCCCAAGGGCTCTCGTTTGTTTCTCATTCATTCTTTCATTGCACACCTGTTTATTAAGGGCCTGGGATGTGCCCGCTCAGGGCCAGACGCCCGGCATCACGGTGAGCACCCCCCAGTCCAGAGCCAGAGACACCAGGGGTGACACCCCAGCCACGCCCCCGCAACGAGGAGGGCTGTGGACTCTGTTAATTTTAAAAACAGGCTGAAGTGGGAGTCATAAAAAGGAAACGTACCTTAAGCAGGCTATTTTAACTTAAAACATAAATGTGTACTAACACTCTTTTAACATTTTATTTTTATTTTGGCCACCCTTATTGGTTTTTATTTATTTATTGTCATCCATCTTTGTTCTTTGGCCTGTGTGGGCCTCCCATCGCAGTGGCCTCTCTCGTTGCAGAGCACCAGATCTGGGCGCATGCGCCCCAGAGCACTAGCTCCTAATTGGACACACCGGTCCAGCCGCTCTGCAGCATGTGGGATCTTCCCGTGCCAGGGATCGAACTAGTGCCCCTTGCAGTGCAAGGTGGACTCTACCCAGTGGACCACCAGGGAAGCCCTAAAATTTTATTTTTAATTGGAGGATATTGCCTTCTAGTGTTGTGTTAGTTTCTGCTTTACATCAACGCGGATCAGCTGTGAGTGTTCATATATCCCCTTCCTCTTGAGCCTCCCTCCCACCCCCATCCCACCCCTCCAGGCCATCTCAGAGCACTGAGTTGAGCTCCCCGTGCTGGATAGCAGGTTGCCAGTAACTGTGTTACACATGATAGCTGACACATCTTTTTTCTTTTTCTTCTATTTTGCTTTTTTGCTTTTACAGAGTTTTGTAGTTTACAGATATGCATAATCCCAGATCAGTCATATGTATACCCCACCCCCCATCCCAGCCCTCCAGGCTGCGGCATAGCCCCCATGTGAGAGCCCTTAACCCACAGCGCATTGACAGTAGTTACCTCTTTTACATACGCTAGTATAGGGCTCCATGGTGCTCTGTCCACATCTCTCACCCACTCTTCCCTCTCCCCAGCGTCCGTAAGTCTTTCTGACTGTCACACGGTTTACAGGGCAGGGCTCTGTGAAGCTGAGGATGGTGGGGGGGAGCGGCCCTATTTCCCCAAGGGCTCTCGTTTGTTTCTCATTCATTCTTTCATTGCACACCTGTTTATTAAGGGCCTGGGATGTGCCCGCTCAGGGCCAGACGCCCGGCATCACGGTGAGCACCCCCCAGTCCAGAGCCAGAGACACCAGGGGTGACACCCCAGCCACGCCCCCGCAACGAGGAGGGCTGTGGACTCTGTTAATTTTAAAAACAGGCTGAAGTGGGAGTCATAAAAAGGAAACGTACCTTAAGCAGGCTATTTTAACTTAAAACATAAATGTGTACTAACACTCTTTTAACATTTTATTTTTATTTTGGCCACCCTTATTGGTTTTTATTTATTTATTGTCATCCATCTTTGTTCTTTGGCCTGTGTGGGCCTCCCATCGCAGTGGCCTCTCTCGTTGCAGAGCACCAGATCTGGGCGCATGCGCCCCAGAGCACTAGCTCCTAATTGGACACACCGGTCCAGCCGCTCTGCAGCATGTGGGATCTTCCCGTGCCAGGGATCGAACTAGTGCCCCTTGCAGTGCAAGGTGGACTCTACCCAGTGGACCACCAGGGAAGCCCTAAAATTTTATTTTTAATTGGAGGATATTGCCTTCTAGTGTTGTGTTAGTTTCTGCTTTACATCAACGCGGATCAGCTGTGAGTGTTCATATATCCCCTTCCTCTTGAGCCTCCCTCCCACCCCCATCCCACCCCTCCAGGCCATCTCAGAGCACTGAGTTGAGCTCCCCGTGCTGGATAGCAGGTTGCCAGTAACTGTGTTACACATGATAGCTGACACATCTTTTTTCTTTTTCTTCTATTTTGCTTTTTTGCTTTTACAGAGTTTTGTAGTTTACAGATATGCATAATCCCAGATCAGTCATATGTATACCCCACCCCCCATCCCAGCCCTCCAGGCTGCGGCATAGCCCCCATGTGAGAGCCCTTAACCCACAGCGCATTGACAGTAGTTACCTCTTTTACATACGCTAGTATAGGGCTCCATGGTGCTCTGTCCACATCTCTCACCCACTCTTCCCTCTCCCCAGCGTCCGTAAGTCTTTCTGACTGTCACACGGTTTACAGGGGCAGGGCTCTGTGATCAGTCTTGCTCAAACCTCATTCATAATTTATTATTTATAACTTGCAGTTTGGGCCATTTTTACATAATGTGAGCGCAGAATTGTAGGTTTAAAAAACAATTCTGGGGGCTTCCCTGGTGGTCCAGTGGGTAAGGACACTGCCTTGCGGTGTAAGGGGCGCCGGTTCGATCCCTGGCCTGGGAGGATCCCACGTGCCGCGGAGTGGCTGGACCGATGTGTCCAATTACCGAGCCAGAGCTCTGGAGCGCGTGCGCCCAGGGCTGGTGCTCTGTAATGAGAGAGGCCACTGCAGTGGGAGGCTCACACGGGCCAAAAAACAAAGATGGATGAAAATAAATAAAAAAATAAAAGCGGTCAAAAAAAAAAAATTCTGTATCTCCCCCAATCCTGTGAGTATGGTTGGTGCGTGCCTAGTGCTAAGTCGTATTCTAAGTTACTTTCTTATTGAGTCTTCTTAAAAGCATTCCTCTTAGTTTTCACAGCAGCAACAAGCTTCTTTTTATCCTCATTTTGGTCCATTTTTATGACTATTGAAGTCTGGAGTAGACTAGCAAGGACCACCGGGGAACGATTCCGGCTCCGGGACGCCTCCCGGAGGTCCGACCGCCTGGGGGCGTCGCGGCGGGAGGCGCGGGTCGGGGTCGCCAGGATGCCCTTCCTGCGAGGGGCCGGTTCGCTCCGCCCTTGGCTTTGGGGGAGGTCAGTTACGAGAGCTTGGTGGTTCCGCCACGGGGGTCCACACGTCGCTGGAGGAGGTCCTTCCTGGAGAGGACGCGACCCATGCTGTCGACCAGGGAGCGGGACGTGGCGGGGAAGGCGCCGCCTGGTCCCTGTGCTTGGGATCTTGGAACGTCCGTTCTGCCCGCGGTTCCCGAAGTGGGGATCCTTTTCAAAGACGCAGCCTTTCGGCACTTTGTGGAGCCCATCAGGAAGTGCCTGAAGCCAGGTAAGTCCTCCCTTTAAACTTTAAAATTCCCGGAGGCCGGGTGGAAAGGTGCACGTCTGGCTCCGCCGGGTACCTGCGCGCGTTCCCCGTGAGCTCTCTGACTGTGAGTCCGCTTCCGTAGTAAACCTGCCACCTGCCAGCGCGGAGCGCACGGCCTCTCTTCGTCCTTTGCTTGCTCTCTGCTTGTTGCTGTTCAGTCGCTCAGTCGCGTCCAGTTCTCTGCAGCCCGATGGACGGCAGCACGCCAGGCATCCCTGGCCTCCACCATCTCCCAGAGTTTGTTTGCTCAGACTCACATCATTGACCGTAGATGCGGTCTTACGGTGGCTGATGTCCGCTTTGACCCAGGGAGCTAAGAGGGTCGGCGCACAGAGGGGCGGCTGCCAGGAGAGCTCCCAGGGACCCCATCCAGGCCTGGAGGCTGAGCGCACTCAGCCCGAGGGGACGTGGGCTCTAGTTGCCAGGCGGGATTCCTAGCCTGAGTGCTGCGTCGTGGAAGGCTTGCGTGAGACGGGCCTAGCAATGATGGCGATTCAGGAGGGACCGGCAGAGCTGGCTCATTCCTTTACTCGCCCACACAGGAAATACCTTTTCTGTCCACACGTGCGGAAAACAGACCCGGGTGTTGAGGGGGCACAGTCCCTGCTGCCCGTTCTACGAAAGGAAGTGGACAGTAAACAGATGAACACCTGGCAAGGCATGCCGTGAAGAAGCAGTTCAACAGCTGAGAAGAATGGACGATGATTGTGCGTGTGTGTGCACACGTGGGTGCTGGCTTGTAGAGGGTCGCCCAGGAAACGGCTTCTGAGGAGGTGACTTTTAAGCAGAGACCTGCATAAAGTGAGGGAACGAGTCACAGGATATTGGGGTGCCGAGTGCTCAGGCAGCGGGCGGCACGTCCAAAGGCCCTGCAGCAGGCTGGCCCACTCCTGTGAGGAAGACCAGAGAAGCCAGTGCGTCTGAAATGGACAGAGGGAGGGCTTTCTAAGTCCTCTGGGGGAAAGGCCATGGAGGGCCAGGGAAGACTGTGGAAAGGATATCGCGGGAAAGAAGTTGGAGAAAGGACTGAGGGAGGAACGAATGGCAGCCAGGGACCCCGGGGGGAGGCGGGGGTCTGAGGGGGTGCCCGTGACGAGGGAGGCGTGGGGAACGGGGGTGGGGTGAGGAGGACACGGCCGTTCCGTGAGCTCTCTGACTGTGAGTCCGCTTCCGTAGTAAACCTGCCACCTGCCAGCGCGGAGCGCACGGCCTCTCTTCGTCCTTTGCTTGCTCTCTGCTTGTTGCTGTTCAGTCGCTCAGTCGCGTCCAGTTCTCTGCAGCCCGATGGACGGCAGCACGCCAGGCATCCCTGGCCTCCACCATCTCCCAGAGTTTGTTTGCTCAGACTCACATCATTGACCGTAGATGCGGTCTTACGGTGGCTGATGTCCGCTTTGACCCAGGGAGCTAAGAGGGTCGGCGCACAGAGGGGCGGCTGCCAGGAGAGCTCCCAGGGACCCCATCCAGGCCTGGAGGCTGAGCGCACTCAGCCCGAGGGACGTGGGCTCTAGTTGCCAGGCGGGATTCCTAGCCTGAGTGCTGCGTCGTGGAAGGCTTGCGTGAGACGGGCCTAGCAATGATGGCGATTCAGGAGGGACCGGCAGAGCTGGCTCATTCCTTTACTCGCCCACACAGGAAATACCTTTTCTGTCCACACGTGCGGAAAACAGACCCGGGTGTTGAGGGGGCACAGTCCCTGCTGCCCGTTCTACGAAAGGAAGTGGACAGTAAACAGATGAACACCTGGCAAGGCATGCCGTGAAGAAGCAGTTCAACAGCTGAGAAGAATGGACGATGATTGTGCGTGTGTGTGCACACGTGGGTGCTGGCTTGTAGAGGGTCGCCCAGGAAACGGCTTCTGAGGAGGTGACTTTTAAGCAGAGACCTGCATAAAGTGAGGGAACGAGTCACAGGATATTGGGGTGCCGAGTGCTCAGGCAGCGGGCGGCACGTCCAAAGGCCCTGCAGCAGGCTGGCCCACTCCTGTGAGGAAGACCAGAGAAGCCAGTGCGTCTGAAATGGACAGAGGGAGGGCTTTCTAAGTCCTCTGGGGAATGGCCATGGAGGGCCAGGGAAGACTGTGGAAAGGATATCGCTGGAAAGAATTTGGAGAAAGGACTGAGAGAGGAACGAATGGCAGTCAGGGACCCCAGGGCGATGCGGGGGTCTGAGGGGGTGTCCGTGACGATGGAGGCGTGGGGAACGGGGGTGGGGTGAGGAGGACACGGCTGTGCGCCTGAGGAATGACAGCGGCGCTCGTTAAGGCTCACAGACAAGCTCCTCAGGAAGGTGAGGAGAGAGGTGGCTGGGCCAGGGTGGAGGCGAGACCTCTGAGAGCGGTGTGCGGCGGCCTCCGCCTCCCGAGGACGAGCCCCCTCCGCTGCTGCCTTCCCGAGTGGGGACGGTGGGTCCGGGGAGCAGGCCGACGGGAGCCCAGCTGCTCGTCCTGCGGGTCCACTGGAGATGAGCAGAAGGCGTTACTGCGGTGGCCGTGGTAGAAGAGGGCATCGATGCCCTCTTTCAGAATGCTCAAGTCATGGATGTGCTTCTGGCTTGTGCTGTGCATCCAGCTCTGCCTTTCTCTGGGGCAGCTGTGAGGCTGCCTCTCTGAGCCCCAGTTTCCTTAAAGTGGGGTCCCATTGCCTGCAGAGACCCTCCAGGTGCCTCTGAAATGGTGCTCCACGGGGGCCGCTGCCCCGTGGACGGGCAGCAGGCCTGGGTCCTTCACATGGGGCGCGTTGGGTCCTGGCGGCTCCGGCCACGAGCTGTGCAGTGCCTCCCGCTTCTTTTTCACCCGTAGGAGTGTGTACGTCATTTCTAAACGCAGGGATCCTTGTTCTAAAGTTACTACAGATGTTAGGGACTTGCCTGGCGGTCCCGTGGTGCAGACTCTGCTTTCCCAGTGCAGGGGCCCTGGGTTTGATCCTCAGTCTGGGAACTAAAATCCCACATGCCACGCAGCCAAAATAAATAAGATTATGAAAGAGTGCAAGACCGCGGCCACAGAGCATGCAAAGAAAGCCCTGAGTGTAGGGGGCTGTGCCTGCAATACTGGCCTTGGCTCGGAAATCAGAGGGTCCAGAGCCATGTGGCCGTCGAGTGGGACGCCCAGTGGTGGACCGGATCCTGGGGTAGATGAGTGTGTCTCTCCAAGGAGGCTGGAAGATTTCTTTGGGACTGGCTCCAGCCTGAACAGGGGAGCGATGCCTCTGATCCATTAAAAATGTTGCTTTTCTGTGTAAAAAGCTCAAGCCTTGCAGGCTCCAGGCATCCAGAGGCGCCCAGCGTAGGCTGGGCTGGTGGTGACGCACCACGGGGACTCGGTCATGTCAACTTTCATGCTCCAGTTGGAGGTCCTGCCCTGGGCATGTGACATGGTGTATCCTGCAAGGGTTTCACTGCTGGAAAGGAGCAAAAAGTCACGTGTGCCCACACCTGTTCAAAAAAGGATTTATTGTGGGTCGTGTGTCTTGCTGAGGTGCCAGGGAATGAAAGACACAGGTGTCTGTGGCCTGCGGCTGCTGCTTCGTCACTTCGGTCATGTCTGACTCTGTGCGACCCCATGGACGGCAGCCCGCCAGGCTCCTCTGTCCATGGAAGTCTCCAGGCAAGAATACTGGAGTGGGTGGCCACGCCCTCCTCCAGGGGATCTTCCCGACCCAGGGATGGAACCCCGGTCTCCTGCACTGCAGGCAGATTCCTCACCACTGAGCCATCAGAGAAGCATGTGTGTGTGTGTGTGACCCCAGGTAGCTCGCTAGTTCTCCACCATCTGTAGTCTGGAGGGAACAGAAAGATAAGCAGTGGACGAATATAATCTTAAGCATAACAGACGTTTGCTGTGTTTTCAGCCGCTGAGCGTCTGAACCTGCCTCTGCCTGGGGGTGCCCCACCGTGTGAGTCTTGGTGGGAGGCATGGCCCTCTCTATAGGAGCTGAAGGTGGTACGTTTCTTCCTGCCTCCTAACTCCAATGGGGACGTGAGACTTGGGCTTAGAAGGCTCCTGTTTTCCCCAGACAGGCTCGCCTTTTGTGGTTCATTGACCTACCTGGGGGTGAGCCCTGGGTCTGGCCTGAGGGGTCACAGGTTTTCGAGTGTAGCCACACAGTGGCTGGGGGAACTCAGGGCAGGCACTGACCCGCTCAGCCCACGTGTTTTCACCCCACCGCACATGGTTGTGAGGATCCACTTGACTCAGAGAGTGCGTGTGAAAGCGCCTGGCCTGCAGCCGTCATTCTGGGGGCTTGAGGTCGCGGCCCGCCTTGGTGCGGGGGCTGGAGGTCGTTCTTGACGGGGACCTTGGTGTTTGTCCCAGCTCAGCAAGAAGAAGCACCGTCACGGCGGAGGTGTCTCTGCCGTGAGGGCTGTTGCCGATTCCGTGCCAGTGGCCCTGGTCATCTGAGAGATGTTCCAGGTGGGGGTTCTGAGCGTCTGAATTAAGCAGCCTGGTAGCCTAGGCTCTTGGCTCAGACTTTGCTGATTAGACCCCCCAAACTGGCAAGCTCGTGACAGACAGATCTTAATAGCGGGACCTCCAGTGCCTTCAGTGTCTGGTGAAGGCCTGTTTCTTTCCTCAGCTTGCGTGAGTGGCTACTTAGAACCTCCCCAAGTCTAATTTGATGCCTTCTTGTGTGGCCTTATAGTCGTCCCTTCCCACCAAAGCATTAACTATCTTATGTGCGCATTCTCTGCTTTTTTGTCTACCTTCGCCTCCTGCCCGCCCTCCCACCCCCCTCACAACCTAAGGATAAACCCTTGAAGTCCCAGACCATGTCTGGCCTGTTCGGTGTTTTAATCCCTGGCCGCTGAGACTTGACTTGCCCAATAGCTGCTCAAGGAGGGAGCCGGCCTTTCGGCCTCCTTTATGGACACAGGGGGTGGGGTAGACAGGGCCGTGCCCCTGGAGACCCGGGTGACAGGAGGGGGCTCTTACTTTCACGTTTCTTGATAATCCAGAGGAGCGTGTCCTTGTATTTTTCAAAATTGGTCTTCAACCTGAAAGGAAGGTGCATCATGGTTAAGAGGTGAGACCAGATGGGGTTCTTACTTTCACGTTTCTTGATAATCCAGAGGAGCGTGTCCTTGTATTTTCCAAATTTGGTCTTCAGCCTGAAAGGAAGGTGCCTCATCGTTAAGCGCTGAGACTAGAGTCATGTCCACTGGTCATGCTCTGCAGCTAGGGGGCGACTCCAGTTTGTCACGGGAGAGCTGGCGGGCTCTGCCCGTGGACCCAGCTTTCTCTCACTCTGTACTAGGAATGAAGAGCCAGCACTTGGCGCGGTGCCTCTCTCTTGGCCTTTCATTGGTCATCACCCGGGGCACCTGGGCTGACCCCAGACCTTTCAGAGTGGACTCAGTGGGGGTCCTCTTGGGAAGGAGGCCAGGGCTGGGAGAATCAGAGGTAAGGCTGGCTCTATGAGTTAAGCTCGGGAAGGTGTTTTTTTTTCCTGTGGCGTGTGCACATTTCAGTAAAGCCCATTTGGAAACAGCTTAGACAAACAGCATTATTTGTGAACTGGACACAGCCATCTGAAACCCCTTTGCAGGGAGTAGGAACGTTTCAAAGAAATTCCCTCAAAAAGGACTCTCTGTGAAAGCCACATGAAGGCGCAGTTCTTCAAAATGATCCAGCTTTCTAGCTCCGTCTCCTGTTCAAAGTTTCAAATTTCCTCAAAAGGAGCTCTCTGTTTAAGGCTTCTTAGAACCTCCCCAAGTCTAATTTGATGCCTTCTTGTGTGGCCTTATAGTCGTCCTCCCACCAAAGCATTAACTATCTTATGTCGCATTCTCTGCTTTTGTCTACCTTCGCCTCCTGCCCGCCTCCCACCCCTCACAACCTAAGGATAAACCCTTGAAGTCCCAGACCATGTCTGGCCTGTTCGGTGTTTTAATCCCTGGCCGCTGAGACTTGACTTGCCCAATAGCTGCTCAAGGGAGGGAGCCGGCCTTTCGGCCTCCTTTATGGACACAGGGGGTGGGGTAGACAGGGCCGTGCCCCTGGAGACCCGGGTGACAGGAGGGGGCTCTTACTTTCACGTTTCTTGATAATCCAGAGGAGCGTGTCCTTGTATTTTTCAAAATTGGTCTTCAACCTGAAAGGAAGGTGCATCATGGTTAAGAGGTGAGACCAGATGGGGTTCTTACTTTCACGTTTCTTGATAATCCAGAGGAGCGTGTCCTTGTATTTTCCAAATTTGGTCTTCAGCCTGAAAGGAAGGTGCCTCATCGTTAAGCGCTGAGACTAGAGTCATGTCCACTGGTCATGCTCTGCAGCTAGGGGGCGACTCCAGTTTGTCACGGGAGAGCTGGCGGGCTCTGCCCGTGGACCCAGCTTTCTCTCACTCTGTACTAGGAATGAAGAGCCAGCACTTGGCGCGGTGCCTCTCTTGGCCTTTCATTGGTCATCACCCGGGGCACCTGGGCTGACCCCAGACCTTTCAGAGTGGACTCAGTGGGGGTCCTCTTGGGAAGGAGGCCAGGGCTGGGAGAATCAGAGGTAAGGCTGGCTCTATGAGTTAAGCTCGGGAAGGTGTTTTTTTTTCCTGTGGCGTGTGCACATTTCAGTAAAGCCCATTTGGAAACAGCTTAGACAAACAGCATTATTTGTGAACTGGACACAGCCATCTGAAACCCCTTTGCAGGGAGTAGGAACGTTTCAAAGAAATTCCCTCAAAAAGGACTCTCTGTGAAAGCCACATGAAGGCGCAGTTCTTCAAAATGATCCAGCTTTCTAGCTCCGTCTCCTGTCAGTAAACAGAGCGAGTCATCCTGGTATTTCAACGACTTGGACTGTTTTCCTGCCAAGTGAGGGCGGCCTCTGGAGGCAGCTGCCTTTCCTGGTTCCCTGATCAGAGGCCTTCTGAAACAGAAGCTGCCGGAAGGAGCGAGCTTCCGAGGCTTAATTGGGTCTGAGCAGGGGGCCTTTGACACGGCAAATGTTAAGTCTTCACTTCAGAGTCCTTGAAGAGAGCATAACAATTTAACCCTGAGCGCTCAGGAAGCACATACTGCCTGCTGGAAGAGGCTGGCTGGTTTTGCCTGGCGGAACAGAGGTTTGCTCTCTGTACTTCTAGAAGCCATTTCACCACTTGGGAACGAGCTCTTCCTGGCCCATTTGTACCAGGTGTCCTTTGTCTCATTGGCAAGTGCCGTGAATGGAATTGAAGCAGTTACCTGGCCTACCGTCACCTGTGAGAGAATGAGGACCAAGGCGGGGCGGAGTCCACCTGGCAGCAGAAGGCCGCGCGGGTGCAGGCGCTCAGGTCCAGGGAGGGGACTCAGCCACAGGCACCGAGGGCCCTCGGGAGAAGGCTCCTTTCTTGGCTCTTTGCCCCCCTTTGCAAGCTAATGAAGTCCTTACTAGCCTTGTTAGTAAGGGTGCACACTCCTGCATAGACCAGCACAGAGCAGGTGCTCACAGAATGTTCATTGAGTGCAGTTAGGTCAGCACGAGCTTGATCATGAGAGAGAAGAGGAGAAATGTAACATACAACGTAGGATAAGGTGCAGGGATGGTTTGTTTTTTCTGTTTTATGAGGATCTGAGAGCTCGGGTGTTCTTTGTGTTTTGCATGGTGTATTTCGCCTTCCCTTTTCCTAGAGAAGCCTTAGGGCACTCTGGCCCCAGGACTCTACTGAGCCCAGAGCAGATGATGCTTGCTGGCAGCCCGTCTCTCCCTGAATTTTGTGAGCATCTCCGTTCCCCAAGGAGGTTGTGCAGAGGACCCCATCTCCTGCTGGAAAGCCGGCCACAGACCCCTGGGCTGCCTGGCCAGATCCGTGGCTCACCAAGGCTTCTGACAGCTGGCTAGATGAAAATCCAGGCTTCCTTGTACCCCAAGCTAGAGATACAAGTGAGGTTCTGGAACGTTGTGTGACTGGGGTCATGCCAGCTGGAAAGATTTGGTCCTGCAGCAGTCTGCAGAAACGTCATCACTCCCCAAGCCCCTGCCATGACTCCCAGGGCAGTGGACCCTCACAGCCTCCCCGCCGCCCCACCGGGAGCATGGAGAAGTATCGGCTAACCTGGGATAAAGCTGAGGAGTTTCTTAGAAAGATGCCCCTGATCTTGATCCCACATTGTCCCCTGTCTTCAAAGGCCCAAGGGTCTGAGCCTTGCTTCCCACACTGCTGTACAAGCTCATGGTCCCTTCATGACTTTTCCTGCCCTGGCTGTCCAGCCTCTGTCCCTGGCCACCTTTAATCCTGTCCTGAATATGCCCTGCTCGTAGATGTCTTTGCTCTTGAGTTCTGGCCCCCGGATCATCCTGTCTGCTGACCTCTGATCTTCCTCTTGTCCTTGTGCCTGGCTTGTGCGTGACCTTTGACTCTGGGGACCTGCCCGACCTTGGCCTTGCTCTGTTCTCTCCTGGCCCAGGTTATGCTTTCCCTGCTGCCCGCTTTGGCCAACCTGCACCCAGTGACCAACAGCTCCATCGCGCCGGTAACTTACAGAATCCTCAGTTTCTTCCTGGTTTCACTCTCCAGTTGACCCGTCAGGGGAATGTTGATATCCTCCTCGAGTTCGTTGCGAGCAGCCATATCTTTGAGCATGGTCCTGAATATCGACTGGTTCGAGCTGCTGGCAGTCTGCAAAAGCACCACGGAAAGAAACAGCCAGAAAACGGGAATGAACGGCTTGCTAGTGATCACATTTCTGACTCCCTAATGTGCCAGATGAGGTTCCAGCATGTTATTTGAAGAAGACAAGTAGTGAGAGCAGTAGGGTGGCAAGATTTGTTCAAAAGACTGTCTCAGGCTTCCCTGGTGGTCCAGTGGGTAAGGACACCGCCTGGCAGTGCAAGGGGCGCTGGTTCGATCCCTGGCCTGGGAAGATCCGTGGCTCACCAAGGCTTCTGACAGCTGGCTAGATGAAAATCCAGGCTTCCTTGTACCCCAAGCTAGAGATACAAGTGAGGTTCTGGAACGTTGTGTGACTGGGGTCATGCCAGCTGGAAAGATTTGGTCCTGCAGCAGTCTGCAGAAACGTCATCACTCCCCAAGCCCCTGCCATGACTCCCAGGGCAGTGGACCCTCACAGCCTCCCCGCCGCCCACCGGGAGCATGGAGAAGTATCGGCTAACCTGGGATAAAGCTGAGGAGTTTCTTAGAAAGATGCCCCTGATCTTGATCCCACATTGTCCCCTGTCTTCAAAGGCCCAAGGGTCTGAGCCTTGCTTCCCACACTGCTGTACAAGCTCATGGTCCCTTCATGACTTTTCCTGCCCTGGCTGTCCAGCCTCTGTCCCTGGCCACCTTTAATCCTGTCCTGAATATGCCCTGCTCGTAGATGTCTTTGCTCTTGAGTTCTGGCCCCCGGATCATCCTGTCTGCTGACCTCTGATCTTCCTCTTGTCCTTGTGCCTGGCTTGTGCGTGACCTTTGACTCTGGGGACCTGCCCGACCTTGGCCTTGCTCTGTTCTCTCCTGGCCCAGGTTATGCTTTCCCTGCTGCCCGCTTTGGCCAACCTGCACCCAGTGACCAACAGCTCCATCGCGCCGGTAACTTACAGAATCCTCAGTTTCTTCCTGGTTTCACTCTCCAGTTGACCCGTCAGGGGAATGTTGATATCCTCCTCGAGTTCGTTGCGAGCAGCCATATCTTTGAGCATGGTCCTGAATATCGACTGGTTCGAGCTGCTGGCAGTCTGCAAAAGCACCACGGAAAGAAACAGCCAGAAAACGGGAATGAACGGCTTGCTAGTGATCACATTTCTGACTCCCTAATGTGCCAGATGAGGTTCCAGCATGTTATTTGAAGAAGACAAGTAGTGAGAGCAGTAGGGTGGCAAGATTTGTTCAAAAGACTGTCTCAGGCTTCCCTGGTGGTCCAGTGGGTAAGGACACCGCCTGGCAGTGCAAGGGGCGCTGGTTCGATCCCTGGCCTGGGAAGATCCCACGTGCTGTGGAGCGACTGGACCGATGTGTCCAATTACCGAGCCGGAGCTCTGGAGCGCATGCGCCCAGAGCCGGCGCTCTGCAACGACAGACGCCACCGCGATGGGAGGCCCGCAGGAGCCAAAGAACAAAGACGGATGAAAACAGATAAATGAAAGACCTTTAATAGAAGTGGTCAAAAAGAAAAATAAAATTAAAAAAAAAGGACTGTCTCATTCCCCAGTTCCCTCAAGAACATTTTTTTTCACTGGTAGCATGCCAAGAAATCTTCTGAGAGGTAGGGAAATGTAGGGAAAGTTCTAGAACATAAAAAGGCACCCATGCCTAAAGAGCATAACAGACATTTTGAGTTCCAGGAATGGCCAAGCTCCCATGGTTGGTTATTTATCATATCATAAATACCGGTGAAGGATAAGGGCCTGCAGGGAGGCAGGGTAGTGCCCTAGCACGTTCTTGTAGTGTAGGATTCTGTCTTGGGAGATTGTCCCAAAGTCACGATGCCACAAGCCCCCTTTTCAGTGTGTGGATTGGATCATTCTGTCCCAAGTTCGCAGTGCTAACCAGGACTGACCCACAGGTGGGTCCTCCCAGGAGTTTCTTTTGTGGGACCCCTTTTGGCAGAAGGTGCAGTCTGCCTTGCTGTCTGGGAGAGCCACAGGTCTGCCGTGTCCCCTGCTCACCTGTGGGCTGAGGGGGTCATGGTGGGTTTTCCACCTCTGATCACGCACAGCGACCACTCACCTGTCAGCCTCCTGAAGTAACTGGGGCGGGGCCTCCCTGATGTCTCAGTGGTAAACAATCCACCTGCCAGTTCAGGAGACTCAGGTTCAAGCCCTGGGTCAGGAAGATCCCCCAGAGAAGGAAATGGCCGCCCACTGCTGTCTTCTTGCCTGGAGAATCCCACGGACGGGGGAGCCTGGCGGGCTACAGTCCATGGGGTCACAAAGGCGTCGGACACGACTGAGTGACTAAACAACAGCAATGACACAAGTAAGGAAGAGACCTCCATAGCCAGAGTCCTGTGGGACCTGGGGCAGATCAAGAATGGAGCCTCTGGTTGGCTGGCTTTTCTAGGTTGGGGAAAAGCTGGGGCGTCGCGGGTCAGGCTTGCCTGCTCCCAGCCTCTGCTCACTGCTGGAACTCAGTGAAACAAGGAGGCCAAAGACTGAGGAGGCGCTGAGGCCATGGTGCCCTAAGCAAGCAGACCAAAACCTAAGCCTGTAAACGCGTCAAGGCTAGGAAATCAGATCCCAAGGACAACCAGTGAGAAGCAGCTGACGCGTCCTGGCCAGCCGGTAGTTTCCTCGTTCAGCTCCTGCCTTTTCTCTGTCGGTCTCGCCCCAGCTCCCGTTCGTAGAGGGCTCCTGACCACTTCCGGTTTAGGGCTGCCCAGTTCTCATCCATACAGGTGCAGAGAAACTCCTAAACGTTTTAACAGGCCTCCAGTTTATCTTTTCACAGCGAATGGATCAGTGCTTCAGGGCAGGTTGAAGTTAAAGCTTGTGGTCTCAGTGTTCCTGTCTCTCAATTCTTCATTGTTAACCATCCCTCCCTTGAGACAAAGCAATGGCCTAATTGCCCAGGCCAGTCTCACACCAGCCCCCTGCCTTTTTTTGGGGGGGGGTGCTTCTATTGATCTTTCATTTATTCATTTTCGTTCTTTGGCCCATGTGGGCCTCCCATCGCAGTGGCCTCTCTCGCTGCAGAGCACCGGCTCTGGGCGCATGTGCTCCAGAGCTCCGGCTCAGTAATTGGACACATCGGTCCAGCCGCTCCGTGGCACGTGGGATCTTCCCAGGCCAGGAATCGAACCAGCACCCCTTGCACTGCAAGATGGTGTCCTTACCACTGGACCAGCAGGGAAGCCCGCCTCCTGCCTTTTAAAATTATCTTTTATTTTATTTTTGGCTGTGTTGGGTCTCTGTGGCTGCTCCAGGGTTTTCTCTCATTGAGGTGAGCAGGGGCTACTCTCCATTTGCCGTGTTTGGGCCTCTCACTGTGGTGGCTTCTCTCGTTGCAGAGCACAGGCTTCAGGCACATGGGCTTCCATAGTTGCTTCTCTGGGGCTTTAGAGCATGGGTTCAATATTTGTGTGGCATGGGCTTAGTTGCCCTGTGTCATGTGGAATCTTCCTCGACCAGGGATGGAACCCATGTCCCCTGGGTTGGTAGGTGGATTCTTAACCATTCAGCCACCAGGGAAATCCTCACCAGCCCCTCTGGATTTCATGTTTTGTTCATCAGAAAAATAGGGTGCCTGCTATGGTCCAGAGACACCAGTCCCACTGGCTGGGCCTGGATAAGGTTCTTATCCAGCCAGGCTGTGCCGCCTCACTCGGTTTATCCATCCCATGTGCATGGCCGCCTGATCCTTTCGCGTCCCCAGCTTAGAGAGGGCTCTCCTCAAGGCCATGGTAAGTGTACTGGGCCCCCAGGGATGAGCTCTCCCATGCCCTGAGACTCCTCCTGAGTAAATCTCTGGTTTTTGCAACCAAAAGAATTTGCACAGCAGGGTGTGTGGGCAAGAGTATGTCATAGAAAGAAAGAAAAAAAACAAAAATCAAACCTGTATAGTGAATGCAGAACAGCAAAGGGGTTGAATTGTCAGAGTAATCAAAGTCTAGGCTGCTAGTTCATCCCGGTCCAAGAATCTCAGCTATGTCTCCCCAGCCTATGTGTGTGTGTGTGTGTGTTCTCAGTTGCTCCCGTCGTGTCTGACTCTGTGTCCCTGTGGACTGCAGCCCGCCAGGCTCCTCTGTCCATGGAATTCTCCAGGCAGGAACACTGGAGTGGGCTGCCACGTCCTCCTTCAGGGGATCTTCCGGCCCCAGGGATTGAACCCACGTCTCTTGAGTTTCCTGCATCAGCAGGCAGGGTTTTTCTGCCACTAGCACCCCCTGGGAAGCCCTAATGTGCCCCTCCGTGGCGTCTGGCGCTCGCCCTTCTAAGGCCACACAGACAAGTCTTTGAACTGGGCCCGGGACCATTCCTTCTCTCCTGCTCTGGCCTCGCCCGCCGCCTCTGCCGCTGGGGATTTCCTGGGAAGCAGTGACCCCAGGCTGCACGCCCGTCCAGTGGGGCCGGTGGTCTCTCCTGCTGCGCGGTGGCTCCCCTCGTTGCAGAGCACAGGCTTCAGGCACATGGGCTTCCATAGTTGCTTCTCTGGGGCTTTAGAGCATGGGTTCAATATTTGTGTGGCATGGGCTTAGTTGCCCTGTGTCATGTGGAATCTTCCTCGACCAGGGATGGAACCCATGTCCCCTGGGTTGGTAGGTGGATTCTTAACCATTCAGCCACCAGGGAAATCCTCACCAGCCCCTCTGGATTTCATGTTTTGTTCATCAGAAAAATAGGGTGCCTGCTATGGTCCAGAGACACCAGTCCCACTGGCTGGGCCTGGATAAGGTTCTTATCCAGCCAGGCTGTGCCGCCTCACTCGGTTTATCCATCCCATGTGCATGGCCGCCTGATCCTTTCGACGTCCCCAGCTTAGAGAGGGCTCTCCTCAAGGCCATGGTAAGTGTACTGGGCCCCCAGGGATGAGCTCTCCCATGCCCTGAGACTCCTCCTGAGTAAATCTCTGGTTTTTGCAACCAAAAGAATTTGCACAGCAGGGTGTGTGGGCAAGAGTATGTCATAGAAAGAAAGAAAGAAAAAAAACAAAAATCAAACCTGTATAGTGAATGCAGAACAGCAAAGGGGTTGAATTGTCAGAGTAATCAAAGTCTAGGCTGCTAGTTCATCCCGGTCCAAGAATCTCAGCTATGTCTCCCCAGCCTATGTGTGTGTGTGTGTGTGTTCTCAGTTGCTCCCGTCGTGTCTGACTCTGTGTCCCTGTGGACTGCAGCCCGCCAGGCTCCTCTGTCCATGGAATTCTCCAGGCAGGAACACTGGAGTGGGCTGCCACGTCCTCCTTCAGGGGATCTTCCGGCCCCAGGGATTGAACCCACGTCTCTTGAGTTTCCTGCATCAGCAGGCAGGGTTTTTCTGCCACTAGCACCCCCTGGGAAGCCCTAATGTGCCCCTCCGTGGCGTCTGGCGCTCGCCCTTCTAAGGCCACACAGACAAGTCTTTGAACTGCAGGGACCATGTGGCGTTAGCTCCATTCCTTCTCTCCTGCTCTGGCCTCGCCCGGCCGCCTCTGCCGCTGGGGGATTTCCTGGGGAAGCAGTGACCCCCAGGCTGCACGGCCGCCCGTCCAGTGGGGCCGGTGGCTGGGCACGGGGGCTGCACCTCCTCCGCCTGGGCGGCTGGTCCCCGATGTCACCTGAGCCGAGCCTCCGAGACGGCCGGGTGAGGGGCTCATGTCTGGGTCCACAGACACAGGCTGCGTGTGCCACGCAACCTGCCGGCCTCTGCTCTCTTGGGGACCCTCACCTGGCTCCGTGGGGGACCCCCCACCGTGGCTGCCGCCCCCCCAGACATGGCCGAACCGCCGCTGACAGGCGCGCCGAAGGCTCCTGAATCATAAGTTTCTAATTAATTCCTTTCAATTTCAACACTTGCTGAAAAATCTCTCTAAATGCCTGACTTTACATTCCTGTCTTACTAACTCTAGTGCGGTGAGTCTAAGTTCAGGTAATCTTTTATCCCCCCCTCTGTTTGACATGGTATTTCAGTATTTGGAAAGCAGTTCTTATTAATACAGGGCTTCTCTGCTGGCTCACACAATGAAGAATCTGCCTGCAACCCAGGTTCGATCCCTGCGTTGGGAAGATTCCCTGGAGAAGGACAAAGCAACCCTCTCCAGTGGCCTTGCCTGGAGAATCCCATGGACAGAGGAGCCTGGCGGGCTGCAGTCCACGGGGTCGCAGAGAGTCAGGCATGCTGAGCAACTAACACCTACACTTTTTTTTTTTTTTTGATCACTTCTATTGATTTTTCATTTATTTCCATCTTTGGTTCTTTGGCCCGTGTGGGCCTCCCATCGCAGTGGCCTCTCTCGTCGCAGAGCACCGCCTCTGGGCGCATGCGCTCCAGAGCTCCAGCTCGGTGATTGGACACATCAGTCCAGCCGCTCCGCAGCACGTGGGATCTTCCCAGGCCAGGGATCGAACCGGCGCCCCTTGCACTGCAAGGCGGTGTCCTTACCCAGTGGACCACCAGGGAAGCCCCCCACTTACACTTCTTATGAATATAGGTGTATAGGAGCATGTCTGGAAGGGGTAATTTAGGGGTAAGTAAGAACTGAGATCAGAGAATTTTTTTTTTTCAATTAAAATCAGAGCGAAAGCTAAATGCCTCAGTTATTTCTTCAGTAAGTTATTTCTTTTGTCAGTTCAGAAAATATATCTGTTTAAGTCTGAGTTTCAGAGACCCAAGTTTTGACTCTTGTGATTATAGTTAATACCTGTGATCCTGAGAACACTGCTGGGGACCCTCCCACCCCGTCCAGGGGCCGGTGGCTGGGCACGGGCTGCACCTCCTCCGCCTGGGCGGCTGGTCCCCGATGTCACCTGAGCCGAGCCTCCGAGACGGCCGGGTGAGGGGCTCATGTCTGGGTCCACAGACACAGGCTGCGTGTGCCACGCAACCTGCCGGCCTCTGCTCTCTTGGGGACCCTCACCTGGCTCCGTGGGGGACCCCCCACCGTGGCTGCCGCCCCCCCAGACATGGCCGAACCGCCGCTGACAGGCGCGCCGAAGGCTCCTGAATCATAAGTTTCTAATTAATTCCTTTCAATTTCAACACTTGCTGAAAAATCTCTCTAAATGCCTGACTTTACATTCCTGTCTTACTAACTCTAGTGCGGTGAGTCTAAGTTCAGGTAATCTTTTATCCCCCCCTCTGTTTGACATGGTATTTCAGTATTTGGAAAGCAGTTCTTATTAATACAGGGCTTCTCTGCTGGCTCACACAATGAAGAATCTGCCTGCAACCCAGGTTCGATCCCTGCGTTGGGAAGATTCCCTGGAGAAGGACAAAGCAACCCTCTCCAGTGGCCTTGCCTGGAGAATCCCATGGACAGAGGAGCCTGGCGGGCTGCAGTCCACGGGGTCGCAGAGAGTCAGGCATGCTGAGCAACTAACACCTACACTTTTTTTTTTTTTTTGATCACTTCTATTGATTTTTCATTTATTTCCATCTTTGGTTCTTTGGCCCGTGTGGGCCTCCCATCGCAGTGGCCTCTCTCGTCGCAGAGCACCGCCTCTGGGCGCATGCGCTCCAGAGCTCCAGCTCGGTGATTGGACACATCAGTCCAGCCGCTCCGCAGCACGTGGGATCTTCCCAGGCCAGGGATCGAACCGGCGCCCCTTGCACTGCAAGGCGGTGTCCTTACCCAGTGGACCACCAGGGAAGCCCCCCACTTACACTTCTTATGAATATAGGTGTATAGGAGCATGTCTGGAAGGGGTAATTTAGGGGTAAGTAAGAACTGAGATCAGAGAATTTTTTTTTTTCAATTAAAATCAGAGCGAAAGCTAAATGCCTCAGTTATTTCTTCAGTAAGTTATTTCTTTTGTCAGTTCAGAAAAATACATCTGTTTAAGTCTGAGTTTCAGAGACCCAAGTTTTGACTCTTGTGATTATAGTTAATACCTGTGATCCTGAGAACATTTCTCAGCTGTAGTGGAGAGGATATATGACCTCAGTAAGCATGTGCTGGGGGGAAGTTGACACTGGAAGTGACAGCCACCAGGCTGTACTGGCAGGCAGAAAATTCTGGCAGTAAAGATACCACAGCGTTCTGTAGACGTAAGACTTACTCAAGCTCTTAGAGCTTCCGTGGTACCTCTGGTTGTTGGACACATATGGGAAAGGACAGCCCTTCAATTCCAGGACTGGTCTGTGCCTCTGTGAAGAGTGTGGGGCAGGCCTCAGACCTGCGGGAGGCGCTTCGCTGTCCTTTATAGCAGGCTTTGCTCTGCGGACACGGCTGTCTGAAGTGTCTGTCTTCTGGGTTGCTCCGTGCCTGCTCCTTCAGCTGCAGGGAGCAGCTTCACTTGGGGGGGCTTTTGCCTCTGCTTGTTGGGGTTTCTGGTTGTGATCTTTTCAGCTTGGGGTATAGGAGGCAAAAAGAAGACTCAGGAACTCACGGCCATGTCGTTCCTTGGGGCCCATGGTCCTTTGTCAGTCTGCCTTCTTTTCTCTTTTAGGAGCTCCTTGTGTTTGTTTTGTGTATAAGGCATAGGGTTTTAAGGGGTGTGTGTGTGTGTGAGTTGCTTAGTTGTGTCCAACTCTGCGACCCCACGGACTGTAGCCCCCCAGGCTCCTCTGTCCGTGGGATTTTCCAGGCAAGAATACTGGGGTGGGTTGCTATGTTCTCCTCCAGGGGATCTTCTTTGCCCAGGGATCGAACCCAGGTCTCTTGCATTGCGGGCAGATTCTTTACCATCTCAGCCACCATCACTTAGTGGGAAAGTTACATCTAGTCCATGTTCCCAGGATCTAGCTTCATTTTTGCATAGGGTTCCTACAAAGAGCGATTTGCCTCGATCTATTAACAAGAGTCTAGGAAAGCTTATGTGTTTTGTTTATAGCTTTACTGCCTTCAGAAGCAATCGTGAGAGGGCTTTATTCATATCACCCATAGCCAGGCCTTGTGGAGTCAGCCTCGGCTTTCTCCTGACCCCCTTTGGTTTAAGGCGTGTCATTTACACTTCAGCCCGTTTTCAGAGAAGCTCTCTTGGGCTGCTCACACCTCCAGCTGTGACTCCCAGGCTCAAGACGCAGTGCCCCGCTGGCCCCGGGGCCACCCTGCCCCGACGTTCAGAGTCAGGGGGTCTCCAGTTTTTAACCCAACTTACATTGTCTTCGAATTCTTCAACACCTTCTAGGGTGCCAATGGGATCGTTTAACACATGATCCCAGAAGCTCTCTTTGAAGCCAAATTCCGTGTCTTTCAATGTTGGGAAGCACAGCCAAAGGAGAGGCATTTGGAAAAGGAGCCAGGACAACAAACAAAAACAAAAAAAGAAACAGATTAGTGGCGTTTACACTTGCCCTTTTAAATGCAAATGCATATGTCAGCAGTAAGTGTTGAAATTCATCAAATCACTTAAAATCTGACTTGGAGACAATTAGGGGCTTTGCCTCTGCTTGTTGGGGTTTCTGGTTGTGATCTTTTCAGCTTGGGGTATAGGAGGCAAAAAGAAGACTCAGGAACTCACGGCCATGTCGTTCCTTGGGGCCCATGGTCCTTTGTCAGTCTGCCTTCTTTTCTCTTTTAGGAGCTCCTTGTGTTTGTTTTGTGTATAAGGCATAGGGTTTTAAGGGGTGTGTGTGTGTGTGAGTTGCTTAGTTGTGTCCAACTCTGCGACCCCACGGACTGTAGCCCCCCAGGCTCCTCTGTCCGTGGGATTTTCCAGGCAAGAATACTGGGGTGGGTTGCTATGTTCTCCTCCAGGGGATCTTCTTTGCCCAGGGATCGAACCCAGGTCTCTTGCATTGCGGGCAGATTCTTTACCATCTCAGCCACCATCACTTAGTGGGAAAGTTACATCTAGTCCATGTTCCCAGGATCTAGCTTCATTTTTGCATAGGGTTCCTACAAAGAGCGATTTGCCTCGATCTATTAACAAGAGTCTAGGAAAGCTTATGTGTTTTGTTTATAGCTTTACTGCCTTCAGAAGCAATCGTGAGAGGGCTTTATTCATATCACCCATAGCCAGGCCTTGTGGAGTCAGCCTCGGCTTTCTCCTGACCCCCTTTGGTTTAAGGCGTGTCATTTACACTTCAGCCCGTTTTCAGAGAAGCTCTCTTGGGCTGCTCACACCTCCAGCTGTGACTCCCAGGCTCAAGACGCAGTCCCCCGCTGGCCCTGGGCCACCCTGCCCTGACGTTCAGAGTCAGGGGGTCTCCAGTTTTTAACCCAACTTACATTGTCTTCGAATTCTTCAACACCTTCTAGGGTGCCAATGGGATCGTTTAACACATGATCCCAGAAGCTCTCTTTGAAGCCAAATTCCGTGTCTTTCAATGTTGGGAAGCACAGCCAAAGGAGAGGCATTTGGAAAAGGAGCCAGGACAACAAACAAAAACAAAAAAAGAAACAGATTAGTGGCGTTTACACTTGCCCTTTTAAATGCAAATGCATATGTCAGCAGTAAGTGTTGAAATTCATCAAATCACTTAAAATCTGACTTGGAGACATTAGTAAAAGAGGAATTAAAGGGTCTGTGTCAGTGGTGGTCTTAGGAAAGCGTGTGTTTTTGGTGGTCAGTGAAGGTTCATTTGACGAAGGGGCATTTGATGAGTCCTGCAGCAAGGGAGGGAGCAGGCAGCTGGCTAGGGAGGCCACCTGGCCGGAGGCAGAGCAGGTGCAAAGGCCCTGGGGTGAGAGCCAGGGGGAGCAGGAGGCCCAGTGTGCCTGGAGGGGAGAGAGCGCAGGGAGACGGGAGGGCCAGGGCCAGCCCACGGAGGACCTTGTGGGCCCTGGGAAGGAATTTGGATTTTATTCCGGGAGAGATTTATTCTGAGTGTGATTTTCTCTTGGAAATCCTGAGAAATATGCCTGTCTCCCATTAGTTTCGCCCAAACGGCCCATCTCCAGAACTGTACGTGGTTTGTGATTTCTAATTAAAATGTGAAAGATGAGTCCCCAGTCCAGTGAGCTTAAAAAAAGTCTCTGACGGAGAGCACATGCCCGTGCTCTCGAGGTCCACCAGAGCCGGGCGCTCTGGGCCCGGAGAGGCTGGGGACCTGCGGTGTGGAGGGGGTCGACTGAATGGAGGCACTGACCGTGACAGCCTGGGCTCGGGCTCCCCGCTCCCGGAGAGGCGGGGTCCTGCGGCAGAGCTGGGCGGCAGGGCTTACACGCAGCCCCGGGGCCCCGGGGAACGGGTGGGGGCCCTCGTCTCATCCGGGGCGACCCCAGCCCCTCACGAGCATCCGCCGGGCGGCGCGGGGCTGAGCCTGTCAGACGGGCGTCTCTGTCGGGCCTCTGGGGGTGCAGAGGGGCTTTCTTTGGGATCTCCATGCCTGTTATCTGTGTCCTTCCTCTCGACTGGTTCAGTAATGAGCACGCAGGCTCCTTGGGCCCTGGATGGGTGGTGACCTCCACGCAGTGGGTCTGCCTGCGCTGACAGCAGACCCGGGGGCCTCTCTGCCGGAGCCTTCCCGCCCCGGCCTCCGCCTGCTCCTGGCGGAGACCTGCCCCGTTGCGGCGGCCCCTGGGCGGCCAGAGTACCCCGCGCTCCTCCCCAAGTTGGCAGTTCTTGGCCTCCAGCTCCACCTGCCAGGCACACGCCATCTCCGCGGAGGAGCTCGCAGCTGGCCAAGGCCCCGGGGCTCTTCCCGCTCCATTCTAGAGCACTGTCCCAGACCGTCCAGCAGGGGCGTGGCCTGGAGCAGTGTTGAAACGTCTTGTTGGGAAAACCCAACGAGAATCCATGGAAATTCAGGCCGGTCCTCGGGAGGAGCAAGGAGGAGCTGGTGGGCCCGGGGTCCGGGGAGGCTGGGCGGCAGAGCCCTGGGGAAGGATCTCTGAGGATCTGCCGCCCGACCGGGGATGAGAGCCTGCCTCTGGCCCTCTAGCTCGCAGATCCCCAAGATGCTGTTTGTGCCATATTTTAATAGGCTTTATTGTAGACACTTAATTTGAGGGGAAAAGAAGTAGGTGTTTATCAAGGGAAGAAGGGACTTGGGAGGCCTTGGGTTCCTCATCATCATTATGCTTATTAGCATCAACCCGCCCGGACTGCGTGTTAAGACAAACCCAGTGAATTAAAATGTGAGGCCCTTACAAAAGTCTCTGACGGAGAGCACATGCCCGTGCTCTCGAGGTCCACCAGAGCCGGGCGCTCTGGGCCCGGAGAGGCTGGGGACCTGCGGTGTGGAGGGGGTCGACTGAATGGAGGCACTGACCGTGACAGCCTGGGCTCGGGCTCCCCGCTCCCGGAGAGGCGGGGTCCTGCGGCAGAGCTGGGCGGCAGGGCTTACACGCAGCCCCGGGGCCCCGGGGAACGGGTGGGGGCCCTCGTCTCATCCGGGGCGACCCCAGCCCCTCACGAGCATCCGCCGGGCGGCGCGGGGCTGAGCCTGTCAGACGGGCGTCTCTGTCGGGCCTCTGGGGGTGCAGAGGGGCTTTCTTTGGGATCTCCATGCCTGTTATCTGTGTCCTTCCTCTCGACTGGTTCAGTAATGAGCACGCAGGCTCCTTGGGCCCTGGATGGGTGGTGACCTCCACGCAGTGGGTCTGCCTGCGCTGACAGCAGACCCGGGGGCCTCTCTGCCGGAGCCTTCCCGCCCCGGCCTCCGCCTGCTCCTGGCGGAGACCTGCCCCGTTGCGGCGGCCCCTGGGCGGCCAGAGTACCCCGCGCTCCTCCCCAAGTTGGCAGTTCTTGGCCTCCAGCTCCACCTGCCAGGCACACGCCATCTCCGCGGAGGAGCTCGCAGCTGGCCAAGGCCCCGGGGCTCTTCCCGCTCCATTCTAGAGCACTGTCCCAGACCGTCCAGCAGGGGCGTGGCCTGGAGCAGTGTTGAAACGTCTTGTTGGGAAAACCCAACGAGAATCCATGGAAATTCAGGCCGGTCCTCGGGAGGAGCAAGGAGGAGCTGGTGGGCCCGGGGTCCGGGGAGGCTGGGCGGCAGAGCCCTGGGGAAGGATCTCTGAGGATCTGCCGCCCGACCGGGGATGAGAGCCTGCCTCTGGCCCTCTAGCTCCGCAGATCCTCAAGATGCTGTGTGTGCCATATTTTAATAGGCTTTATTGTAGACACTTAATTTGAGGGGGAAAAAGAAGTAGGTGTTTATCAAGGGAAGAAGGGGACTTGGGAGGCCTTGGGTTCCTCATCATCATTATGCTTATTAGCATCAACCCGCCCGGACTGCGTGTTAAGACAAACCCAGTGAATGCTCCGTCCCACAGCCTTCATGGGGGCAGAATGCGGAGGAGGGGCTTTCGTACTCCTTCGTGTTCCCCTTGGGGATTATTTCTGTCAGCCTCTGCCTTTGTGCTAGTGGGACTGTCCCCTTTCCTCGAAGTCGCTCTGCGGGAGGGCTGGGCAAGCGGGAAGGCGTCAGGCCAGGCTCCCGAGCGAGGGCCCTGTTTCCCAGGCCCTTCCCAGCGTGTCCCCCTGCCCTCCGCACCCCGGTCCCCCCGTGTGTGTCGTGGGACCCATGAGGCGCAGCTCCAGGGCGCTCAGGGGACCCTCGCTAATGCAGGGGTACTGGGCGCACTGCACCCCCTAACGCGGAGCGTCTCTCCCGCACAAATCTCGAACAGATCTTAGCTCTGCCTCATCCGGTCCATGGCTCTCCTCTCCCGTGTTTTTTCTGATGGAAGCACACTTCCTGAATTACGGGTCGATGTGGGCGCGCTGGGCATTTGGCATGTGGAGCAGATCCTCCTCCATGGAGGAGCTCCTGCCGGGGCGAGTGAGACGCGCGGACCCTCGGGCCTCAGACGCGGAACCTGTGCTTCCACAGGCCGCCGGGCGACCACGCTTCAGCTGGAAGCCTGAGCCGCGCGCCTCCCTGGCCTCTGACCGCTGGAAACGGAATACGATGAAGAAGATTCTGGAGCTGGAAAGCGTCTGTTTGATGAGCTATCTGTGCAGGTAGCCCTGTTCCTCCTGCCCCCGCCCCAGTGCTGAAAGCCAGCAGATCGCCGTTCCTCCGTGGTTTCTGTTAAACGATTCGGTGCTGCGTGCTAAGTTGTTTCAGTCGTGTCTGACTCTTTGCAAAACCCCACCAGGCTCTTCTGTCCAGGCAATTCTCCAGGCCAGAATACTGGAGTGGGTTGCGATGCCCTTCTCCAAATAATAGGGGATGTCTGGTTAATTGTAGGACTTTTGTGGAGTGATGTGTGCAAGCTGAGATTCGGCCCCCAAAAGAGCTCTCCCCTGTCCTCCCTCTGAGGATGCCGTTGTCCCTTCCTTAATAAAAATTTCATCAGGCTCTAAGGGTGCAATCGAGGGGCTCTAATTTATTCCCCACCAAGGTGCCATGGAAAGGGTCTGTTTGGAGGGACCCATACATCCCAGTTACGCCCTGCTGCCCGGACTTCAGGGAACCTAGTAATTGACCGACTGGACCTTCTTTAGGTGTGGGGGTCCCTGTGCTGACCTTGAGTAAAGAGATGGGCTTCTGGACCATTCCCAGGTCCTTCTTTCTCATTCCTGAAATCCTCTTTCCGTTTCTTGTTCTATCTCCCTTCTTCAGTTAAGGACAGGGAAGCATGTCCAGGTTTGCAGACTATGTGCCCAGCATGTCCCTCGATTCTAAGACTGGGCACCAGCCGGACCAGCAAGGCGCTTGCCCAGACACAGGGAGCAGGGGTCTCTGGCTGGGTTATGTGGGACTCACCAGATCCTTCCACTTGTGGTTCTTCAGTGGAAACAATGGCTGAAAACAAACAGGAAAAATGATCAATAGGATGTGGCATGGTGAACTGTTCACCCCTAAATGTCCGGGGAGACCAGGGTGGAGATGGCGTGTTCTAGGATGAGAGGCTCCGTGATTGTTAGCTGTGGGAGCCGTCACTCATGCTCAGCAAACACTGAGTTCCCTCCCTTGATTTACAGTTCATGTTTCCCACGGGAGTTACAGTTCTGAGAGAGTACGATGGCCTTGTCCATATGAAGATGGACACGCTGCTGGCAAGTTCACAGTAGGAAAACAAGAAGTATTAAAACATACCTGTAAATGTCGTGCAATAACCCGAGTATGGGTAATCCATGATCTTCTTTTCTAACTCCAGGGCTAAGTAGTGTTTCCCTGCTTTCAAAACTCAATTTTAAGTCACAGTTGAACGCATTTTACCCTTTGGCCAAGTTCTTCCCCGAGTCTTGAGCCTTGACACCAAAGTCTAGAAATAAAGCTTCAGCCACTGGCCTTCCATGAAGGCTGCCCTAGTCCGAAATGGTCAGAAGAGGGCTCTCGTTGGCCTGGGGCAAGCTAATACTGTGCCTCACACCATCTCCTAGATGGATGTGTAGCGCTCAAGAGTCATTCAAAGTCATCATAAAATTACAATGTGAAAGTGATACCTTGGAAGAATCAACATTGTTAAAATGACTGTACTACCCAAGGCAATCTATAGATTCAGTGTGATTCCAATCAAATTACTAATGACAGTTTTCACAGATTTAGAACAAAAAAACTCAGAATTTGTATGGAGATACAAAATACCGTGAATAGCCAAAATAATCCTGGAAAAGAAAAACAGAGCTGGAGGAATCAGGCTCCCTGACTTCAGACTACACTACAAAGCTACAGTCATCAAGACAGTGTGGCACTGGCACAAAAATAGAAATATAAATCAATGGAACAGGATAGAAAACCCAGAAATAAGCTCATGCACCTATCATCAATTAATCTATGACATAGGAGGCAAGACTACACAATGCTGGAAGAACAGTCTTTTCAACAAATGGTGCTGGGAAAACTGAATAGCCAAGTGTAAAAGAATGAAATTAGACCATGCCTTAACTCCATACACAAAAATAAGCTCAAAATGGATTAGAGACCTACGTGTTAGACTGGACACGATAAAACTCTTGGAGGAAAATATAGGCAGAACACTCTCTGACATAAATCACAGCAAGATCTTTTTTAATCCATCTCCCAGAATAATGGAAATAAAAGCAAATATAAACAAATGGGACCTACTTAAACTCAAAAGCTTTTCTTTTTTTGACCACTTCTATTGATCTTTCATTTATTTATCTTTGTTCTTTGGCCTGTGTGGGCCTCCCATCGCAGTGGCCTCACTTTTCACAGAGCACTGGCTCTGGGCGCATGCGCTCCAGAGCTCCGGCTCGGTTGTTGGACACATCAGTTCAGCCGCTCCGTGGCACGTGGGATCTTCCCAGGCCAGGGATGGAACCGGCGCCCCTTGCACTGCAAGGCAGTGTCCTTACCCAGTGGACCACCAGGGAAGCCCAACTGAAAAGCTTTTTGAGCTAAGGAAACAATAAATAAAACAAAAAAACAACCCAAGGACTGGGAGAAAATATTTCAAATGATGTGACTGATAAGGGATTAGTCTCCACAATTTACAAACAGCTTATGGCACTCAATAGCATCAAAACAAACAGCTCACTCAAAAAGTGGGCAGAAGACCTGAATAGACATTTCTCTAAAGAGGACATGCAGATGGCCAACAGGCCCATGAAAAGATGTTCAAAATCGCTAGTTATTAGAGAAATGCAAATCAAATTACTAATGACAGTTTTCACAGATTTAGAACAAAAAAACTCAGAATTTGTATGGAGATACAAAATACCGTGAATAGCCAAAATAATCCTGGAAAAGAAAAACAGAGCTGGAGGAATCAGGCTCCCTGACTTCAGACTACACTACAAAGCTACAGTCATCAAGACAGTGTGGCACTGGCACAAAAATAGAAATATAAATCAATGGAACAGGATAGAAAACCCAGAAATAAGCTCATGCACCTATCATCAATTAATCTATGACATAGGAGGCAAGACTACACAATGCTGGAAGAACAGTCTTTTCAACAAATGGTGCTGGGAAAACTGAATAGCCAAGTGTAAAAGAATGAAATTAGACCATGCCTTAACTCCATACACAAAAATAAGCTCAAAATGGATTAGAGACCTACGTGTTAGACTGGACACGATAAAACTCTTGGAGGAAAATATAGGCAGAACACTCTCTGACATAAATCACAGCAAGATCTTTTTTAATCCATCTCCCAGAATAATGGAAATAAAAGCAAATATAAACAAATGGGACCTACTTAAACTCAAAAGCTTTTCTTTTTTTGACCACTTCTATTGATCTTTCATTTATTTATCTTTGTTCTTTGGCCTGTGTGGGCCTCCCATCGCAGTGGCCTCACTTTTCACAGAGCACTGGCTCTGGGCGCATGCGCTCCAGAGCTCCGGCTCGGTTGTTGGACACATCAGTTCAGCCGCTCCGTGGCACGTGGGATCTTCCCAGGCCAGGGATGGAACCGGCGCCCCTTGCACTGCAAGGCAGTGTCCTTACCCAGTGGACCACCAGGGAAGCCCAACTGAAAAGCTTTTTGAGCTAAGGAAACAATAAATAAAACAAAAAAACAACCCAAGGACTGGGAGAAAATATTTCAAATGATGTGACTGATAAGGGATTAGTCTCCACAATTTACAAACAGCTTATGGCACTCAATAGCATCAAAACAAACAGCTCACTCAAAAAGTGGGCAGAAGACCTGAATAGACATTTCTCTAAAGAGGACATGCAGATGGCCAACAGGCCCATGAAAAGATGTTCAAAATCGCTAGTTATTAGAGAAATGCAAATCAAAACTACCATGAGATACCACCTCACACCAGGCAGGATGGCTATCATCAACGATTCCACAGACAACAGATGCTGGAGAGGGTTGCAGAGAAGGGGACCCTCCTGCACTGTTGCTGGGGATGTAAATTGGTACAGCCACCGTGGAGAACTGTGCGGAGGTTCGCTAAAAAACTAAACGTAGGGCTTCCCTGGTGGTCCAGTGGGTAAGGACATCGCCTTGCAGTGCAAGGGGCGCTGGTTTGATCCCTGGCCTGGGAAGATCCCACGTGCCACGGAGCGGCTGAACTGATGTGTCCAACAACCGAGCCGGAGCTCTGGAGCGCATGCGCCCAGAGCCGGTGCTCTGCGACAACAGAGGCCACTGCGATGGGAGGCCCACACAGGCCAAGGAACAAAGATGGATGAAAACTAGACAAATGAAAGACCAATAGAAGTGGCCCGCCTGCCCCTCTCCCTCCCCACCCTCCCCACCCCCAAAGGAAAAAAAAACTAAATGTAGGTAGAGCATATGACCCTGCAGTCCCACTCCTGGCTATATATCCAGAGAAAAGCATGGCCTGAAGAGATACATGCACCCCAATGCTGATTGCAGCCCTGTTTACAATAGCTAAGACATGGAAACAACCTAAATGTCCATCGACAGAGGAATGGATAAAGAAGATGTGGGAGGTGTGTGTGTATACACTGGAATATTACTAGGCCATTAAAAAGAATGAAATAAGGCCATTTGCAGCAATAGGAGTGGACCTAGAGAGTGTCATACTGAGTGAAGTAAGTCAGAGAAGGAGAAATATCATATGACATCCCTTTAATGTGGATTCTAAAAAGAAATGATACACATGAACTTATCTACAAAACAGAAAGACTCACAAAACTTACAAAACGAACTTATGGTTGCAGGGGGAGGGAATGCTTGGGGACTTTGGGAAAGCCACGTATACACTGCCATGTTTGAAATGGATAACCAGCAAAAATGTATTGTACAGCACGGGGAGCTCTGCTCTGTGTTCTGTGCTAGCCAGACGGGAGGCGGAGGCTGGGGAGAGCGGATCCGTGTGTATGCATGGCCCAGCCCTTCCCTGTTCACCCGGAGCTATCACAACGTTGTGAACTGGCTACACCCCAACATAAAATGTTTTTGGTGTTAAAAGAAACTGGGTTTCCCTGGTGGTCCAGTGGGTAGAGAGTCCGCCTTGCAGTGCAAGGGGCGCTGGTTCGATCCCTGGCCTGGGAAGATCCCACATGCCGCTGATTAGCTGGACCTGTGTGTCCAATAACGAGCCAGCGCTCTGGAGCGCATGCACCCAGAGCTGGTGCCCTGCAGCGAGAGAGGCCACTGCGATGGGAGGCCCACACGGGCCAAAGAACAAAGATGGATGAAAATAAATATAAAACTAAAAAGAGGCATGATGGGGGGAAAATGTTTAAAAAAAGAAAAAGAAACTGACCTCGTGTTCTAATTCAAATAAATGTGTTAAAACCTGAGAAAAGCAAAAGGGTGCCTTGTGACGCAGACTTGGGGGAGGCCAGCATCATTACTGAGCTTTCTTCTACTTGAGATCCTGACTTTAAAAGTGCTGTTGAAAGACAGAAGACAGTGGCCTTTAACAGTGCTAACGGCACGCGTTCCAGGGGCTCGTCTTGGACCCTCAGGGTCTGAGGCTCTCTCTCGGCCCC
Source organism: Tragulus kanchil (assembly GCA_022376925.1). Classification (NCBI taxonomy): domain Eukaryota; kingdom Metazoa; phylum Chordata; class Mammalia; order Artiodactyla; family Tragulidae; genus Tragulus; species Tragulus kanchil. The sequence goes on from JAIOJX010000003.1 coordinate 96,542,174, forward strand.
AAGGTTGATCTGCAGAGCAGCACACTGGGGTCGAAGGCCCCTGCCGGCGTGCACGGGACCCTTTCCGCCCACCTCCTCCTCGTAGCTTGGCTGGCTTACTCTGGGGCCGCAGTAAACAGGTGCTGGGACATGCGGGCCCTCCGTGGCCTTCTTCTCTGGTCCCGTAGGGTCCGCAGGATGGAGCGGATGGCTGGGCTTCAGGGGAGGCCTGAGGGACAGTGCTCCTGCAGGCACCACAGAGCCACGTGGCTTCAAGGCCAGGTAGGCTCCTAACGCAGGGCGCCTGCTGCGGTGGGCGGTGGGGGCCTCGGGTGTTCTGTGGTCAGCAGCTCCAGAGGGGCACCACGGGAGCCCGTGGGGAGGCCCGGGGGCATGGCTGGTACCGATGAGTTACACCCCAAGAGGCTATCTGTATTTTTTTTTTTTTGAGAACTTTTGTAAAGTTCTTGAGTGAAAGGGAACATGTTCATTGTTCAGTCTTTCTGTCTGACGCTTTGCCACCCCATGGACCGTAGCCCCCCAGGTCCTCTGTCCATGGGATTCTCCAGGCAAGAAGACCGGAGTGGGGTGCCATGCCCTCCTCCAGGGGATCTTCCTGACCCAGGGATCGAACCCAGGTCTCCTGCATTGCAGGCGGAGTCTCTACTGCCTGAGCCAGTGTTTCTGGAATTTTGTGATCCCTGTTCTTTTCTTGCTCCTCCCACCTCTATCTTCCCTTCGTCCAACTCCTACACATGGGTGTGCCCATGCACACACACACCCACACACACACAGACACACACTACGTTCCATTTCTGATCGCAGAGAGGAGCAGGTCCACGACAGGAAAGTAGAGGCAAGCTCCCCCCGCCAGCGTCCCGGCTCGTGGGAGGGGCAGGCCTTGAGCCCGTCTGTGCACGTGGATCCTACCTGTGGACGCGAGGCCTCCCAGCGCGGGCAGGCCCAGGGCTGCCGGCCCGTGAGCCGAGCCCGAGGCTCCCACAGAGAGGAGCCTCCGCCGTGCACGGCGCCCGCTGCTGGGACTCCTTTCCTGATCTTAACCGCCTTTCCTCAGGCTGCCTTGTTCTGGCCCGTCCGTGCCGATGCCGAGGTCGGGTCTCATTGTATGTGGCCGGTCAGCAGGTACTGGAAGGTACTTGCTCTGTCTCAGACTCACGAGTCTTCCAGACTGAACACCCTCGTTTGCGCCAACCGTTCTCTGAGCGACGCGGGCCCCAGGTCAGCCTCACACCAGCCTCTCCCCGGGTCCTGGCCGGCCCGCTTCTCGTCCCTGGAGCAGGTGGGGCTCTTGAGTGACCGGCACCTCCGGGTTGGTCTTGTCGTGTCTGCTGGAGGGGACCCAGCGCCTCTGCAGAGCCTGGTCACTGCTTCTGGCTACAGCACCTTTCTGGCTGTCATATCAGTCACTGTTGGCTTAACAAGCTTGTGGGTGAACACGTGTCTAGAGCAGACAGGGCTTTCCCTCCTCGTCCTGTTCTGTGGGCCTGAGAGCAGGGTCTGATCTGCATGACCCTTCTGTGTTATCTGGCCGGTCCCGGTCCCGTGCTTCTGCCTGTCAAGGCCTCTTAGGATCGGGTCACATTCTCGTCCTCACTCAGCAGCTTCCGGTCACATACAGACACAACTAGTCCTCCTGCATCTTTTATCCGAGTCTGTGATAAAATCCTGTGCTGGACAGAACCCCGTGACACCCCACTGGAAACCAGGTTGGCCCGATCCTTAGACAGTGTCTCCAGATGGTTCTTCAGCAGCGCTCGTGCCATCATGATCAGGATGAACCCACTGGGCATTCATCTGTCTTGTCCAGGGAACATCAGGAAGACTTTGAAAGTGACACGTGGTTTGGAGTTCAGGCCTCCTGGTTTACCGCAGTTCTCGATTGAATAACCTTGTCAGAAAGTGACAAAGAGCCGGTATCACTTGATGTGGTTTTTTTTTTTTTTTTTTTTTTTTTTAAGTATTTATTTATTTATGACTGTGCTGGGTCTCTGTTGCTGTGTGAGTTTTTGTCTAGTTGTGGCATTGACGTGTGTGGGCACCTTGTTGCGGTGGCCTGTTTTTTTGCAGAGCCCGGGCTCTCGGTGGGCAGGCTTCAGTAGTTGTGGCCCACGGGTTTCATTGCTCCAGCATGTGGGATCTTCCCAGACTGGGGATCGAACCTGTATTTCCTGCATCGGCAGGCAGATTCTTATCCACTGGGCCACCAGCAAAGTCCTTGATTTGTTCTTACTGATCCTGTGCGGGTTCCCCCTGGTCATTGTGCTCTCAGCATTTGCTCCAGGTCCATCAAAGACTCAGTTCCCCAATTTCTCAAAAACCATAAGACGTGGGCTTCCCTGGTGGTCCGGTGGGTAGGGACACCGCCTTGCAGTGTAAGGGGCGCCAGTTCGATCCCTGGTCTGAGGGCCACAGAGCGGCTGGACCGATGTGTCCAACTACTGCGCCGGGGCTCTGGAGCGCATGCGCCCAGAGCCGGTGCTCTGCAGTGAGAGAGGCCACTGCGATGGGAGGCGTACACGGGCCAAAGAACAGAGATGGATGAAAATAAATAAATGAAAGACCAATAGAAGTGGCTAAAAAAAAAAAAACAAAAAAAAAACCAACAACCCATAAACATGATTAATATTCTGGGATATTCTGGGTTGTTTTATTTTGGTCAGGACACAGCAGTTACCATTCTTTCCTCATTTTCTCACTGATCCTTGGTTTCTGCTATTTCTTGCCTAATGTTGTTGCACCTGTTTCAATCTGGAGATCATCTTCCTTCACCAAGAAGTCAAAATTCAGTAGCCGTAGAAGAACATGATTGTCTCTGAATCATTCCTCAACATACACTGAAGAGTGGCCCTGTGGGCCCTCATCTTCTTTTTGCCCCAGTCATGTTTTACAAGGCTCCGTTCTTTTGTTGCTGCCTGCAGGATTATTATTATTATTTTTCAGTACGAATAAGTTTACCCTGGACTTCAGGTCTCCTGACACTTGTATCAATGTTTAAGACATTTTCCTGCTTTTATCATAGGCAACGATCTTTTCTTTCTTTCTTTTTTTTTTTTAATTTTTTTGAGACACACAAACTTAGATAAGGCACTTAGGTTGCTGGGGGGGAAAAGTTAAGACTTTGGGGTCGACAGGCACACACTCCTGTATTTATGATGGAGAACTAACAAGGACCTACTGTGGAGCGCTGGGAACTCTGTTCAGTGTTATGCGGCAGCCTGGATGGGAGAGGAGTTTGGGGGAGAACAGATTCACGGGCAGGCACGGCTGAGTGAGTCCCTTCCCTGTCCACCTGAAACTGTCGTAACATTGTTTGTTAATCGGCAATACCCCGATACAAAGTCAAAACAAATCTTTTTAAATCTTATTGATTTATTTTTTTAAATTTTGGCCTTTTGCATTATTTGTTTGTTTATTTATTTATTTTCACCCATCTTTATTTGGCCTGTGTGGGCCTCCCATCCCGGTGGCCTCTCTCGTTGCAGAGCACTGGCTCGGGAGCACTGGCTTATAATTGGACACACCGGCCCAGCCGCTCTGAGGCATGTGGGATCTTCCCGGGCCGGGGATTGAACTGGTGCCCCTTGCACTGCAAGGCGGACTGTTTATCCACTGGACCACCAGGGAAGCCCTAAATCTTATTCTTTTTTTTTTTAACCTCGCATGTGATCTTTCAAAATCTGATCCCTTGAAAGGATCTCTGTGGAAGTACTGGTTTGCACGTCAGGGAGCTTCCAGACCCTCTCTTACGTCTGAGCAGGTGGCTTGAAGTGTCCGCTCCACTGAGAGCTTGTGCCCCTCTCTGTTCATCCTCGCCCACACTTCCCTGGGCGTGCTGTCTCCATGTGTCTCCCTGGGTACACACTTCTACAGAAGGCGCCTTGCCAACCAAGACTGTCTCTTGAGAGAAGAGCACGCCCTGTCACCCCCGTCTCTGGTCTGGAGTCTGAGGAGGACTCAGCAGCCGTTCCTCAAGCGTGTGACAGGGATCTGTAGGTGCGTACCGTGTGGGGGTGGGCTCCAAGTCTCGGTGGTTCCCACCTGCGGGGATACAGCCCTCTGGGTGAGCATTTCTGGCACCCTCTGTGGACCACCCTGCTCTGTGCCTGGCTGGCTGTGGGCCGGGGCCCTCAACAGTCTTCCTGGTCCTCCTCCAGCTGCTTCCCACCCGAGCCTTGAGGCGTTCTGGTTCCTTCAGCGTTCCTTCCGTGTCAGACCTGCCACCCTTGGTAGGAAGAGGTTTCAAGGATTTATTTATCTGGGTGTTATACCCCCATATTTGGTTCAAAGTGCTATTTAAGAGACACTCCTGTATTTATGATGGAGAACTAACAAGGACCTACTGTGGAGCGCTGGGAACTCTGTTCAGTGTATGCGGCAGCCTGGATGGGAGAGGAGTTTGGGGGAGAACAGATTCACGGGCAGGCACGGCTGAGTGAGTCCCTTCCCTGTCCACCTGAAACTGTCGTAACATTGTTTGTTAATCGGCAATACCCCGATACAAAGTCAAAACAAATCTTTTTAAATCTTATTGATTTATTTTTTTAAATTTTGGCCTTTTGCATTATTTGTTTGTTTATTTATTTATTTTCACCCATCTTTATTTGGCCTGTGTGGGCCTCCCATCCCGGTGGCCTCTCTCGTTGCAGAGCACTGGCTCGGGAGCACTGGCTTATAATTGGACACACCGGCCCAGCCGCTCTGAGGCATGTGGGATCTTCCCGGGCCGGGGATTGAACTGGTGCCCCTTGCACTGCAAGGCGGACTGTTTATCCACTGGACCACCAGGGAAGCCCTAAATCTTATTCTTTTTTTTTTTAACCTCGCATGTGATCTTTCAAAATCTGATCCCTTGAAAGGATCTCTGTGGAAGTACTGGTTTGCACGTCAGGGAGCTTCCAGACCCTCTCTTACGTCTGAGCAGGTGGCTTGAAGTGTCCGCTCCACTGAGAGCTTGTGCCCCTCTCTGTTCATCCTCGCCCACACTTCCCTGGGCGTGCTGTCTCCATGTGTCTCCCTGGGTACACACTTCTACAGAAGGCGCCTTGCCAACCAAGACTGTCTCTTGAGAGAAGAGCACGCCCTGTCACCCCCGTCTCTGGTCTGGAGTCTGAGGAGGACTCAGCAGCCGTTCCTCAAGCGTGTGACAGGGATCTGTAGGTGCGTACCGTGTGGGGGTGGGCTCCAAGTCTCGGTGGTTCCCACCTGCGGGGATACAGCCCTCTGGGTGAGCATTTCTGGCACCCTCTGTGGACCACCCTGCTCTGTGCCTGGCTGGCTGTGGGCCGGGGCCCTCAACAGTCTTCCTGGTCCTCCTCCAGCTGCTTCCCACCCGAGCCTTGAGGCGTTCTGGTTCCTTCAGCGTTCCTTCCGTGTCAGACCTGCCACCCTTGGTAGGAAGAGGTTTCAAGGATTTATTTATCTGGGTGTTATACCCCCATATTTGGTTCAAAGTGCTATTTAAGAGAGTCCATGCACAATACTGTTTCTGATGCCTGGGGTTGAATGTGTTGTTCAGTTGCTAAGTCGTGTCTGACTCTTTGTGCCCCCGGGACTGTAGCACGCCAGGCTCCTCTGCCCTTCACCATCTCGTGGAGTCAGGGATGCCATCTCACCATCCCATCCCCTGCCGCCCCCGTCTCCTTCTGTCTTCAGTCTCTCCCGGCATCGGGGGCTTTTCCAGGGAGTCGGCTCTTCGCATCAGTGGCCAAAGGCGTGGAGCTTCAGCCTCAGCATCGGTCCTGCCAGTGAATATTCAGGGTCGGTTTCCTTTAGGATGGACGGGTTGGATCTCCTCGCAGTCCAGGGGCCTCTCAAGAGTCCTCTCCAGGACCACAGTTTGAAAACATCGATCCTTCAGTGCTCAGCTGTCTTTATAATCCAGCTCTCGCATCCATGCAAGCCTACTGGGAAAACCAAAGCTTTGACTATACGGACCTTGGGCTGCAGAGTGCCTTTTAGCATGCTGTCTGGATTTATCATAGCTTTCCTTCCAAGGAGCAAGTGTCTTTTTTTAAACATTTATTTATTGATTTATTTCGGAGGGGTGGGGTGGGGAGGGGGGTTGGGTGGGCCGCTTCTATTGGTCTTTCATTTGTCTATTCTTCATCCATCTTTGTTCTTTGGCTCCTGCGGGCCTCCCATCACGGTGGCGTCTGTCGTAGCAGAGCGCCGGCTCTGGGCGCATGCGCTCCAGAGCTCCGGCTCAGTCATTGGACACATCAGTCCAGCTGCTCCGCCGCACGTGGGATCTTCCCAGGCCAGGGCTCGAACCGGCGCCCCTTGCACTGCAAGGCGGTGTCCTTACCCACTGGACCACCAGGGAAGCCCAGCAAGTGTCTTTTAATTTCATGGCTGCAGTTAGTGCCTGTAGTGGTTTTTGGAGCCTAAGAAAGTAAAATCTGCTTCCACTTTTTCCCCACTTTTTGCCATGGAGTGACAGGACTGGAGGCCATGACCTTAGTTTTTTGAATGTTGAGTTTCAACCCTATGGACAGTATGGGGTGGACTAGTCCTGTAATAACAGAAGGCTTTAGAAATAGGACTCTAGCACCCACGAAATCTATTCTACCTAGAGGTTCTCTGGTTTGCCACCATTCTTGTGCCTGACAGTCCTCTGGGGGTCTTGTTAAGGCTGCAGGCAGGCATCTGGATAGCAAAGCCTGGAAGCCTGCGTCGTTCTCAGGCAGTGGGTGCTGGGGAGGCCCTGTCCTGGAGCGCAGGGAGCGCCGCCAGCGCCTGCTCTCCCCTCGGCTCACCCCTGGGGGCCCTCAGCCCCCACACAACAAGCAGTTTGAGTTGCCTTTGCCTTGACTGTGCTTCTCCAGCTAGTGGATGGGCAGCGTTTGCCCTGGGCGACAGCAGGTTCTTTTTTGGATCCTCTGTGCTCAGGAGCCCTTAGTGTTCAGTCCTCTGGCTGCCGAGGGAGCGGCCTTTCTTCATGGCAGGTGGGGCGCGTCCCCGCTGTGCTCATCCCTCTCCTCCACCTCCGCTTAACTGGCTTTTAGCTCGTGTCCGGAGCTCCGTGCTTCTTGGATTGCCCCCGCGGCCACCCGCTCCCCCCGTCACTTCCTTGATAACCCTTCACTCTTTCAGAGAAGTCTCTCTCTCTCTCTCTCTTTAAAAATACTTATTTGGCTGTGCTAGGTCTTAGTTGCAGCATGCAGGATCTTCCATCTTTGTTGCAGATCATGGGATCTTTAGTTGTGGCATGTGGGCTCTAGTTCCCTGACCAGGGATTGAACCCGGGCCCCCTGCATTGGGAGCGTGGAGGCTTAGCCACTGGACCACCAGGGAACTCCCTCAGAGAAGTCTCTTAATGAGTCTCTTTGCTCCATTCTACTGGCCAGACACCATCATGCACCTATTGCCAGTAAAATCTGTCCAGTTATTACTAACACTCTCCCAAAGACTGATGGTAAACCATAGGCTGAAGGGAAAAGGAAAACCTTCCTGAATTTTACAGAATTGTTTATTTTGCCTTGTGTTTCCATCTCGGCTGTAGCCACCGCCCCTCGGGTCTCGGCAGAGGGCTGGGGTGTGACCGTGACCCTGGCTTAGAGGCTCCCTGCTGACCGCACCTTGGGTTCAGGCCCCGCCCCGTGGGATCTGATCAGTAGGTATTGCTGTGAGTCGCTGGACTTGTACTAAACACTAAACAGATGTTGGGGACTCCCCAGCTGTCCAGGGGTTTAGACACCACACTCCCACCACAGGGGGCACCCCAGTTCCATCCCTGGTTGGGGAAGCAAAGATCCCACATGCTGTGCAGTGTCATCAGAAAGGAACTCAGTAGTGGAAAGAGATTTAGCTCAGAAACATGCCTCTACAGACCGAATACACAGAACGCTTAAAATCTAAATTAGATCCAGATGTAACAGGCGTTACAAATTACACTTGCAGACCAAAAGGATGGTGAAGGAACACGGCGAAGGAAACACTAGCTGCTGGAGGGCTTCTCTCTGGAGGTGGGCGCCCAGGGGTGTGGACAGGCTCTGCGTCCCCCCTTCCCACACCCCGGTCTCCTCCTTTCTCCTTCTCCTCTCCCACATCCTTTCAACCTTAGCGTTGGTCCTTTACAGGGATTACCCAGGAAATGACTTCCAGAATCCTGCGTATGAATATTGAGATGAGTGCTCAGATTCTTTCCCACCCATCATGCTTCCTGACTCTGAACTGGTTCCAGTTTTCAGGGCTCCGTCGAAGCGCACATCCTGACCGACAAAAATACTTATTTGGCTGTGCTAGGTCTTAGTTGCAGCATGCAGGATCTTCCATCTTTGTTGCAGATCATGGGATCTTTAGTTGTGGCATGTGGGCTCTAGTTCCCTGACCAGGGATTGAACCCGGGCCCCCTGCATTGGGAGCGTGGAGGCTTAGCCACTGGACCACCAGGGAACTCCCTCAGAGAAGTCTCTTAATGAGTCTCTTTGCTCCATTCTACTGGCCAGACACCATCATGCACCTATTGCCAGTAAAATCTGTCCAGTTATTACTAACACTCTCCCAAAGACTGATGGTAAACCATAGGCTGAAGGGAAAAGGAAAACCTTCCTGAATTTTACAGAATTGTTTATTTTGCCTTGTGTTTCCATCTCGGCTGTAGCCACCGCCCCTCGGGTCTCGGCAGAGGGCTGGGGTGTGACCGTGACCCTGGCTTAGAGGCTCCCTGCTGACCGCACCTTGGGTTCAGGCCCCGCCCCGTGGGATCTGATCAGTAGGTATTGCTGTGAGTCGCTGGACTTGTACTAAACACTAAACAGATGTTGGGGACTCCCCAGCTGTCCAGGGGTTTAGACACCACACTCCCACCACAGGGGGCACCCCAGTTCCATCCCTGGTTGGGGAAGCAAAGATCCCACATGCTGTGCAGTGTCATCAGAAAGGAACTCAGTAGTGGAAAGAGATTTAGCTCAGAAACATGCCTCTACAGACCGAATACACAGAACGCTTAAAATCTAAATTAGATCCAGATGTAACAGGCGTTACAAATTACACTTGCAGACCAAAAGGATGGTGAAGGAACACGGCGAAGGAAACACTAGCTGCTGGAGGGCTTCTCTCTGGAGGTGGGCGCCCAGGGGTGTGGACAGGCTCTGCGTCCCCCCTTCCCACACCCCGGTCTCCTCCTTTCTCCTTCTCCTCTCCCACATCCTTTCAACCTTAGCGTTGGTCCTTTACAGGGGATTACCCAGGAAATGACTTCCAGAATCCTGCGTATGAATATTGAGATGAGTGCTCAGATTCTTTCCCACCCATCATGCTTCCTGACTCTGAACTGGTTCCAGTTTTCAGGGCTCCGTCGAAGCGCACATCCTGACCGACACCCCACACGCACCCGATGTAACCTGTAAAATACGCCCCGTGATGTTCTGGCAGCCAGCGCCTGGGAGCTCCGGGCTCGTCTGAGCTCCTCTCTGCCGGCCCCTCTCCCTGTGGGGTTTCTGGCTCCTCGTTCCATTGACCCGCATCGGAGCTACAGAGCTGAGCAGGCAGGCAGGCGTGGGGCCGGGAGCGAGGTGCTGGGTGGGCTGCCAGGACTGCAGATGCGGAATCACACGTGACTCTGTGATGGCTCCATCCCCCTAAGGCTGGCTTTAAGGTATTAATCACGGCGAGAGGTGCCGTCCAGTGTCGCATTCCCAGGACCCTCGGGCGAGGGGCCTTTGGGCTTCATCGGGCGAGAATTAAGATCCTCAGTGCAGTGTTGCCGAGCTGTCTCTGGGGTGTCTTCCTAGCTGTGGCTCCAGAAACGCCCTCTGTGCCTGGGCTTGCCTCTTTCTGAGCCGGGGCCGGCTCTGAGGGCCTGTAGAGGCCGGGGCGAGTCCGGTCCCATGGCCACGTGATTAGTTAGAGACAGGCTCTGTCCCCAGGGAACCAGCCCATCATCTGGGAAGGACACGGCCAGTGTCCCCGAGGGAAACGGGGCCCGTGTGCAGGTGGAAGGGGAACAGGACAGCTCCTGGAGGGCCAGGGGCAGGAGGAGGAAGGGATCTGCCCTAGCGCTCTGGCGCAGCGCTGCCTCTCTGGGGGATCGGGGAGGGGGCGGCGGTCCCGGGGGAGGCATGCAGTGTACATACGTCGGGCAGGTGCCTCTGCAGCTGCCGCAGTCAGAATCCAGGGGCTGCCCTCGAGGCCGCGTCTCCCCGGCCCCGGTTGCTGGGCGGCCAGGTGGACGCGGGGCGCGGGGGCCTTACTCGGCTGGCTCTGGTAGATCCACCGCGTCTGGGTGCTCTTGTCCTGGAGGGTCGGCAGCTCCGCCTCGTGCTGCGCGAGGGACGTGGACGGCGGCGGCTCCTCCAGGAGAGGCCTGCTGCTGGCAGGGGCGGGGGCAGGAGGGCGGTCACTTGAGGGGCACTGGCAGCGGGCCCACCGCGGCCAGGGGCCGGGCTAGGAGCCCGCAGCTGTGGCCTGCGGGGAGGCTGGGGTGGCGGCGGCCGCTCCCGGGCTCCCCCAGGTGCCATCCCTCCCGGGAGGTGACCGGCACGAGCACCACCTCGTGGACCATGGAACATAGGCCCGTGGGCCTCTCTGGATGCCAACCGTGGCTGTGCTTAGAGTCAAAGGGCCTGGAGACGCTGTCAAAAGCCAGGGGTCGGGGCTTCCGTAATGGAACCTTGCAGAACAGTCTGCTCCTGCTGGCTCCCCGCTCTGCTCCTACCGGCCGCCCCTCCTGCCTCACCGCTGCCCTAGGCAGAGCAGAGAACATCAGCAGAGCTTGACATCAAGCCCTGAGGTCTGTGTCCACCCCTGCACACACCCCCATCTTGAAGGAAGGTTTCGTGGGGCCTGATGACAGGCGCTTGGGTGTGAGGTGCAGGCCTTTCTGCCTGCGAGCTCGGGACCCCAAGGGGTGACCTAGCGCCCGGCCCTGCTGTGCCCTTCCTCGGGAATCTCTCTCAACTGGGCAAGAACCTGATTGAGAGGAAGGTGAGGGGCTGTGGACCGGAAGGCACCGCCTGTCCTTGGCCCCGTGGGTAGGGACAGGCGTGGGGGACATGCCCGCGTGAGCAGTGGCTGTGGACGGTAGGAAGAACAGCCCTCCGTGACAGATGGCCGAGGTGGAGCCTTAGCTCCTGCGGTCGAGCGGAGTAGCCTTGGGCACGCCCCTTAAAATCTCCGTGCCTCAGTTTCTACCCCCACCCCTTCTTTTTAAGTGGGAGGATAATTGCTTCACAGTGTCGTGCTGGTTTCTGCCATCCAACCAGCCACGTGAGAGTGCACATCGCCATCGTGTCTGACTCTTCCTGACCACATGGATGGTCCCCCCAGGCTCCTCTGTGCATGGGAGTCTCCAGGCACGAAGACTGGAGCGGCAGGCGAGCCCTCCTCCGGGGATCCTCCCCACCCAGGGACTGAGCCCAGGCCTGCTGCGTTGGCTGGTGGATTCTGGGCTCCAAGGTTACACGCAGCCCCCCTCTCTCTCGAGCCTCCCTGCACCCCGGCCCCCATCCCATCCCTCAGGCTCATCACAGCGTGCTGGGCTGGGCTCCCGTGTTATAGGGTAACTCCCACTGGTTATCTGTGTTATGCACGGCCGTCACATGGAGAAAACCATGACTCAAAAAAACACATGTGCCCGGTGTTCCACACCTCTTAGATAAATAACCACGCCTCTCCAGCCGCAGGCCCTCGCAGGTGAGGACGGAGTGAGAGTGGGCCGTGTTGGCGGCTGCTGTTCTTAGAGACAAAGTGAGACGTTCAGGGGACCTTCATGAGACTGCCTGTTCCCTGGAGGGTCAGGGCTCCCCCATGGAGATGGGGTGAGGGTGGGAGGGGCCGCAGACGGAGGCTGGGGGCGGAGACTTGAGGCCGAGAGGAGGAGCGGGTGTCCTCTAGCTGAGGGCACCACGGGAAGGCTCCTCTCCCTGCGTCCTCTGGGGGAGCTGTGGGCAGATCCGTGCCACTGCCCAGGGACCCAGGGAGTGGGTCTGTGCCGGCCTGCGGGCCAGGACAGAGCGGCTGTGTTCCCAGGATGCACCACTGGAAAGAGGCCCCCAGGGCAAGGGGCAGGATGCTTGGGTGTTAGGTTGAGGGGCCACAGGGATCAGGACCTGGTGCCAAGTCGTGCCCTGTGCCAGACCTTCTCCTCTGAGCTCAGTTTCTTATCCTGCTGGTGGGATATTGCTGGGGTCCAGGGAGGTAACACAGGCCCCTGAGGATGGACGTGGAGAGGCCAGAGCGGTCGACAGGTGCAGGGGTTGAACTTGAAAGTCCTAGGGGGCCGCTGCGGTCCTGCCCCTCCTCAAGGACTTGTCCAGCACCCTCACGCCAGGCCTGCCCAGGGCGGGACGTTGGAGGGTCCTCTGGGGACCCCGCCAGGGCCTGGCTGAGACCTCAGCACCCAGGAAGTAGGACTGGGGTTCCCGACGACGTTCCTACACCCCGGCTCCCTGCTGTCACCAGTGAGGGGGACGCAAGGAGGAGCCCCGGCCCTGGCTCCAGGCCTGCTCCTGGTGCGGCTTCACCGCGGGGAGGGGTCCGGGGCGCGGCCGGGGCCTGCAGGGCTCGCGTGCGGCGGTGAGCGTGGGGCCTTCCTGCTCACCAGGGACCATGGAACACCTGCCCTGGGGCTGCGGCCCCTCCCCATGCCCCTCCCCAGCCTAGCACAGAAACACGCGTGGGGCCCTTCCTCCCCAGAGGGGTTTCGGTCTCTCAGCAGCCTCGTATGAGAAAACCCCGGGGCTCCTCTGAGCCCCTCGGGGCCAGACCTGGACTCTGGGAGCCAGGCTGGACTGCGTGTGGGCGGACCCTGGACAGGCCCCGGGCTTCCCCGCGGGCTCGGGGGCAGGAAGCACACTCAGCTGCAGCAGAATTGAGAGACTGCACGGGTGCTGGTGTTGGGAACAGAGCTGACCGGGGACCCTGCTCCGCGTTCTCCCGTGCAAGGCGTTCCACGTGGTGGCTCGTGGGGAGCGGAGCAAAGGCGCCCAGGGACCCCCAGTCCTCACTGAGCATGCCCCCTGGGGTGACCCCTGCCCCACGGCGCCCCGGGCGTTATTGCTCATGGAATCCTCACCACAGCCCCGCCCCAGGTAGCGTGGCGGTAAAGAATCCGCCTGGCAATGCCGGTAGACCCAAGAGATGCAGGTTCGATCTGTGGGTGGGGAAGATCCCCTGGAGGAAGGCACGGCAACCCACTCCCGTATCTTGCCCGGAGAAGCCCATGGACAGAGGAGCCTGGTGGGCTACAGTCCATGGGGTCGCACAGAGTCAGACATGACTGAGCGATCATATGCACACACGCACACACACACATATTCTCTCGAGCGCGCGCTCTCCCTGTCCCCATTTTACAGATGGGAAAACTGAGGCAGAAGCTAAAGCGGCTGCCCTGTGGCTCACCGCTGGCTGAGTGGAGCCCCTGAGATTCCCACGCAGGCAGCCTGGCTCCGGGTCCCTGTTCCCTCACTGCCCTCCAGGGTGACCCCGTTGGGCCCCTTCAGCGCCATGTGGCTCGCTTCCCTGTGTCGTGACTGAGGTGGAGGGGACTCAGGAAAGCATTCCCTCTACGGGTTGCCTTGGGGGGCTGGTCCTGGAGATGCTGTCTCTCAGCCTCTGGAAGGGTGGCGCAGAGGGGCCCCGGAGGGCGGGCGTGGGGAGCCGGCCTCGCCAGGTGGGGGGTGTCCCGGTGCGGAGCCCCTGGTCCTCACGCTGCAGCCCGTGCCTTCCCTGCGCAGCAGAACTGGGGTTCATTCCTGTTTCCCAACGTCACCCAGCCGGCCTTGCACTTTCCTTGTGTCAAGGGTCAAGCCACTTCACCCCTGGAGGTCACGACCCCCTTCTCCCCGTCTCCCTTTGGGGTGATGTAGGGGACAGGGCTGTGGCCCTGGGATCGTGGGTCCCCTGCCTCCCAGGGAGCTCTGCAGAGCTGAGCACACAGAGACTTCCGTCCGGGGCTCTGGCGGGGACTGCCTGGCGTGGGCCAGGCGCCGCGGCGGGAGGGCTCATGGATTCACTGATCGGTCATTCAGAGCCTGGAACACGCCTGAGCGAGGAGGAGGCCGCTTCCCCGGGGCGGTCACTCATCTCGTCACGACCAGCCACGCCCAGGACCCCTGGCCGTCTCTCCCCCTGCTACCCTCCCCCTAGACTCATCCGGCCCCTGCCCTCTCCTCTCCGTCGTCTGGGCACCCAGGACTCTGCACCCCGGGACCCCTCCCTCATCCTGGGAGTGGCTGACGGCGAGGGGAACAGTATGGGGAGGTCCTCTCTGTGTGACTTCTCGGGGACCTCTTCGGGACCCCTCCTTCCTCGGGAGTGCTGCCCACTGTACCCCCACCCCACCCTCACCCCCTACCCCCGTCTTTGGGGCTGCAAAAGCCATGGAAGCATTATCCCTAAGTATGAATTTCCTCCCAATTTATCAGAAAAAACAAAAGCAAAAACTTTTACCTTGCTCTAAGACTAGGCAGGTTGTGCACTGAATACGCCTTGAAGTCTGTTGGAAAAAAGAACAGAAAAACAGTGTTGGAACAAACGGAATCTTTCTATTAAACAATCTGTCCTTAAGTATGTGATTCTGGATTTGGGGTTGGAGAAGCCCTGATTTACAGACTTTTTCTATTTTTACTTATTATTATTTTTTTTGGTGTTCTCTCTTAATAATTTCCTTTAGAAATTATGAGGGTAAAGTTTTTATACAGTTAGAATGCAAGAAGGTACTTTTCATGAAACTGTGGATCTGGGACAGTGCTTTGCTAATCTTTTGAGTTATCACAGAGGCGTCCCTCTGTTACAGGAGGAAGAGTATTTTTTCCATACAAGAGAGGTGACTGCGGTTCAAAGGACATAAACAATTTAAAAATTACAGTTAATTTAAAAGACTCTACTGTGTCATTTAATCCCCTGACTGTGGGGTGTGAATGATCGGACATCAAGAATTTCAGGTTCAATCAGGATAAAACAGAGCACCAGCTGTAGTAACAGAGAATGGCAGTGAGGTACTAATAGGGTGGAAGTGAAAAGAAATGAGAATCAGAAATTTGAATTTGAAAGTTAGTGTTCAGCATGTATCCACAGCTTAGCCACGAGACAGACCATCACTAAGGAATATTGCTTGGCTATTAAAATGATGTCGGCAGGGACTTCCGTGGAAGACCAGTGGTTAAGGGTCTCCCTTCTAGTGCAGGGGGTGTGGGCTCGACCCCTAGAGAGGAGCTAAGACCCCACACGCACCACCGCATCTCGAGAAGCCTGCCCGCCCCAACAAAGGATCCCACGACACGGCCAAGACACTCATAAATAAGTGTTTAAAAAATAAAATGATGTCTGCAAACATTAAGCAACATAGACGAACATTAAGGTCACAATACTAACAATAGTACAATATAAATTTGTATATACAGCATATCTAAAATGGTAAAAACGAGACAAAACAAGGACTGCTATGCAAAAAATGAGGGCAGGAGGAACAGAATAAAAATTGCTACACTGTGAATCAGCTTTATTCTATTCAGATGTTGGTAGGTTGGGTGATATCTTTATACATTTCAAATTTCCCAGTTAAAAAAATGAACAGAAGTAGATTTTGCTTTGTTTTATGTTACTCTTCTCAAAAGATGCTTGTAATTTATCCAAAAGCAGAAACCAAGGATGAAAGGAGGGAAGACAGGAGCGAAGGAGAAGTGATTAGAAGAGGAGGCTGGGGAACCTCTTGGCTCTTTTAATTATTTTCCATGATCTTGGAGAAACCATATACCCTCTCTCAAACTCCAGGGTCCTCATTTGTGAGGGAAGGACAGGGAGACTAAAGAGTGACTGAAGACTAGAAGGAAACAAAGACTGTGAAATGTACACTATACACCCCGTGTCGCTGGACCGTGCCCCTGACCTGGAAAATAACGCTGGGGCAGCGGGTCTTGGGGCTCAGCATCTCTCCCTAGGAGTGGCCAACTCAAGGCACCCTGACTGGGAAGCTGTGGCTTTAAAAGACTCTACTGTGTCATTTAATCCCCTGACTGTGGGGTGTGAATGATCGGACATCAAGAATTTCAGGTTCAATCAGGATAAAACAGAGCACCAGCTGTAGTAACAGAGAATGGCAGTGAGGTACTAATAGGGTGGAAGTGAAAAGAAATGAGAATCAGAAATTTGAATTTGAAAGTTAGTGTTCAGCATGTATCCACAGCTTAGCCACGAGACAGACCATCACTAAGGAATATTGCTTGGCTATTAAAATGATGTCGGCAGGGACTTCCGTGGAAGACCAGTGGTTAAGGGTCTCCCTTCTAGTGCAGGGGGTGTGGGCTCGACCCCTAGAGAGGAGCTAAGACCCCACACGCACCACCGCATCTCGAGAAGCCTGCCCGCCCCAACAAAGGATCCCACGACACGGCCAAGACACTCATAAATAAGTGTTTAAAAAATAAAATGATGTCTGCAAACATTAAGCAACATAGACGAACATTAAGGTCACAATACTAACAATAGTACAATATAAATTTGTATATACAGCATATCTAAAATGGTAAAAACGAGACAAAACAAGGACTGCTATGCAAAAAATGAGGGCAGGAGGAACAGAATAAAAATTGCTACACTGTGAATCAGCTTTATTCTATTCAGATGTTGGTAGGTTGGGTGATATCTTTATACATTTCAAATTTCCCAGTTAAAAAAATGAACAGAAGTAGATTTTGCTTTGTTTTATGTTACTCTTCTCAAAAGATGCTTGTAATTTATCCAAAAGCAGAAACCAAGGATGAAAGGAGGGAAGACAGGAGCGAAGGAGAAGTGATTAGAAGAGGAGGCTGGGGAACCTCTTGGCTCTTTTAATTATTTTCCATGATCTTGGAGAAACCATATACCCTCTCTCAAACTCCAGGGTCCTCATTTGTGAGGGAAGGACAGGGAGACTAAAGAGTGACTGAAGACTAGAAGGAAACAAAGACTGTGAAATGTACACTATACACCCCGTGTCGCTGGACCGTGCCCCTGACCTGGAAAATAACGCTGGGGCAGCGGGTCTTGGGGCTCAGCATCTCTCCCTAGGAGTGGCCAACTCAAGGCACCCTGACTGGGAAGCTGTGGCTTGGGTGTGAGCTTGCCTGCTCGAGAAATCGTCTGGCTCCCCCGTCTCTGCCTTAGCAGCGTGTCTCAAGCCTTTGTGTGTGTGTGTGTGTGTGTGTGTGTGTGTGTGTGTGCATCTTTAACAATTTTTTCGCCTCTGTTATTGGTTTTTTCTACTTTTTTCCATCCATCTTTATTCTTTGGCCTGTGTGGGCCTCCCAATTGCAGTGGCCTCTCTCGTTGCAGAGCACTGCCTCTGGGCGCATGCGCTCCAGAGCAATGGCTTGTCCTTGGACACACTGTGCAGCCGCTCCGGCAGGTGGGATCCTCCCGGGCCAGGGACCAAACCAGCGGCCCCCTGCACTGCAAGGTGGACTCCCCACCCACTGGATCACCAGGGAAGCCCCCTCAAGCCTTTCTTTTTAAATACACCAAATGACCAAGTTCACTATTTAGAAATGGTCCCTGGGACACCAGCTCTCAACTGGAAGTGGCAACCGAGTTACAGCCTTTAGGCCAAACAGTGTTCGGAGAGGCCAAAGAGGAGCTCGCAAGGGGCAAGCAAACCAAATCCAGTGGATTATGTGTCTCAAATGCCATTAAATAAAAACATTCTGAATCAAATTCATACACTGTGACATCTCTACAGCATAATTTGCTGCAGAGCAGAATTCATCTTTAGGAAGGGCTTCCGGGTGGCGCTTAGTGGGAAAGAGCCCTCCTGCCGGTGCAGGAGAGGAACGAGACTCAGGTTCCCTCCTGGGTGGGAAGATCTCAAAAGATGCTTGTAATTTATCCAAAAGCAGAAACCAAGGATGAAAGGAGGGAAGACAGGAGCGAAGGAGAAGTGATTAGAAGAGGAGGCTGGGGAACCTCTTGGCTCTTTTAATTATTTTCCATGATCTTGGAGAAACCATATACCCTCTCTCAAACTCCAGGGTCCTCATTTGTGAGGGAAGGACAGGGAGACTAAAGAGTGACTGAAGACTAGAAGGAAACAAAGACTGTGAAATGTACACTATACACCCCGTGTCGCTGGACCGTGCCCCTGACCTGGAAAATAACGCTGGGGCAGCGGGTCTTGGGGCTCAGCATCTCTCCCTAGGAGTGGCCAACTCAAGGCACCCTGACTGGGAAGCTGTGGCTTGGGTGTGAGCTTGCCTGCTCGAGAAATCGTCTGGCTCCCCCGTCTCTGCCTTAGCAGCGTGTCTCAAGCCTTTGTGTGTGTGTGTGTGTGTGTGTGTGTGTGTGTGTGCATCTTTAACAATTTTTTCGCCTCTGTTATTGGTTTTTTCTACTTTTTTCCATCCATCTTTATTCTTTGGCCTGTGTGGGCCTCCCAATTGCAGTGGCCTCTCTCGTTGCAGAGCACTGCCTCTGGGCGCATGCGCTCCAGAGCAATGGCTTGTCCTTGGACACACTGTGCAGCCGCTCCGGCAGGTGGGATCCTCCCGGGCCAGGGACCAAACCAGCGGCCCCCTGCACTGCAAGGTGGACTCCCCACCCACTGGATCACCAGGGAAGCCCCCTCAAGCCTTTCTTTTTAAATACACCAAATGACCAAGTTCACTATTTAGAAATGGTCCCTGGGACACCAGCTCTCAACTGGAAGTGGCAACCGAGTTACAGCCTTTAGGCCAAACAGTGTTCGGAGAGGCCAAAGAGGAGCTCGCAAGGGGCAAGCAAACCAAATCCAGTGGATTATGTGTCTCAAATGCCATTAAATAAAAACATTCTGAATCAAATTCATACACTGTGACATCTCTACAGCATAATTTGCTGCAGAGCAGAATTCATCTTTAGGAAGGGCTTCCGGGTGGCGCTAGTGGGAAAGAGCCCTCCTGCCGGTGCAGGAGAGGAACGAGACTCAGGTTCCCTCCCTGGGTGGGAAGACCCCCTGGAGGAGGGCATGGCAGCCCACTCCAGTGTTCTTGCCTGGAGAATCCCATGGACGGAGGAGCCTGTCGTTGGAAGGTCTTGCGTTCTGAATAAACAAAAAGGGCCTCGTTGTAAGGCGGTTTCCTGTTCCGTGACAGCATGTCAGAAGTGAAGATCGGGCTGCTTCCTTCTAGAACCTTCCTGCACCTTGTGAGATCAGAAACTCCTTTTGACACCTGACAACTATATGGTGCGAAAGTGCTTTCAAGCCATTTTCAGAATGTTCTTTCATTGCACAAGGTATTTTTCCACGGGCAAGTGAAACCTGGAGCAGGTAATCGGCATGCCCAAGGTCATAGGCCCCCCCTCGTGTTGGATCTTCTGACTCGAGCACCCCAGGTGTACGCCCACGCGTCACAAAAATGATGTGGGACCTCCCGCTTCAACTCCAGGAAGATCAGTCACACGTGACTATTGATTCTTCAGTAACAATCGATGCTGCATTTATATTCAAGTTGCTCATCTAATTGTATTGGATTTTCTCATGAACCATGAAGCAAACCATCCCTTTAAAAAGAAGAGACGGGGTGGGGTTGCTAGGCTGACACTGTGCCGGCTGGTCCAGGGCAGCGGGGCTCTGTGAGTCTGACCTGCTGCTGTCCCTGGGTGGGGACATAGATTCTTCCCACAGCCAGGTTCACTGCATTTTCTCTTTCTGCTATGTCCATTTTGCAAAGCAGGGAAATGTGGCCCTGCGAATGTAATCTGCCCTTCACAAGTCAGTGGTAAAGAGGATAATAATATCTAATAACATTAGTAATAGCTAACGCCAGCTCATAGGCTTAAAAGGCTATATGCCTGGCATAGCTCATAATGCTTTACATCCTTTAACTCCTTTTGTCTTCACAGACATCCTGTAAGGTAGGTCTGCTGTTATCCCTGGGCTTTCCTGGTGGCTCAGTGGTAAAGAATTGGCCTGTCAATGCAGGAGACACAGATTCCATCCCTGGGTCAGGAAGATCCCCTGGAGGAGAAAATGGCAACCCACTCCAGTGTTCTTGCCTGGGAAATCCCGTGGACAGAGGAGCCTGGGGGGCTACAGTGCATGCATGCATTCACTTGTATCTAACTGTTGCTACCTCATAAACTGTAGCCTGCCAGGCTCCTCTGTCCATGGGATTCTCCAGGCAGGGATACTGGAGTGGATTGCCATTTCCTCCTCCAGGGCATCTTTCTGACCCAGGGATCAAACTCGTGTCTCTCACAATGTCTCCTGCATTGGCAGGTGGGTTCTTTCCCACTAGCGCCACCTGGGAAGCCCTGCAGTCCATAGGGGCGCGGGGTCGGTCATAACGTAGCGACTGAGCAGACTGTTATCCCTAATTTACAGCGAAGAACACTAAGACCCAGATTGGTTACGTGACTTGCCCAAACTCCTGCAACTAATAAGGGGGAGAGAAATGGTGTTCAGACCTATACTGCCAGGCTCCTGGGAGAAGAAGAAAAAGGTGCTCTTTGTGACAGATTCATATCTGCCACCAAACGAATAGCTAGTGCCAGGTGCCTTCCTCCTCTCCAGACCCCATGGCAGCCAGCGCTCATGGACCACGGCACTCTTTTCCTGCTGAGGCCAAACCAGGTGTGAGAGTCTTCTCATTCCAATGCTTCTCCTCTCACCTCGCATAATTCTCCCATAAGCCTGTGAGATGGAAGCCTATTTGTCATTTCAGGCTCATTTTATAGGCACTGATTAATTCACGGTGCTCTTTTTAAAGATAAGTGTGGGTAATTGGGATTGACCTATATGGGCCACTATATGGGCTTCCCAGGTGGCTCAGATGGTAAAGAATTTGCCCGCAGTGCAGAAGACCCAGGTTTGATCACTGGGTCAGGAAGATCCCCTGGAGGAGGGCATGGCAACCCACTCCAGTCTTCTTGCCTGGAGAATCCCATGGACAGAGGAGCCTGGTGGACTACAGTCCATAGGGTTGCAAGGAGTCGGACATGACTGAGTGATGAAGGGTCACACATATAAAGTAGTGAACTCAGTGCTAAGGGAATAGGAGTGCTTACAATGGCTTGGGGCAAAGGTCTGGAGGGGTGGGATGGGGGGATCTGGGTGGGTGGGGACCATGGATATACATATGACTGATCTGGGAACATACATGTATGTGAACAACAAAACTCTGTAAAACCTTTAAAATAAAGAATAAAAATAAATTTAAAAATTAAAAAAAAAAAATAAAGTAGTGAACTGACAGGGACCTCCTGGATAGCACAGGGAAGTCTACTCACTCCTCTGTAATGGCCTATATGGAAAAGAATAAAAATAGTGGATATATATGTATGTATAACTGACACTTTGCAGTACACTTGAAACTAACACAGCATGGTAAATCAGCTATACTCCAAAAAATTTAAGACATTGAAACAAAAGAAAAAATACGTGTCTGCGTGTGCATGTCTCTGTCTCTCTCTGTCTATATGCCTGGCTTTGTGAAACGAATGAAACTGAACTTGATCCAATTTACATTTACTGAGCATCTGTTGTGAGTCAGGAAAGCACTCTTGTTCAGTACTGAGGTTCAAAACAAGAGATAAACAAAGTTACATCTTTAAGGTATTGGAAGAGATTTTATATAAAGAAATCCTGGTGTAAATTCTTTCAAAAATCTAAGATCCTCTTGGAAACCCTTCTTAACTTAATCTGCTGTGTACAGTCTGGCTTGGTACCCTGGGTTTTCATAGACTAAGACCTGCTTCCGTGTGTCTTCACAGGCATTTTAGTATTCTCGTACAGTTTTTTCAATGCCTCTCCAGTATTTGCTAGCAGGGCATTTATTTTCCAAGCTTTTGCTTTATATACAGTTCCATTCACTTGACAGCGTTGTATTTGTCCTACTCTGGTGGGTCATATATTTACGAAGGTCCGACACGCAGCGGGGACATGTTAAGAATGCTTGATTCATCCTGTGCCAGAGAGATGGCTTGAATGCCGCTTTTGTGTTAGAATTCCACTTGGTCCTTGAACAGCAGGGCTGTGAGGGTTCTGAGAGGGAGCTCAGTGGTGGAGGCGCACTGAAAAGGGAATGTCCCAGCAAGGGGAATGACCTATCCAATGTACTACCTAAACTGGTGAGGGGAGTACAATGTACTCATAGGATGATAACATTGCCCGCGATTTGATGGAGAGGAGGTAGAGACGAAACACTGGTGTGGTTGCTGAGCCTGCCCAGCTCATCTCTTCCAAGATGTGGGTCGTGTGCAGTCAGACTGGGGTTTAAACATTCAGGCTGCCTGAGATACTTGCAGTTGCCAACAGTATAGGATCCAGAAAAATAGTTCTATTCTTAGGTCCACATTAAGGTGATGCAGATGACCTGGATTTGTAACTTTGTTTCTTTTCTTTTTTAAAATTTTATTATTTATTTATTTGGCTGCGCTGGGTCATAGTTGCGGCATGTGAGATCTAGTTCCCTGACCAGGGATCGAACCTGGGCCCCACTGAATTGGGAACACAGAATCTTAACCACTGGACCACCAGGGAAGTCCCTCTGTTTCTTTTTTTTAAGCTATTTGATTGCTTATTTGGCTGCACTGGGTCGCAGTTGCTGCACACAGGAGCCTTCACTGTGGCATGCAGACTTCGCTGCCTGGCAGCATGCGGGATCTTAGCTCCCTGACCAGGGATCGAACCGGCGCCCCTGCATTGGAAGGCAGGCTCTTGACCCCCGGACCATCAGGGAAGTCGCTGCTTTCTGTTTCTGATGGGCTATGGCCATGCAGTCCTAACGTCAGGGGAAGACACCGTATGGGCCGGTGAATAAACGCGTATTAGCCACTTGGAGCAAGAGCGCAAGGAGACCCCTGCCAAGGACGAAACCCAGCTTAAGGAAAAGTTCTCAATTGCAGAAACAGTATGGGCACAATGTGAGCCTTAGCATAAGGGAAATCACTTCAAAGTTAAATACCCACCAGCAGGGCAAGACGATGCCTTCCACGGTCTGAACCAGCACCCAGGGACACATGCTGATCTCTGTTGACTCAGTAACAGATGATGGAAATGTATTCCAGGAGATAATTAGAGCTCATTACTACAAGTTAGCTGTAAGAATCAATGGGGTGTTTTAAAACGTAACCACAAGTCTGAAGCAATAAATGATGAATAATAGGAAATCGATGAAAACTGTGATGGTTTGGGGAATTTCCTGGCAGCCCAGTGGTTGGTTAGGACTTGGTGCTTCACTGACGAGGGTGTGGGTTCAGCCCCTGGTACGGGAGCTCAGATCCTGCAAGTCGTGAAGTGGGACCAAAAAAAAGTTATGGTTTGAAAATCGAATAAAATGTGATACAGCCATTAAAATGATTTGTAGAAAATTGAAAGTGTGAAATGATGTCCTATAAATATATAATGTTTATATGTCATTGTAATATAAAAATAAATATGCCTTAAAGAGCAGGTTACAACCACTATACAGTGTTTGGGGAGGAGGTAATCCGTGTGAAAGTGATTAGCATCACTGGATGGAGTGATTTTTTTTTTTTTAATTAAAAAAAATTGGTTTTGGCCGCAAGGCTCGTGGCATGTTAGTTCTCCAGCCAGGGATTGAACCCGTGCCCACGGCAGTGGAAGCGTGGAGTCTTAACCACTGGACCCCCAGGGGAGACCCTGGATGGGGGTGCTGTTTGCTTTCTTCTTTTTCCTTCTACACAGTTGCTCAGATGTCCACCATGCACACATATTACTTATTACAGGAAAAGATACAAGTTAGGGGTGTTTTCTGTTCGTCTTGTTCTGCTTTTTATGCTCAGAAGCTGCCTGTGGGTGATCAGGGCTCCCCATCTGTCTGGAAGCTCCAGGCTCGGGGGCATAGCTGTGGAAGTGGTGAGTAGGTCGGTCAGAAGTGACTCTTGAGGCTGTCGGCAGTGGGCAGGGTGGGCCACTGGTGCTTCGGCTGCACCTCCAGCCTGTTCTTTTTTTCTGGGGCTTCAGGGTGAACGAGAATCCCTGTGGGACAGCCTCCCCGGGTACTCACCCGCCTCCAGGAACTTCTCATACAGAAACCGTTTCCCTTCCAGGAGCTCTTTCTCCTGCAGGTGCTTGTCCTTGAGATGCTCCTGTCCGCACACAGAATCCTGGTCATTCCGATGCTCGTGGTCGTTCAGGTAGCCCTGTCCATTCCCATGCTCCTTCCCTGGCAGGTAGCGTGCCGCCGCCTCCTCCAGGTACTGCCCTGACTCCGGGCTCTCCTCCGCTTCAGGAGATACAAGCTTTCTGGTTAGGCTCTGCTCGTCCCCCTCTGCACCTGCTTCCTGGGAAGAGACGGTCTGCGTGGAGTGGGGGGAGGCCGTGGCGGGGGGAGGAGGCGACGCTCCCGACGGCTCGCGGCTCTCCGCAGACATGCCGGGAGGAATTTAGCAGAGGAGAGCGCCCTGCCCCAGGCAGTCAGCCTTTCGGCATCCTGGCACCTGCGAAGGGAATAAAATGCCCGTTAGTCAGGAATGACCTACGGCGTGTGGTTCGCTCTTTTTGCTCAGTGGTCCCGGGATGGCCCGTGGCGGGTGGAGGGCAGTACCTGCCGGCCCATGACCAGGCACGAGAGGAGGAGCCGGAAGGAGCCAGAGGGTTTCCCTCCTGGGACCGCACCCGAAGGCATCCCCTTTGAAAGGACGTGATGTCCACTAGGAGGGCCGGAAAGTGCAGGAGCCCTGGTTGTTTTGAGGTGCGATCCTTAGGGAAGGCTTCTACTTACTGACTAAGCAATACTTATTGCTGCAATAATCAGGACATAGACTGTCTTCCAGGAGCTGCACACTGAGGGGAGACCAGTCAAACGGATTTCCATCCACAGAGTGACAAACACAATGGGGGAGTCCAGGCAGGGTGGTGTAGGCCGTGTGCTCGGCCCAGGTCCGTGGAGGCCCCTGGGGCGGGACGTCTGCTCCAGGCCCCGCCCTCTGCTGGAAGCCCCGCCCACTGGGTAAAGCTAGTTTACTCAGTCAACGCTTATTTTCGCTCCCCAAATTTAACACAACTTTGAGCGCCGCCTGCACCCTGCCAGGGGGTCTTCCATGGTCCACCCTATCCTCCATCTATACCTTCCATATTTTCACTAAAGTAACGATTTTGCGACATTAAATAGCTTTCCAACGGAAGGTGAACTTCTCGAGGGTAGGAAGGATTGATTCTTTTTTTTAAAAAAAATTTTCTTTTTTTTACATTGTTTTTATTTTGCTTTTACACAGTTCTGTTGTTTACAGCTATATATAATCCCAAATCCGTCATAGGTATATCTTTGACCCTCACTCCCGGAGCCCCCTCCTACTCCCCTCATCCCACCCTTCTAGGTTGTTGCACAGCCCCATGCAAGGTCCATTAGTCCCACGGTGCATTCACAGTGGTTACCTCTTAAAAAAAAAGAATTTAATTTAAAAATTTATTTTATTACTCTTATTTATTTTTATCTTTTGGTCCTGCCACGTGGCATGTGGGTTCTTAGTTTCCTGATCAGGGGTCGGACCCAGAATCCCTGCATCAGAAGCACAGGGTCTTCACCACTAGACCACGGGGAAGTCCCGGGAAGGACTGCTTCTTGGTTGCAAATCTGTTTCAAATCCTTCCTCTTTTCTCCCATCGGCTGTGACTGCCTGCAACTAACTGCCCCGTCTCTCTTGCCGGGTTATTGCTCCGCGCTCTTAACGGGCTTTCCTGTCGCTGTGCCGCTGCCCTACGCCTTTCTCCAGGAGGAGAAAATACAAATCCTGTGAGGATGTCCATTGCTGAACAGTCCCCCATGGCTTTCTCGTGCTCTGAAAGTAAACCGTGAACCCAGCTCCAGGGCTCCAGGGCTTGGAGGTCTGGCGCCGGCTGGTCCCTCTGACTTCCCCTCTCGCTGTTCCTCCTCTCCTCTCCCGCCCTGCTCTCTCACTTCGAGCACTTCCTGTATTTCTACTTATGGTTCTGTTGCGTGTTTACCTGGTCAGCCTTTCTTTCCCACTAGGCCCTACGTGCCTACGTGACCTTGTGTGGCTTCTTCCCTAATCTCTCTCCAGTGATTGGCTCAGTGCCTGATGCATGATAAAGGCCCCCAAAGTAAATGGTCAGTGATGGCATGAAGGACCAAGAGTCGATGACCCTAGAGCAGGGCATCCTGGAGTTTTAAAAATGAAGATAGTTGTTCTGCACAGTGGAATAAGCCACAGTAACAGACCCAGAGCTCTCTTGTTTACTGTAAGGACTTCAGAGAGAAATCTCTTCTCTGCCTGCCTTTCCCCCAGATCCCTGGTTGGCAAGCTCTCTTCTACGGGACCAGCCAGGTGAAATCAGGAGGCTCACTCTCTGGCAAACCCACAACAGGATGTCTGAGATGAGGGCTGCGGTGTGTGAAGACATTCATGATGAGACGGGCTGGACCTGGACCTTTTACTGCCGTGCAAGCACCGGGGAAGATACCCCCTTGAGGGCAACAGAATACAAAGAAACCATAAGGAACTGAAAAGAACTGAGTGTGTGCAGTTGGGACAAATTATGAACAGGAAGATAATGAAAGGCCAAAACCCACCTTCCATTTCTGAGATGTCGGGATAGGAAGACGAGGGGGTCGGCAGACCTCCCAAGTCACCCTCCG
This sequence comes from Tragulus kanchil, assembly GCA_022376925.1. NCBI lineage: Eukaryota > Metazoa > Chordata > Mammalia > Artiodactyla > Tragulidae > Tragulus > Tragulus kanchil. The sequence goes on from JAIOJX010000003.1 coordinate 96,568,687, forward strand.
CATCCCACCGCTGCTCTCAGCCTCCCCCCTTTCAAGGGACCGAGCGGCTCCCGCCTTGAGGAGGGGCGAGGGCGCCTGTGACTTGCTTTGGCTCCCTGGTACAGCTGAAGCACAAGGCCCAATGAAGCCTTGCCTGACTTTCTCTTCTGGCCGCATCAATTTCTATTAATTAAAGAATCCAGGATCTCCCTGGTGGTCCAGTGGTTAAGAATCTGCTGGCCCGTGCAGGGGACATGGGTTCCGTCCCTGGTCCGGGAAGATTCTGCCTGCCTTGAGGCCGCTCCGCCTGGGCCCCGCAGCTGCCAAACCCGCGCTCTGGAGTCCGCGCTCTGCAACAAGAGAAGCCACCGCAACAAGATGCCCTTGTGCCGCGAATAGAGAGCAGCCCCCGCCTTCCACACTAGAGAAAACCCACACGCAGCAACGAAGACCCAGGGCAGCCAGCTGTAATAAATACTAATAAACAAGAAGCCGAGAGTCTGGGGTAGGATCAACGATGGGCCACGTCTGTGCACCTCCAGGGTTGCTGAAGCTCTTGGGTTACTGGATTCCCGTAGGAGTAGCCTGGGCCCGTGTGGGGAGCATGTACATAGAGAGAGGTGTGCTGCCCAGAGCTCTTTTCCAAGAAGGACTCGGTGCCCAGAAGCGGGAGGGTTGTCAGCCGCCGACCCCCAGCTCCCAGCTCCTTCAGGGTCGGCCTCAGAGGCTGGGGGGCCACCTTCCAGAAGCCACCTCCTTCTTGGGGTGTCTGCATGTGGTGCTGGAGCAAGGAACTTTTAAAGGAGCCTCTCCAGCCTCACTTTGATGTAAAACCTAAATGCCTCACCTGCTTGAGCGGTCCCTGTCCCACCCCTACTTGCTCCTGATGCCGGGAAGCCACGGGGAGAAGGCAGGGGTGGGGACCGTGAGAGCCCACGGGTAGGGGCTTCTGTCCCAGCCAAGCCCCCGGAGCAGAGAGGCTCCACACCCAGGCACCAGCCTCCCCAGCAGAGGCCTGCTTGCACTTCAGAGGCCCTCCTGCCTTTCATATTTTTAGCTGCTTACGATGACAGATCACACTCAGCCGGTGCCCTGGACGGCCCTGAACGCATCTTTCAGCAGCACGCTGACACTCAGGGCTAGGGGTCTTTCCTCTCTGTTTTCTCATCAGGCCTTGTAAAAAAAAAAGCCAGCCGCTGTCTCATTCCAAAAAGCAGAGAAGAAAACTGCATTCTTGACACTGTCCCTTTCATTCTCCTAGAAATTTATAAGAAAAGCTGTCAGCTAGAAATAAACGGTAATGGCAACCAGATACCCAGTGTCTGAGACGGACGTCTGGGCTTTGACTTGTGGTTCAGATCTTGACTCATTTTGACCCTGGTTTCTGTGAGATTGCGGGTTAATTTCTGTGGTCACAGCACGAAACATTAGCTTCTTACAGAGCTGCTTATAATCGCCGATTATAGCTCACTCGCCCCTAGACTAGCGTCACAAAAAGGTTGCCTCAATCAAGGCAGGCTGTCAGACGTGTTTTTTTTTTTTTTTTTTTTAATTTCATGCCACAAGCTCTTTCTTAGGTATTTATCATTTACATCCATCTTTGTTCTTCGGCCTGTGTGGACCTCCCATTTCAGCCGCCTCTCTCGTCGCAGTTGCAGAAAGTGAACTCGCTTAGTTGTGTGACTCTTTGAGACCCATGGACAAGCCACGGAAGTCTCCAGGCAAGAATAATAACCTTCCCCTTCTCCAGGGGATCTTCCCAACCTAGGGATCGAGCCCGGGTCTTCCACACTGCAGGCGGATTCTTTATTGTCTGAGCTATGAGGGCAGCCAGAGAACACTGGAGTGGGCAGCCTCTCCCTTCTCTAGGGGATCTTCCCGACCCAGGAATGGAACCAGGGTCTCCTGCACTGCAGGCAGATGCTTGCCCAGCTGAGCTAGAGGGAGTCCCAGCAGGTGGCGGGTGGGGCCTTCCGTTGGAGGCTGCCTGGTGGCAGGCAGTCTGAGCAACTGAGACGGTCACTTTGGCCTTCCCTGGTGGCCCAGACAGGAAAGAATCTGCTTGCCATGCAAGAGACCCGGGTTCAATCCCTGGGTCGGGAAGATCTCTTGCAGAAGGGCATGGCTACCCACTCCAGCATTCTTGCCTGGAGAATTCCGTGGACAGAGGAGCCTGGTGGGCTACAGTCCATGGGGTCGCAGAGATTCAGACATAACAGCAACTAAAAGTTGGTGGTAGCGGGTCCCGCAGCTGCATGCCTGCCCTCAGCCTGGCATTTTGGGCACAGACGTAACTGCTCCTCACCGACACCTGCTGGATGCATAGTGTGCTACGTGCTTTGCCCCACAGCCTTACTGAGGAACGTGCCTGTTTAGTGCGGAGGGGAGCGCTGGACGCCAGAGGTCAACGTACTACCGCGCTCTCGAAGGTTTCTGCCTGCGTGACCCCTTCCACACTGCCCTGCAAGTCAGAGCCCACCGGCTTCCCTGTAGTGAAGTGTTCCCTGTCATGCTGAGGAGTTGAGGCCAGGATTCCTGAAATACTGTTACTTGAGATAAAAAGGCAGACACGGGTCACCAAACCAGACCCAAGCGCGCACCCCGTCTGTGCGGGGCTGATTGGCTGAGTGGACTGGAAAGAGGAAGACCAGGGACAGCCTCTGGCTCCCGGCTGGGTGTCCTGGGAAGGGGCCCGTTGTCTGTGAGGTCAGCAGCGTCTCTTCTGGTTTCCGTGATCGGAGGAGACTGATGCTCCCGAGTCGTTCTTTGCCCCTCTCCCCGGGACTGGGGCTGTGGCCTGACGGATGCGCCGAAAGGCTTCTTGCTTTGGAAGCCACATGCGGGCGGGGGGCCTTGCAGGAGGGCAGGCCTGCAAGGGCGGGGCTCAGTCCAGCTCTGGGGCCCTCTGTGATGCCCGGGGCGGAGAGCAGGGAGGCTCAGGCCCTGGCCTGGTGGCTCCGCCGGCCCTGCTCTCCTTTCCTCCTGCCTCCTCCCGGCCTCTCCTCTGCCCTCCCGGGAAGCAGCCCAGGGACCCCACTGGACCCCTGGTGTCTCAGCACCAAAGGGCAGTTCTTGTCACCAGCATGGGTGGGCCCATGATGGCCCTGCTCCAGCGACCCCCTGTGCCCTCTGGTCCCTCCACAGGGTCCCACCAGGGGCCTGGGCTCCCTGGCCTGGCTTCGCTCACCCTAGGTCCCAGGCCTTCTGGTCCAGCCCCGTCCCCTCCCCGGCTCTCCACCTAGAGCTGCAGCTCTGGGCCTTGGCCAAGTCCCTGGTCAAGAATTCAGCCTTGCTTCTGAGGTGCCCACTCTAGACGGCCCCAGAGCAGGCGTCTGTGTAAGAGGGGAAGAGGGACACAAGCAGGATTGAACACTAGCCTTGAAAAGGAGGCTGGCATTGGGGCTCCGTTTCCTGGGGTTAAATCCCAGCCTGGCCACGTACAAGCTGCCTAATATATATATATATTTATATATATATTTATATATATATTTATATATATATATTATGATTGGTCATTGTAGCTTTAATCACAAAACCTTCAAATTGAAATATTCATCCATATGAAAAAGTTAAAGTAATCATAGTATACCAATCCAATAGAATATTCCACAGCAATAAACAAAAAAAGAATAAACTGCTGATACTCCCAATGACAATCACAGAAACTGTGCCAAGTCAAAAAAACCATGCAAAAAACTGTGCATACTGTGATTCCACTTATAACAAGGCCTAATAAGGACCAAATTAATCTATACTGAAAGTAGGTCCATGACTAGAACTGAAGGTATGGGAAATTGAAAGGAAAGAGGCATACAAAAAATATTCCATATGAGTGTCATGTAACAGAAATATAATGCAAGTCTGTGAGGTCAGCAGCGTCTCTTCTGGTTTCCGTGATCGGAGGAGACTGATGCTCCCGAGTCGTTCTGTTCCCCTCTCCCCGGGACTGGGGCTGGGGCCTGACGGATGCGCCGAAAGGCTTCTTGCTTTGGAAGCCACATGCGGGCGGGGGGCCTTGCAGGAGGGCAGGCCTGCAAGGGCGGGGCTCAGTCCAGCTCTGGGGCCCTCTGTGATGCCCGGGGCGGAGAGCAGGGAGGCTCAGGCCCTGGCCTGGTGGCTCCGCCGGCCCTGCTCTCCTTTCCTCCTGCCTCCTCCCGGCCTCTCCTCTGCCCTCCCGGGAAGCAGCCCAGGGACCCCACTGGACCCCTGGTGTCTCAGCACCAAAGGGCAGTTCTTGTCACCAGCATGGGTGGGCCCATGATGGCCCTGCTCCAGCGACCCCCTGTGCCCTCTGGTCCCTCCACAGGGTCCCACCAGGGGCCTGGGCTCCCTGGCCTGGCTTCGCTCACCCTAGGTCCCAGGCCTTCTGGTCCAGCCCCGTCCCCTCCCCGGCTCTCCACCTAGAGCTGCAGCTCTGGGCCTTGGCCAAGTCCCTGGTCAAGAATTCAGCCTTGCTTCTGAGGTGCCCACTCTAGACGGCCCCAGAGCAGGCGTCTGTGTAAGAGGGGAAGAGGGACACAAGCAGGATTGAACACTAGCCTTGAAAAGGAGGCTGGCATTGGGGCTCCGTTTCCTGGGGTTAAATCCCAGCCTGGCCACGTACAAGCTGCCTAATATATATATATATTTATATATATATTTATATATATATTTATATATATATATTATGATTGGTCATTGTAGCTTTAATCACAAAACCTTCAAATTGAAATATTCATCCATATGAAAAAGTTAAAGTAATCATAGTATACCAATCCAATAGAATATTCCACAGCAATAAACAAAAAAAGAATAAACTGCTGATACTCCCAATGACAATCACAGAAACTGTGCCAAGTCAAAAAAACCATGCAAAAAACTGTGCATACTGTGATTCCACTTATAACAAGGCCTAATAAGGACCAAATTAATCTATACTGAAAGTAGGTCCATGACTAGAACTGAAGGTATGGGAAATTGAAAGGAAAGAGGCATACAAAAAATATTCCATATGAGTGTCATGTAACAGAAATATAATGCAAGCTGCCTAATATTAAGTGAGGTTCCTACCCGTGCTGTGACTTAGATTCCTGTCTGTAAAATGGGGAGAACAATAGTGGCGACTTCCTCTGAGGATTCAGTGAGGCGGGATGTATACGTGTAAGGAGTGCCAGGCACAGATTTGTGTGTGTATGCTTGTGCGTGTGCTCAGTCGTGTCCCACTCTTTGTGACTCTATAGACTGTAATCTACCAGGCTCCTCTGTCCACGGAATTCTCCAGGCAAGAATACTGGAGTAGGGCTGCTCTGGTAGCTCAGTGGTGAAGAGTTCGCCTGCCAGTGCAGGAGACGCAGGTTCGATCCCTGATCCGGGAAGATCCCACATGCTGTGGAGCAACGAAGCCCGTGAGCCACAACCATGGAGCCTGTCCCCTAGAGCCTCAGAGCCACGACTATTGAGTCGTGAGGACCGAAGCCCGTGGGCCCTGGAGCCCGAGTTCCACAAGAGAAGTCACAGCAACAAGAAGCCTGCTTAGCAACTACAGAAGACGGACCTTCGCCCTTCTGCCTCCCATAAGAATATGGGAGTAAAATCTCTTGAGGGGGAAATGTAAGGGTTAGGAGGGAAAGGGGCAGGGCACAATTTTTGAAAAGAATGACAGCCCAAGGACACAGCATAAACCCATTAGAATCAAATGGGTCCAAGATGGCAGACCAGACCTTGATCCTCAGTCAGCAAGCTAAATGACACACCCAGAGGCGCCATGGCAGTTCCACCCCTTCCCTAAAAGAGCTGGAATAATCCTCCCACTCATTAGCATATGGAAGTACCCAGCCTATGAAAGCTAAGAAGGCCATGTTTTCGGGCCACTGGATTTGCTCTGCCATGGCCTACACTCTGTGGAGTGTGCTTTCTCTGAATCTGAATAAAGAAGAGCAGTCCCCACTCCTGCAACTGGACAAAAGCCATGCAAAAACTGTGCATACTGTGATTCCACTTATAACAAGGCCTAATAAGGACCAAATTAATCTATACTGAAAGTAGGTCCATGACTAGAACTGAAGGTATGGGAAATTGAAAGGAAAGAGGCATACAAAAAATATTCCATATGAGTGTCATGTAACAGAAATATAATGCAAGCTGCCTAATATTAAGTGAGGTTCCTACCCGTGCTGTGACTTAGATTCCTGTCTGTAAAATGGGGAGAACAATAGTGGCGACTTCCTCTGAGGATTCAGTGAGGCGGGATGTATACGTGTAAGGAGTGCCAGGCACAGATTTGTGTGTGTATGCTTGTGCGTGTGCTCAGTCGTGTCCCACTCTTTGTGACTCTATAGACTGTAATCTACCAGGCTCCTCTGTCCACGGAATTCTCCAGGCAAGAATACTGGAGTAGGGCTGCTCTGGTAGCTCAGTGGTGAAGAGTTCGCCTGCCAGTGCAGGAGACGCAGGTTCGATCCCTGATCCGGGAAGATCCCACATGCTGTGGAGCAACGAAGCCCGTGAGCCACAACCATGGAGCCTGTCCCTAGAGCCTCAGAGCCACGACTATTGAGTCGTGAGGACCGAAGCCCGTGGGCCCTGGAGCCCGAGTTCCACAAGAGAAGTCACAGCAACAAGAAGCCTGCTTAGCAACTACAGAAGACGGACCTTCGCCCTTCTGCCTCCCATAAGAATATGGGAGTAAAATCTCTTGAGGGGGAAATGTAAGGGTTAGGAGGGAAAGGGGCAGGGCACAATTTTTGAAAAGAATGACAGCCCAAGGACACAGCATAAACCCATTAGAATCAAATGGGTCCAAGATGGCAGACCAGACCTTGATCCTCAGTCAGCAAGCTAAATGACACACCCAGAGGCGCCATGGCAGTTCCACCCCTTCCCTAAAAGAGCTGGAATAATCCTCCCACTCATTAGCATATGGAAGTACCCAGCCTATGAAAGCTAAGAAGGCCATGTTTTCGGGGCCACTGGATTTGCTCTGCCATGGCCTACACTCTGTGGAGTGTGCTTTCTCTGAATCTGAATAAAGAAGAGCAGTCCCCACTCCCTGCAACTGGACAAAAGCCTGCAGCAGCAGTGAAAACCCAGAAGAGTCAAACATAAGGACACTGCCGTTTCCTCCCCCGGGGGATCTTCCAGACCCAGGGATCACGCCCCCCTCTTTGGAGTCACGTGCACGGGCAGGGGCGCTGTGCCCCCGGGAAGCCCATGCTGTGACTGCTGCCCACTCCCTCCTCACCGGCCCGGAGCTCTGTGTGTCAGCGTGTGTTTGTGATTGTGTATATGGGTGAGCATATCTTGTGTGTCCTTCTGAGGCCTTAAACAGTTCATGGTACAAGAGAGAGGAAAAGACGGCCTCCCGGTCCCGAAGGCAGCCCAGGTGGGAAGTGCAGACATTCAGCTCTGTCCATGAGGCCAGGTCCTGGTGGCTGTTCCCAGGGCGGAGGGGATGGCTGGCAGGAGTGACCGCAGCGAGCCCCGGAGGCTGGACCCCTTCTTACGAAGCTGCCTGGCCCGAGGGAGTTCTGTGGTGCTGTTTCATTTGTGGGGACAGACCCTCGCGCCCCTGGGTGAGTCTGTTTTCTGACCCTGTTTTCAGGGGAGCCGTCGCCTGCCCCTTAAGCCATCGCCCTTAAGCTTCTCCACGTTCCCTTTTTTCCAGAGTACACTATCACTTCCCTAACAGACTAAATGCTGTATTCACTTCTTACCAGTGTTGTCTGTCTCTTCTCATGGGAATGTGAGTTCCCCGAGGGCAGGGATCTTTGTTTTCCTTACTAATTAGCCCTCGTAGGTAAGCCTATACATTTCTTGAATATATAGGGGCTTCCCTTTCTCAGTTCTGTCCTCCACTCAGTAGACCCCGGTTTCTAGGTCCTTCTCCAGAGCTTTGGCGGCCCTTGGGCACGCTGTAGGGTGTCAAGAGCTCAGGCCTGAGTGTGGGGTCACCCCCCTGGGTTAAAGTCAGATGCTTAACAAGTGGCCGAGATCGGGCTCGAACCCCTGTCTGCCGTCCCCAAGTCTGGTGTTCTTTTCCAGCACGCCTTGCTGGGTGGGCGGAGGGGCTGGCCTCATTTGGAGGGGAGCTGTTAGGGCACTATACGGTAAAGAGTCTGCCTGTAGTGCTGGAGACCCAGGTTCGAATCCTGGGTCAGGAAGATCCCCTGGAGGAGGGCATGGCCACCCACTCCAGTCTGCTTGCCTGGAGAATCCAACGGACAGAGGAGCCTGGCGGGCTACGGTCCATGGTCCATGGGGTTGACTGAGCGACTCACTTTCCTTTTCAAAGCCTCCTCCTCAACTGTAGTTAAATAGGTCTGTTCTCCATGATAAAGGGTGAGGAGAGGGAGGGAGGGGAAAAATGGGCTTCTGTAGTTTACTGAGCACTTACTATGTACCCAGAACGAAGTATTTTCCTTTCTTTTTTTTTTAAACTTAAAGATTCACAAAAAAAATTTGGTAAAATATTATTATCCTATTTTTCAACAAAGAAAACCAGACCTTGTAGAAATGGGTAACCAGCTTAGGCCATGGCTTCTAAGCACTATATTCGGGATTTAGATTATATCTGATCCGTTCCAAGACTAGACCACCCTGTACCAGAGGGTATGAGCAAGAGATGCCATCCTTCCAATCTTTACACCTCAAGTTCTTAGTGATTCCATTTGTGGGGACAGACCCTCGCGCCCTGGGTGAGTCTGTTTTCTGACCCTGTTTTCAGGGGAGCCGTCGCCTGCCCCTTAAGCCATCGCCCTTAAGCTTCTCCACGTTCCCTTTTTTCCAGAGTACACTATCACTTCCCTAACAGACTAAATGCTGTATTCACTTCTTACCAGTGTTGTCTGTCTCTTCTCATGGGAATGTGAGTTCCCCGAGGGCAGGGATCTTTGTTTTCCTTACTAATTAGCCCTCGTAGGTAAGCCTATACATTTCTTGAATATATAGGGGCTTCCCTTTCTCAGTTCTGTCCTCCACTCAGTAGACCCCGGTTTCTAGGTCCTTCTCCAGAGCTTTGGCGGCCCTTGGGCACGCTGTAGGGTGTCAAGAGCTCAGGCCTGAGTGTGGGGTCACCCCCCTGGGTTAAAGTCAGATGCTTAACAAGTGGCCGAGATCGGGCTCGAACCCCTGTCTGCCGTCCCCAAGTCTGGTGTTCTTTTCCAGCACGCCTTGCTGGGTGGGCGGAGGGGCTGGCCTCATTTGGAGGGGAGCTGTTAGGGCACTATACGGTAAAGAGTCTGCCTGTAGTGCTGGAGACCCAGGTTCGAATCCTGGGTCAGGAAGATCCCCTGGAGGAGGGCATGGCCACCCACTCCAGTCTGCTTGCCTGGAGAATCCAACGGACAGAGGAGCCTGGCGGGCTACGGTCCATGGTCCATGGGGTTGACTGAGCGACTCACTTTCCTTTTCAAAGCCTCCTCCTCAACTGTAGTTAAATAGGTCTGTTCTCCATGATAAAGGGTGAGGAGAGGGAGGGAGGGGAAAAATGGGCTTCTGTAGTTTACTGAGCACTTACTATGTACCCAGAACGAAGTATTTTCCTTTCTTTTTTTTTTAAACTTAAAGATTCACAAAAAAAATTTGGTAAAATATTATTATCCTATTTTTCAACAAAGAAAACCAGACCTTGTAGAAATGGGTAACCAGCTTAGGCCATGGCTTCTAAGCACTATATTCGGGATTTAGATTATATCTGATCCGTTCCAAGACTAGACCACCCTGTACCAGAGGGTATGAGCAAGAGATGCCATCCTTCCAATCTTTACAACTCAAGTTCTTAGTGATTCCTTCACATATTCCAAGAACAAAGAAACTATTTAAAAGAACAAAGAGGCTTCCCTGGTGGTCCAGTGGGTAAGGACACCGCCTTGCAGTGCAAGGGGCGCCAGTTCGATCCCTGGCCTAGGAAGATCCCACGTGCCGCAGAGTGGCTGGACTGGTGTGTCCAATTACCAAGCCGGAGCTCTGGAGCGCATGCACCCACAGCCGGTGCTCTATGACAAGAGAGGCCACTGCGATGGGAGGCCCACATGGGCCAAAGAACAAAGATGGATGAAAACAGACAAATGAAAGACCAATAGAAGTGGCCTGCCTGCTCCCCTCCCTCCCCACCCTTCCCCCACCAAATAAAATAAAAGAAAAGAACAAAGAAATAATCTTAGAGTTTCTAATTGCTGAAAGGAGATTCATTCCGATGAAAAGACATTGTGACTTAAAAGCTTGCTGGACTAATTTTCAAGAGTTACATGGATGGGCTTTGAGGTAACCTCCCTCAAACTGACAGGATGGTCTGAAGCGAAGTGGGTAACCATTATAACTGATGACACATTCATTTCAGATGGTTCGACTTAGCTTCTCAGTAGAAGCGTGTGATTTTGGGTGTGCCCAGGCACTGTGCTGAGACACCCGTGTTCTCCACACACATGAGCACATGTGTGGGCTACTGTCCGGGCAGCAGGTGGCGGGAGAATTAGCACTATCTTGGCTGAGCTCCAAATGGAACCTGTGATTTGGGAACACGTTCTCAGCTCCCCACATGTGTGTCTGGGCTTCTTTCTCACTTCTACTATTAGTGGATTGACCTACAAGAGATTTTAGTTCCTTCCTGCCCTCTGTTTCCATCTGTTATTCAAAACCCCTGGGGCAAGTGTGTGGTAGAACTCAAATTTTTTTTCTAATTTAGATCGGCCTCTGGGCTTCCCTCTTAGCTCAGTGGATAAAGAATCCACCAGCCCTGCAGGAGACCCAGGTTCAGTTCCTGGGTCAGGAAGATCCCCTGGAGGAGGAAATGGCAACTCACTCCACTCTTCTTGCCTGGGGAAATCCCATGGACAGAGGAGCCTGGCGGGCTGCAGGCCATGGGGTTGCAAGAGGCAGACATGACTTAGTGACTAAACTACCACAGGGCGAATATAACCTAGATATATAACAAGGCTTGAGGGGGCTGAGCAGCACCTTGTAGTGAATCTTACTAGTATTTCTGCAGCAAAACACATAATTCTATACAGTAAGTGGGATAAAGAGAAACTTCCGGTAGTCCCACATCAGTTTAAGCTGGATTTTGCTTCCAGGGTCAGGAAGATCCTCTGGAGAAGGAAATGGCCACCCACTCCAGTCTTCTTGCTTGGGAAATCCCATGGACAGAGGAGCCTGGCGGACTGCAGGTCATGGGGTCGCAGAGAGTCGGACAACTGAGTGACTAACTCTTTCAAGTTCTAGAAGGGCGGGTTTTGTGTCCAAATGAATTGACCACAAACTTATCACGAAGACTTGCAGTTCTTAGAGAACTTTCTGGATTATAACCATTTTGCCCAATGGACTGTAATCTGTGTCTGTGTTTCTTCAGATGCCCTGTGGGGGGTCACCTCTAGGCTTTATCTGATGTTATGCCCGTGGTGGGAAATAGTGCATTTAAAATAGAACTCAGTTTGTGGATGTTTCTGAGATGACAATGTGGCCCACAGAGGGGACAGTAAGGGTTATTTGCAATCATGGACGTGCAGCCTTCAAGACCTGGAAGGGGCAGATATTAATACATCCAGCTATGTTCATAGGCAATACTTACAATGTCAGGGAGTAAACTGAGGCCACACCAAGAGATTCTTCAGCAATAACAGCTGGAAGAAAAAAGTTTTCTGGTTAGCTCTTTCTTGCTTTCTTTTTCTTTTTTTGTTTAGCTCTTTCTTAAAAAAAATTTGTTTATTTGCCTGTGCCAGGTCTTAGTTGCTACATTCAAACTCTTAGCTGTGACATGTGGGACTTTATTCCTTAACCACAGATCGAACCTTGGTCTCCTGCATTAGGACCACCAGGGAAGTACCTTCGGCTAGTTCTTATTTACCCAGAAAATTAGCCAGAGGACACCGTGTTTGTAAAGAACACTGGATAACGAGTATTGTTCCTAGGCTAAGATTAAATGGAATTTGTTTTTGTAGTGTTTTTTGCTTAATTTCTTGCTCAGTAGCTCTTTCTGGGTGTCCCCAGTGGAAATCCTTGAATGTCCCATGGACATCCAGCCAGAGTCATTGTCCTCCCTCCCATGGCTAATGGATTCAGGCCCCAGGTTCTGGTCAAGGATGGAATTTAAAAGTTTTGGGTGAGCAGCACCTTGTAGTGAATCTTACTAGTATTTCTGCAGCAAAACACATAATTCTATACAGTAAGTGGGATAAAGAGAAACTTCCGGTAGTCCCACATCAGTTTAAGCTGGATTTTGCTTCCAGGGTCAGGAAGATCCTCTGGAGAAGGAAATGGCCACCCACTCCAGTCTTCTTGCTTGGGAAATCCCATGGACAGAGGAGCCTGGCGGACTGCAGGTCATGGGGTCGCAGAGAGTCGGACAACTGAGTGACTAACTCTTTCAAGTTCTAGAAGGGCGGGTTTTGTGTCCAAATGAATTGACCACAAACTTATCACGAAGACTTGCAGTTCTTAGAGAACTTTCTGGATTATAACCATTTTGCCCAATGGACTGTAATCTGTGTCTGTGTTTCTTCAGATGCCCTGTGGGGGGTCACCTCTAGGCTTTATCTGATGTTATGCCCGTGGTGGGAAATAGTGCATTTAAAATAGAACTCAGTTTGTGGATGTTTCTGAGATGACAATGTGGCCCACAGAGGGGACAGTAAGGGTTATTTGCAATCATGGACGTGCAGCCTTCAAGACCTGGAAGGGGCAGATATTAATACATCCAGCTATGTTCATAGGCAATACTTACAATGTCAGGGAGTAAACTGAGGCCACACCAAGAGATTCTTCAGCAATAACAGCTGGAAGAAAAAAGTTTTCTGGTTAGCTCTTTCTTGCTTTCTTTTTCTTTTTTTGTTTAGCTCTTTCTTAAAAAAAATTTGTTTATTTGCCTGTGCCAGGTCTTAGTTGCTACATTCAAACTCTTAGCTGTGACATGTGGGACTTTATTCCTTAACCACAGATCGAACCTTGGTCTCCTGCATTAGGACCACCAGGGAAGTACCTTCGGCTAGTTCTTATTTACCCAGAAAATTAGCCAGAGGACACCGTGTTTGTAAAGAACACTGGATAACGAGTATTGTTCCTAGGCTAAGATTAAATGGAATTTGTTTTTGTAGTGTTTTTTGCTTAATTTCTTGCTCAGTAGCTCTTTCTGGGTGTCCCCAGTGGAAATCCTTGAATGTCCCCCATGGACATCCAGCCAAGCAGCCCTCACTTAGGTGCCTCCCCTGCCACTCCCACCCTGTCCCGACACTAATGGTTGGAGCATTCAGGCCCCCCAGGTTCTGCAGAGAACTCACAGGGATGCTGCAGTGAATTTAAAAGTTTTAAGGGAAACAGCCGTACTCAGCCTCTGTTGCATGTTGTATGAACTACTAGTTTAGATCACACTGTGTTCCTTTCAGTTGATGGCATATTTTGTAAAGCTGGATGTTTGGCAATCGTTGAGGTAAAAAGCAAGTTGCATGCAAACATCAGTGCAGAGCAGGAAATGAGGGTGGCCATATACAGTCTGATTTCAAGACTGGAGTCGTGCAATGTCCATGGGCACACACATTCCATTAAGACGGCATCGTGGCTGCTTAAGAATGGAATAGAAGCATTATTTTTTCTTTCAATTTTTCTGTATTAAGTTGCAACATAAATATATGACAATAAAAGTGTAACACAAGTGTTTCTTAAATTACCTGCATATAAGTAATAAATGAGAACCATTGCGGGTTTCTTTCAGCTTAGGAGGCATCATGAAAACTTCACGGAGATACTGGGAGTGCCGTGAGCTGACAAAGTTTGGGAACCTCTGGTGTAATTCATACAGGTGCTCAGATGTGGGGACTTGGGAGTCATCCTTGATTCTTCTCTCATTCCTCCTCTCAAACCTGCTGATCAACCAGGAATCCATGGTATCTTCCAAAAAATGTCCTGGGTCCATTCTTCCTTCCATCACTAACGTGATCAGTCCGATCTAATCCACCTTCTTCTATAACGGCCCCCCTGCTTTGGCTCTTGCTTTCTAATAACTCATTCTTAGGAGGTGATCTTTTATAACACATAAATTAGATGAGGTCTTTTTTTTTTGGTATTTGAATAAAACTTCATTTACAAATGCAGGGCTAGAGTTTGCCAATCCCTCATCTGGGGAAATAGTCCATAAGCATATATAGCTAATGAATGGTACATTATGTGCCCATTAAGATTTAGTAACAAATATATTGAAAAACATGAAAAAGGTTTAATAAAAAGAGATACAAAAGCATATAAATGGGTATGATCATGGCTGTAAACTGCACATCAAGTGTATAATAAAGAGATGACAAGGGCTTCCCTGGTGGTCCAGTGGGTAAGGACACCACCTTGCAGTGCAAGGGGCGCCAGTTCGATCCCTGGCCTGGGAAGATCCCACGTGCCGCGGAGTGGCTGGACCCATGTGTCCAATGACCAAGCCGGAGCTCTGGAGCACATGCGCCCAGAGCCGGTGCTCTGCGACAACAGAGGCCACCACGATGGGAGGCCCACAGGAGCCAGGGAGCAGAGACGGATGAAAATAGAGAAATGAAAGACCAATAGAAATGGCCCGCCCGGCCCCCTCCCTCCCCACCATGCCCCCCACCCCCCGCACCCCCCAAAAAAGAGATGACAAAATAGATCACTACCTGTGGCTAGAATAGGATGGCAGGGTAGTAAATGGATGACTTTGTTCAGTCGTATCCTGATGACCTTACCTGAGACCCTCCCGCGGCCTCTGCTTCACTTTGAAAGGCCTCCAAGGCTTGCCGTGTTCGTGTATTATTTATTTGGCTGTGCCGGGTCTTAGTCGAGCCATGTGGGATCTAGCTCCCTGACTAGGGATTGAGTGCAGGCCTTGGGAGCACCGGGAGCGCCTCCTCAGCTACGGGACCGCCAGGGAAGGCCCAAGGCCTGCCAAGGTGACCCCTGCTTCCTTTCTGGCCCTCCTGGAGCCCCCTGACTCCCCCGAGATCTCCTCCTCCCCACGTCCACCTGCAGCCGGGTACACACGTCTTCCACTACTCCTTCCTGCTGTCTGCAGAGTTCTTCATCTGGGTTTTCAGCTGCCTGGCTCCTCCTCGAGCCCAGCGTCCCCTCTCTGGTGAGGCCGTCCCCGAGCAACTGACCTAAACTAGCGCCTCACCTCCATCTCCCCATATTTCATAGGGTTGTTCTATTTTCTTTGTAACATTTGTATTGTTTTCATTCATCTGTATATCTGAGAGTCGGAACTTTGCTCTTGTTTGCCATTCATTCCTGCCACCCAGAATCAGGCTTGGCACATAGTAGGAGGTCATAAATATGCATCAAAAGTAATGAATGCATAGTTATTTTATATGGTTGCATGTTTGGGTCACTCATTAGTGGCTCCTAATGGAGAAGATCCAGCAGTCTGTTGGGAGGGAGGAAGCTATAATTCCGTCTGACTGATACATGTGTATGTGTATATGTACATACTGATACATATATAATATACATTTATATAGAAAATACCTTGTATAAACTAGATATATTGTAATCAGGGGGTTCCAATATTCTTTGGGAAGAGACAACAGAGAGTGACTTTTTATGAACTCTGTTTTTCTTGGTAATATTGGCATCACTGGTTTATCACATGTAATTATACTGAGCTGGTCAATAAGCCCATTCATTATTCTGCTTATATATATAGATATATCTTCACAATAGGCAAGTCCTCCAACCCATTCCTTTCCTTTGCTTTTCTCTCATTATGAAATTGACATAAAGATGTGTTAAAGGAACATTTCTATAACCACCATTATACCCAAAGTGGGGATGCCATTGTCCAGCCTAAACTCGCTGATATGTTTTCTCACACAGTGTTAAATCCTGGAGGGCTGTGTGGTAAAGTGGCAATAGATTGTGGAATTATTCAGCATTTCCAGTGAACGGCAGTGGGGGATTAAACAGAGCTTTCTTTAATAAGATTAATTCTGAAACACCAAGAACGATTTGGCATATCCCCAAAGATACAAGGCATTTGTATCTATATGAGATTAAAGGAGCTTTCACACAAGGCAATGTTATTTTTCAACATCAAAGAGACGCTTCAGAAGGGAGGCCCGGAGGAGGCACCTGGCAACAAATTCAGGAGGTGCAAAAGCTTCTTTGTATAAAAGCCAGTTTGCTCAGCCGGAGGAGTTGCTACCCGGGGGTCAGCTGCCTGGCTCCTCCTCGAGCCCAGCGTCCCCTCTCTGGTGAGGCCGTCCCCGAGCAACTGACCTAAACTAGCGCCTCACCTCCATCTCCCCATATTTCATAGGGTTGTTCTATTTTCTTTGTAACATTTGTATTGTTTTCATTCATCTGTATATCTGAGAGTCGGAACTTTGCTCTTGTTTGCCATTCATTCCTGCCACCCAGAATCAGGCTTGGCACATAGTAGGAGGTCATAAATATGCATCAAAAGTAATGAATGCATAGTTATTTTATATGGTTGCATGTTTGGGTCACTCATTAGTGGCTCCTAATGGAGAAGATCCAGCAGTCTGTTGGGAGGGAGGAAGCTATAATTCCGTCTGACTGATACATGTGTATGTGTATATGTACATACTGATACATATATAATATACATTTATATAGAAAATACCTTGTATAAACTAGATATATTGTAATCAGGGGGTTCCAATATTCTTTGGGAAGAGACAACAGAGAGTGACTTTTTATGAACTCTGTTTTTCTTGGTAATATTGGCATCACTGGTTTATCACATGTAATTATACTGAGCTGGTCAATAAGCCCATTCATTATTCTGCTTATATATATAGATATATCTTCACAATAGGCAAGTCCTCCAACCCATTCCTTTCCTTTGCTTTTCTCTCATTATGAAATTGACATAAAGATGTGTTAAAGGAACATTTCTATAACCACCATTATACCCAAAGTGGGGATGCCATTGTCCAGCCTAAACTCGCTGATATGTTTTCTCACACAGTGTTAAATCCTGGAGGGCTGTGTGGTAAAGTGGCAATAGATTGTGGAATTATTCAGCATTTCCAGTGAACGGCAGTGGGGGATTAAACAGAGCTTTCTTTAATAAGATTAATTCTGAAACACCAAGAACGATTTGGCATATCCCCAAAGATACAAGGCATTTGTATCTATATGAGATTAAAGGAGCTTTCACACAAGGCAATGTTATTTTTCAACATCAAAGAGACGCTTCAGAAGGGAGGCCCGGAGGAGGCACCTGGCAACAAATTCAGGAGGTGCAAAAGCTTCTTTGTATAAAAGCCAGTTTGCTCAGCCAGGAGTTGTGTCTTCAGCTTTTGCTACCCAGGACACACAGAGGAGCGTTCTTCGAATCACAGGACTACAGAGAAGCGGACGCCAGGGGTTAGGAGTCAAGTCGACCAGCTCCCCAGACAGGTGAATACCCAGGGATAATCTTGGGCTTCCGGGGAGCGGAGCTTAGTGACTCTTGAGGCAGACGGTTGGACATTTCTTATCAATAATAAATAATACCGATGATGCTGGTAATAATAATGATAAGAAAGATCACCACAATACGTGTGGAATTTTTCCATCACCCTTCCGACTTTCCAGGTCCTGTGTTTAGCACGTCACAAATGACACAGACTTCTGTTGTGAAATCCTCCCCCCCTGGGCTTTCAGCCAGCCCCACCCTCTCTGCCCCAGGCCTGTTGTCTGAGGCTGCCCACGACAGATGTGCTCCACAGAGGCTGCCTATATATGAAGGTATCTTTTATGTTCCTTTACTTTTTTTTTGGTGCTAAACTTGGGTTTATTTTTGGAACCCGATGCAGGCATTTATACGGATCTGTATTAAATTTCCTCTTACTGACTTTGGCTCCCCCTTCCAGGCTGCTCAAACATTTGTGAATCTGATTCTGTCATTCCAGGCACAGACCAGACCTCATACAATTTGCTACCGAGAAGGCTAAGCTTCTAAGGCTCCCTCCTATCCATCTCTCTTTCTGCTTTTCCTCTTTCTTTCTGCAGACATTTGTGGAGGGCTTCCTGTGCGCCAGGCTCGGTCGGGCACAGGGGCTGCAGGGGGGCAGAAGGCGCGCCTATAGACCCTGAGAAAGCTTCTTGCTTAAGCCAGGAGACAGAAAATACAGTACCAAATTTTTATGGGGGACGTAAAGTGGCATGATGGGAAAGCATTTCCAGTAAAGGCAGTGGGATTAAACAGAGCTTTCTTTAATAAGATTAATTCTGAAACACCAAGAACGATTTGGCATATCCCCAAAGATACAAGGCATTTGTATCTATATGAGATTAAAGGAGCTTTCACACAAGGCAATGTTATTTTTCAACATCAAAGAGACGCTTCAGAAGGGAGGCCCGGAGGAGGCACCTGGCAACAAATTCAGGAGGTGCAAAAGCTTCTTTGTATAAAAGCCAGTTTGCTCAGCCAGGAGTTGTGTCTTCAGCTTTTGCTACCCAGGACACACAGAGGAGCGTTCTTCGAATCACAGGACTACAGAGAAGCGGACGCCAGGGGTTAGGAGTCAAGTCGACCAGCTCCCCAGACAGGTGAATACCCAGGGATAATCTTGGGCTTCCGGGGAGCGGAGCTTAGTGACTCTTGAGGCAGACGGTTGGACATTTCTTATCAATAATAAATAATACCGATGATGCTGGTAATAATAATGATAAGAAAGATCACCACAATACGTGTGGAATTTTTCCATCACCCTTCCGACTTTCCAGGTCCTGTGTTTAGCACGTCACAAATGACACAGACTTCTGTTGTGAAATCCTCCCCCCCTGGGCTTTCAGCCAGCCCCACCCTCTCTGCCCCAGGCCTGTTGTCTGAGGCTGCCCACGACAGATGTGCTCCACAGAGGCTGCCTATATATGAAGGTATCTTTTATGTTCCTTTACTTTTTTTTTGGTGCTAAACTTGGGTTTATTTTTTGAACCCGATTCAGGCATTTATACGGATCTGTATTAAATTTCCTCTTACTGACTTTGGCTCCCCCTTCCAGGCTGCTCAAACATTTGTGAATCTGATTCTGTCATTCCAGGCACAGACCAGACCTCATACAATTTGCTACCGAGAAGGCTAAGCTTCTAAGGCTCCCTCCTATCCATCTCTCTTTCTGCTTTTCCTCTTTCTTTCTGCAGACATTTGTGGAGGGCTTCCTGTGCGCCAGGCTCGGTCGGGCACAGGGGCTGCAGGGGGGCAGAAGGCGCGCCTATAGACCCTGAGAAAGCTTCTTGCTTAAGCCAGGAGACAGAAAAATACAGTACCATATAATGTGATTATGTCATGACTGAAAGAGGGAGAGGGGGATTCTAGCAGGAGTTGGAAGAGTTTAATGACGGTAAGCGGGGGAGAGGGAGCTAGGTGCTGGGTGAAGCACCCGTGGCGGAGGTCTTGGCTCATGACTGGGGAGCGTCAGGAATTTGCCGTGAAAGCCCGGCCTAGCAGCAGAAGTGCATCAGCCCCAACGACATCAGCCAAGACACAGGGTCCCACTGTCTTAGGGCTCAAGAGAAGCCTGGAGATTTGATAGACAAGCGATAGACGGTCTCCTTCCCTCGGGAGACTGGAGGGAAGCTTGTTTCTCGAGCAGGCCCGTGTATTCAAAACTCTGCCTGCACAGTCCACGCCTTTCCCATCAGTCCTTCCTGAGCCCAGAAGGAGGACCCTGCTAATGCTGTGTGGCAGGCGGATGGTTGCCGTCTGAGCCGCCAGGGAAGCCCGCATTATTTAGCATTAGGAGTCCGTTCAGGAAGGGGACAGGCCTTTGGGCTAGTCACGGAGTAGCTGGTCAGGTGGGCGCTGCGGAGGTCACAGAGCTGTTGGCCGAGCGGCCCTCCTGCCTGGGCTTCCTCCGCGCTCATGTTCCCCGGTCTCCTCCTGGTCTCCAGCCACAGCCGTGCCTTATTTTCTGGACAATGCTGTATACATGGTTGAGGATGTTTCCAGAAAGGGAGTGCTTGGGGGATTCCAGCCTTGGTTTTGAACTTTCTTATCACTCGAAAGCAAGTCTCTTCACCCTTTAACACTTCACTCAAAGTTGCCTCCTTGGTAGGAACATGCACACTCTTCTGGAAAGTCTGTCCCCTTCCCCCACGGCTCTCCTGACCCTTCTTTTCCTGCACTGTGCGTGTTTGTTTGCACGTGGCCTTCCCAGCTGGCTCTTGTAAAGACTCCGCCTGCCGATGCAAGAGACGCGGGTTTGATCCCCGGGTGGGGAGGTTCCCCAGCACGTGTGGAGCGGTACTAGCAGGCCATCGCCGGGAAGGTTAGGGCCGCGGTGCCTGCCCCTTCTCAGAGGAGGAGGGGAGGTCGGGGAAGACCCTCAGGGAAACGGAGTCCCTTGCTTGGAGTCCCAGGAGCTGCCGTGTGCTCGAGGCAACAGTTTGGCTGTGGGGAATTCGTTCCTTGCTTAGGACGGCCCTGGAGGCTGAAAGCAGTCTGACACAGCCTGAGTTTTCCCTGCACTCAGCGCCAGGGCTGCCTGGAGGCGAAGGGGCGCAGCTCTCCTTTATTTGCATAAGTATGGACCCTATAGAGGATGAGATGGCTGGCTAGCATCACCGATTCGATGGACATGAACCTGGCAAACGCCAGGAGACAGCGAGGGCCAGGGAGGCCTGGCGTGCTGCCGCCTGTGGGCTCGCAGAGCCGGAGGAAACAGCCATCGACCCCACACCGCGGCGCCACTGCTTTGTCCCCCGCCCGGGCCTCTGCTCACCACTCCCTGCCGGGCTGGAGGCGCAGGGATCGGCCTCTCCGAGCCCAGGACGGCGATGCTCGCCGCTCTTACCCGAGCCCGGAGGCCGCGCGGCTCCCGCGCAGAGGGTCCCGCCGACGGCCTGTGGTGGGTCCGTCGCCATGGGAACGGCGCCCCGCCCCCTCCGGCGCCCTGGGGTGCAGGGCAGAAGCGCGGGGCGTTCTGAGCCCCGGACCTGCTCTCGGAGTCCTTCTCCCTCTTTCTCTCCTGGTCGGGGAGATCTCGGGGCCAAGAGGCAGGGGCTGGCCAGGATCTTTTCACACTATTGGCGTCGTGGTCCCCTGCGACGGCTGTCCCCCCAGACGGGCACTGTGGACCGCAGACCCGCCAGCCCCTGGAGGCGCAGGCACCTGCCAGGCCCAACAGCTGGCCCAGACAGGGCTCCCGGCAGAGGAGGGGAGGGCAACCACAGGGCAGAGTTTTAGTTTGTTCCGTTATTTGTTTAATGGTATGTAATTGTTACAACTTACTAGAAAAGCACGGAGCATCCTTCTCCCAATCCTGGGGCCCAGCGCTGAGCCTGAGGGTGATGTGAAAGTCGCGCACGTTGTGTTCGACTCTTTGTGACCCCATGGGCGAGTCATGGAATTCTCCAGGCAAGGAGACTGGAGCGGGTCGCCTATCCCTTCTCCGGGGCATCTCCCCTACCCAGGGACTGAACCCAGGTCTCCCGCTTTGCGGGGATTCTTTACCTTCTGAGCCTCTGGGAAGCCCAGCTTGTGGCTGGAGAAACAGGCTCTGAGGCTCCCAGAGCGGAACCCTTCAGCTGGGCAGGTGTGTGAGCTTCAGGGTGGGCTGCCACTCTGTGTGAGCCCCCCTGGGCTGGCCCTCCGGACGCAGACCCCCTGGGCTCCTTCGCTGTCTCTCAGACACTGTGGGAGGGGGCGGGGCTAAGGAGCGACCCCGAGGAGACAGGGTCATGGTACCCGGACTTGGTCTGGGGTCAAGAATAAGAGGAGGCCAGGAAGCTCATATTCTCTGGCGGCTTGGAGTAGAGTCTGGATGTGTCTAGAGGCCCAGGAGGCTAGGTCGGAATCCACTTACTTATTTATCTTTTAAAAAGTTTATTCTCATTAAAAAAAGATTTATTTTACTTTTTGGCTGTGGTGGATCTTTGCTGCTGCTGCTCGCAGGCTTTCTTGAGTGCTGGTGACGGGGGCCTGTTCTTCCATGGGATGCACAGGCTTCTCATTGCGCTGGCTTCTCTGGCTGCAGAGCACGGGCTCCAGAGCACAGGCGTCTGTTGTTGTGGCACACGGGCGCTTACTGGCCTGGCCACATGTGGGATCTTCCAGGGACAGGGATCGAACCCATGCCTCCTGCATTGGCTGGCAGACTCTCAACCGCTGGACCACCAGGGAAGCCCTGGCATCTATTTCTGTGTGGGCCTTTCTGGCCAGTGGTCACAGAGAGAAGAAAAGAACCTGGATTTCTGAGGCGCCAGTCATTTTCTGTAACATCTTTTCCCATCTTAAGTAAACATTCACTTTTGCACCTAAATTCCTATTCATAATCATTCATTCTTTTCCTCCAAGAGGGTCCACCAAGTTGTATAAACCCCGGCTATCCACAAAGCCTGAAAATCCTGAGTGCTCCCTGTGTACCGGGAGCGTGTGCGGCGGGGTGTCTTCCTGTCGTCTCCGGGGGCCGTGCCGGGCTCTTGGGAGGGGAGTGGGGGTCAGGATGAGGGGTCTCCAGTGGGACAGGCACGGGGCACAGAGCGCTTTGCTGGGTTTCGGTGGCTTTTTCCCCGTTTAGTGGTCCCGTAGGAAGTAAACACGTTGAAAGATGACCAGATGGCAGTTTCCCTCTCTGCACAGAACGCTTCCCCTGATGTGAAGAAAGCTGAAGAAAAGCAGAGCGAGAGAGGCCAAGGCCATCCTAGCTCCAGGGCGTGGCCGCAGGAACCGCAGTGAGCTGGGAGAAGCGTCAGGAGGAGACGGGAAGACAGGGTGCTGCCAGCTCTCCAGGAAGCTCTTTTCTTTTCTTTTGGTGTACAGTTGATTTACCATGTTGTGCCAGATAACTCTTTGAATCTCTGGTTCCCAAGAATCTCTTGAAACACAAAGAAAGATCTGAGGGGTGATTACCGTGGTTGCTCTGTGTGTGGGTTTGGAGGGAGGAGGGGAGGAACTGACCAGAGGCTATTTCTGAAATGTACATACTCCAGTCACACTCCAACCGTGTCCGGAGCTGGCGTGGGGGAGCTTTTTGTAGCTCTTCCTTTGTTCAGTCACTCAGTCGTGTCTGACTCTCTGTCCCCACGGATGGCAGCCACCAGGCTTCCCTGTCCTCCACCATCGCCCGGAGTTTGCTCACACTCATGTCCATTGAGTCAGCGAGATGCCATCCAACTATCTCATCCTCTGTGGCCCCCTTTCTTTCTGCCTTCAGTCCTTCCCAGCATCAGGGTGTTTCCAGGGATTTGGCTCTTTGCACCAGGTGGCCCAAGTATTGCAGCTTCAGCTTCAGCATCCGTCCTTCCAATGACTATTCAGGGTTGATTCCCTTTAGGATAGACTGATTGGATCTCCTTGCAGTCCAAGGGGCTCTCAAGAGTCTTCTTCAGCACCACAGTTTAAAGCATCTATTCTTTGGTGCTCAGGCTTCTTTACGGTCCAACTCTCACAGCCATACATGACTACTGGGAAAACCATGGCTTTGACTACACAGACCTTGTTGGCAAAGTGATGTCTCTGCCTTTTTTTTTTTAATTTTTAAATTTAGGTTCCAGGTCTTAGTTACACAGCTTGGAGGCTCTTAGTTACGGCATGTGGGATCCTCATTCCCTGACCAGGGATCCAACTGGAGCCTCTGCGTTGGGAACCAGAGTCTTAACCACTGGGCCACCAGGGAAGTCCCCTGTCTCTGATTTTTAATACACTGTCTAGTTTTGTCAGAGCTTTTCTTCCAAGGAACAAGCATCTTTTAATTTCATGGCTGCAGTCACCGTTCATAGTGATTTTGGAGCCCGAGAAAATAAAGTCCATCACTATTGCTATTTTTTCCTCCTCTTTCATTTTCCCCCTCTCCCCCCAATAATCTCTGTCAACCTCACCTGAATTTAAGTCAAAAGTGGTTTGCAAACACAGCTTCAAGACAACTTTTCTAGCCCAACATTCCTAACAGTCGGTAGCCTCCTTTCATACAGAAATTTCAGTGTCTGTTCTGGAACCTTGGATGCGTTATGGTGAGACTCTCCACCAGGAGAGACTCTCCACCCTATTTCCTCTCCACCAGGTGGCGCTAATGGGTTTTGTTTTTACTTTTTTTTCGTTTTGTTTGTTAAATGTTGATTTATCCATTTCTTTGTTAGTATTGATATTTTACTGTATGCCTGATATGAGCTAGTATTGTTCTAAGACGTACTTGGGATACAGACTGAACCAGACCAAGTCCCTGGGTTCAAGGAATTTTCAATGATGTTTACATTTTCAGAGGCAAAACTCGACTGTGACGTATGTTTCCCTTTTTATGGCACAGGTATACACTCTTGATAGTTCTGTAACATTTCTCACAGTTACGGACCTTTTTTCCCCCTGCAGAACGGGTGTGGCCTGGAGGATCTATAGACGCTCTTGTTACTCGGCTGGGGACAGGATTAACTTGTATCTATCTGTGCGTGTCTGAGTTCCATCATTTTGCCAGGAGAACACTCCATTTTAACTTGGATGATTCCAAACACCAGCTTATCATTCCCAGACCTCAGCTTGTGATCATCGGATCAAAAAATGCTCCTTTTTTTTGGCAACGGTCCAACTCTCACAGCCATACATGACTACTGGGAAAACCATGGCTTTGACTACACAGACCTTGTTGGCAAAGTGATGTCTCTGCCTTTTTTTTTTTAATTTTTAAATTTAGGTTCCAGGTCTTAGTTACACAGCTTGGAGGCTCTTAGTTACGGCATGTGGGATCCTCATTCCCTGACCAGGGATCCAACTGGAGCCTCTGCGTTGGGAACCAGAGTCTTAACCACTGGGCCACCAGGGAAGTCCCCTGTCTCTGATTTTTAATACACTGTCTAGTTTTGTCAGAGCTTTTCTTCCAAGGAACAAGCATCTTTTAATTTCATGGCTGCAGTCACCGTTCATAGTGATTTTGGAGCCCGAGAAAATAAAGTCCATCACTATTGCTATTTTTTCCTCCTCTTTCATTTTCCCCCTCTCCCCCCAATAATCTCTGTCAACCTCACCTGAATTTAAGTCAAAAGTGGTTTGCAAACACAGCTTCAAGACAACTTTTCTAGCCCAACATTCCTAACAGTCGGTAGCCTCCTTTCATACAGAAATTTCAGTGTCTGTTCTGGAACCTTGGATGCGTTATGGTGAGACTCTCCACCAGGAGAGACTCTCCACCCTATTTCCTCTCCACCAGGTGGCGCTAATGGGTTTTGTTTTTACTTTTTTTTCGTTTTGTTTGTTAAATGTTGATTTATCCATTTCTTTGTTAGTATTGATATTTTACTGTATGCCTGATATGAGCTAGTATTGTTCTAAGACGTACTTGGGATACAGACTGAACCAGACCAAGTCCCTGGGTTCAAGGAATTTTCAATGATGTTTACATTTTCAGAGGCAAAACTCGACTGTGACGTATGTTTCCCTTTTTATGGCACAGGTATACACTCTTGATAGTTCTGTAACATTTCTCACAGTTACGGACCTTTTTTCCCCCTGCAGAACGGGTGTGG
The DNA here is from genome assembly GCA_022376925.1 of Tragulus kanchil. Classification (NCBI taxonomy): domain Eukaryota; kingdom Metazoa; phylum Chordata; class Mammalia; order Artiodactyla; family Tragulidae; genus Tragulus; species Tragulus kanchil. Next base: position 96,594,052 of record JAIOJX010000003.1, read on the forward strand.
CCTGGAGGATCTATAGACGCTCTTGTTACTCGGCTGGGGACAGGATTAACTTGTATCTATCTGTGCGTGCTGTCTGAGTTCCATCATTTTGCCAGGAGAACACTCCATTTTAACTTGGATGATTCCAAACACCAGCTTATCATTCCCAGACCTCAGCTTGTGATCATCGGATCATTTGAGTAAAGTAACTGCTCCTTTTTGAAAGAAAAAAAAAAAGAAAGATTTTATTTATGTGACTGTGCTGAGTCGTGTTAACTGCTCCAGCTTTTCTCTAGTTGTGGGGCGTGGAGGCTCCTCTCTGGTTGCAGTGCACAGGCTTCTCATTGCAGTGGCTTCTCTTGAAGCGCGGGCTCCAGAGCGCGCAGGCTTCAGTCGTTAGAGCGCCTGGGCTCAGTGGTTGCGGCTCCCAGGCTCCACAGCTCAGGCTCAGTCCTTGTGGTGCTTGGACTTAGTCACTCTGTGACATGTGGAATCTCCTGGACCGGGGACGGAACCTGAGTCTCCTGCATTGGCAGGCCTTTTTTTTTTTTAAACCACTGAGCTACCAGGGAAGCCCCACAGCTCCTTTCAAAGAATTCTGGTCTTTCAGATAGCCCAGTGACCTGCCTCCAAACAAAGGGAGCTGGGCCTTGATCTGGGTGGAATTGATCAGACATTTTTGTCTTTCCCAGCACAATGTCAACTCTGCCGCTTGACCCTCTGCCCCAGAGCGTAAGTACAATCAAAGGGCTGACTCTTGCCAGAGGCAACTCTGAGATCCTGGTTGAGAGGGACAGGCAGAGGGCTGTGGGAGCTGCCCGCTCCTCCGGCTTCCTAAGCTTTTATCTTGGCTCAACGTTAGGTTCCCAGAGGCATCATCTTTGAGGATATTTACTACACTAATTTGGCTGCTTCCGAAAATACCTTCACTTAGCTGTGATGGAAGACGCTGACTTTTATGGCAGATGGCTATGCAAGTGGTTGTAAAACAAATGTATCTGTACTTTTGGCAAAAATAACGGTGACAGGCCTCATTCCCTTTACCACGCCGTGTCCTTTATGTCAGGATTCAGGAGAGCCCAGGCTCATCTGATCCGCTGCTTGACATGCCCCTTCTACCTGGGTGTCCAGCAGGTGTATCCCGTTCACGAGGTCCAAGCCGACTTTGCCCGATTCCAGTCGACGAGCCCAGGCTCATCTCGGCATCCGCGTGCTTACTAGTGTCCAGCGACTATTTTGCCAGGAGAACACTCCATTTTAACTTGGATGATTCCAAACACCAGCTCAGCTGTGATCATCGGATCATTTGAGTAAAGTAACTGCTCCTTTTTGAAAGAAAAAAAAAAAAGAAAGATTTTATTTATGTGACTGTGCTGAGTCGTGTTAACTGCTCCAGCTTTTCTCTAGTTGTGGGGCGTGGAGGCTCCTCTCTGGTTGCAGTGCACAGGCTTCTCATTGCAGTGGCTTCTCTTGAAGCGCGGGCTCCAGAGCGCGCAGGCTTCAGTCGTTAGAGCGCCTGGGCTCAGTGGTTGCGGCTCCCAGGCTCCACAGCTCAGGCTCAGTCCTTGTGGTGCTTGGACTTAGTCACTCTGTGACATGTGGAATCTCCTGGACCGGGGACGGAACCTGAGTCTCCTGCATTGGCAGGCCTTTTTTTTTTTTAAACCACTGAGCTACCAGGGAAGCCCCACAGCTCCTTTCAAAGAATTCTGGTCTTTCAGATAGCCCAGTGACCTGCCTCCAAACAAAGGGAGCTGGGCCTTGATCTGGGTGGAATTGATCAGACATTTTTGTCTTTCCCAGCACAATGTCAACTCTGCCGCTTGACCCTCTGCCCCAGAGCGTAAGTACAATCAAAGGGCTGACTCTTGCCAGAGGCAACTCTGAGATCCTGGTTGAGAGGGACAGGCAGAGGGCTGTGGGAGCTGCCCGCTCCTCCGGCTTCCTAAGCTTTTATCTTGGCTCAACGTTAGGTTCCCAGAGGCATCATCTTTGAGGATATTTACTACACTAATTTGGCTGCTTCCGAAAATACCTTCACTTAGCTGTGATGGAAGACGCTGACTTTTATGGCAGATGGCTATGCAAGTGGTTGTAAAACAAATGTATCTGTACTTTTGGCAAAAATAACGGTGACAGGCCTCATTCCCTTTACCACGCCGTGTCCTTTATGTCAGGATTCAGGAGAGCCCAGGCTCATCTGATCCGCTGCTTGACATGCCCCTTCTACCTGGGTGTCCAGCAGGTGTATCCCATTTCACGAGGTCCAAGCCCGACTCCCGTCCTCCGCCGCGGTCTGCTCGGCCCGCAGGCTTGGCCAGCTCTGCACACGCAGCTCCACGGCTCCGCCGAGCCTCTCGGAACCATCTCGGCCGCTTTCTGCCTCACCTCACGTGTAACCTGTTATGAAATCCTGCCTCTGCCCTTAGCTTGCGTCCAGAAGCTGATCATTGCTTTTTCTTTTTGTATTCCACACACATATTATTTATTACTATTTCTACAGGGTTTGGTTGTTTACTGCCACACATTCACCCAAATCCGCCGTAGGTGTACATACGTCCCCCTCCCGAACCTCCCCCCTCTCCCCACCGCACCCCTCCAGTCCCCGCAGAGCCCCTGCTTGAGATCCCCCAGGCCCACAGCGCATTCCCCTCCCTCGCCCCAGCGTGTGTAAGACTGTTCTCCATGTCCGCCTCTCCATTGCTGCTCTGCATGTGCATTTATCAGCACCATCTTTCTAGAGAGTCTGATCACCTTGTGATAAGAAATCTAGAGATTTCTTACCGCCTTGTGTCGTCTGGAAAATTTCACAAACTTTCTTTTCAAATATTAATTGATTTCTGACTGTGCCGAGCCTTCATCGCTGCATGTGGGCTGTGTCTGGTGGCCGCGAGGGGCGACGGCTCGCTAGCTGCCGCGTGCGGGCTTCCCAGTGTGGTGGCTTCTCTCGTTGCAGAGCACGGGCTCTAGGGCTCTCGGGCTTCAGTTGCGGCACGTGGGCTCCGTCGTTGCGGCTCCCCGGCTCTAGAGCGCAGGCTCGACAGGTGTGGCCACAGGCTTAGTTGCTCTGTGGCGTGTGGAATCTTCGGGGACCAGAGATGGACCCACATCCTCTGCACTGGCCGGCGGATTCTTAACCACTGGGCCTCCAGGGAAGTCCCACACACTTCTTTTTCTTTTTTTTTTATAACTTTATTTTTATTTTTTTTAGATTTATTTATTTATTTATTTTGGAGGGTGGTGGGGAGGGAGGGGAGCAGGCGGGCCACTTCTATTGGTCTTTCATTTGTCTGTTTTCATCCATCTTTATTCTTTGGCCCGTGTGGGCCTCCCATCGCGGTGGCCTCTGTTGTCGCAGAGCATCGGCTCTGGGTGCATGCGCTCCAGAGCTCTGGCTCGGTAATTGGACACATCGGTCCAGCCGCTCCGCGGCACGTGGGATGTTCCCAGGCCAGGGATCCAACCGGCACCCCTTGCACTGCAAGGCGGTGTCCTTACCCACTGGACCACCAGGGGAGCCCCCCCCCCCACACTTCTTAACTGCTCTCTCTACTTCTGTGTTTTGTGTCCCTTCATCTACATTTGACATAGCATCCAGAATGGTCCTGTGAAATATTAGGTCATGGCTCTTCTCTGCCCAAAATCTTCCCAGGACTTTCTGTCTTGTTGGGAGGGGAGAAAACCCCCAAGATAGCCACTTCCGGTCCCTCTCTTCCCAGCTCCAATTCGGTGCCCTCATCGTTTCCTGATTTTCTTTTTCCTTTTTTGGTTAAATTTTGGCCTCTTTTATTGATTTATTATTTATTTTTTTGGTTTATTTTCATCCATCTTTGTTCTTTGGCCTGTGTGGGCCTCCCATCACAGTGGCCTCTCTCGTTGCAGAGCACCGGCTCTGGGCACATGAGCTCCAAAGCGCTGGCTCGCAATTGGCCACACCGTCCAGCCGCCTTTTGGCACGTGGAATCTTCCCTGGCTGGGGATCTAACTGGCGCCCCTTGCACTGCAAGGCAGACTCGGTACCCACTGGACCACCAGGGAAGCCCTATTTCCTTATTTTCATCACGGGACTCACCCTCCTCTCATGTACTCCCATCTCAGAGCCTCTCTCTGGAAGACGCCTCCCTCTTCCCCTTCCTGTCTTTCTTCAAATGACACCTTGTCAGTGAGGAGTTTCCTAACCACCCTGATAAAGCTGCCAGCCACTGTCTGCGCTCTCTCTCTCCTCTGTTCCACCTTCGTTTTTCTCCATAGCACTTTTCACTGTCTGACACACTCTAGGTGATATATTTTGTGTATGTGTGTTTTAACATTTTGGCCATGCTGTACAGCCTGTGAGATCTTTCTTCCCCAACCAGGGACTGGACCCGTGTCCTGTGCATTGGGAGCTCAGAGCTCTAACCACTGGACACTCAGGGAAGTCCCTTTATGTGGTATTTATTGTCTGTCTGATGCTTCTGGGAGATAATCTTCCTGAAGGCAGAAATTGATATCTGTTCTCTGTACACTTCTGAACCCACCCCATGAACACTGCCTGGGACGTAGGAAATACTCAGTCAGAATCTACTGAGTGAATGATTAGTTTCTAGTAGAATTAGAGTCAGAGAAAAAGCATCTTTTGCAGCATTGTTGCATTTTTCCTTGCAAGTGCAAGTGAAGTCGCTCAGTCACGTCCAACTCTCTGTGACCCGTGGACAAGCCATGGGGTTCTCCAGGCAAGAATACTGGAGTGGGGAGCCTTTCACTTCTCCAGGGGATCTTCCCAACCCAGGGGTCCTGCATTCCCAGCGGATTCTTTACCAGCTGAGCTGCCAGAGACGCCCGGCATTTCCTCAGGCACTATGCTCCTATCCCTTGTACTTTTTGGCTTTGCCACCAAGCAGTTCAAAGTCAAATATAAGAGGAAGTTACACGGACCGTCTCACCTCTGGTCTCCAACTCAGCGATCTTCCCGCTGTAAGTGGCTTTTCAGTGCCTTCCCTTTTAACTGTTATTTGAACAACTTTGTGTGTACCTGTGTCCTCAGGGAAGATTCGTAGAACTTTTCGGCTTCCAGAATATTTGTCGAAGGAATACATTGTGCGCCGTTTTAATTCTTTTTGGAAGTAACTGGGATATAAGGAGTAAATGATTCATGATCTCCGCTAAGACGAAAAAGTGATGGGTGGGAGAGAAACACGGGGTGATCAGGAGAGGACGGGCCCGGGAGGAAAGAAGCGCGTGCCCCACGGCCGAGGTGAGCATAGGCTTTATCCTCCTGGCGGGGGCGGCGAGAGGAGAGGGGTGCCTGTTTTCCTGGGACAGCCGCCCCCAGCTGGGACCGTCCCGACAGACTAGGACGAAGGATCCCTTGACCCACCGTTCATACTTATTCAAGGGTAAGTATTGGAAGGGCTGACTCACTGGGAAAGACCCTGATGCTGGGAGGGATGGAGGGCAAGAAGAGAAGGGAGGGCAGAGGAGGAGACGGCTGGATGGCATCCCTGACTCAATGGGCACGAGTTTGAGGAAGCTCAGCGAGAGGGGGATGGACAGAGAGGCCTGGCGTGCCACAGTCCATAGGGTCACAAAGGATCGGACACGACTGAATGAGCCACAGCAAGCACACAGACTTGACCAGAGGCTCGTGTTCGGAGAAGCCAGCGTGAGCCACGTGGGTTCCTTTTGCCCGGATCAGTGAGTCCTGCGAGCGTGAGGCTCCACCGGCAGCGAATGAGGACACGGTCGTCTGTGTCAGGAAAGAGTGCAGTAGACGGGTGACAGTTGTGGTTGCACTTCTCAGCATTGGTGTTGGTGGAGCAGTTTTACAACCTGGAATAGAAGAAGCATTCAGGGAGGATCCAGGGAGATGAAACAGGCTGCCCCGCGGAGCCCCTCCCCGGACCCTGGAGCAATCCCGCCGCCCTGGGTCGGCCGTCCGCCCACCCTCGAAACGGGGTGGAGGTGCGCGGACCTCACTCCCCGCGGTGGAGAGGTCCTTGCTTCCGGCCCCCTTTGCTCCCCACACCTGGGCTGTGTGCTGTCCAGCTCCGCATCGCTTGTGAAGACCACTTCCTCAGGTTCCTGGAGTTGGAGCCTCAGTGAGAGCTCCCAGAGCCTAAGGGAGGGCTTTGGAAATGCCGTTTGATTGCTTCCTGGCATCTGCCTGACCCTCTGCCTCGGAAGTGAGAGAAGTTAGGCTAACAATTTGCTTTCCACAAAATCATGCCAGTGACTCAAGGAAAATCCATTTTATCATCTCTCCAGCCGTTACAGGGGCTTCCCTGGTGGCTCAGCGGTGAAGAATCCCCCTGCCATGCAGGAGACGCGGGTTCAGTCCCTGGGTCGGGAAGACCCCCTGGAGGAGGGCAGGGCTGCCCACTGCAGTCGTCTTGCCTGGAGAAGCCCATGGACAGAGGAGGCTGGGGGGCTGCCTTCCGCGGGGTCACAGAGAGTCGGACGCACCTGAGCGACACACACACACACAGAGATATCTTCTTTTCCATTATAGGTTATTACAAAGTCTTGATTCTTGTGCTCATTTGGCTTTCTCCCTTCTCCCTCCAAGGGTAACTGGCTTCCACAATGGCCACTCATTTTTTCCCGCGTGAAAGACAACAAGGGTAAAAAAGAAAACCTTTTGAAAATCCTGCCTTTTTATATACGGACAGTCAACTTTTCCTCTCCTGGAGGATGTTTCCCTTATTCCTTCTCCAGATGAAGAACGAACGGGCATCCTCCGGGTCAGACAGCTCTCTAGCGTGCCTGGATGCATTCTGGATCTGGAGAGCGGCACCCCAGGGGAGCGGGAGCGGGGGCGAGCTCCAGGCTTAGAAGTACAGGGGGAGCAGACATGACGGCACATGGATCTCTACTGTAAAGAGCCCTTACCTGCAGTTGGGGGTCACAGGAAGGAAGGAGTCCCTGAAGAACAGCTTACGTGTGTGCTAAGTCACTTCCGTTGTGTCTGACTCTTCGCGGCCCCCTGGACTGTAGCCCGCCAGGCTCCTCTGTCCGTAGGGTTCTCCAGGCAAGAAGACCGGAAGGGGCTGCCGTTTCCTCCTCCAGGGGAGCTTCCCGAGTCAGGAATTGAACCCGTATCTCTCGTGCCTCCTTCCCTGGCAGGGGGCTTCTTTTCCACTGTGTCCCCTGGAAGCTCCTCTGGGGAGAGGGTCAGAGTCAAAGAAGACGTTGTCAGAGGGAGGGGACCACTGTGTCTCTATGACTGATTCACATGGTTGTATGGCAGAACCCAACACCACATTGTCAGCCAATCATCCTTCAAGTAAAAATAAAAATAAACACATGGCAAGGCTCATGGACACAAGGTCCCTTGAATGAGACAGACACATGTCCACTCCAAGAGCACTGCTTCCCTGTAGACAGGCTCAGGGGGTGCCTGGTCTCCAGCAAGCTTGGTCACTGCCCCAGCCGTCCCACCCTCGCTGCCACCCGGGACAGGCCAAGCCCCTCTGAAGACAGAGGTTACACCTTGATTGCCAGGGAACGCGGCAAGCGGGGTGGCAGGGGACAGCAAGACCTCCTCACGCTTCTTCCTCAGGCTTTTTGGAAGCCTCTTCCAGCTGTACCTGTTTGCAGCGCTCCTGGGTCTCCGTGGTGATTGGGGTGGGGGGAGACGCCACAGCATCTGTATTATCAGCACAATCGAACCAATTTCACCCAGGGATGGGGAGAAATGTACACAAGACTCCCTTCTCTGGGAAAACTGAGAAAAGCAAACCTCGTCTCTTAGGAGTCGAGAAATGTTTGCATTCCAGAGCAAAACTTGTCTGTAATGAAAAGCCATTGTGGGCTTCCCGTAAAAATTCTTGCTTTTGATCCACAGTCAGTAGGAGTCTTAGCTGTAAGGATCATAGCTTTATCATCTTGCATGTGCCTTGGATATAAGGTCTGGTAAAGCTCTGTTGAGAGACTTCCCTGGTTGTCCAGTGGTGAAGAATCTACCTGCTAATGCAGGGGACGTAGGCTCAATTCGTGGTCTGGGAACTCAGATGCCACATGCTGTGGGACAACCAAGCCTGTGTGCCACAACCCTGAGCCCGCACCCTAGAGCCCGGGCACCGCAACGAGGGGAGCCACTGCAATGAGAAGCCTGCAAGTTATTGTTTTAAAAGCTTTGTTAAATTGAGGACAGTCCGGGCCAGGGCTGAGCGTGGATCTGATGGTGGTCCTCTCAAAGTGGGGGTGGGTGGGAGGTTCTTGGAGCCTGGCTGTCCCTTCTGTCTACTTGTGCATTGGTCCACCTGGGTGAAAAGGGAACCACAGTGTAAAATAAAGAGGCTTGGAATTACATCTCAAAGTGTGAACAGTTTTTATAACCCGTTCTAGGGGGTGATGAACTCATCGAGGGAGGAAAGTTGTCTGGCTGGGAGAGAGCGGGCTGCGACTGGGTGCCGTGTGCCAGTGATTTATGGTCCCTTTGGATGCAGTCGGGATTGGGAATGGGGGAATGGTTCCCGTAGACGTAGGGATGCCTGGTCTCCAGCAAGCTTGGTCACTGCCCCAGCCGTCCCACCCTCGCTGCCACCCGGGACAGGCCAAGCCCTCTGAAGACAGAGGTTACACCTTGATTGCCAGGGAACGCGGCAAGCGGGTGGCAGGGGACAGCAAGACCTCCTCACGCTTCTTCCTCAGGCTTTTTGGAAGCCTCTTCCAGCTGTACCTGTTTGCAGCGCTCCTGGGTCTCCGTGGTGATTGGGGTGGGGGGAGACGCCACAGCATCTGTATTATCAGCACAATCGAACCAATTTCACCCAGGGATGGGGAGAAATGTACACAAGACTCCCTTCTCTGGGAAAACTGAGAAAAGCAAACCTCGTCTCTTAGGAGTCGAGAAATGTTTGCATTCCAGAGCAAAACTTGTCTGTAATGAAAAGCCATTGTGGGCTTCCCGTAAAAATTCTTGCTTTTGATCCACAGTCAGTAGGAGTCTTAGCTGTAAGGATCATAGCTTTATCATCTTGCATGTGCCTTGGATATAAGGTCTGGTAAAGCTCTGTTGAGAGACTTCCCTGGTTGTCCAGTGGTGAAGAATCTACCTGCTAATGCAGGGGACGTAGGCTCAATTCGTGGTCTGGGAACTCAGATGCCACATGCTGTGGGACAACCAAGCCTGTGTGCCACAACCCTGAGCCCGCACCCTAGAGCCCGGGCACCGCAACGAGGGGAGCCACTGCAATGAGAAGCCTGCAAGTTATTGTTTTAAAAGCTTTGTTAAATTGAGGACAGTCCGGGCCAGGGCTGAGCGTGGATCTGATGGTGGTCCTCTCAAAGTGGGGGTGGGTGGGAGGTTCTTGGAGCCTGGCTGTCCCTTCTGTCTACTTGTGCATTGGTCCACCTGGGTGAAAAGGGAACCACAGTGTAAAATAAAGAGGCTTGGAATTACATCTCAAAGTGTGAACAGTTTTTATAACCCGTTCTAGGGGGTGATGAACTCATCGAGGGAGGAAAGTTGTCTGGCTGGGAGAGAGCGGGGCTGCGACTGGGTGCCGTGTGCCAGTGATTTATGGTCCCTTTGGATGCAGTCGGGATTGGGAATGCAGGTCAGACTGGGTCTCCCAGTAGACGTAGGAGAGTGGATTTTAGATATAAATTATGCAACACTTGAAGTTCAACACAGATACATATTGAGCGGCTCTTTCCTGGTGTTTGGGGAACCGTGACTGATTTGTGGTCTGCTTATGAATGGGGACAGGTCACCTTCCAGTTATGAAAGTATTTTTTCACATTAGGACACCCCTAATTAATTAGGGGTCCATGCGGTGAGGTCATGAGTGCGAATGCGTGTTACTTTGACCCCGTCACTCTGTTCCTGCCCTCGGGCCCCGGTGATAGATGTCTCTGGGAGTTCACGGAGGAATGCTGAGGTCTTGTCTCTGGTCCAGCACGAAGCCCTTTTATGGCACCGTTAAAATTGGAGCGTGTTCACGCTGCAGCCACAGGAAGCTGCTTTTTTCTAAGACAAATCATACAGTATATTATATTTCAATCCAGGATTTACCTTGAAGACTCCCGGCTGAGGCTTTTGTTTTCCAAATATTTTGGGTAGAATTGGTTTACTTTTCCATCAGGGGTCAGACAGAATTCTGAGCCGCTCAGCCTTCACCCCGTCAAGTTAATCCAATGAAGGAAGACTGATTCGTTGGATTCAAAGCTGTGTAGCAGTCAGAAAATAACCCGCCTCCTGACCTGCGCCCCTTTCTGAGGAGAACAGGGACGCCCCGGAGCGTCAGCTTCATTGTGTCTGAACCACCTAAGGAAGCCCCAGGGACCGCGGCTGTTGTTTTCACAGGAGGTATTTGAGGCTAAACAGAAATACTCCGAGTGGGCTCTGGGAAAGCGGAGATTTTGCTCTCGGAGCCCTTCAGGGCCCTGTTCCCACACCCAGGTTTTTTTTCTTGGAGCCTGGCTGTCCCTTCTGTCTACTTGTGCATTGGTCCACCTGGGTGAAAAGGGAACCACAGTGTAAAATAAAGAGGCTTGGAATTACATCTCAAAGTGTGAACAGTTTTTATAACCCGTTCTAGGGGGTGATGAACTCATCGAGGGAGGAAAGTTGTCTGGCTGGGAGAGAGCGGGGCTGCGACTGGGTGCCGTGTGCCAGTGATTTATGGTCCCTTTGGATGCAGTCGGGATTGGGAATGCAGGTCAGACTGGGTCTCCCAGTAGACGTAGGAGAGTGGATTTTAGATATAAATTATGCAACACTTGAAGTTCAACACAGATACATATTGAGCGGCTCTTTCCTGGTGTTTGGGGAACCGTGACTGATTTGTGGTCTGCTTATGAATGGGGACAGGTCACCTTCCAGTTATGAAAGTATTTTTTCACATTAGGACACCCCTAATTAATTAGGGGTCCATGCGGTGAGGTCATGAGTGCGAATGCGTGTTACTTTGACCCCGTCACTCTGTTCCTGCCCTCGGGCCCCGGTGATAGATGTCTCTGGGAGTTCACGGAGGAATGCTGAGGTCTTGTCTCTGGTCCAGCACGAAGCCCTTTTATGGCACCGTTAAAATTGGAGCGTGTTCACGCTGCAGCCACAGGAAGCTGCTTTTTTCTAAGACAAATCATACAGTATATTATATTTCAATCCAGGATTTACCTTGAAGACTCCCGGCTGAGGCTTTTGTTTTCCAAATATTTTGGGTAGAATTGGTTTACTTTTCCATGAGGGGGTCAGACAGAATTCTGAGCCGCTCAGCCTTCACCCAGTCAAGTTAATCCAATGAAGGAAGACTGATTCGTTGGATTCAAAGCTGTGTAGCAGTCAGAAAATAATTCGCCTCCTGACATGCACCCCTTTCTGATGATAACAGGGACGCCCCGGAGCTTCAGCTTCATTGTGTCTGAACCACCTAAGGAAGCCCCAGGGACCGGGGCTGTTGTTTTCACAGGAGGTATTTGAGGCTAAACAGAAATACTCCGAGGGTGGGCTCTGGGAAAGCGGAGATTTTGCTCTGGGCGGCAGAAGCTGGCTTTCTACATCCCGTTAGAGGGAAGGTCAGCGCAAAGGGCTCTTGTCAGCACTTGTTTTCTGCTCCAGGCCTGCAGGGTCCGGCGCCGTCACCTCTTAGAGAATCCCGGTGTCCAGGTCTCCGAGCGGCAGTGTCTACGTGTTCTGTTCACTGGCTCCTGAAATGTGAGATTTCACATGGAAAGGGTTCCACAGAGGCCCGGCATTCACCAGGCCACGATCGTCTCGCCATCCAGTGGGCAACTTCTGATGTTCAGAGTCTGCCGTGAAGGTTTGCAGGTTCCGTCTGATCTAAAGCTTTTTTTCTTTTTTTTTTAAATATATTTTATTTATGTTTATTTGGCCGCATTGGTCTCAGTTGTAGCATGAGGGCTCTAGTTCCCTGACCAGGGATTGAACCTGGGCCTCTTGCATTGAGAGCACAGAGTCTTAGCCACTGGACCACCAGGGAATTCCCTGATCTAAAGCTTTGAAATCAAAAGCCTATCTTCATGTGATGGTCTTCCAGGAAATGTGGCAGGATTATTTTCTCCTCTGCATCAGAGGAATTTCTTTGTCTCTGTCTTTCTCTTTTTCTTTTTTAAAACTTTTGACCTCCATTTTTTTTTTTTTTTTGATTTTGATTTATTTATTTTCATCCATCTTTCTTCTTGGCCTGTGTGGGCCTCCCATTTCAGCGGCCTCTCTCATTGCAGAGCACTGGCTCTGGGCGCATACGTTCCAGAGCGCTGGCTCATCATTAGACCCATCCGTCCAGCTGCTCTGCAGCCCATGGGATCTTCCCGGGCCAGGGATCGAACCGGCGCCCCTTGCACTGCAAGGCGGACTCTTTACCCAGTGGACCACCAGGGAAGCCCTGTCTCTTTTTATACCCCGCCCGCACCCACCCCTCCCCTCCTCTTGTCCACGTGTTCCCCTTGTTGCTTCATGACTCTTCTGAGCACTGTACCCTGATGCTCTCTACAGGAGACATGGGCAAAGTCTGGGACAGCCGGGTGGAGGGACGGAGTGAGAGTAAAGCCCTGTCTACTTTTCCATAAACAGAAATACTCCGAGTGGGCTCTGGGAAAGCGGAGATTTTGCTCTGGGCGGCAGAAGCTGGCTTTCTACATCCCGTTAGAGGGAAGGTCAGCGCAAAGGGCTCTTGTCAGCACTTGTTTTCTGCTCCAGGCCTGCAGGGTCCGGCGCGTCACCTCTTAGAGAATCCCGGTGTCCAGGTCTCCGAGCGGCAGTGTCTACGTGTTCTGTTCACTGGCTCCTGAAATGTGAGATTTCACATGGAAAGGGTTCCACAGAGGCCCGGCATTCACCAGGCCACGATCGTCTCGCCATCCAGTGGGCAACTTCTGATGTTCAGAGTCTGCCGTGAAGGTTTGCAGGTTCCGTCTGATCTAAAGCTTTTTCTTTTTTTAAAATATATTTTATTTATGTTTATTTGGCCGCATTGGTCTCAGTTGTAGCATGAGGGCTCTAGTTCCCTGACCAGGGATTGAACCTGGGCCTCTTGCATTGAGAGCACAGAGTCTTAGCCACTGGACCACCAGGGAATTCCCTGATCTAAAGCTTTGAAATCAAAAGCCTATCTTCATGTGATGGTCTTCCAGGAAATGTGGCAGGATTATTTTCTCCTCTGCATCAGAGGAATTTCTTTGTCTCTGTCTTTCTCTTTTTCTTTTTTAAAACTTTTGACCTCCATTTTTTTTTTTTTTTGATTTTGATTTATTTATTTTCATCCATCTTTCTTCTTGGCCTGTGTGGGCCTCCCATTTCAGCGGCCTCTCTCATTGCAGAGCACTGGCTCTGGGCGCATACGTTCCAGAGCGCTGGCTCATCATTAGACCCATCCGTCCAGCTGCTCTGCAGCCCATGGGATCTTCCCGGGCCAGGGATCGAACCGGCGCCCCTTGCACTGCAAGGCGGACTCTTTACCCAGTGGACCACCAGGGAAGCCCTGTCTCTTTTTTATACCCCGCCCGCACCCACCCCTCCCCTCCTCTTGTCCACGTGTTCCCCTTGTTGCTTCATGACTCTTCTGAGCACTGTACCCTGATGCTCTCTACAGGAGACATGGGCAAAGTCTGGGACAGCCGGGTGGAGGGACGGAGTGAGAGTAACAGCTCCTGTCTACTGCGCACTTGGAGGTGAGGGGCATGTGCGAAGCACTTAGAGGTTTTGTTACTAAAATTGGATGAGCAGAAGTGACCACCATCCTGTGTTCAACAGAGAATCTGGAATCCTTTGAGGGTAAGCCGCTGAAGAGGGAACGGATTCAAGCCTGGCCAAGAGCGACCTTGGGTCAGCCTGGGACTCCCAGCCAGGGCGCACCGCCGCGCCCCCCAGTGGACACAGACTGTCTTGCACTGTGGGAGGGGATGACTCGCTCAGTCATGTCTGACTCAGCGACCCCATGGACAGAGCCATGGAATTCTCCAGGCACGAGTACTGGAGTGGGTAGCTGTTTCCTTCTCCAGGGGATCTTCCCAGTCCAGGGATTGAACCCAGGTCTCCCACATTGCGGGCAGATTCTTTACCCTCTGAGCCACAGAGGAACACCGGTTCATTGGGAATCACCACTGTGCTTATAGCTGGGTGAGATGGTTTCTCTTCTGTGATTTCAGTCTTCACCGCATGTTCAAAGTGGCTCATCTTTCTAATGAGAAATCCGAAACTAAGGTAAAGTAAGTTGCCAGTGACTAAGCTCTGACCACATTTTTGAAAAAGTAAAACCTCTTTGCTTCTTTTAAAATAAATACTTTTATTGCCCTGGATTTTCGTTGCTGTGCACAGGCTTCCCCCTGTTGCAGTGATCCCCACTCTTTGTTGGGGATCCCAGGCTTCAGTGGTTGTAGTACGTGGGCTCAGTAGTTGTGAGGTGTGGGCTCAGTGGCCCTGAGGCATGCGGTATCTTAGTTCCTGGACCAAGGATCGAACCCGTGTCTCCTGCATTGGCAGGCGGATTCTTAACCACTGGACCACCAGGGACGTCTTAGAGGCTTGTTTCTTGCCCTCATGAAGCCCCATCCTTGTGGTGGGGTGGCGTGGGGCGGGCGCTCTGCTCCACTCCAGCCCTGGGCCACAGGGACTCAGTTGTTTTAGCCTGTCCCTCCCGAGATTGTCAGGGGTCCAGACAGCAGGTGGGGGAAGAGAGAGAGTCCCCAAATTAGAGACGTCACAAGTTCGGAAACGTCATCTGCTTCTCAACATATACATCTGAGGAATATTTTGAACCACTCATTTCCATTCAAATTCAGACCCGTGGAAAAGGCGCATATTGTGGCGGTAGCTTTTCCACCTCCTGTTGCTGCGAAGTTGAGAGAGAGAGGTGTGGGGCGGAGGGCTGTGGGGAGGGAGAGCAGGGAGACGCCCTGGAGCGAGAGTGAGGATCGCGGAGAGGAGCCCTGCTAGCAGGCCGCCGCAGGCCGCCTTCACAAGCCCTGGGGGACTTTTAAGCACTGAAGTATAGCTGTGTCACAATGTGTGCTCATCTCTGCGTCACAGCAGAGTGGGTTAGTTATAGAAACATTCTTTTCCATAGTCTTGCCCATTATGGTTTATCACAGGAACTTTTAAAAAATTGTTATTTATTTATTTATATTTGGCTGTTTTGAGTTTTCACTTCTGTTGCAGGCTCTTCTCTAGTTGCAGGGAGTGGGGGCTGCTCTCTAGCTGAGCTGAGCAGGCTTCTTGTTGCAGTGATGTCTCTTGTTGTGGAACTCGGGCTCTAGGGCACACGGGCTTAGTAGTTGCAACACATGGGCTCCATAGTTTCGGCTCCGAGGCTCTAGAGCACAGGCTCCATCATTGTGGCTCACGGGCTTAGTTGCTCCACAGCACGTGGGATCTTCCTGGATCAGGGATCGAACTCGTGTCTCTTGCATTGGCAGGTGAACTCTTTACCACTGGGCTTCCAGGGAAGCCCTATGACAGGATATTGAATGTAGTTCCCTGTTGCTGTACAGTAGAACCTTGTTGTTTATCCATTCTATATCTAATAGTTTTTATCTGCTGATCCCAAACTCCCACTCCATCCCTACCTCACCCCCTTTCCCTTTGGCAACCACAGGTCTGTGCTCCATGCTTTTGAGTCTATTTCTGTTTCGTAGATAAGTTCAATTGTGTCATATTTTAGATTCCATATATAAATGATATCATATGATACTTGTCTTTAACTTACTTCACTTAGTATGATAATCTTCAAATGGCATTATCTCATTTGGCCGAGTAATATTCCACTGTATACTAACCACATCTTCTTTATCCACACATCTGTTGATGAACATTTTAAGTTGTTTCCACATCTTGGTTATTGTGAATAGTTCTGCTAGGAACATAGGGGTATGCGTGTCTTCTTGAATAATAGTTTCGTTGGGATACATGCCAGGAGTGAGATGGCTGGATCATATGGTAGCTCTGTTTTGAGTCTTTTGAGGAACTCCCAACTGTTTTCCCTAGTGACTGCACCCGCTCATGTTCCCACTAACTGTGTAAGAGGGTTCCCTCAAAAAGGCATCTTTATTGGGGTTATTCTGTTCCTCTTCTTCGGTTCCAGATGGGCTTTGTGGGATGTGGAGGTTTTTTTTTTTTTTTTCCGCCCACTTTTTAATTGGTCTTTCATTTATTTATCTTCATCCATCTTTGTTCTTTGGCCTGTGTGGGCCTCCCATTGCAGTGGCCTCTCCTGTAGCAGAGCACTGGCTCTGGGCGCATGCGCTGCAGAGCGCTGACTTGTAATTGGACACACCGGTCCAGCTGCTCCGCGGCACGTGGGATCTTCCCAGGCCAGGGATTGAACCGGCGCCCCTTGCACTGCGAGGCGGACTCTCTACCCACTGGACCCCCGGGTGTGGAGGTTAACGTGTCTGTTTCTTTCTAGGGTCACTGCTCACTCCGAGCCACAGGTGCTCCCAGTGGAGAGAACTTCATGTCACTGCGGAGCTGGGTTAATTAAGTAACTGTTTCCTTGTCCTTCGACGTTGCCGTGTGGCTTCGTGTTATTTGAAGTCCGATGAAAGTGTTCCAGTAAAGCTTTTGCTGATCTGAGAGAAGGGATTAGCATGGCTGGTGCTGTCCCTTCCCTGTCCTTTCAGCCTTGAACGTGGCGGTGACGTTTGCAGTGAGGGCAGCCGTTCTGGTGCCACGAGGCAGCGAGCGTGGGGCTCGGCCAGGCCAGCGGCACACGTCCCGTTCCCAGTGCTGCTGACCCACTCCGTGAGCACCCGCCATCGTCTGCCTCTACGTCTCGTTACTGTATCTACCTCCAGTGACTCAGAAGATGGGATCTATTCCCAGCTGTTGAGGGAAGGAAGACACTTACAAGAAGGAGCACTCCGTGAAAAAGCTGTTTTAAGAGGAAGGGTTTTGTCGCCTCCTGGCCGTTCCCCGCCTGGTGGGCGAGCGAGCGCGGGGACGGCCAGACGAGCCCTGGTGGAATGTTCTGGCGACTCCTCTGGGCCTTGGTCACTCAGCCACCCCCTCACAGAAAATCCACAGAGCCAGCCTGCAGGAAATTCCTGTCCACCCCAGACAACCGAGAGTTTGAACGTATGTGGGCATCACGGCCAATTCAAATGGGTGGAGGAGTTACGTTTCATCACTTCTAATGGTACTTCACTTAAATATATATGTGTGTGTATATTTATATGATAACACATACACGCACAACTTATAATCAAACACAATTTTCCTTGTTTTTCTGAAGCAGTTTGATATCTAATTATCTCATTCCAATCAGCATATAGACTTGCTGAGAACTACTTAAGTGAAACTTTGGTTTAGTTTTAGTTTGTAAGTGAAGATAATTTTCTTGATTAATGGTATCGTCGTGCTCAGGTAGTAATGAGTTTTGAGGAAGCGATGGTGGGGGCCGAGGCCCCCAGGCTCCAGGCCACGGAGGTGTCACTCGGGCACTCGGTGTGCGAAGGCCAGCCTGGCAGAGCCAGGGGTGGGAGGGAGGAGCCCACTCCCTGCTCCTGCCCTCTGTGAACTGAAAGCAACAATCAGGAATAAAACATAGAGTGGGGCTTCCCTGGTGGCCCCGTGGGTAGAAAGTCGGCCTTGCAGTGCAAGGGGCACCGGTTCGATCCCTGGCCCGGGAAGATCCCATGTGCTGTGGAGCGGCTGGACTGGTGTGTCCAGTCACGAGCCAGCGCCCTGGAGTGTATGTGCCCAGAGCCGGCGCTCTGCAACAAGAAAGGCCACTGCAATGCGAGGCCCACACAAGCCAAAGAATAAAAGATGGGTGAAAATAAATACATAAAAAGCCAATAAAAAAGGCCATAATTCAAAAAAAAAAAAACAAAACACAGTGAGTTAGGACTGTCAAACCCAGCCACCTTTAATGGACATGGAACGGTAATCTCTTTGAGATTTATTTATTGTTAGTGTTCGTTTTTAAAGAGAAGAATACCACCACCAGTAAATAGGATTTCAGTTTCATTGTTAGGCCACTTAGGAAGGGTTTTGTCGCCTCCTGGCCGTTCCCGCCTGGTGGGCGGCGAGCGGGACGGCCAGACGAGCCCTGGTGGAATGTTCTGGCGACTCCTCTGGGCCTTGGTCACTCAGCCACCCCCTCACAGAAAATCCACAGAGCCAGCCTGCAGGAAATTCCTGTCCACCCCAGACAACCGAGAGTTTGAACGTATGTGGGCATCACGGCCAATTCAAATGGGTGGAGGAGTTACGTTTCATCACTTCTAATGGTACTTCACTTAAATATATATGTGTGTGTATATTTATATGATAACACATACACGCACAACTTATAATCAAACACAATTTTCCTTGTTTTTCTGAAGCAGTTTGATATCTAATTATCTCATTCCAATCAGCATATAGACTTGCTGAGAACTACTTAAGTGAAACTTTGGTTTAGTTTTAGTTTGTAAGTGAAGATAATTTTCTTGATTAATGGTATCGTCGTGCTCAGGTAGTAATGAGTTTTGAGGAAGCGATGGTGGGGGCCGAGGCCCCCAGGCTCCAGGCCACGGAGGTGTCACTCGGGCACTCGGTGTGCGAAGGCCAGCCTGGCAGAGCCAGGGGTGGGAGGGAGGAGCCCACTCCCTGCTCCTGCCCTCTGTGAACTGAAAGCAACAATCAGGAATAAAACATAGAGTGGGGCTTCCCTGGTGGCCCCGTGGGTAGAAAGTCGGCCTTGCAGTGCAAGGGGCACCGGTTCGATCCCTGGCCCGGGAAGATCCCATGTGCTGTGGAGCGGCTGGACTGGTGTGTCCAGTCACGAGCCAGCGCCCTGGAGTGTATGTGCCCAGAGCCGGCGCTCTGCAACAAGAAAGGCCACTGCAATGCGAGGCCCACACAAGCCAAAGAATAAAAGATGGGTGAAAATAAATACATAAAAAGCCAATAAAAAAGGCCATAATTCAAAAAAAAAAAAACAAAACACAGTGAGTTAGGACTGTCAAACCCAGCCACCTTTAATGGACATGGAACGGTAATCTCTTTGAGATTTATTTATTGTTAGTGTTCGTTTTTAAAGAGAAGAATACCACCACCAGTAAATAGGATTTGATACCACAAGACCAAGTTTCAAGAGTTGGTTTGGAGGGCCTTCGCTGGTGAGCCAGTGGTTAAGACCCTGTGCCTCCAAGGTAGGGATGCAGACTCGACCCCTGGTTGGGGAAGTAAGAGTCCACATGCCATGCGACCAAAACAAAACTAAAAACACTAAAATGTCTTAAAACTACAAAAGGGTTGGTCTGGAAAATGTTCTCCCTGACATGGCAGGGGTTTGGGGATAAATGCTCTTGAAGCCCCTCCCAGCCCCACTTCCGTGATGTCTTGGGTGGTGAGGACTCGTGCCGCACGCCCCGGGGGCCCTGTGACCAGGTGGAGTGGCCTCGTGTCACAGTTCAGCTGAGCTGTACCTTGGCCGTGAGACTGACGTCATCACTTTCTGGGAAAGCCAGGCGGCCTTCAGTTCTGGGATTTGGGACTCAGGAAGAGCTCTCGAATTTGCCTTGTCCTGCCCGCATTGGGGGACAGCCACCTTCTCAAAGTTTTGCTAGGACAGGTAAGAAAAGCAGTAGCCAGCGTTGGGAGAAATGCAGTCCTTGGTGTGGGTGCATGTGTGCAATCGTGTTGTGTAGGGATGGTGGGAACAGAGGGGGAGAAGTGTCCGTCTGGGAGCGGAAGATGGGTTTTCAAGGGGACGTGGCATGTCCTTTGGCCTTTACTTGCCTTTGCCAGCTTTGGATGCCAGAGAGGCAGAGAGAGCACAAAAGGGAGGCGTGATAATAAGCCATCGGGTCCCTAATGCATTTGTCCCCTGTAGAAGGCACCCAGTGCCCCTGTCCGTCTGGACTTGCTGGGGCTTCAGGGGGTCAGTGCTCGGAGGGGAGGCCGGAGGCAGTGCTCTGCTCGTAGGCAGGAGAGGCAAAGCGTAGCAAGTCCAGACGGGATCGGGAGGCAGCCTCTTCCTGACCCTGAGCAGGTGACTCACTCTGTGTCTCCTCTTCGTCCGGTAAAATGAGGACAGCGACATGCTTGTAGGATCAGCAACGGTTCCTATCTTCATACGAAATAAGAGTATCACAGGTGCATCGCAATCTAAGTGTCTAATAAACCGATTTGTACACTCATGGATTCTCACCGAGTGTTGACTGAGCTCCATCCAGGCGTCGACATTCAGACCAGGACCAGCTGCTCCCCACAGAGTTCACGACCAGTGGCCTGGGGTTTTTTTTGTTTTTTTGTTTTTTTTTTTTCTTAAGTAGCCGGAAGACTATTCACCAGAGGCACGCTCCTGGTGTAAGCAACTGGCTGAATTGTAGTGAGCCTGATTGTGTGAACCGTGAGGTGGCAGCCCCTGAGGACAGGCCAGGGGTCAGATGGAACTAAGGAAAAGTGTGTTGTTAGTCGAATGCTGTGGGTGGGGACCTCCGGTCCCCGGACCCATCATCACTGCACGCAGAGGCCCTGCTCCTCCATGAACGCTCATTCCACCCTCGTCCAGGCACAGAGTGCCGAGGACGGCCATTCATTCGTCCCCTGAAAGGGCTCCTCTTCATGCCGAGCGGCGCTGCGGAGAACGGGATAGGAGCTGCCACGTGGGGAGGGCAGACCCGTCGTTGCTCGGCCTGTGTCCGCAGCGAGCGGGGAAAGTGACAAGCCTGCACTTCCCGTTCTCAGAGATGATGAGCTGTCCCGAAGCAGCAATTTGGCGAACAGAGAGCCCTCAAGACTCCCAGTAAATGTGTCACTTTGCAGTCTCCTCCTCTGGGCGAGGTGTTAATGCAAGTTTGCAGTTGAATTTCAGATATGCTGAAATCCTGTTTCTTTCTTGGCGTTCACTGATGCTACGCTGAAACCAGAGTGCTAAGTGCAGTGTATTTTTCTTTTGCACCCAAAGTGAGTCTTGAAATGACTTCCCTGGCATGCATGATGTGTCTTTCTTCGGTGATTCTCTTGCTGTGGCTTTCCAGTCTCCTGACCGAGACACTGTCCCAGAAGCTTCTCTTTAACCACTGTGGCTGCTCCCACACAGGCTTCCCCGGTGGCGCTCGTGGGAGAGTCCACCGGCCAGTGCAGGGGACCCGGGTGGGATCCCTGGGGCAGGAAGATCCCCTGGAGGAGGACATGGCCACCCGCTCCAGTCTTCTTGCTTGGAGAATCCCACGGACAGAGGAGCCTGGCGGGCTACAGTTCATGGGGTGGCAAAGAGTCGGACGTGACTGGGCGCTGTGAGGCGGCTGCTCCAGCGTGACCACGGGCGTTGCCCCCAGACTTGGAAACTAGGAGGCACGTGTGCTTAGACGCTTCCGCTGTGTCCCTCGAGATGGCAGCCTGCCAGGGTTCTCTGGGCAGGAATACCGGAGTGGGTTGCCGTGTCCTTCTCCAAGGCGTTTTCCCAGCCCAGGATCCAATCTGCTCCTCCTGTGTCTCCTCTGTCGGCAGGCAGGGTCTTCACACAGTGTCCAAAACAGAAGGCAAGTGTATTTTTTTTTGATCAGGTAAACCATGCCTGAATTTAGGATGTGTCCCAGCATTCCTTAGGGTCAGAAAAGGCCTCAAAGAAAAGATTCAAAGGAGAGGGTCTTGAGAAGAAATGAGAAGATATCTTCCAGGCACAGCATCTTCAAATGCCGCTGTCTGGAGAGGGCACTGTTTCAGGTCGCAGGAGGGACCAGAGCTGTCCTGAGGAGGAGACTCCCTGTGAAACTCTGACTGAGCTGAAAATGATGGAGAGGGACAGCTGTCGGATCGGAGAAGGGAGCGCGGTCCCCGCCAGGAGGCAGGTGACAAAGGTATGGGCTGGAGCCTGGCGTCTCCTTGAGACAGATAATGCAGGCTTCCTGAAGACGTCGTCTTCAAAGGGTCATAAAAAGCCCTGTCAGCTGGATGGATGTGGACGTCGTATCTATTTTTTTCCAACGTGAGGAATGGGATCCTATGAAAACATTTCCCAAGTAGGGAAAGGATGGGCTCTGTGTGGAGGACCTGAATGCCTCCAGGCCCGTGTCACTCCCTGCCGGCCGTCCCCACCCTCCGCCTGTCTTGTCGTGCTCTTGGGTGTTTCTCTCTTTTAAGAGTTCTTGTTTGGCTGTGGTGGGCCTTCACTGCTGCACGCAGACTTTCTTTCATTGTAGTGCAGGGTTACTCTTCCTGACAACCTGCAGACTTCTCATGGTGGTAGCTTCTCTCATGTCAGAACACAGGCTCTGGGTGTGCGGGCTTCAGGAGGTGCAGCTGCCAGGCTCTAGAGCGCAGGCTCAGTAGCTGTGGGGCCTGGGCTTCGTTGCTCCGCAGCATGTGGGATCTTTCTGGACTAGGGATTGAACCCGTGTCCCGTGCATTGGCAGGTGGATTCTTACCTACTGGGCCACCAGGGAAACCCTCGCTGGGTGTCCCAGCTTCCTTTTAATGGCAGCGGTGGTGACGTGTTGTTTTCAGCCTTCTTGGATTCTTTTCACATTTGGAGAACGCTTTTATTTATTTTTTTGAAATCTGAGTTATTGGCGCTAGAGGTGAGAATGCCTCCTCACGGAAGGCACACTGGTGAGCCCAGCTGCGGGTCCAGTCAAAGGCCAGGCGGGTGGCCGCATCTGGAGTATTCCTTGAAACGCCTACCGCAGGTCCTCGCGGCTGGCGGTCACGGTAATTATAGTTATAGAGCCGGTCCCCTGGGGAGCTCAGAGCACTTCCTGGACGCTGTGGCATTGATCCTCATCACACGAGTCTAACAGGGAAAGGAGCAAGCATCGTCATCGTTTTATAGACGGAGAACTTCACCGAGGGAGGCAGAAATGACCGTTCAGTGGAGTGGGTTGTGGTGCCGAGCTTTTATGGGTTCTGATGTGTGCTAGCATGCACCCACTGTCCCGGTCGGCCTTGTTCCGCAGAGAGTTCAGCACAAGCCAGTCACAAGGACTTTGCTCCGGAAGGCCACGACCTTTCAAGAGACTTTAGTTCTTTTCCTTTAATTTGCATTTTTACCAAACAAGCGATAGGGCAGGTTGCTGTAAAAGTTATAGCCAAGTAAAGATAAAGGAACAAAGGCCACATATCGTGCAATGGGCATGGGGTGGGGGTGAGACGGTGGTGACAGGAAGGGAGTGCCAAAGCCCACTAGGGCGGCTGAGCCGGGCGTGTATTTCACTGTGCAATTCCTGGCGGCCCAGGCTGGACGACGCATGAAGGTCGTGTCCCTGCTCCTGCTCAGTCGTGCCCCATCTTTGTGACCCCATAGCCTGTGGCCCGCCAGGCTCCTCTGTCCATAGGATTTCCCAGGCAAGAAGACTGGAGTGGGTTACCATGCCTTTCTGCAGGGCATCTTCTCCACCCAGGGATTGAACCCGTGATTCCTGCTTGGTAGAAGGAGTCTATGCTGGGCCACCAGAGAAGCCCGTGGAGATCTCTAATGAATAAGATAAAATACAGTGTAAGACAAGAGGAGTTAGGTGTGTGAGCTCAAACAGATTTGTCAGCCCAGGCATAAAGGTTTACTTCTGCATCTGATGACGGAGCATCTTAAGGCCAGATCACAAAGTGGCTGCTCACCCCCGACAGCCCCCCCCCCACCCGCACACACACCCTCTTGTTCCTGTACTTGAAGGCTGAAGGTGAAGTGTGGTTAAAATTCGCATGGAGGAGGCCTTCCCTGGTGGTCCAGTGGGTAAGGACACCGCCTTGCAGTGCAAGGGGCGCCGGTTCGATCCCTGGCCTGGGAAGATCCCATGTGCCAAGGAGCGGCTGGACGATGTGTCCAACTACCAAGCCGGAGCTCTGGAGCGCATGCGCCCAGAGCCGGCACTCTGCGACAACAGAGGCCACTGCGACGGGAGGCCCACCCGGGCCATAGAAAAAAGATGGAAATAAATGAAAGACCAATAGAAGTGGCCAAAAAAGAAAAATTCGCATTTGGGGAGACTTCAAAGCGGCAGTGGGAGTGGAAGGTTTTCATTGGCCGGTCGGTGGCCGACGGGTGGAGGGCGTGTCCTGCAGCCTCAGTCTTTCTGCGGTATTCCGTGAGGAGCCGTGGATTCTTCCATCCGTCCTCCGAGCTGCCTTCCCCCTGCCTGGCCGCGTGGCGCGCGTGTGTAGACTCTCAAAACGTGAGTGAGCCCAGGGGCAGTTATGTCACCATGTACCCCAAGGGCAAGCTCTGGTCTCTCAATGATACTGAATTCCAGAAGGGCCTCCTTGCTCACTGTTGCTGCAACCAGGTCTCCAAACTCTGTGCACCTCAGAGGCTCCTTTAAACAGGGAGAGGCAGCTGGGCCTCGCTGCCTTTCTTGCTTAGCATGTTCTTGACACCAAACTGTCCGAGAGTAACCATGAGGGTTATGCTTTTAGAGGTTTAGCTTTTTCACTTCTAGAAAACGGATGAGGATGTATTGCCCAAACAAAGCACTGATATTCCCTACGTATTCAGAGATCTCGAAGATTCTTTCAAACATCATCTTCATGAGCATCGCCCCCACCATTAAATCTTGCCCATCGTGTGTGTGTGTGTGTGTGTGTGTGTGCGTGCGCATGCGTGTGTGTGTGAAGCTGTGACAGCTGGAAATGGAGCCGAAAAGGAAACGGGTTAATGTCGCCTTAGACAATAGTGCCTCTGAAGCCACTTGCTTCTGTTTTTAACCAGGGGTAAAAAAAAAAAAAAAAGGCAACTTGATTTTAATATTATTGATATTATTTCTGACTCTGGAAGACCTATGAAATGAGAACTGAGCTGTAAAAGCTTTGCAGTTAATTGCTGCTGAGTTAAGTGTTTTTTTTAAACACCTTTGTGCTGACGCATAATTTAGAAAATCAATCAGGGAGATGAGGAATAAAAATATGGGTCTAAAACACTCCTGGCTAATTGCAAAATGCTGTGATAGACCCAGGCTGGCCCAGAGTGCGCCGGAGGGGGCCGAGGCTGGCGTGGAGGGCTGCCAGCGAGACGGGTCCCCCCACCAGGACGAGGGCAGAGGAAGGGCTCTGTCTGCCCCGAGGAAGTGTTTCCTTTTATTCAACGTCTGCCCTGGAGGAACATTTTCTTTAAACACGGAGCCTGCCAAAGCGTGGGGAAAGCCAGGAACGCTGGAACTGGAGGCAGCACTTATGCTCTGATAAATGAGCAGACGCGGCCTGGGTAAAGAAGGCCACGCGTCTCGTCTGGCCCCTGACAGTCGTGTAGAGGATGTACGTTGGTCCCCCGCGTCCTCTCCACCCTTTTCCTCCTAATTGGCCCCCTTTGCAGCCAGCTGTCAGGCTCCTCCACCCACAGGCCACATCTTGATAGCAGATCGTCACACCTTTATGTTGAAAGCCAATCAAGAAGCAGGCTTGGTGGGAAGGAAAGGTCGCTTTATTTCAGATGCTGGCGGCTCGGGCAGGGGCGGGCGGGCTCTGGTCCGGAGGCTGATCGCCCTGCGGACAGCCAGGGGCCAGCGCTTTTGTAGACGCGGGGTCCACAGGTCGGTCAGCTCTGACCATCTTCTTGGCATTGGTCGTGCGGGGGTCCGGTCAGCATCCTCTTGATTGTCTTCAGTACAGCTCGTCTTTAGTTCCGGGGTCGGGTGATGCTCATTTCTTTGAGGCCAGTTCTTGGAATGATGGCAGCTTATGTCGTGGCGACAGTCTGGTCCTCATGTGGGTAACTTCTTCCACCTGGTGGAGATTTTAGTATCTGTAAGACTGCTCCCAGGATATGGCTGAGAAGACTTACCTATAGCCCTTTAGAAGGAACTTTTTTTTAATTTAAAAAAATTTTTATTTTACGTTTTACTTTTACAAAGTTTTGTTGTTTATAGATATGTATGATCCCAGATTAGTCATATTATATCCCACGCCTCCAGGCCGTCGCACAGCACCCCTGCAGGATCCCCTTTTCTCACAGTGCAATGACAATAGCTATTTTTTTCACATATGACAGTATAGGTTTTCATGTTACTTCCTTTATGCCTCCCACCCACTGTTCATTCCCCACAATGTCCATATGTCTACTGTCCATGTCTATTTTTCCATCGCTTTGCTGCATGTGTTACCATTACCATCCTACTAGATTCCATATATATGTGTTAGTATATTGTACTTGTCCAGAAGGAACTTAAAGGTCCTTGATTTTGCCTCTTGATTAATGTATTATTGTTTGGTCTTGTTTGACTATTTTCCTTTGTTTCTGCATTTTCTCACTTCCGCCATTAAACTTATTTGTTTGGCTACAGTTTTTCCACAGACAAAAGGCAGGCTAAGGATACGGCCGGGGTGGGGGAAGGTGGAAAGGACCATAGAGTCCTGCTCTGTTTCATTTAATGTGAATTTAAGTCTGTGTTTTCCTGCCCAAAAGGGGAGATAACATTCTGAAGAGGGCCACAATTTGTTCTTGGGGGTGGGGCGCAAAAAAAAGTCCTTAAGGTTTTTATGTATAAAGCTCAGGTAGATATACAGTGCACAAATAGATTCATAGTATCCGTGGCATTAAAATTCCATAGATGGGCAGCAGTTAGGAAAGACATGGTTAAGGTTCCAGAATGTGAGGCGAGAGATCATGAAAAGAAGCTGGGAAAACCCTTCCATCCACTGACGGGCTTTGGCCTCAGTGACAGTACGTGGCCATTTCCCAGACGGCCAGTTCTTCGGTGAGACTCTTTTGGGGGATCGGGAGGTTGAAGAAATTTACTGAGAGCCATTCCTTGATCGCAGTCACCGCGGGTAGGGGCTAGGGTTGAAATTAGAATTCACCATGCAGGGAGACACTCCCGTCCAGGAAATGAAAAATGTCAGGACCCTCCACGAGGTGCCAGGAAGCACAGGAGGAGGAGGAGGAAGCAGAGGAAGGGGAAGAAGGAGGAAAGGAAGGAGAGGAAGAGGACGGAAGAGAAAAGGCCGCTGCAGAAGCCGCTGTGCCTTAGAGGAATTTGCTTTCCTGCGTGGATCACGTTCTCCTCTTTCTTGGTTTTCTGCGATTGAACATATTTGACTGATAAAGAACAATTCTTTGGAAACAGAAATGTGGGTGGTACATGCGGAGCCCCTGTGGTCTCTCTTGCAGGAGTTTAAACCCGTCTTTTCACTGCCTGGCAAAATCCAGCTTCAGAGAGCATCACGAAGTGGCCCTTCCCTGCCCTGGGCATCTTCCATCTAGTTGGGTCCTTCCTTTTTTTGAGTCCTTTCTTTTGGCTGAACGAGCTTCCTGGTGCCCCATCTTGTGCCTGCTACCAGCCAGGGACAGCCTCTGAGCTTTGATCAGTCTTGCAGATCAGTAATCAGCTCTCAGCACCATCAGGCAGCCGAGCAGCACCGAGTTCTTCCAGGGATTAACAGAGCTCCGAACTTGAAGCAATGAAGAAGTCCATAGAAAATTCCTAAGCCGTAGCTCAACGTCCCTACCTGGTAAATTGCTGAAACGATCAATGGCACCGGCCATCTGGAAGCCTCCTTGGGAAGCGAAGGTGATAAATGTGTTGTAGTTCCATCGTGGAGGGGTGCGGTGTGCAAATGGAGGCGCCTCGCAAGGGGGACATGGAGGGGCTGCCCTGGTAACCTGGGAAGTGCGCTCCTTGGGTCCTGCAAGTAGGTCTGGAGTGGGTTTGGCTAATTGGTTGGAAAAAGCAAAGGGAATGGTCCCCTGAGGGACTGTCGGAGCGTTTTCTCCGGTGGGTCACATGCACAGAAATCTCTACGTGTTCAGGCTACATGCATTTTTTTTTTTTTAAAGATTTATTTATTTATTTATTTTGGGTGGGAGTCGGGTTGGGGAGGGAGGGGAGCGGGCGAGCCACTTCTATTGGTCTTTCATTTCTCTATTTTCATCCATCCTTGTTCTTTGGCTCCTGTGGGCCTCCCATCGTGGTGGCGTCTGTCGCTCCAGAGCTCCGGCTCGGTGATGGGACACATCAGTCCAGCCGCTCCACGGCACGTGGGATCTTCCCAGGCCAGGGCTCGAACCGGTGCCCCTTGCACTGCAAGGTGGTGTCCTTTCCCACTGGACCACCAGGGGAAGCCCTGCATTTTTTATTAATAACAAGAGTGAGCTGGGAGAGTCCCCACTGGGCAGACTTGATTCAAACATGAATCAGGTGTGTTCAAGGCCTTAGTCAGGTCTCCACTTACGTCATTAATCCTTTATAGTGTCTCGAGTTTCTGGTATGCTTGTGGTAATACTGGACACTAAAGGCTTCCATGTGTATGATTAATTACCCTGAACTCGGTTTATCTAGTTCATCTGTGCTGGCTGGCGTGACACCTGGCAGTGGTCAGTCATACAGAGAGAGTGGCGGACAGATGGCTGGACCATGCCCCGTGCATCCACGTGAATCAGAGCTTGGGGAAAACATTCTTTTCTTCTTAGAATCCCAAGTAGGACGTCTGTTGGAGACAGGTGGGTTCAATTAGTCATTCTTGGATCCTGTGTTGGATGGGGTCTGGTCTTTGAGGGTGACAGCTGAACGCCAGTCAGGGATCCCTTCGGGCACACTGTCCGAAAGAGGAAGCTGTGGAATAGTGTCACCATTACTGCCTTCAAAACCAGAAAAATCAAAGTGTTCCTCACGCAGTCGTGTCCAGCTCTTTGGGACCCCATGGAGCGTGGTCCACGAGGATCCTCTGTCCAGGGAACCCGAACCAGGGTCTCCTGCATTGCAGGCAAACTCTTGACTTTGTCTGAGCCACCAGGGAAGCCCCAAAGCCAGAAACCCTGGTTTCAAACCTCAGAACGGATGCATTTTATTTGAATGACCTTTGACAAGGTATCACATCTCTTTTGACCTGTTTCCTCTCCATTATTAAATGGAGATAATTCTGCCACTTTAAAGAATGAGATCTTGTACTTGCACGATAAAGATCTTGGCATATCATACCGTGTTAGCCTGAGTTTTAAAGAGGCATGGGATGCATCCTGGTTAAGGCGTCAGCGATATTCGTCCTCAGGGAAGTATGTGGTGGCGTCTGTCGCTCCAGAGCTCCGGCTCGGTGATGGGACACATCAGTCCAGCCGCTCCACGGCACGTGGGATCTTCCCAGGCCAGGGCTCGAACCGGTGCCCCTTGCACTGCAAGGTGGTGTCCTTTCCCACTGGACCACCAGGGGAAGCCCTGCATTTTTTATTAATAACAAGAGTGAGCTGGGAGAGTCCCCACTGGGCAGACTTGATTCAAACATGAATCAGGTGTGTTCAAGGCCTTAGTCAGGTCTCCACTTACGTCATTAATCCTTTATAGTGTCTCGAGTTTCTGGTATGCTTGTGGTAATACTGGACACTAAAGGCTTCCATGTGTATGATTAATTACCCTGAACTCGGTTTATCTAGTTCATCTGTGCTGGCTGGCGTGACACCTGGCAGTGGTCAGTCATACAGAGAGAGTGGCGGACAGATGGCTGGACCATGCCCCGTGCATCCACGTGAATCAGAGCTTGGAGAAAACATTCTTTTCTTCTTAGAATCCCAAGTAGGACGTCTGTTGGAGACAGGTGGGTTCAATTAGTCATTCTTGGATCCTGTGTTGGATGGGGTCTGGTCTTTGAGGGTGACAGCTGAACGCCAGTCAGGGATCCCTTCGGGCACACTGTCCGAAAGAGGAAGCTGTGGAATAGTGTCACCATTACTGCCTTCAAAACCAGAAAAATCAAAGTGTTCCTCACGCAGTCGTGTCCAGCTCTTTGGGACCCCATGGAGCGTGGTCCACGAGGATCCTCTGTCCAGGGAACCCGAACCAGGGTCTCCTGCATTGCAGGCAAACTCTTGACTTTGTCTGAGCCACCAGGGAAGCCCCAAAGCCAGAAACCCTGGTTTCAAACCTCAGAACGGATGCATTTTATTTGAATGACCTTTGACAAGGTATCACATCTCTTTTGACCTGTTTCCTCTCTCCATTATTAAATGGAGATAATTCTGCCACTTTAAAGAATGAGATCTTGTACTTGCACGATAAAGATCTTGGCATATCATACCGTGTTAGCCTGAGTTTTAAAGAGGCATGGGATGCATCCTGGTTAAGGCGTCAGCGATATTCGTCCTCAGGGAAGTATGTGTTGCTGAAGGACTCAGAGGAGAAGAATCTTCTTTCCTGCACTGACTTCAGGACTCCCTGTGCTGAATGAGGCATCCTCCTGCGTTCCTCGTCTTTCCAGCGACCAGGCAGAGATGAACCTGAAGGAGTGTATGTTGTTTCTACTCACAGAACTGGACAGAACCCGGTGCCCCGGCCTCTCGTGGGGCCTGGGAAGTGCAGTCCCTGGCGAGGCGGTCGCTTCCCAGACGCAGCTGCACTCCAGGGCGGTGGCGGGGAACACAGTTCTTGGGTGATCGTAAGCTGTCATCGACACAAACAGTCAGTGCAGAAGAGCCTGGTCAGTAGAGGACTAGAGTTGTGAGATAATAGAAATTAAAGGGAAAGAAAGAAAACCATGTTGGTGAATCTGCCAGAAATGTCTTGCTTCAGTGAGTCGACAGACCTGTCTGTATCTAGATACTGGCCTCTTAGTCACTCTCACAAATAAGTGCTTTTATTTTATGTACTTTTTGGCCGTGCCCTGCAGCATGTGGGTCTTAGTTCCCAGGCCAGGGATCGAACCAGCACCCCTGCAATGGAAGCATAGAGTGTTAACCACTGGACTCCCAGGGAAGTCTCAGTCGTTAATTTTCTTTTCTTGTTTATTGTGTTTTACTTATTTATTTTTTTTTGACACCAAAACCATTTTGTATTGGGTATAGCCAATTTGCGATGTTGTGGTAGTTTCCTATGCACAGCAAAGGGACTTGGCTACGCCTGTGCATGCTCCCCCGAGCCCTCTCTCATCCAGGCTGGCGCACAGCACGGGGCAGCGGTCCACATGCTGTACAATAGACCTTCACACCGACTTCTACCATCAGCTCTCCCGGAGTCGTTAGAAGCCACTTGACAAACATTTGATTTCTCATTCATGGCAAGCGTTGCATTGCAATTTGGGACATATATCTGCTAGATACAGTAGAACATATCTGTAGAAAAGGGAATTATGGCTCCAATAGGATTTGCGAGGTCAGCCTATTTTTCTTCCATTATCAAAAAAAACGTTGCATAATTGCGGAAAGATCTTGGCATATCATACCGTGTTAGACTGAGTTTTAAAGAGGCATGGGATGCATCCTGGTTAAGGCGTCAGCGATATTCGTCCTCAGGGAAGTATGTGTTGCTGAAGGACTCAGAGGAGAAGAATCTTCTTTCCTGCACTGACTTCAGGACTCCCTGTGCTGAATGAGGCATCCTCCTGCGTTCCTCGTCTTTCCAGCGACCAGGCAGAGATGAACCTGAAGGAGTGTATGTTGTTTCTACTCACAGAACTGGACAGAACCCGGTGCCCCGGCCTCTCGTGGGGCCTGGGAAGTGCAGTCCCTGGCGAGGCGGTCGCTTCCCAGACGCAGCTGCACTCCAGGGCGGTGGCGGGGAACACAGTTCTTGGGTGATCGTAAGCTGTCATCGACACAAACAGTCAGTGCAGAAGAGCCTGGTCAGTAGAGGACTAGAGTTGTGAGATAATAGAAATTAAAGGGAAAGAAAGAAAACCATGTTGGTGAATCTGCCAGAAATGTCTTGCTTCAGTGAGTCGACAGACCTGTCTGTATCTAGATACTGGCCTCTTAGTCACTCTCACAAATAAGTGCTTTTATTTTATGTACTTTTTGGCCGTGCCCTGCAGCATGTGGGTCTTAGTTCCCAGGCCAGGGATCGAACCAGCACCCCTGCAATGGAAGCATAGAGTGTTAACCACTGGACTCCCAGGGAAGTCTCAGTCGTTAATTTTCTTTTCTTGTTTATTGTGTTTTACTTATTTATTTTTTTTTGACACCAAAACCATTTTGTATTGGGTATAGCCAATTTGCGATGTTGTGGTAGTTTCCTATGCACAGCAAAGGGACTTGGCTACGCCTGTGCATGCTCCCCTGAGCCCTCTCTCATCCAGGCTGGCGCACAGCACGGGGCAGCGGTCCACATGCTGTACAATAGACCTTCACACCGACTTCTACCATCAGCTCTCCCGGAGTCGTTAGAAGCCACTTGACAAACATTTGATTTCTCATTCATGGCAAGCGTTGCATTGCAATTTGGGACATATATCTGCTAGATACAGTAGAACATATCTGTAGAAAAGGGAATTATGGCTCCAATAGGATTTGCGAGGTCAGCCTATTTTTCTTCCATTATCAATTTGGGAAATTGATAGAAGACATTTCAGAGCCTTGGTTCCAGGTTCTGTGGTAAACTGGCACACTGTCATGGAGTGCGTCCTGCCAAACACAGTCCCGGGGACCCGCTCACTATGTGCATAAACCTAGACTCCACTTTCCAAGTCCAACACCTGCCGTCAAAGGACGTCTCTCTCTCTCTTTTTTTTAATTATCTATTTTTTAAAATTTATTTATTTGGCGGTGTTGTCTTAATTGCGGCACTTGGGATCTTTCCTTGTGGCTCCTGACTGTCTGTAGTTTCAGCACACAGACTTAGTTGCCCCTCAGCGTGTGGAGCTTTAGTTCTCCAACCAGGGATTGAACTGCGTCCCCTACATGGCCAGGTGGATTCTTAACCACTGGATCACCAGGGAAGTCCCAAAGGAAGTCCTTCTGTTAGTCTGGCCATGTAAGTAAATACATGCCTTCTACCCCCCTGGCCCCTCTGCCCTTCTTTTCATATTGTGTTGTGTTACTTTTGTGGAAGACAACTTGCCATTTAACTGTGCTGTGTGATTGAAAATTCTGAGCTGCTTCTTCCGCGTAATTCCCTAGGAAAATGTGGCTGGAGCCAGGACCCACCGTAGCAGACACACGCATGGTCCAGGCTGGGTGTACGCCTTCTCCCAGGTCCAGGCTTCATAAATAGCATTCTGTATTCCTGGACATGGTGCTTTTCTTCACGGCCTCCTCCCTGTTAAAACTTGAGTGAAAATGGAATTTTCCTTAATGATGGTAGGTGAAAGCAGTTTCACAGAATCAATTTCAATTTTAAGAGCACCTTGAGGATTACTGGGCGTTTGTGAGTTTTATTGTATTGAATTAATAGGCATTTCTGAAGCCAAGAGTCTAGAGTTCAGACTGTCAATTTTTTTCCCTTTTGGCTTCACTTCAATGATCCTAATAGAAAGCATGATCTTTAAATGAAACTTCTGACGATGTGCCTTGCCAATGGCGGTCCTTGTGGAAATAAATTTAAATAAATGTCATATATCTGCTAGATACAGTAGAACATATCTGTAGAAAAGGGAATTATGGCTCCAATAGGATTTGCGAGGTCAGCCTATTTTTCTTCCATTATCAATTTGGGAAATTGATAGAAGACATTTCAGAGCCTTGGTTCCAGGTTCTGTGGTAAACTGGCACACTGTCATGGAGTGCGTCCTGCCAAACACAGTCCCGGGGACCCGCTCACTATGTGCATAAACCTAGACTCCACTTTCCAAGTCCAACACCTGCCGTCAAAGGACGTCTCTCTCTCTCTTTTTTTTAATTATCTATTTTTTAAAATTTATTTATTTGGCGGTGTTGTCTTAATTGCGGCACTTGGGATCTTTCCTTGTGGCTCCTGACTGTCTGTAGTTTCAGCACACAGACTTAGTTGCCCCTCAGCGTGTGGAGCTTTAGTTCTCCAACCAGGGATTGAACTGCGTCCCCTACATGGCCAGGTGGATTCTTAACCACTGGATCACCAGGGAAGTCCCAAAGGAAGTCCTTCTGTTAGTCTGGCCATGTAAGTAAATACATGCCTTCTACCCCCCTGGCCCCT
The DNA here is from genome assembly GCA_022376925.1 of Tragulus kanchil. NCBI lineage: Eukaryota > Metazoa > Chordata > Mammalia > Artiodactyla > Tragulidae > Tragulus > Tragulus kanchil. The sequence continues at coordinate 96,627,700 of JAIOJX010000003.1, forward strand.
CTGCCCTTCTTTTCATATTGTGTTGTGTTACTTTTGTGGAAGACAACTTGCCATTTAACTGTGCTGTGTGATTGAAAATTCTGAGCTGCTTCTTCCGCGTAATTCCCTAGGAAAATGTGGCTGGAGCCAGGACCCACCGTAGCAGACACACGCATGGTCCAGGCTGGGTGTACGCCTTCTCCCAGGTCCAGGCTTCATAAATAGCATTCTGTATTCCTGGACATGGTGCTTTTCTTCACGGCCTCCTCCCTGTTAAAACTTGAGTGAAAATGGAATTTTCCTTAATGATGGTAGGTGAAAGCAGTTTCACAGAATCAATTTCAATTTTAAGAGCACCTTGAGGATTACTGGGCGTTTGTGAGTTTTATTGTATTGAATTAATAGGCATTTCTGAAGCCAAGAGTCTAGAGTTCAGACTGTCAATTTTTTTCCCTTTTGGCTTCACTTCAATGATCCTAATAGAAAGCATGATCTTTAAATGAAACTTCTGAACGATGTGCCTTGCCAATGGACGGTCCTTGTGGAAATAAATTTAAATAAATAAATGTAGCCACGAGAGCCCACAGCCGTTTAAAGTTGACGATGTAGATTAGTATAGAAAGTTTTCAAGGAATCGGGTCTTTTGGAGCGGCTGCTTCTGTTTTCTACTCAAGAAGGTAAAGGGTCCGTCATGTTCGAGCGCACACAATGTACCCTTCGCCTCGGCTGTCCTCAGGGTTAGCCCTGGAGGATAGAAAGGGACACGGGCCTCTTTTTGACTGATACATGCTGCTCTGGACCAGACACTGGCGCAGTATGAAATGCAGGCCTTTCTAGAAGATTCTTAGGGTGATCTGGGCTTGCTGGCTCAAATTTAGGGTGAGGAGGGATGCTATAACCTGTTTGGGGATCTTCAGGGTCATGTGTGTGTCTTTTAAAGTCAGAGATTCCCAACTTGTTTGTGCACTGGAGTCACGTAAGGAATTAAAAACGACCTGGGTTGCTTAGACCCCACCCCTGCCCCTGGAGAAGGGAAGGGCTCCGCGCTCCAGTACCCTCGCCTGGAGGAGGACTGCCTGGCTCGACCGTGGGCCACAAAGACTCGGACATGACTAAGCGACTTCACTCACTGTCTTACGTACTAACTCTGAATTTCTGGGGGAGGGTGGCTCTGCGGAACTAACGTATTTATTTAGTCAGTTTTTGTATTTGGTGATGCTGGTGCTTCACTGCCACGCTCAGGCTTTCTCTGGGAGTGGTGAGTGGGGTCTGCTCTCCGTCGCAGTGCACAGGCTTCTCATCGCGGTGGCTTCTCTTGTTGCCGAGCACGGGCTCTGGGGTGCGTGGGCTTCGCGGGTTGCGGTGTTCGGGCTTAGTTGCCCCGAGGCATGTGGAACCTCCCTAGACGAGGGATCAGACCTGTCTCTCCTGCCCTGGCAGGTGGATGCTTGATCGCTGGACCAGGAGAGTCCAGTGTTTTAAGAAACATGCCTCAACTAGACTCTGGCGTAATTGCTTCCTTCCATTTGCGAACCATGTTGGTTATCTGTGTGTTCGTTAGGTCCAGTAATTAACTCCTCTTTGTTCCAGGAGGCTGACTCCATCAGGAGCTCTCTTGCCGTCTGGCTTCTTGAGTTTGACCCGTAGGGCAGGAGAGAGGAGGGCGGGCAGGTGGCCCAAGCGGGGCCTGCTCTGCCCTGCCTCGGCCGTGGTGTTGCCTTGGCTGGCAGCGGCCCGTGCTGAAGACACTGCTCCTCTCCAGTGGGAGTCCTCCGTACCGTTCTCCATGTTCCCATCATCGTGTCCTTTCCTCATCTTCTCGGGCTCTGGCTGGGAGCCGTGGCCTCTGAGCAATCCAAAGGGCCTGCCTGGTGCCCTATGGTGTCTCCATACCCTACTCACCATCCTGTAAATATTAGGTCATTCTGGAAAAGTGAAGGTTGCTAAGGCCTCTCCAATGCTTCTTGACCCCATGGACTGTAGCCCATCAGGCACCTCTGTCCATAGGATTTCCCACGCAAGAATCCTCAAGTGGGTTACCATTTCCTTCTCCAGGGGATCTTCCCAACTCAAGAAGTGAACCCCCGTCTCCCTCATTGCAGGCAGGCTCTTTACTGTCTGAGCCAGCAGGGAAACCCTGAGGTCCTTCTGCACTTATCTTAAATTTGGTGCTGTTCTGCCAGGGTCTTGAGTGGTATAGGAATCACTTGAAAGCTTGACTTTCAGCCCTCGTGTTCTTAAAGAGCTACTGCTTCTTTCTGAGGGAGCCCAGACTATGGGCTGAAAGCAGAGGGACCAGAAGGAAATCTGATCGCCTGCAGGAGGCAGGACTGCCGTGACCGGGCAGGCATGAGGCCATCACTTCCTTTTAGGGACTTCGAGATGATTCCTTTGCCCTTAGGGAAGCTCGTCTCAGGGAATGACATCTTAGCATCTTGGAAAAACATGCCGTGTCATGTTCTCATTGGAGAAGGAGAAGTGTCCAGAGACAAAGCTGGGCTTTGCCAAGGGTTGTGTGTGGTGTGATGGTCGTTCTCATGCGTTGGAGAGAGTGGATTTCTGGGTGAGGTGATCAAGGCTCATGTCAACCGCTGACCCCCACATGAACGGGTGGCTTAAGTGACTGCAGTGATTGTGGGCAGAAGGTAAGAATAGGGCAGAAGTAAGTGCATGAGAAGCGAGGCACTTCTCTGGTGGTCTGGTGGGTAAAGAGTCCGCCTTGCAGTGCAAGGGGCGCTGGTTCGATCCCTGGCCGGGGAAGATCCCACGTGCCTGCAGAGGCCGGACCGGTGTGTCCAGTTACGAGCGAGTGCTCTGGAGCGCATGCACCCAGAGCCGGTGCTCTGCAACGAAAGAGGCCACTGCAATGGGAGGCCCGCACAGGCCAAAGGATAAAGATGGATGAAAAATAAATAAACAACATAAAAAATCAATGAAAGGGGCCAAAATTAAAATAAATAAAAAATGAGGAAAGATGGAAAAAAATAAAAAGAGAAGTGTCAGCGACAGCACCCCTTCTAGAACTAGATCTCTGTTTTTAATTTTTTTAAAAAAATTTCTGTATTTGTTTGGGTGCAATGGATCTTAGCTGAGGCATGCAAGCCTTGTGGTCTGTGAGCTCTTAGTTCCCTGATGATGGATTGAACCTGCATTCCCTGAATTAGACGGCAAATTCTTAACCACTGGACCACTAGGGAAGTCCCCTCTGTTTTTAATTTTAATTTCTTTCATTAAGACGGTCTTTTTTTGATAGCAGTTTAAGACTCACAGCAAACTTGGGGGAAGGTAACAACAAAACTCTGTAAAAGCAAAAAAGCAAAATTAAAAAAATAGCAAACCCCCCCCCCCCAAAAACTGGGGCAAGGGAGAAGGATTTCCCCTATGACCTTTGCCCTCACACTTGGACAGCCCCCACCCTAGCAATGTCCCCCTCTGGAGTGGCATATTTGCTATAACTGATGAGCCTCCAAAGGGACATCATCATTCCTCAAAAGCCCGTAGGTTAATGGCCATTTTAGACGTTGTGTGTTCTCTGGGTTTGGACAAATGTGTAATGATCTGTGCTTGTCATTATAGTATCCCGCAGAGTATTAATATTCTCATTGTTTTAAAAATCCTCTGTTCTCCATCGATTTTTCCCCTATACCTCATGCCCTCTGATAACTACTGATACTTTTTTGCTATCTAGAAAGCATTGCCTTTTCCAGAGTACCATATAGTCATATTGGAATCATATAGTCATATAGTTCATAGCCTCTTTTTGAGGAGCCACTTCTATTGGTCTTTCATTTATCTGTTTTCATCCATCTTTGTGTTTTGGCCTGTGTGGGCCTCCCATCACAGTGGCCTCTCTCACTGCAGGGCACCAGTTCTGGGCGCACGCGCTCCAGAGCTCCGGCTCCGTAATTGGACACATCGGTCCAGCCGCTCCGCGGCACGTGGCATCTTCCCAGGGCAGGGATTGAACCGGCACCCCTTGCGCTGCTAGGTGGTGTCCTTACCCATTGGACCACCAGGGAAGCCCCTTCATAGCCTTTTCAATCAGCTTCTTTCATTTATTAATATGCATGGAAGCTTCTTCCATATCCTTTCATGACCTGACTGCCCATTTCTTTGGGGTGCTGCACCCCGCTCCAGTCTTCTTGCCCAGGAAATCCCATGGACAGAGAAGCCTGGTGGGCTACAGTCCACGGGGTCACAAAGAGCGGGATATGACTTAGTGACTAAATAACAATATACATTCAGCAGTAAATAATATATAAATGTAAAATGATATTATATAATGTGTCTGGATGCATCATAGTTTATTTATCCAGTCACCTACTAAAGAACATCATGGTTGCCTCAGCTCTCTCTCTTTCAGTGCTAGTGTGTGTGGGTTAGGTCACTTCAGTCCCGTCTGACACTATGCGAACCTATGGACCATAGCCCGCTAGGCTCCTCTGTCTACGGGGATTCTTCAGGCAAGAATCCTGAAGTGGGTAGCCAGGCCCTCCTCTGGGGCATTGAACCTGGGTCTCCTGCATTGCAGGCAGATTCTTTACCATTGAGCTACCTGGAAAGCCCACCAAATAATTACACAAATACATATTTATACCCACTCTTGCTAACAGTGACCTTCACCTGAACGGTGGCACGTCTTAGAATACTATCTAATAAGCATATAAGGCCCCCAAGATGGGAAAAACAGACAATAAAGATGTCTACCATCTTTTTAAAATTGACTTAAAATAGTGTACTATGCAGTATAACATCTTAAAGATTTTAATTAGTATAATGGAAAATGCGTAAAAGCATCTTTTGAGGTTTCTCACTTGGTTGTGGGAAAAAAAGCTGCATGCTGCTGGGGGAAAGACTTGTTCTTCCCACGGCCGTAAATACAGCTGAAGTAATGCATGCGAAAATGTAGTGACAAGGCTTTTAATACCATTTACACACTGACAAGTCTCAGATTTATATTTCCACTCTAAATGCCTCTTGTAACTCGGGACTCTTGTAAGCGGCTGGTTTCTTGACGCCTTCCCTCGAGTGTGATCTTCCTCCGTGCAGTGTGGCTAAGTGGAATGCTTCCTCCCCATTCCTGGCCCCACCCCCCCGTCTTGTCTAGCCTTGTAAAGCACCTCTGCCATTTCCAAGTGCTTAGGTTAACAGCCCTCCCTCCTTTCTCACTTGCCCTATATCCAAATCCATCAGCAGATCTCTGATTCTACATCAAAATATATCTAGAACCTTATGATTGTCTCACCCTCTAATCATGATCATTTGAGTCTCTCTCTTGTCTGAACAATTGAAATTGGTTCCCTGTTCCTGCCTTACCATGTTGCAATCTATTCTCTGGTGTGGCACAGAAATCTTTTAAAACCTAAGTCAGGTCATGCCACACTGCTGAGCACTGTCCAGTGGCTTCCTGTCTCAGTAGGAAAAGAATTCTCTGACGTCTGGTGCTCGTGCATCCGCACCCCCACGATTCCAGGCACACAGACCTTCTTAGGGTTCAGCCACACCCATCAGGCTCCTGCCCCAGGGCCTTTGCCCCTGCTACTGCTTTGCTGACTATTCTTCTTTTTTTTGGCCACTTCTATTGGTCTTTCATTTATTTCCAACCATCTTTGTTCTTTGGCCTGTGCGGGCCTCCCATCACAGTGGCCTCTCTCGTCGCAGAGCACCGGCTCTGGGTGCATGCGCTCCAGAGCTCAAGCATGGTCATTGGACACATCAGTCCAGCCGCTCCGTGGCACGTGGGATCTTCCCAGGCCAGGGATCGAATCGGCACCCCTTGCACTGCAAGGCGGTGTCCTTACCCACTGGACCACCAGGGAAGCCCGCTGACTGTTCTTGCAAATACTCCATGGCTTGCCTGCAAGTGGGCTACCCTTGCAGCTCAGCTGGTAAAGCATCTGTCTGCAGTACAGGAGACCCTGGTTCGATTCCTGGGTTGGGAAGATCCCCTGGAGAAGGGAAAGGCTACCCACTCCAGTATTCTTGCCCGGAGAATTCCATGGCTCATCCATGGGTCACAAAGACTCAGACAGGACTGAGCCACTTCACTTTACTCAAAATATCTTTGCTCAAGTACTACCTCCTCCAGGAAGTCTTCCTCATCACCTGAAGCGGCTCACTCCGCCTCTCACTATCCCAATATCCTGTTGAACTTTTCTTTGGAGTGCTTACCCTGACATATACTTGGTTTTTGTATGTTTGTTTGTTTTTCGCTTCCCATCTGTCTTCCTGCTCAGCTCCGTGAGAACTTAATTTTGCTCATTACTTTTCAATACCTAGGACAGCGAGCGGTTCAGAGCAAATGCTCAATAAATCCTTTCTGAATGATGGCATGAAATGAATATTCATTCCTTATCCAGAAAAACTGCTGATAGATGCAGAGAAATCTTGGAAGAAACTGGTATTGAAACAAACCAAACAGTGTTTGTTATACAGCTGAGTGAAGGACAGGTACAGCGCCTCCTTCAACATAAAACATACAACGTGCAATTCTTTGGTGAACCAATTATAGAAAGACATATCAGAAAAGATGTCATCTCAGCTGTAAATCACTTTACTCAAAATAATGTTCTGATAGAACAATTGTTTAAGGGAACATTGGATGGCGTGTCTGCTTTCGATACGAAGAGGAGGCTGGGGTGAGGATAGAGGGATGGCATCGCTCGTGAAATGCATGCACGGTGGGGTAATTCATAGTCGAAGTCGCACAGCAAAGCAATCAAAGCCAAGACAGGCACAAGGAACTAGAGGATATCCTGGATGCAGCTGATCTGATTCTAATAAGCGAGAGAGAGGTACAAAGTGCCAAGATCTTTGCAGTACTTTGTAGCAAGATGGAGAATGATCCTCCTAATCTCTTGTATCTTAGAGATTTTGCAGTTGTCTCTTTCTATAGAAGAAGAGTGTTCCAAACTTGCTCACCTTTTCTTGTGGTGACCAGTGGTGGTGAACTGTGTGCTACAGAAGAGCCATTTTTTAAAAGATTAAGAAACATTTTTTGGCTTCATGGAAGTGCTAGTGTTTTAAGAACAAGTAAGGGAGTTTAGAGGGCTTTTTGTTTGTTTGTTTGTTTGAGAAAAATCTTGTTCAATGAGAACATTTTGGATGCAAATTTTAGCAATAATCTTTGCATTATTTGGGCATAGGACTGAATACTGCTCTTTAGAAATTGCTGTCAATAATGTAAAGATCTATTTTTTTTCATTTGGATCTGTAGATCATTGTGAGGTACCCTTTTCATCAAGGACAGTCATTAAATCCAAAAACATAAGGACACTGAACTTAGAACTTGACTCTTGGCTCACAGTGTTAAATCAAGTTTTTAAGAAAGAGGGAACCACATTTTTTTTTTTCAAAAAAATTGCACTGTGCTCAGTAAAAATATTGCTAATTATTTGTGGAAGAAAAATTTACTTTGTGTTTTTAGTGAGTAAGGCAAAATAATGTTCTTATAAAAGTTCTTTTTTCCTTTGTTTATCCTGTAAAATTTCAATTTTGAGTATGTTTTATAACATGCACACCATAATAATACATTAGAAAAAAGTATCAAATTTATAAATTAAGAAATGTACCGTTAGGGGTTTGTACTCAAACTTTTTTGAATTTTGGCTTCTTTTATTGGTCCTTCATTTATTTATTTTCATCCATCTCAACTCTTTGGCCTGTGTGGGCCGCACATCGCTGCGGCCTCTCTCGCTGCAGAGCACTGGCTCTGGGCGCATGCGCTCCAGAGCGCAGGATTGCAATTGGACACACCGGTCCAGCCGCTCTGTGGCACGTGGGATCTTCCCGTGTCAGGGATCGAACCTGTGCCCCCTGCACTGCAAGGTGGGGTCTTTACCCACTAGAGCACCAAGGAAGCCCTCAAAGAATTTTTTTTGGGGGATTTACTATGTAAAGACTTTGTAGCCCATGGACTGTAGATTAGCGATGTTCATATATAATTCCCTGCTACAGTGTTAAACTGGAGAAGGGCATGGCAGCTCACTCCAGTGTTCTTGCCTGGTGAATCCCACGGACAGAGGAGCCTGGGGGGCTACAGTCCATGGGGCTGCAAAGAGATGGATACCACTGAGCGACTGAACAGCAACAACAACAGCATTCAGAATCATCTGGGTCAGCTTTGTGAGATCTGAAGCATATTCGTGTCCAGGTTTCATTTGGGGGCGGGGAGAGGGGATCCAGGGCATTTTAGCTCATGGAAGCTCTGGTTTATCTGTAGTGATCAGATAATTGAACTTTATTATGAACAGACACGGACTGTGTGCCCGCCACTCACAGAACGCTCATACCTTATTTCGTGATGACAACAGCCATTCCTGGCGGATGGTTACTTCATTTTACAGAGGAGGAGGTTCTGGCTCTGAAGCTCCACTGTTTTGAAGTCTGACGTTATTAGGGCTACACAGATGGTCTGGATGATTCAAACCCAGACCTCCATGCCCACGTCGATGACCGCCTCACCCCCACCCCTCCACCCGTACGACAGGCAGTATTAAGGGGAAGAATTGGGGCTCTTCTCCTAGCCCTGGCACTTATGGAGTGCCCCTAGGTGAGCTACTTCACTTAGTGCTTCAGTTTCCTCATTTGTGAAATGGGGCTGAAAGGTATATTATCTACCATCTAGAACTTCTGAGAAGATTAAATGAGGTTTAAAGAGTTCCTAACAGTGCCTGGCACAAATGAACATTCAATATATGTTGGCTATTATGATCATTGTATTTTCTATCTCTCTAAATTCTATAATTAAATTGCAGTCCTTTTGAAAGTGAAGAATTCTTCTCCTCTCCTTTTCTTTCTCTCTTTTCTTTCCTTATCCCCCACCAAGCGCGGCATCTTGCTCAGAGGTGATGCTCAAGGGTTTATTGATGATGATTTCAGTTCAGTTGAACTTTTTTTGTGACTTTTTACATGTTTTATTTTTTAATTGTGGTGAAATACACACCGGGACTTCCCAGGTGGCAGGTGATGAAGAACCCACCTGACAGTGCAGAAGACACGAGAGACGTGGGTTCGATCCCTGGGTCGGGAAGCTCCCCTGGAGGAAGGCATGGCAGCCCTCTCCAGTGTTCTTGCCTGGAAAGTCCTACGGCTCCTCTCTCCATAGGATTCTCCAGGCAGAAATACCAAACCTGGATTCCCTGCATCGCAGGCAGATTCTTTGCTGTCTGAACCACCAGGGATGCCAATAGGAATTGCATCAATCAACAAAGCCTTCAGTTTTGCCCTAGCTGGTCAGAAGTCAACTGGGATCTCCCGCTCTTCATTTGGAAGTATCCACTCCCATGGCTTCTACCTGCCTGCGAAGCCAGGGTCAACTTTTGTCTCAGAATGAGGCCAGAGACCAGGCAGTCACCTCTTTTGATTTTTTCCAAAATAGAACGCTCATACCTTATTTCGGACAACAGCCATTCCTGGCGGATGGTTACTTCATTTTACAGAGGAGGAGGTTCTGGCTCTGAAGCTCCACTGTTTTGAAGTCTGACGTTATTAGGGCTACACAGATGGTCTGGATGATTCAAACCCAGACCTCCATGCCCACGTCGATGACCGCCTCACCCCCACCCCTCCACCCGTACGACAGGCAGTATTAAGGGGAAGAATTGGGGCTCTTCTCCTAGCCCTGGCACTTATGGAGTGCCCCTAGGTGAGCTACTTCACTTAGTGCTTCAGTTTCCTCATTTGTGAAATGGGGCTGAAAGGTATATTATCTACCATCTAGAACTTCTGAGAAGATTAAATGAGGTTTAAAGAGTTCCTAACAGTGCCTGGCACAAATGAACATTCAATATATGTTGGCTATTATGATCATTGTATTTTCTATCTCTCTAAATTCTATAATTAAATTGCAGTCCTTTTGAAAGTGAAGAATTCTTCTCCTCTCCTTTTCTTTCTCTCTTTTCTTTCCTTATCCCCCACCAAGCGCGGCATCTTGCTCAGAGGTGATGCTCAAGGGTTTATTGATGATGATTTCAGTTCAGTTGAACTTTTTTTGTGACTTTTTACATGTTTTATTTTTTAATTGTGGTGAAATACACACCGGGACTTCCCAGGTGGCAGGTGATGAAGAACCCACCTGACAGTGCAGAAGACACGAGAGACGTGGGTTCGATCCCTGGGTCGGGAAGCTCCCCTGGAGGAAGGCATGGCAGCCCTCTCCAGTGTTCTTGCCTGGAAAGTCCTACGGCTCCTCTCTCCATAGGATTCTCCAGGCAGAAATACCAAACCTGGATTCCCTGCATCGCAGGCAGATTCTTTGCTGTCTGAACCACCAGGGATGCCAATAGGAATTGCATCAATCAACAAAGCCTTCAGTTTTGCCCTAGCTGGTCAGAAGTCAACTGGGATCTCCCGCTCTTCATTTGGAAGTATCCACTCCCATGGCTTCTACCTGCCTGCGAAGCCAGGGTCAACTTTTGTCTCAGAATGAGGCCAGAGACCAGGCAGTCACCTCTTTTGATTTTTTTCCAAAATAGAATAATAGAGATATTGTTAATAATAGAGACTGCCTTAAAGACGGAAAGTCTTTCCCATTGGATGCCTTTTGATACAGCCTTGTCTTTGGATGGAGGGGAGACATTAACTAGTATTAGGAAAAAGCTGGAACTTTTAGCGGCTCCTGGATTCAGAAGGGAAGTGTGAGGATGGGTTGCAGCTCTCAAGATCTCCCAGCTCGGATGTTCCCCTTGGGGACCAGCCCTGCGCAGGGCTTCCAAGAAGGACTTGCTTTCCTGTTGTCTCTGGGACCTGAGAGGATCAACTGCCCTGCTTTCTAGCACCTGCCACTTTGTGGGTTCCTTTGATATTCCCACATGTGTGAGAGATTACTGTTGCCCTCAACCAGCCGCTCAGGCAGATGTTTTATTTTCCTACTCCTTCCCCACCCAGACGTCTCCAGCGCACGATCTGTATTTGTTGCCTAACAGACTCATCAGTGGCTCGCCTGCTCTTCCTGGATGCTGCCTCCTGCTTCCCCAGAGGGCGGGAGCTCCCGTCTCTCCCAGGAACAAACCTTGCTGGGCACGGGCTGCTCCTCTCGCTCCAGAGTGGAGCGAGGCCCTCTCCCTGTGGGTGTTTGTTCAGTTGCTAGGTCATGTTTGACTCTCTGCGGCCCCTTGGACTGTAGCCCGCCCGTCTCCTCTGTCCATGGGATTCTCCAGGCAAGAAGACTGGAGTGGGTTCCCTTTTCCTTCTCCGGGCAATCTTTCTGACCCAGGGATCCAACCTGTGTCTCCTGCATTGGCAGGTGGATTCTTTACCACTGAACCGACCCTCTGCAGCAAAAATAGCAAACCTTCCTCAGCACATCAAGTGGTTTGGAGAAGAGAGGCATCATGGGTATGTATTATACCCGCCCGACTCCCTAGCTCCTTCTCCACACATGAGAGGGAGAGAAAGCGCAGTATATGCCCCCATGCCCGCCTCGGACTTCCCGGATGCAGAGCTGCAGTTTCTGTGGCTCTTTGGGGAAGGACAGGGGCCTCTGCTCTCTAATGAACCCTCTGGGTTGTTGAATTTCCCCCTGCGATTCCTCACCAGACACGCTGCAGACGTGGGAAGCCGGGATGCGTGCCTGCCCTTTGCTTTGTTTCTGCTCTGCCGGTCTGTTTAGATTAGAAACCCACGAGGCATGTCTCCCTCGGCGGTCTGCGCGGGGCCCACCCGTGGCGGAGGCTCACGGGACGTGGATGATTGATGACGGTGTTAATCCGAGGAAGCAGGCACGTGGAGCCCAGTCTCCAGGAAGCTTTTCAGGACTGGGTTATGGATGCGCGTGTCCTGCCGCGGAGGAAGGGACCCAGGACCCGGGCAGCCGCAGGCGCCAGGACCAGGATTCCCAGCTCAAAATGCTCTCCCCTTAAAAACGAAAGGCAAGTCCAGGAAGCACAGAGGCCTTCAGCCAAGCTGCAGCATCAAGCCGTTTCAACAGCAGCACCAGTTGGGTGTCAGCTGTTTTGAGATTTTAAGTCCAAGGAAGCACGGCGGTTTTATACGCAGGTGCCGAAACAATGATTCTTGAGAGCTTACTGTTGACGTCTTTACATACGTGATCTCAAATGAAATATGATTTCCTCATTTGGGAGATGAGGGAAGGGGACTTCTTCTTTTTATTTATTTATTTATTTGGGGAGGGGGTGGGTGGGCCACTTTTATTGGTCTTTCATTCAGCTATTTTCATCCATCTATTTGTTCTTTGGCAGGTGTGGGCCTCCCATCGCAGTGGCCTCTGTCGTCGCAGAGCACCGGCTCTGGGCACATGCGCTCCAGAGCTCTGGCTCGGTAATTGGACACACCAGTCCAGTCGCTCCGCAGCACGTGGGATCTTCCCGTGTCAGGGATGGAACCGGTGCCCCTTGCACTGTAAGGTGGTGTCTTTACCCACTGGACCACCAGGGAAGTCCAGAACGGGACTTATGAGAGGTGGGATAACTCCTCCAGGTCACAGAGCTATGAGGACTGAATGTTTGTGTTCTTCCAAAGTTTGTATTTTGAAGCCTTCATCCCCAGTGTGATGGTATTTTGAGGTTTCACCTCCGGAAGGTAATAAGGTTTGGATCAAGTCTTAAGGATGGAATAAATGTCTTTAGAAAAGAGAGAGAGGGCTTCCCTGGTGGTCCCGTGGGTAAGGACACCGCCTGGAAGTGCAAGGGATGCCGGTTCCATCCCTGGTCTGGGAAGATCCCACGTGCCGCGGAGCGGCTGGACCGGTGTGTCCAATTAAGAGCCAGCTGTTTGGAGCGCATGCACCCAGAGCCGGTGCTCTGCAACGAGAGAGGCCACTGTAATGGGAGGCCCACACAGGCCAGAGAACAAAGGCAGATGAAAATGAATAAATAAAAAACCAATAAGAGAGACCAAAATTTAAAAAAATAGAAAAGAGAGAGAGAGACCAGAGCACACACACTCTCTCTTTTTTCCATGTGATGACACAGTGAGAAGGTGGCCATCTGCAAACCTGGAAACGGGCCTCGTTAGGAACCATATCTGCCAGCACCTTGATTTTGAACTTCCCAGTCTCAAAAACTGTGAGAAGTCATTGTCAGTTGTTAGGCCGTCCAGTCTGTGGATGTGACAGCAGACTAAGACGCCTGCATGCATGTGTGCTGAGTCACTTCAGTCGTGTCCGACTCTTGGTGACCCATGGGCTATAGCCTCTGTCCACAGGATTCTCCAGGCAAGAAGACTGGAGTGGGTTGCCAGTCCCTTCTCTATTGAATCTTCCTGACCGAGGGATTGAACCTACGCCTCTTGCCTCTCCTGCATTGGCAGGCGGGTTCTTTACCCTCAGCGCCACCTGGGAAGCCTGACTAAGGTGCGAAGTAAACAGCTATTTCTGAACCTCCGGATCTGTCCTTAGGTCTGCTTGGCCAGGGTCCCTGACCTAGCTATCTGCAGCCGTGTTTAGTCTCATCAGTGCTTTTCCTTTGAGTTCAGCAAAAGAAGCTCTTTCCCTGTTAGTGGGGCAGGTCCTTGCTCGTGGCTGGCTGCTTTCCTTCCTCCCTCAGGGCTCCCTCTCCTCGGAGGAGGTGGGGAGGGGCTTTGATCCGATGACAGTGGATATTGAGTCTCCCAGAAGCAGAAGACAATCCATTTCTGTTGCTTTAAGCCTTTGGGTTCATAGTCCTTGGTTTGGGCAGCTCTAGGAGGTGGTGCCCTCTCTGTTCAGTCTTCCAAGCTCTGCCTCGCAGGTGGATGTGAAGGTGGTTCTGTGAAGCGTGCGTATCAGCGACACCAAATGGTGTTTTCAGGCAGCGTGCAAGTCCATCGCTCACAGAAACAGGGAATGGCCAGAGCTGACGTGCGTGTGGAAAAATGGAAACCTTTACACACTGTCGTCAGGAAGGATGGTATAGCTGCAATGGAAAACAGTACGGAAATTCCTCAAACAGTTAAAAATTCAGTAACACAGGATCCAACAGTCCTACTTCTGGGCGTATATCTAAAAGAAAGAGAAGCAGAATCTAAAAGAAAGAGAAGCAGAATCTCAAAGAGATATTTGCACGTTCGTGTTCATCACAGCTTTATTCACTCCATCGTCAGAGGGGGAAACCACGGAGGTCGTCATCAGTGAATGAATGGATGAAGGAAAGGTGGTGCATGAACCCAAAGAAATATTACGCAGCTTAAAAAAGGGAGATCCTGTCACATTCTCCCAAATGGAGGTGTCTTGAAGACATTATGCTAAAGAAACCAGTCACAAAAGGACAACTACTCTAGGCTTCCAGTCAGAGAAGGTGTCTAAAGTTATCAATAGAAATCTGGACTTTCCTGGCAGCCCGCTGGTTAGGATTGCATGGGGCACAGGTTCAGTCCTGGTTGCGGAACTAAGAGCCCACATGTCACTTGATGTGGCCCCCTGCAAAGTCACAGAAATAGAAAATAGACTCATGTTTTCTGAGGGCTGAGGGGAGGCAGGAAGGGGAGGAAGTGTTTAATGGTCATAGAGTTTCAGTTTTGCAAGATGAAAAAGTTCTGTCAATCCATCGCACAACAGTGTGGATATGCTTGACACTCGGGCTGAGACTTGAAACTATTTAAGGTGCAAGTAAACAGCTATTTCTGAACCTCCGGATCTGTCCTTAGGTCTGCTTGGCCAGGGTCCCTGACCTAGCTATCTGCAGCCGTGTTTAGTCTCATCAGTGCTTTTCCTTTGAGTTCAGCAAAAGAAGCTCTTTCCCTGTTAGTGGGGCAGGTCCTTGCTCGTGGCTGGCTGCTTTCCTTCCTCCCTCAGGGCTCCCTCTCCTCGGAGGAGGTGGGGAGGGGCTTTGATCCGATGACAGTGGATATTGAGTCTCCCAGAAGCAGAAGACAATCCATTTCTGTTGCTTTAAGCCTTTGGGTTCATAGTCCTTGGTTTGGGCAGCTCTAGGAGGTGGTGCCCTCTCTGTTCAGTCTTCCAAGCTCTGCCTCGCAGGTGGATGTGAAGGTGGTTCTGTGAAGCGTGCGTATCAGCGACACCAAATGGTGTTTTCAGGCAGCGTGCAAGTCCATCGCTCACAGAAACAGGGAATGGCCAGAGCTGACGTGCGTGTGGAAAAATGGAAACCTTTACACACTGTCGTCAGGAAGGATGGTATAGCTGCAATGGAAAACAGTACGGAAATTCCTCAAACAGTTAAAAATTCAGTAACACAGGATCCAACAGTCCTACTTCTGGGCGTATATCTAAAAGAAAGAGAAGCAGAATCTAAAAGAAAGAGAAGCAGAATCTCAAAGAGATATTTGCACGTTCGTGTTCATCACAGCTTTATTCACTCCATCGTCAGAGGGGGAAACCACGGAGGTCGTCATCAGTGAATGAATGGATGAAGGAAAGGTGGTGCATGAACCCAAAGAAATATTACGCAGCTTAAAAAAGGGAGATCCTGTCACATTCTCCCAAATGGAGGTGTCTTGAAGACATTATGCTAAAGAAACCAGTCACAAAAGGACAACTACTCTAGGCTTCCAGTCAGAGAAGGTGTCTAAAGTTATCAATAGAAATCTGGACTTTCCTGGCAGCCCGCTGGTTAGGATTGCATGGGGCACAGGTTCAGTCCTGGTTGCGGAACTAAGAGCCCACATGTCACTTGATGTGGCCCCCTGCAAAGTCACAGAAATAGAAAATAGACTCATGTTTTCTGAGGGCTGAGGGGAGGCAGGAAGGGGAGGAAGTGTTTAATGGTCATAGAGTTTCAGTTTTGCAAGATGAAAAAGTTCTGTCAATCCATCGCACAACAGTGTGGATATGCTTGACACTCCTGGGCTGTAGACTTGAAACTATTTAAGATAGAAAATTTAATGTTATATGTTTGTAACCTCAATTTAAAAAAATAAAGGTTAAAAAAAGCTCTGGGAGAAATTCTCAATGAAAATAAGCAATTCTTTGATAATTATAATGGGATTCATTACCTTGTTGGTGTTTGCGTTTGCGTGTATTTGATGTTGTGTACACTGGATTTTCTTAAAGCGAGACGCGCATGATGTGGTTTAGAGGTGAGAGCTTTTGGTGGGTCGTTAGGGTGACCCTGGTCCACCATTCCCTTCTCTGTGTGTGGTATAATGACGTGGGGTTGGACTTCTCTGTCTAATAGTATTCTTCTTTTTTAAAATTTTTGTTTATTTATCTGTTTATTTATTTTTGACTATTCTGGGTTTTCACTGCTGCTGCAGGCTTTTCTCTAACTGCAGGGAGTGGGGGCTCCTCTCTAGTTGAGGTGAGCAGGCTTCTTGTTGTGGTGACTTTTCTTGTTGTGAAACTCAGGCTCTAGGGCCCACAGGCTTCAATAGTTGTGGCCCATGGGCTCCACAGTTGTGGCTCCGAGGCTCTAGAGCACAGGCTTCCTAGCTGTGGCTCATGGGCTTAGTTGCTCTGCAGCATGTGAGATGGTCCCAGATCAGGGATCAAACTCGTGTCTCCTGCATTGGCAGGTGAACTGCCTGGGGCTCGAACGAGGCTCGTAGAGCACAGGCTTCCCCCTATGATCTAGATCCTGTCACTTTCCCAAATGGAGGTGTCTTGAAGACATTATGCTAAAGAAACCAGTCACAAAAGGACAACTACTCTAGGCTTCCAGTCAGAGAAGGTGTCTAAAGTTATCAATAGAAATCTGGACTTTCCTGGCAGCCCGCTGGTTAGGATTGCATGGGGCACAGGTTCAGTCCTGGTTGCGGAACTAAGAGCCCACATGTCACTTGATGTGGCCCCCTGCAAAGTCACAGAAATAGAAAATAGACTCATGTTTTCTGAGGGCTGAGGGGAGGCAGGAAGGGGAGGAAGTGTTTAATGGTCATAGAGTTTCAGTTTTGCAAGATGAAAAAGTTCTGTCAATCCATCGCACAACAGTGTGGATATGCTTGACACTCCTGGGCTGTAGACTTGAAACTATTTAAGATAGAAAATTTAATGTTATATGTTTGTAACCTCAATTTAAAAAAATAAAGGTTAAAAAAAGCTCTGGGAGAAATTCTCAATGAAAATAAGCAATTCTTTGATAATTATAATGGGATTCATTACCTTGTTGGTGTTTGCGTTTGCGTGTATTTGATGTTGTGTACACTGGATTTTCTTAAAGCGAGACGCGCATGATGTGGTTTAGAGGTGAGAGCTTTTGGTGGGTCGTTAGGGTGACCCTGGTCCACCATTCCCTTCTCTGTGTGTGGTATAATGACGTGGGGTTGGACTTCTCTGTCTAATAGTATTCTTCTTTTTTAAAATTTTTGTTTATTTATCTGTTTATTTATTTTTGACTATTCTGGGTTTTCACTGCTGCTGCAGGCTTTTCTCTAACTGCAGGGAGTGGGGGCTCCTCTCTAGTTGAGGTGAGCAGGCTTCTTGTTGTGGTGACTTTTCTTGTTGTGAAACTCAGGCTCTAGGGCCCACAGGCTTCAATAGTTGTGGCCCATGGGCTCCACAGTTGTGGCTCCGAGGCTCTAGAGCACAGGCTTCCTAGCTGTGGCTCATGGGCTTAGTTGCTCTGCAGCATGTGAGATGGTCCCAGATCAGGGATCAAACTCGTGTCTCCTGCATTGGCAGGTGAACTGTTCACCACTGAGCCACCAGGGAAGCCCCTGTCTAACAGTATTCTTGAAATACATAAGATGGCTCCCAAATGATTGACAGAATGGAGGCCAGGGGACGAGGCTGCCCCTTTCATGAAGCCCGGGCCCCAGCAGTTTCTACATGTGATCTAATAAAAATGTATCTTTGGTCTTGCTTCCCAGTTTCCTGGCACAGAGTAATAGAAACCTTTGGGATTTCTTGAGTGACAGATGTATTTGTTATTATTCAGTCGCCAAAGGCCGGTGAAATAATCGATCATGACCCTGTAATGAAACCTCCATGGAAACCTCTAAAGGACAGGGTTTGGAGAGCTGCCAGGCTGGGGAGCACAGGGAGACGGTGGACGGGGGTTGCGCCCCGATGGGTGGAGAAGCTCCATCTCCTTCTCCCCTCATACCTACCTTAAGCATCTCTGCAACTTGGCTTCTCCTGAGCTGTATCTTTTATTAATGCCCCCCCACCCCTATATTTGTAAGTAAAGTGTTTTCCTAAGTTCTTTGAGCTTTTCTCACCAATGATCAAAACTGAGGATTAGGGGGCTTCCTTGGTGGTCCAGTGATTAAGAATCTGCCTCGTAATGCAAGGGACACAGGTTTAATTCCTGGTCCAGGAACTAAGATCCTACATGCCCTGCCACAACTCCTGATCCGCCAGGTCTCAGCTAGAGAGACGCTCCCATGCCACAACAAAAATATCCTGCATGCTGCACCTAAGACCCAACACAGCCAAAAATAAATAAATAAATATTTTTTAAAAAATTAAAAATAGTTGAGGATTAGGTTGTGGAACCCCTGATTTATATAGCTGGTTAGTTAGATGTACTGGTGCCCCCTTTTCTTGCCTGGAGAATGCCATGGACAGAGGAGCCTGGCGGGCTGCAGTCCACGGAGTCACAAAACGTCAGACACGACTGAAGCACCTTAGCACACATGTGCTGATGGCCAGGTTTCTGCCTGGCATCTGAGGTGGACACAGTTTTGTGGGACTGAGCCCTTTCACTTGGGGGATCCAGCCCCAACTCTAGGTAGGGCATGCCGGAATTGAATTGTAGGACCTCCATTTGGTGTCAGAGAACTGAAGAATTCGTTGGCGTCAGAAAACCTCTCAGACACCATTTTTACTTTTTCTCTTGGTCTAGGAAGAATGGGGTTTGGGTTTCTTCCTTCTTGACGACTCCAGGTAGAAGATGCCACCTCCAGAGAGAGGAGAGGCGTGTCAGTCCATCCAGTCCAGCCTGGCCATGGAGACGCAAATGTCATCCAGGATGACCAAACAGGGGCCAGGGTTTGGGCTATTGTGTGTCACACCAAGTGGACACAGTCAGAGGCCTGACCGGCAGGCCTCTCATTCCTACCTGTGATGCTCAGAGGGAGACCATGAGCCTTGAAACATACCATATGGTCTTGTGATGTCACCTCTGGAATGTTCTGAGTCAAATAATCGATCATGACCCTGTAATGAAACCTCCATGGAAACCTCTAAAGGACAGGGTTTGGAGAGCTGCCAGGCTGGGGAGCACAGGGAGACGGTGGACGGGGGGTGCGCCCCGATGGGTGGAGAAGCTCCATCTCCTTCTCCCCTCATACCTACCTTAAGCATCTCTGCAACTTGGCTTCTCCTGAGCTGTATCTTTTATTAATGCCCCCCCACCCCTATATTTGTAAGTAAAGTGTTTTCCTAAGTTCTTTGAGCTTTTCTCACCAATGATCAAAACTGAGGATTAGGGGGCTTCCTTGGTGGTCCAGTGATTAAGAATCTGCCTCGTAATGCAAGGGACACAGGTTTAATTCCTGGTCCAGGAACTAAGATCCTACATGCCCTGCCACAACTCCTGATCCGCCAGGTCTCAGCTAGAGAGACGCTCCCATGCCACAACAAAAATATCCTGCATGCTGCACCTAAGACCCAACACAGCCAAAAATAAATAAATAAATATTTTTTAAAAAATTAAAAATAGTTGAGGATTAGGTTGTGGAACCCCTGATTTATATAGCTGGTTAGTTAGATGTACTGGTGCCCCCTTTTCTTGCCTGGAGAATGCCATGGACAGAGGAGCCTGGCGGGCTGCAGTCCACGGAGTCACAAAACGTCAGACACGACTGAAGCACCTTAGCACACATGTGCTGATGGCCAGGTTTCTGCCTGGCATCTGAGGTGGACACAGTTTTGTGGGACTGAGCCCTTTCACTTGGGGGATCCAGCCCCAACTCTAGGTAGGGCATGCCGGAATTGAATTGTAGGACCTCCATTTGGTGTCAGAGAACTGAAGAATTCGTTGGCGTCAGAAAACCTCTCAGACACCATTTTTACTTTTTCTCTTGGTCTAGGAAGAATGGGGTTTGGGTTTCTTCCTTCTTGACGACTCCAGGTAGAAGATGCCACCTCCAGAGAGAGGAGAGGCGTGTCAGTCCATCCAGTCCAGCCTGGCCATGGAGACGCAAATGTCATCCAGGATGACCAAACAGGGGGGCCAGGGTTTGGGCTATTGTGTGTCACACCAAGTGGACACAGTCAGAGGCCTGACCGGCAGGCCTCTCATTCCTACCTGTGATGCTCAGAGGGAGACCATGAGCCTTGAAACATACCATATGGTCTTGTGATGTCACCTCTGGAATGTTCTGAGTCTTTGGGTGACCAACTTCTGCATAGGACCTATACCTGGCACCTGACATTGGTATGGCTTTTTCCTTGAGATAGAAATAATACTCTTAGAAAAGGTAGGTATAGGGGCCTCTGCTCCAAAGGCCTTCAGGAAGGTTTTTCCAGCCACCATAATGTCTTAATTTCTGTTCAGAGATTGATACAGCATCTTCTAGGAGATCATCTTTCCATTCTTTCGGAGTCAGATTTCTTATAATGTACATAATAACAGGAGAGTAAGAGGCAGGAGTTGAAAGTCCTCTCTTCTTCAGGTGAGTAGTGAGGCTCAGAGGATGGACTGGAAAACAGAAATCTACTTCTTGTCTCTTTTCCACAGCACTCGAAGCCAAATTTTACAAGAAAAAGAGACTCCAGATCTGAAAGCCTAGAAATTCCCATCAATGTGGTTCTGCCTCAGGTAGGGATCCACACAGACGGCTGTACCCTCTCCGTTTTAGCCGGAATAACCCTCCTCTTTCTAAGCTCTAGAGAGATGGTGTGGAGTAAGAGGGGCCAGGGCCTCCGTGTCTAGTCGTCAGTCAGCTGCCAGCCTAGCTATGTGCCGGTGGCGGGGGGTGGGGGGTCACTGAATCACTCTGAGTCTGGTTTCTTTTCCTCTGAATGAAGAGGGTGGGACGGGTGATCTGGTAAGACCATCCATTCCTACCACTTGAAGTATCTGTGACAGTCTTTCCAAAACTGGGTGTGTTGGTGCTTGCTCTGGGGCAGGTGGTGCTCGTGTTAAAGAGCCCACCAGCCCAGGTGAGAGCCATGGTTCGATCCCTGGGTCGGGAAGATCCCCTGGAGGAGGACATGGCAACCCACGCCAGTATCCTTGCCGGGAGAATCCCATGGACAGAGGAGCCTGGCGGGCTACAGTCCACGGGGTCGCAAGAGTCAAACACGACTGAAGCGACTTAGCGCGCACGTACGTAGCACAGCCATTCTGGATTTCTGGGGGGAGAATGAAAACCTAGACTTGGGATCGAAAGCATACGACTGAATCCATGAAGCTAGGACACACGCCAAGGGGCTTGGGGTCATGTGGAGGGGTCAGGAGAATGAATACTGTGCACCAGAGATGGAGTGTAATGGGGATGAGCCGGAGGGGCTCGGAATGGAGGCCTGTGATTGGAGGACAGGCTGGATGGAGATTCTCAGTTCTCCTCCTGTTAGGCAGCCGTTTCCCAGGAGGGGTGCTCCTGATTGGAGTGTTTCCTCTGCTATGTCACAAAGGGGGCAGCCCTGCTTCTCCAGAGTCACCTAAGGCCCCGTTGGAAGATCATGGCTGTGCAACCAGAGGGGCTGAAATGTAGGTTGGAGGAAGCCAATGCAGAAGTAATGATCTGAAAGCTCTGTCCAGGGATGTGTAGGAAGAGGACTGGTCCCCAGTGGATGTCCTGGGCTCTTGGAGGGTGGGAGATTAGAGGACCACCTGCTGCCTGCGCCCCATGGGGGCAGACCAGCCTCATGGCTACACCAGGGGGGTTCACGTCCTGCGCCAGGTTCCGTACACCTGCCGGGATGCGCTAGACAGGTGCGCTCAGCAGGTGTGCTCGGTCGCTCAGCTGTGCCTGACTCTGTGTGACCCCGTGGCCTGCAGCCGGCCTCCTCCGGCCATGGGAATACTGCAGGGGGTTGCCATGCCTTCTCTCTGGGGAAAGGGGTGTCTGTAAGTTTAGATGATCTGAACAGGTCACCACTAGGGCTGTGAGAGGGACCCGTGTGCTGACTGGACCCTCCCCAAAGGAGAGGGTTACGGCTAGTAGCAGGGGAAGGATTGGTCTGGTTAGCACGGGGAGAAAAGGAGACTGACTGAGCACTGATGTGGGCACATCGGGGGCCTGGGGCCGTGCAGTGCCAGGGAGAGATTGTAGAGGACCTGGGACCTCAGGAAGCCCACTAGTAGGCGTAGAGCTTGAAGGTTTGAAGCCCGGTCAATGCCCACGCCCCCTGCTCTACCACAGGCTGGCACCGGCCACCTGCTTCCTGCCTGGCTCTTAGGCACCTCCTTCCCCGCACCCCAGCCCCCACCTCCACTGCCAGCACCCAGGGCTCCCTTCCTGCATTTGCTGCATTCTGCTTTGTTCTGAGACCAAGTCTGTCTGTTTCGAGAAGGAATTGCAGGCGTAGCTCTGTGTCTCCAGAAAGTGCCTCTGGTCGCCCAGTGCCCAACCCTGCTGGCCGCTTCTCATTTGCATTGCAAATATCTATGTTTCTCTATTTGTTGTCACCCTTAGGTCTTTTCCAGTCTTATTGATTTCCAGTGTTTCTTCCTCCTATTAAATATTTGTGTTTTCCGATCTGTTTCCCTCCAGCCCGTTAACTGGTCAGCCGTCAATGTTACTTCCTGCCCAAGCTCTCTGCTCCCTCCCCCCAGTTCCTTTTGTACCTAACGATTCAGTTCTCGCTAGCATTCCCATTTCCCCAGTGGGCACTCTCTGTGAATTCCATAAAGGCACTGTTGCCTGTGAGATCATTAATGAAGGGTCTACACCAGGTCAGAATGAGGGTCCCACAGTCCCCTCCAGGGCCCCTTTCTGTCTCTCTTTGTTGCCTTTCAGTCCCTTGTGTTCGGGTTTGTTCTTCTTGA
The DNA here is from genome assembly GCA_022376925.1 of Tragulus kanchil. NCBI lineage: Eukaryota > Metazoa > Chordata > Mammalia > Artiodactyla > Tragulidae > Tragulus > Tragulus kanchil. The sequence goes on from JAIOJX010000003.1 coordinate 96,650,454, forward strand.
AGCTATAGAATCCGCTGCTAGCGACGCTTATCTGAATAAGTGTTAGGAAAATCTCGGAAGATTCTGTGCTAAACAATTGGCTAAACTATCACCTATGACAATAGATGACATCTTTATCCTCTCTGCTGTTAGTGTTATGATTTGATCAGAATCAATCACATTGCCCTGCAAATTATCCTCTTATCTGTGAGCATTCATTAAAACCAACATTGACTGTCTCATGGCACTGGGGAGCAGAGTTAATTTAAACATATGATAATGAGATGCAGCCTTGTCACCTGGCCTGAAAATAAGTGGCGTATCTGTTTTTCCTCCCAGCATTCTGGACCTCTCAGCTTCCCATGCTTGAAATACAAACCCCAGATGGCTGAATGCTCTCTGACCATATCCCTCAGAAAGGCAGGCAGAGTAGGGCTTTGAGAAACTTGGTCAGCGGGCTTGGAGTCTGCTGGGGGCATTCGGAATCTCTTCTGGTCTGCGGTGGCCGTACTTCTCTGGGAGTGGAGAGAGCCTTGGTGCTCCTCCACGAAACCGGCTAGTCGCTGTCCAGTTCTGTGCCCGAACGCTTCCGACGGGAGGCCAGCAGCCTCAACACGTCCACCTCAGAAGGCCCCACTCAGAACCCTGCTCCTGACGCACCCCTTAGCATCAGAAAGAGGCTTCTACTTTATCATTGCCCCTTTGCCCTGCCCCCCTTCTACTGGCCATTCTTGCCACGAGGCTCGTGATCCAACAGAAGCAGGTAGTTGGTGATGGCATGCGTTTTCCTTCCAGGACCACGTGCATGTAAAAGGAGATGCTGGGGCGAGGGAGAAAAAGTGAGACGTGAAAGCGTTCGTGGCTCAGTTGTGTTTGACTCTCTGCGATCCTGCAGACTGTAGCCGACCAGGCTCCTCTGTCTGTGGAATTCTCCAGACAAGACCACTGGAGTGGGGGCTTCCCTGATGATCCGGTGGGTAACAGTCTGCCTGCAGTGCAAGGGGCACTGGTTTGATCCCTGGCCTGGGAAGATCCCACGTGTCTGGTGTGCTCAGTTACGAGCCTGCGCTCTGGAGCGCATGCGCCCAGAGCCGGTGCTCTGCACAAGAGAGGCCACTGCGATGGGAGGCCCACACAGGCCGAAGGATAAAGATGGATGAAAATAAATAAATTAAAAAAAAAAAACAATAAAAGAGGCCAAATTTTTTAAAAAAATTATAAAAAATAAAAGAATACTGGAGTGGGTTGCCATGCACTCCTCCCGACCCAGGGATGGAACCTGGGTCTCCTGAATTGCAGGCAGACTCTTTTTTTTTAAAAAAAAAAAGATTTATTTATTTATTTATTTGCGTCGGGGATCGGGTTGGGGAGGGAGGGGAGCAGGCGGGCCACTTCTATTGGTCTTTCATTTCTCTGTTTCCATCCGTCTTTGTTCTTTGGCTCCTGTGGGCCTCCCATCGCGGTGGCGTCTGTCGTTGCAGAGCGCCGGCTCTCTCCATATCCCTCAGAAAGGCAGGCAGAGTAGGGCTTTGAGAAACTTGGTCAGCGGGCTTGGAGTCTGCTGGGGCATTCGGAATCTCTTCTGGTCTGCGGTGGCCGTACTTCTCTGGGAGTGGAGAGAGCCTTGGTGCTCCTCCACGAAACCGGCTAGTCGCTGTCCAGTTCTGTGCCCGAACGCTTCCGACGGGAGGCCAGCAGCCTCAACACGTCCACCTCAGAAGGCCCCACTCAGAACCCTGCTCCTGACGCACCCCTTAGCATCAGAAAGAGGCTTCTACTTTATCATTGCCCCTTTGCCCTGCCCCCCTTCTACTGGCCATTCTTGCCACGAGGCTCGTGATCCAACAGAAGCAGGTAGTTGGTGATGGCATGCGTTTTCCTTCCAGGACCACGTGCATGTAAAAGGAGATGCTGGGGCGAGGGAGAAAAAGTGAGACGTGAAAGCGTTCGTGGCTCAGTTGTGTTTGACTCTCTGCGATCCTGCAGACTGTAGCCGACCAGGCTCCTCTGTCTGTGGAATTCTCCAGACAAGACCACTGGAGTGGGGGCTTCCCTGATGATCCGGTGGGTAACAGTCTGCCTGCAGTGCAAGGGGCACTGGTTTGATCCCTGGCCTGGGAAGATCCCACGTGTCTGGTGTGCTCAGTTACGAGCCTGCGCTCTGGAGCGCATGCGCCCAGAGCCGGTGCTCTGCACAAGAGAGGCCACTGCGATGGGAGGCCCACACAGGCCGAAGGATAAAGATGGATGAAAATAAATAAATTAAAAAAAAAAAACAATAAAAGAGGCCAAATTTTTTAAAAAAATTATAAAAAATAAAAGAATACTGGAGTGGGTTGCCATGCACTCCTCCCGACCCAGGGATGGAACCTGGGTCTCCTGAATTGCAGGCAGACTCTTTTTTTTTAAAAAAAAAAAGATTTATTTATTTATTTATTTGCGTCGGGGATCGGGTTGGGGAGGGAGGGGAGCAGGCGGGCCACTTCTATTGGTCTTTCATTTCTCTGTTTCCATCCGTCTTTGTTCTTTGGCTCCTGTGGGCCTCCCATCGCGGTGGCGTCTGTCGTTGCAGAGCGCCGGCTCTGGGCGCATGCGCTCCAGAGCTCCGGCTCGGTGATTGGACACATCAGTCCAGCCGCTCCGCGGCACGTGGGATCTTCCCAGGCCAGGGATGGAACCGGCGCCCCTTGCACTGCAAGGCGGTGTCCTTACCCACTGGACCACCAGAGGGAGCCCACAGGCAGACTCTACCATCTGAGCCAGCAGGGAGGCCAATGATACCAACACTCATGCCAAATAAATGAAGAGCGAGAGTGAGTATGCCGTTTGGAGTCAGATATCCTGGTTTTAAACCTTTGCCAGCTATGTGAGCTTCAGGAGAACCGCGGTAGCTCTTTTCAGTAAGTATTACATATGGATATGGAAATCAGTTAGCATATCATCACAAAACAGTCCTTCTGTGTTCCTTCCTTCACCTTGTTCTATGCAGTCGAAGGAAATGCTAAGCAGGGCAGATGTTAGTAAAACTGTTGTGGACGGTTGCCCAGGTCGTGCACTGCAACAGCAGTTGTGAATGGCTCCCTTTACAGTTGGGCACTCTACAGCCTGCACACACACAGAGTGGCTCCGAGTCATGCTGGCATCCATCCACGTCTTCTAGATACGGGAACCAAGGTAGAGAAATCCAGAGACTTTGTAAAGGCCATGCCCTTCTACAAAACAGAGCCAGGACTCTCTTCTGTTTTAAGGTGCCCAGCCTCTGGTTCTCCATACTTTCCTGCCAGCAGGAATGCTTGCTGTACTTCCACCTGTCTCATTTACACCTAGAAAGAATTCACTCTGTGCATTGATCTGCCCGTTGACTGGAAGCTCCCTGAGGGTAGGGTCTGAGAACAAAGAACAAAGAACCAAATTAAGGTTCATTGATTCCTTGACCTAAATGTGGAGGAAGAGTTGAGGCAAGAATGTTTAAGGTGGGAATCGATTAGGGTGAGGAGTTTGCACAAGGGCAAGGGAGAGCTCTTCCTTTGTGGGTGACGCCCTGCTAGGCTGATTGAAATTCCGGGAAATACGAGAAAGAATTTGTCTTGGCTCAGCACGTCCCCAGAGTTTAAGCAGGGCTCTTGGCATATCTGAAATGCCTGTATATTTATTGTTTCTCTTTACATCCTCTTATTTCCAGAAAGAGAAAAGAAGCCACTCAGTTTCACCACATCTTAATTCTATCCATAGGACTGTGGGTTTGAGAAAAGAGGTTGTTTTCTAGTACCCTTGAAAATACGTACATGACTATTACATTTTTAACATATTTAAGTGTTTTATATAAGAAACTAGGCCAGGAGGCGTTGCTGGACTTGGCCACCTGCTGGGTCCCATCTGGGGAGAAGAGGAAGGCCAGAAGGACTCAGCCCTAAGCGGAGGGTCTGGTCTCTTGGTGAAGGAGGTAAAGGAGAGCTGTTAGTGCATCAGTATTTTCGGAATTAGGTTATGAGGCATGGAACAGAGACAGCACAGGGTCTGCCTGGGAAGTGTTGGCCACTTAAGAGGAGGGACTCGATGTTGGCTGGGTTGATAAAAGAGGACTTTGGGGTCCCAGGGGTGCCAGTGTACAAACACAGATCGCTTGCACCAGAGAAAGCTAGGCAAGAGGGCCTTTAAAGATAACGCCACTGACTTACGTTACTTGGAAGGGAAGACCAAGGTCGGAGAGTGAGAGGGTGTGACTGGGGTCACGAATGGTGTGCACAGGACAAGGGCCCCCATGCTCATGTTGTCCACTCCTAGGGATCTGCCACCCACACATGAAGGTCTTTATTTAGTGCCTGTATGGTGAGGGGATAGTGGAAAATCTCTAGGGTATCCAGTTCAGGATGTGGGTATAAACCACAGGCTGCTGACAGAGGAGGGTGATTTCAAGGCCACGAAGGGTACTGTGAATGGGTATAAAGCAACAGGAATTTCTCTTTGGTTGGTCAGCTGGATCAGGAAGAGTATCTTTCTGTTAGAAATCAGTCATGCAATAGAAATGAGACCGTTGGGGAAACTGGAATCAGTAGTTGTGGATATTAAGGGATCATGGTTGAATTTTAAAGGGAAAATAACGGTATTGCAGTTTTGTTTAAAAATAGGCATTGACGTATTTCCAGATAAAACAACATGACATCTGTACTTTGCTTAGAAATAACCCAGTGACAAGAGGAGTGGCTCTGAAACTGGATGAAGGTACAGATGAAACAGTGTGGCCTTGAGTGGTGACTGCTGAAGCTGGGTGATGGGCACATGGAGATGTGTTAGACCAGCCTCTCTCTCTGTTTTTTTTTTTAAAGATTTATTTATTTATTTATTTTGGTGGGGGTGGGGTGGGGAGGGAGGGGAGCAGGCGGGCCACTTCTGTTGGTCTTTCATTTGTCTATTTTCATCCGTCTTTGTTCTTTGGCTCTTGTGGGCCTCCCATCGCGGTGGCCTCTGTTATCACAGAGCACCAGCTCTGGGCGCATGCGCTCCAGAGCTCGGGCTTGGTAATTGGACACATGGGTTCAGCCGCTCCGCTGCACGTGGGATCCTCCCAGGCCAGGGTGGAACCGGCGCCCTTTGCACTGCAAGGCGGTGTCCTTACCCACTGGGCCACCAGGGAAGCCCTAGCCTCTCTCATTTTGTATATGTTTGAAATTTTCCATGAGAAGAAGTCCCCAAGTACTGAAAGCCCTTTGCTAAATTTATGGAGATTTCCCTTATGTGTGGCTCACATTAAGTTCAGGGAGCCAGAACTGGGCTTGTGGCTTAGTGAGTGACTTGGTGCTGGTTATTTAACTTCTCTGAGTTTCAGTCTACCCATCTGTAAAATGGGACTAAGAATAACACCTTATGAGTCAGTGTGGTGAGGATTCAGTGAATTCAGTGAGCGGATCGCTTCACTCAGGCTCTAGCACTGAACTTCTGCCCTTTCTTTCTCATGATGGGTTACCTGTGTGTGGGGGCTAAGTCGATGCAGTCAGGGCCGACTCTTTGTGACCCTATGGACTGTCGCCCGCCAGGCTTCTCTGTTCATGGGGAGTCTCCAGGCAAGAATCCTGGAGTGGGTTGTCATCCCGTCTCCTCCAGGAGATCTTACTGACCCAGGGATCAAACCCGTGTCTCTTGTGTCTCCTGCACTGTCTGGCAGGCATGTTACCACACGTGCCACCTGGGAAGCCCTGGGAATACAATAATCCACTAAAACTACATTTTTCATGGTAACAGTGTCGAGGGCAGGATATGAGGGCTGAGATGCAGTCCTCTCCTCTGTTGCTTCATTCTTTGAGGCTGAGCGCGACCTCTCACTCCGTATTCACTCTGGGATCAAGGCACCAGCAATTCACAAGAAACGGCCTGGGCTCTTCACGCTGGGCTTCATGCTGATCGCAGGGGCGGCCCGTGGGCCTGTGCCACTGAGAAAGAGGAAAACTACTGAGGCTGGATTTATTTAAAGTGAATAATGTGCTGACTGGAGAGTGTCTCTGCATCCTTGCTCTCTGGAAGATTAAGCACATCCTTACAAAGTTAATGACATGTGATTATTGCCAAGTTAACAGCACAGAACTGTGCCTTCTATTGATCTAGCTCTTTGGGTCTTAAAGAATTCTAACCAATTTTAGACACGGTACAAATTATATGTCTCTGTATATGCCTATGTACATAAGTATAATGGGAATAACCTGACTGGTTTTCTGTCTTCTCTATCTATAAAAGTGTAAAAGGAACCTAAGAAATGAGAAAGAAATGTTTGGAGAGCATTGCAATGTGCTGAGATGCAATGCTTTTGGTGTATTTAGAAGCAGCTCACGTGATCTTATTTTTATTTAAATTCATGCCTGCAATTGTTACCTCTCCTCCAGGAGGCATCCCACCTGCTTATTGCTTTTTGGATCGCCTCAGAATTCCTCCATGAGCAAAATCTCTTTTTATGGATAACAGTACCTTACATTTCTATGGCACCTGGCAGTTTTAAAAACGCTTTTGCATCCATTGTCTCTTTCAGTCCTCCTAACGGGTGCTGTGCACTAAGCAGGGCACGTGTCATTATTTCCATCTTATGGGTACAGTTTGCTGACTTTGGAAGGTGCCTCTGCGAGCACAGAACCTGACTCTCTGTCGCACTAGTGAAAATCTGGCTCTCGGAGAAAGCGAGAGAGTTCTCTAGTTTTAGGCTGCCTTTCATCACCGGAGCCAGGGTGACCGGCTGTGTGACCCAGTCTTGACCTCTTGGCTTAAGTTAGTCCTGGTGGATAACCCTCTGAGAATCCCACGGACAGAGGAGCCTGGTGGGCTATAGTCTTTGGGGTCGCATGCAAAGAGTTGGACACAACTGAGTGACTAACGCAACAACCCTCAGGCCAATTCTGACCGCCTGAAGGCGAATCGCCCAAGGGAGCTGGTTAGAAACACAGATGAACAAGTGAACGTATGAATCAGTCTTGTAAGTGGCCTCTCTGAAATCTGCACTGAAAATTCACTCAGATGATTCTTATTTGAAATGTGGGACAGCATTCACATGGTTTGACAGATGTGAATCCTGTGACTCCCATCCTCTTTTAATGGGGTGCTTTTGGGGTGTATGGCCACCATCACGAACTCCTCTTTTTTTTTTAATTAAATTTTGGTCTCTTTTATTGGTTATTTATTTATTTATTTTCATCCATCTTTATTCTTTGGCCTGTGTGGGCCTCCCATCACAGTGGCCTCTCTTGCTGCAGAGCACCAGCTCTGGGCGCATGCACTCCAGAGCGCTGACTCATAAATGGACACATCAGTCCAGCTGCTCTGCGGCACGTGGGATCCTCCCAGGCCAGGGATGGAACCGGTGCCCCTTGCACTGCAAGGCGGTGTCCTTACCCACTGGACCACCAGGGAAGCCCCACGAACTCCTCTTCATGAATTCCTTGGTATTCTTTGATGTCCTCACTGCCACATGTTCAACTCCTGTGGCTCAGTGACACGTCAGAGGTGCTGCCCTTCCTTCCCCACATGACCTGCAGGGCTCTGGTTTGAGCCTAGCACTACGGTGTTGCTGTTTATTTGCCAGGTCATGTCTGAGTCTTTGTGACGCCATGGACTGCAGCCCGCCAGGCTCCACTGTCCATGGGATTCTCCAGGCAAGACGGCTGGAGCGGGGTGCCGTGCCCTCCTCCAAGCACTGCGTTGGTTGGTGTTAAAGGGGCTGCTGTCAGGACAGACTCCGGGCTGGGGAAGAGAGGAGGATGAGCCTGAAGGGGGCCTGGGAGAAGGTGGGACTGACCGATAGCGCTGCCAGTCTGGACCATTCCCAAGATTGTTGGGCTGATGCCAGCAGGGGGTGGGATAGCAGGTGTGTATTCTTCCTCCAGGGTGAGGGAAGTGTGCTAGGGCCATATGCAGTGCTTCCACATGTTACCTCTTTTAATTCTAAACTGTTTCTATGCGGCAAGGCAGCAGGTGCCCTTACCCCAGTCTGAAACTCACATAATTTGTCCGTGTTCTTGTCACTGATCGAATGAGGCCAGGACTCAAACAGGTGGTTGACTCCAACATGAATGAATGCCTTTAACCTCCAGGTTGTGTCATCGATTCTCTTACTCATGGAGTCCATATGTGTGAGCTTGCCTATGTTTTTTCTTTTCTTTTCTTTTTTTTAAACATTTATTTATTTATTTATTTTGGCGGGGTGGGGAGGGAGGGAAGTGGGCATGCCACTTCCACTGGTCTTCCATTTGTCTAGTTTCATCCGTCTTTGTTCTTTGGCCCGTGTGGGCCTCCCATCACGGTGGCATCTGTTGTCGCAGAGCGCCGGCTCTGGGCGCATGCGCTATAGAGCTCCGGCTCGGTAATTGGACACATGGGTCCAGCCGCTCCGCAGCACGTGGGATCTTCCCAGGCCAGGGATCGAACCGGCGCCCCTTGCACTGCAAGGTAGTGTCCTTACCACTGGACCACCAGAGAAGCCCTGCCTATGTTTTTTCATGGAAATCAGTTCGCAGCCCCCAAATCAATACTCGAGGCACGTTTTTGGTTTATCCTGGGCACACACAGAAGGATGAACATTGTGAATTACCTAATGCATATGTTTCGTTTCCTGCTGAGGTGACTTCTTGTCTCAGTTCTGATCTCTGGCTGTAAAATAGTGTCCTTTTCACAGTTTATTTAGTGTCACCGTTTTCCTTCTTGTGGTTTTTGTGGGTGATCTCACTGTCTAAAATGGCCTTCAAGGCTAGGCTAAAGTGCTGTCTACTCACCCTAAGGTCAAGAAGGCAGGATGCCCCTTACAGAGAAAACACCTATGTTAGGTAAGCTCTCTTCCCGCATGAGTTACTGTGCTGTGAGCCCCAAGTTCAATGTTAATGAAACAGAAATAAATTTTTAAAAAAGGTGTCAGGTAGCTCAGCTGGTAATGAATCTGCCTGGGTTCCATCCCTGGAGGTGGAGGAACCCCATTCCCAAGATTGTTGGGCTGATGCCAGCAGGGGGTGGGATAGCAGGTGTGTATTCTTCCTCCAGGGTGAGGGAAGTGTGCTAGGGCCATATGCAGTGCTTCCACATGTTACCTCTTTTAATTCTAAACTGTTTCTATGCGGCAAGGCAGCAGGTGCCCTTACCCCAGTCTGAAACTCACATAATTTGTCCGTGTTCTTGTCACTGATCGAATGAGGCCAGGACTCAAACAGGTGGTTGACTCCAACATGAATGAATGCCTTTAACCTCCAGGTTGTGTCATCGATTCTCTTACTCATGGAGTCCATATGTGTGAGCTTGCCTATGTTTTTTCTTTTCTTTTCTTTTTTTAAAACATTTATTTATTTATTTATTTTGGCGGGGGTGGGGGAGGGAGGGGGCGGGCGGGCCACTTCCACTGGTCTTCCATTTGTCTAGTTTCATCCGTCTTTGTTCTTTGGCCCGTGTGGGCCTCCCATCACGGTGGCATCTGTTGTCGCAGAGCGCCGGCTCTGGGCGCATGCGCTATAGAGCTCCGGCTCGGTAATTGGACACATGGGTCCAGCCGCTCCGCAGCACGTGGGATCTTCCCAGGCCAGGGATCGAACCGGCGCCCCTTGCACTGCAAGGTAGTGTCCTTACCACTGGACCACCAGAGAAGCCCTGCCTATGTTTTTTCATGGAAATCAGTTCGCAGCCCCCAAATCAATACTCGAGGCACGTTTTTGGTTTCTCATGGGCACACACAGAAGGATGAACATTGTGAATTACCTAATGCATATGTTTCGTTTCCTGCTGAGGTGACTTCTTGTCTCAGTTCTGATCTCTGGCTGTAAAATAGTGTCCTTTTCACAGTTTATTTAGTGTCACCGTTTTCCTTCTTGTGGTTTTTGTGGGTGATCTCACTGTCTAAAATGGCCTTCAAGGCTAGGCTAAAGTGCTGTCTACTCACCCTAAGGTCAAGAAGGCAGGATGCCCCTTACAGAGAAAACACCTATGTTAGGTAAGCTCTCTTCCCGCATGAGTTACTGTGCTGTGAGCCCCAAGTTCAATGTTAATGAAACAGAAATAAATTTTTAAAAAAGGTGTCAGGTAGCTCAGCTGGTAATGAATCTGCCTGCAGTGAGGAAGAGCTGGGTTCCATCCCTGGGGTGGGAGGATCCCCTGGAAAAGGAAAGGCACTCCACTCCAGTATTCTCGCCTAGTATTCTAGTCTTCTACAACAGAAGAAAAAGTTAGGTATTGATTGGTTAAGGAAAATGTGGTCCCAGCGGCCAGCAGGAACCAAAGACTGCTTGTCTCCCTGGAGCACTGGTTCAGGATTTGTTAATTCTGTATTCAGGAGACATTATCGAACAGAGCGATCGCCCATAAGGAGGCCAGGTGCAAAAGCGTCCCCCTCTCGTGCAGCCAGTCCAGGCTCCCCGATTGGGCTTCTTGTGGGGTCTCCGGCCTCTTCTGTGGTCCGCCGCTTCCCTAACTCCGGGCCTCCCCGTTCTCTTCCACAGAAAGGCACGGCCGAGCCCTTCCTCAGGCTCCACAACCTGTACCCCGCCGCGCGCTGCGCCCGGCAGGCCGCCCTGCCCCGGCTGAGCCGCCGGGTGGTCAGCCAGCACTCGTACCCGCTGAACCGCTTCTCCTCGGTGCCCCTGGACCCCATGGAGCGCCCCACGTCCCACGCGGACCTGGAGCTGGACTACAACCCGCCCCGGGTGCAGGTCAGCGACGAGATGTTCGTCTTCCAGGACGGGCGCTGGGTGAGCGAGAACTGCCGCCTGCAGTCCCCCTACTTCTCCCCGCCCTCGTCCTTCCACCACAAGCTGCACCACAAGCGGCTGGCCAAGGAGTGCGTGCTGCAGGAGGAGAACCGGACCCTGCGCGAGGAGAACAAGGCGCTGCGCGAGGAGAACCGCACGCTCCGCAAGGAGAACAAGATCCTGCAGGCCTTCTGGGAGGAGCACCAGGCAGCGCTGGGCCGCGAGGACAGCCGGGCCTCCCTGCAGCTGCTGCACAAGGACGCCGCCTCGTCCCTGGAGGCGGTGAAGAAGGAGCCGGCGCTGCAGGTGCTCCGCGGCCGGGACAACAGCGCGCTGCAGCTCCTGCGCGAGGAGAACCATGCGCTGCACCAGCTACTGGAGCAGAGGAAGGCCGCCTCGGCCGGGGAGACCCCGCCGGCCGTCTCGCCCCACGAGGAGCCCCACGGGCTGCTTCCGGACCAGGGCGCCGGCCTCTCCTCCGCCTACGAGGAGCCCAAGGGGCCCCCGGCCCCGCAGGACGACTCCAAGACGCTCCGCGCCCTGCGCGAGATGGTCAGCTCCCTGGCGGCGCCGCCGCGGGAGGAGGTCGGCCCGGCGGGCGCGGGCCTGACCGAGGGCAGCGCGTCCCTGGAGCTGCTGCAGGAGATGAACCAGGCGCTGCAGGCCCTGCGCAAGGAGAACCAGAGCCTGCAGGCCCTCCGCGAGGAGCACCGGCTGCTGCAGGAGGAGAACCAGACCCTGCTCGCGCTGCACGAGGAGCGCCAGCTCTTCCCCAAGGAGAGCAAGGTGCTCTGGGAGAACAAGAAGCTGAAGCTGCAGCAGAAGCTGGTCATCGACACGGTGACCGACGTCACCGCGCGCATGGAGACGCTCATCAAGGAGCTGTGCACCTTCATGCCGGCCAAGAGCAAGGACCCCAAGAAGCCCAGCAGGGTCTGAGGCTCCCCCTGCCGGGCGGCCGAGGCGCAGGGCCGGGGCGACCACCACCTCTGCCCGCCTTACCAGTGTCCCCCCACCCACCCCCACCCGCTGGTGCCCGTGCGAAGAGCAGAATGAGCCGCCTGGTCAACCCGGAGAAGGAATAAAGGCCTGAGGAGGCTGGGGCCGAACCACCCCCACTGCTCTGCCTTCTTCCTCGTTTGTTTGTTTGTTTGTTTGTTTTCTTGTCTTGAGCACTCGCAGACTCATAGCAAAAGGGAGCAGAAAGTACAGGGTCTTCCAGGACATCCCCTCTCGCCCACGGCCATCAATACCCCCACCCCCACCCCCAGGGTTCTCTGGTTACAACTGATGAACCTGCACAGACACAGGACTGTCACTCAAAGCCGTGGTTTAGCCCTAGGGCCAAGGCTGGGTGCCTACATTCTGTGGGTTTGGGTAAATGTATCCACCACGAATGCACAGAGCATATTTGCTGCCTTACCATGCCTCTGCACTCTGCTCCCTCCTCCTTCCCTACCTCTCCCCGCTGGCAACCTCTCATTTTTTGTGTTTTTTTACTGTCCCCTTGGTTTGCCTTTTCCAGGATGTCGTATAGCTGGAATCATACAGCAGGCGGGCTTCTCCATGGCAGGCATTTAAGGCTCCTCCTCATGGCTTGATGGCTCATTTCTTTTCTGTCTTTTTTTTTGACCACTTCTATTGTTCTTTCATTTATTTATTTCTATCCGTCTTTGTTCTTTGGTCTGTGTGGGCCTCCCATCACAGCGGCCTCTCTCGCTGCAGAGCATCGGCTCTGGGCGCATGCGCTCCAGAGCTCCAGCTCCGTAATTGGACACATTGGTCCAGCCGCTCTGCGGCACATGGGGTCTTCCCAGGCCAGGGATCGAACTGGCGCTCCTTATACTGCAAGGCGGTGTCCTTACCCACTGGACCACCAGGGAAGCCCAGCTCATTTCTTTTTAATGCTGAATGCTGTTCTGTTGTCTGAATGTACCGCGTCGTGTTTGTCCCTTCACCTAGTGAAGGACTTCCTGGCTGCTTCCAGGTTTTGGCAATTATGAATCTAGCTTTTTTCTTCTTTCTTCTCCTGTCTCTTCCTGCCTTAGTCTTCATCATAATCTGCTTTTCTCTTTTGTTTCCTTCTTTTTCCCTTCCTAGTTTCCCTCCTTTTTCTCCTGTCTTTCTTGCTTCTCCTCAGCCAGCATTGATGAGTGGTGTGGGGGCGGGGCTGTGGAACTCAAGGCTAGCACTTTTCAGCTGGTCTCCTGGCAGTAGTGAGCTGGATATCTCCTTGTGTAGGACTGCCCCGAGTGTTGTGGGGTGTTTAGCCGCATCCCTGGCCTTGGCCCACTAGATGCCAGGAATAGCCACCTGACCCCCAGCTGTGAAAACCATGTCCAGGCATTGTCACATGTCCCCCAGGGGACAAAGCCCCTCCCCTAACCCCAGCATGGCTCCAGGTTTCTCATTGCTCTTGATTTCTCTTCCTTGAAACAGGACTTGTTGAAATGCTCTGAGAAAACGAAGGTTTCCATGAAGGGAAGACAGTCCTTTGGGGCGTACTCAAAAATCACCCTCCCGTTTAGAAGGTCTGAGAGGCCCCGCAGTGAAGAACCCTGCTTATCTTCAGTGAAACCAAAACTGGCCGATGTTCCCCGATCTTGAAGTCTCTTTCTCTGTGACCCTGCTGTTCGTCCCGTTTGGGAAGGGGTGCTCCGTGTCCTCCCAGCCCAAGGCGCACCCCCCTGCCCCCAGGTGCCCTCTGATCACACGCTGTTCCCACCTCCTAGCTGGATGTACCGGGCGGGAGGGGTGCCTGGTTCCCAGGCGTCCTGGAGGGAGGCACAGAGACTCAAGGTTGCGTGTCCTGGACTCCGATTCCCACTTCGAAATTGGATGTAACTTTTAGAACCAAGAGGTAGAAAGGTGCCCTCCGGGGGACCGCAGGGGCGTTGATGGAGACTCCTGAGCCGCTGTGGAGGCGTCTCACGGGGGTCATTGGCTGCCTGGACTCCACCTGCAGATGATCTGTCCTAATTGGTCTTACCCACTGGACCACCAGGGAAGCCCAGCTCATTTCTTTTTAATGCTGAATGCTGTTCTGTTGTCTGAATGTACCGCGTCGTGTTTGTCCCTTCACCTAGTGAAGGACTTCCTGGCTGCTTCCAGGTTTTGGCAATTATGAATCTAGCTTTTTTCTTCTTTCTTCTCCTGTCTCTTCCTGCCTTAGTCTTCATCATAATCTGCTTTTCTCTTTTGTTTCCTTCTTTTTCCCTTCCTAGTTTCCCTCCTTTTTCTCCTGTCTTTCTTGCTTCTCCTCAGCCAGCATTGATGAGTGGTGTGGGGGCGGGGCTGTGGAACTCAAGGCTAGCACTTTTCAGCTGGTCTCCTGGCAGTAGTGAGCTGGATATCTCCTTGTGTAGGACTGCCCCGAGTGTTGTGGGGTGTTTAGCCGCATCCCTGGCCTTGGCCCACTAGATGCCAGGAATAGCCACCTGACCCCCAGCTGTGAAAACCATGTCCAGGCATTGTCACATGTCCCCCAGGGGACAAAGCCCCTCCCCTAACCCCAGCATGGCTCCAGGTTTCTCATTGCTCTTGATTTCTCTTCCTTGAAACAGGACTTGTTGAAATGCTCTGAGAAAACGAAGGTTTCCATGAAGGGAAGACAGTCCTTTGGGGCGTACTCAAAAATCACCCTCCCGTTTAGAAGGTCTGAGAGGCCCCGCAGTGAAGAACCCTGCTTATCTTCAGTGAAACCAAAACTGGCCGATGTTCCCCGATCTTGAAGTCTCTTTCTCTGTGACCCTGCTGTTCGTCCCGTTTGGGAAGGGGTGCTCCGTGTCCTCCCAGCCCAAGGCGCACCCCCCTGCCCCCAGGTGCCCTCTGATCACACGCTGTTCCCACCTCCTAGCTGGATGTACCGGGCGGGAGGGGTGCCTGGTTCCCAGGCGTCCTGGAGGGAGGCACAGAGACTCAAGGTTGCGTGTCCTGGACTCCGATTCCCACTTCGAAATTGGATGTAACTTTTAGAACCAAGAGGTAGAAAGGTGCCCTCCGGGGGACCGCAGGGGGCGTTTGATGGAGACTCCTGAGCCGCGCTGTGGAGGCGTCTCACGGGGGTCATTGGCTGCCTGGACTCCACCTGCAGATGATCTGTCCTAATTGGTCTTGGGCAGGCCTGACGTCGTGAGAGGTAGACGCTCTCCAGATGGTTCCAATACGCAGCATGCTTGAAGAGCCCCCCCCCCCCCCCACCCCGTGGTCAGGGGCGCTAAGCTGCCGGACTCTCCCTAGAACACTCCGTTCCCCAGTTGTGGGTCCACATGAGCAGGCACGCACGACAGAGACAGGGTTCCCCACGCTGCTGCTGGGAAACTGACGCCAGAGGCGAGCTCGAGCCGGCAGCATCCTCGCACCTGACCTGCCGTCCACAGGGGCTCCATTTCTGAGCTTCGAGCAGATTCCGGAAGGTGAGCCGGGGCCGCCGCCCGTGCCTGCGGAGCTCCTCGCCCGTCACCTTTCACTCGCTGTGACCTCCGGGATCCTCGGCAGCACCGGAAGGTAGGTGGTGTGGTCTGTGTACGGGATGGAAAAGCGTTTTCAGACATGGGGCAGAATGAGAGGAGAATGAAGTTTATTGGAGTGGGAGACTCTGCTTGAGCAGCCGGATAGCTCGAGGGAGAGCGGAACCCTTTCGCAGGCTAGTAGCCAATTTGTGTAGCCTCCAGACAGAGAAATGCCCATTGGAATGGAGCATTAGGTGCCTGGTTAGGATGCTATGAGTATTACGGTGGGTATTTTTTTTTAATCTAATATGAGATCAGGGAACTGGCTGGTTTAGATATGGAAGGTGAAGGCCCGCAGTGAAGAACCCTGCCCCGATCCTGAAGTCTCTTTCTCTGTGACCCTGCTGTTCGTCCCGTTTGGGAAGGGGTGCTCCGTGTCCTCCCAGCCCAAGGCGCACCCCCCTGCCCCCAGGTGCCCTCTGATCACACGCTGTTCCCACCTCCTAGCTGGATGTACCGGGCGGGAGGGGTGCCTGGTTCCCAGGCGTCCTGGAGGGAGGCACAGAGACTCAAGGTTGCGTGTCCTGGACTCCGATTCCCACTTCGAAATTGGATGTAACTTTTAGAACCAAGAGGTAGAAAGGTGCCCTCCGGGGGACCGCAGGGGGCGTTTGATGGAGACTCCTGAGCCGCGCTGTGGAGGCGTCTCACGGGGGGGGGGGGGGGCATTGGCTGCCTGGACTCCACCTGCAGATGATCTGTCCTAATTGGTCTTGGGCAGGCCTGACGTCGTGAGAGGTAGAAGCTCTCCAGATGGTTCCAATACGCAGCATGCTTGAAGAGCCCCCCCACCCCCCCACCCCGTGGTCAGGGGCGCTAAGCTGCCGGACTCTCCCTAGAACACTCCGTTCCCCAGTTGTGGGTCCACATGAGCAGGCACGCACGACAGAGACAGGGTTCCCCACGCTGCTGCTGGGAAACTGACGCCAGAGGCGAGCTCGAGCCGGCAGCATCCTCGCACCTGACCTGCCGTCCACAGGGGCTCCATTTCTGAGCTTCGAGCAGATTCCGGAAGGTGAGCCGGGGCCGCCGCCCGTGCCTGCGGAGCTCCTCGCCCGTCACCTTTCACTCGCTGTGACCTCCGGGATCCTCGGCAGCACCGGAAGGTAGGTGGTGTGGTCTGTGTACGGGATGGAAAAGCGTTTTCAGACATGGGGCAGAATGAGAGGAGAATGAAGTTTATTGGAGTGGGAGACTCTGCTTGAGCAGCCGGATAGCTCGAGGGAGAGCGGAACCCTTTCGCAGGCTAGTAGCCAATTTGTGTAGCCTCCAGACAGAGAAATGCCCATTGGAATGGAGCATTAGGTGCCTGGTTAGGATGCTATGAGTATTACGGTGGGTATTTTTTTTTTTTTATAATCTAATATGAGATCAGGGAACTGGCTGGTTTAGATATGGAAGCTCGTGGCAACAGTTGCTGTAGGCGTTGGTCAGTTTCAGAGATTTTTGTCCCGTGACCTTGGTCGAGGGCTCCTCACCTGTGACCTTGGTCAGGGCGCCACAGCAGGCATTTATCCTTCCGCCTCCGGCTCTGACGCTAACATGCTGCCTGGCTTGCCAGAGGTGAGCCAGCTAGGAAGAGCCAAAGAGCAGACCTAAAGATGGCAGATCTCAAACTCTGGTTAGATCACTTTGCCAGGTAAGCCGGGTCTCCAAAAATGACGTTTAAAACTGGTTTTGGTGCCTATTTTCCAGATTTGGGAACTCGAGTCTTATCCAAAATAGCGTCAGAAATTCCAAATGAAGAACAGAGTCTTTCCCCCTCCCGGCTGTGAGCACACACCCAGGGGCGGGAGGTGACGGGTGGGCGTGCAGAGTTCCAGTCGTTTAGTCCCCTGTTGCCACCGGAATCTGATCCGTAGGGAGTGGTCGCGGATGGGCCTCTGGCCCTTTGCAGTTTTTCTCTCCTGCCTTTGGTAAACATGTCATGCCGAGTGTCAAAATACCGGACTTTAAGTCCTCGTCCTAACCCCCAGGTGTTGGGCTTTTTTCATTTTTGTTTTTTGATGAAACCGAATTGATTTCTGCGATTCTAGGCAACTGGATGACACACTCTCACCATGTTTGTGTTAGAGAAATTTAACTTGGAGTAAGCTACCTAACAGTGATCGGTGGGAGACATTCTCGCCAGCTGAGGGAGCTCAGAGGAGCTAATGCTGTTTAACACTGTCAGTCCTGTCATGCGGACTCTAAATGGGTGAAACATTAGCAAGACAAACCATAAAACGGCATTTTTATGGAGTGGGGGAGATTTACCTCGCAACAGTGTTTCATTGTGTAGTGCGCTCTGTCATAGATTAACAACATCCAGTGGCAGCTAAACTCTTGGAGAACAGAGTTAAATTCCTTTTTTTTTTTTTTTTTTGCGGAGAGCTTCCTTTAAGCATCTCTGCTCTTTTTTCACCTGCCTCCTGCTCCAACTTGAAGCTGTTTCTCTAACAGCCAAGGCTCTTTTCTCTTTGCAGGTCTCGGTTCCAACCCTCCTGGGTTTGCTTTTAAAGAGCTAAGCATTCTGGACTCCCTCGCCCTTAGCACGGGGCCCTGGGCTTCGCTGGCGGGCACCCTTGGTGGCTGGAACCGACTATAACCCTCCTATAGAACTGCGTAAATTCTGGCCATCAGCCTGTTTTGTGCTTGTAAGTTGAAGGTCAGGTCGAGCAGAGGACAACTCATAACCTAAAACTGCTAGTTAATGGAAACTAAAGGATTAGAGTGACTTTTTTTCCAACAGGAAGATTTCTAAGAACAGTCATTCTGAGTTTAGCTGAGTATCAACCGTAGGAATCAGAATCAACAGTTCTGGAGAAAATCTGGGAGTCTTTTGTCTGTGTAGATTTGGTTCTTGGACACTTCCCTTTCCTAAGGGCTTCTCCTGAAATGGCGTGACCTCCCCGTGCCTGTCGTGAACGCTTGCAGGAGGTGGGTCGGCAGCAGCGGTAGCAGCTGTGAGCTGGGCGTGTTGGGACAAGATGTGGGATGGAGGAAGCTGGAGACCCTTATCAACAACCGTCACCGGGCTATGTACTAGCCTGGAGGGAAGGGGAGTTTGGGGGAGAATGGATACATGGGTATGTATGACCGGGCCCCTTCACTGTTCACCTGGAACTATGAAGAACTTGTTGACTGGCTCTACCCCAATACAAAATGTTTTGGTGTTAAAAGGAAAGACATCATGTCTAGTGAGACCCTTATCGAACAACCGTCACCTGTGGGCAACTGCATTCTTTCTGTTCTAGTCCGGACTCAAAGGGAGGTTTGCTGTTTAACACTGTCAGTCCTGTCATGCGGACTCTAAATGGGTGAAACATTAGCAAGACAAACCATAAAACGGCATTTTTATGGAGTGGGGGAGATTTACCTCGCAACAGTGTTTCATTGTGTAGTGCGCTCTGTCATAGATTAACAACATCCAGTGGCAGCTAAACTCTTGGAGAACAGAGTTAAATTCCTTTTTTTTTTTTTTTTTGCGGAGAGCTTCCTTTAAGCATCTCTGCTCTTTTTTCACCTGCCTCCTGCTCCAACTTGAAGCTGTTTCTCTAACAGCCAAGGCTCTTTTCTCTTTGCAGGTCTCGGTTCCAACCCTCCTGGGTTTGCTTTTAAAGAGCTAAGCATTCTGGACTCCCTCGCCCTTAGCACGGGGCCCTGGGCTTCGCTGGCGGGCACCCTTGGTGGCTGGAACCGACTATAACCCTCCTATAGAACTGCGTAAATTCTGGCCATCAGCCTGTTTTGTGCTTGTAAGTTGAAGGTCAGGTCGAGCAGAGGACAACTCATAACCTAAAACTGCTAGTTAATGGAAACTAAAGGATTAGAGTGACTTTTTTTCCAACAGGAAGATTTCTAAGAACAGTCATTCTGAGTTTAGCTGAGTATCAACCGTAGGAATCAGAATCAACAGTTCTGGAGAAAATCTGGGAGTCTTTTGTCTGTGTAGATTTGGTTCTTGGACACTTCCCTTTCCTAAGGGCTTCTCCTGAAATGGCGTGACCTCCCCGTGCCTGTCGTGAACGCTTGCAGGAGGTGGGTCGGCAGCAGCGGTAGCAGCTGTGAGCTGGGCGTGTTGGGACAAGATGTGGGATGGAGGAAGCTGGAGACCCTTATCAACAACCGTCACCGGGCTATGTACTAGCCTGGAGGGAAGGGGAGTTTGGGGGAGAATGGATACATGGGTATGTATGACCGGGCCCCTTCACTGTTCACCTGGAACTATGAAGAACTTGTTGACTGGCTCTACCCCAATACAAAATGTTTTGGTGTTAAAAAGGAAAAAGACATCATTCTATGGTCCTCTGAGTTGAATTTCTGATTCATCAGATGGACAATGGCTTATACTGAGACACCAGTCACCTTTAGAATATTCTAGGTATGCCAGGAGCCGCTGTGGGCAACTGCATTCTTTCTGTTCTTAGTTTTGAGCCCCCAAGATGTTGGCAGCAGACAGGGCATTTGTGCTTGGAGCTGCCCACTGCCCTCCTCATTTTTAAAATTTATTTTTATTTATTTTTGTGTCATGCCGTATGCGGGGTCTTAGTTCCCTGACCAGAGATTGAACCCCCGTCCCCCCTGGAGAAGTCCCCGCCCTCCTGACTCGCGGCAGGTCGCTCCAGCTTGAGCGCGTGTGTCTTGGGTAGACAGTTCTTTCCAGATGCTTTCCCCTCTTTGTTCCTCACACAATGGCCTTTATAACCAAAAACAAAGTGAGGAGCAGGTGACAAATTATTTATAATGCTGTCAAGACAAATGGCTGCTTAATGTTTGACATTTTCTCTCTGCAAGCGCCCCTGTATTCCCTCTTCCTTCACGCCTGCAGCCCGTCACCGGGGCCTTTGGCGCCCTCTTCTGTACAGCCCTTCTCTGGTCCCGTGGGTGTAACCCCAGTCCTGGCCACCGTCGGTCCTCCTCCGGGTGACTGCCCCCGCTCTGCGTTTATGTCCATATCACCAAGGTTACTTTCAGTCCGTTCTTCATGTTGCAACCAGACTGCTTTTCTCATAATGGGAATGCTATTTCTTTACTTAAAATGCATTGCTGGCTCTGCACGGTCTTTAGGATCCAGTGAAACCTCACGGTGGCTCTCTGGCTTACGCGTGGGTGTGACTATATTTTTCTGAATGGTCTGAATTCAGGGAACACATCACTGCTTCTCAGGGGCCCCCGTGGGCTCCTTCGGAATTGGACATAATGCAGTCAAACGTCTGCCTGGTCTCCTGGAGGTTGCTTCCCGAGGAGGGGGAGGCTCCCCCCCCCCCCCCCGGGCAGGGCGGGCGGAGCTCTAGGGAGGATGCACTCGCGGCCGTGAGGAAAGTCGGAGACACCTGTGGGGCCAGGTGTCTGCACAGAATCTTCCTGGTTCACGATTGGGCCGCTGGGAGTCAGGCCCTGGAAGGGCTCCCCTCGCTCCTTTGTCTTTACTCGGAGCAGCTGTGCGCCGGGAGCGTGGACGTCAGAGCCAGTCTTCTGGGCGCCCGTCCCAGCTCCTCCCTCCCCGTGTGACTTTCAGCACGCCGCTTAACCTTTCTGGGTCACGGTTTCTTCTTCTAGAGAAAACAGCGACGCCTGCTATATCAGGTCACCCATGTTGCATTATAAACCATCCCCAAACATAGTCGCTGCTGAACCACTTTGATTCGGCTGGTTTCATCGGGCAGTCTGGCAGTAGCTGGGCCACTCACGCACCTGTGCTTGGTGGGCGGGTGGCCAGGCGGCGCTGCCTCCAGGGATGGCCTGTCATTACAGCCCTTGGGCTCTTTGACATGTGATCCCTCCTCCTCCAGCAAGTTATCCCAAACGTCAACTTGCAGCAGGTGATACAGTACACGCGAAGTGCTTATTAGGACAGAGACTAAGTACGTGGTAAGCGTTTTCAATGTATCTTTTAAAATTATAGATAGAAATTGGAGCATTTAATAGAGAACTACCACCAAAGCCTTTGGAGGACTCTTTAGTCCGTTGAGCATGACTTTCTGTGGTCCTGGAAGAGGCATCTATAGTCAACACCAGAGCTCCTCATCATGCTCCTAAGCATAGATTTATTGGTGAGGATTGAATGCGTTAATGTGTACAAAATGATTCACTCAGTGTCTGGAATGTAACAAACACTAAATAATGGTGTCTATGAGTATTATATTATGGCAACAAGGTTAATGACTTGGAAAAGAATCCCACAGCCCCACTTCCTTGCTAAAACACATGCAAGTTGGCATAAATGTGATGCTGAGAAATCCAACAGGGGATCAGCGCCTGAAGGATACACAGAACCAACTGGAGTTTTTCTCAGATCTACAGAGAGGAGAATATAATTCAGGATACTCCATTATACATCTTTTGTAGATCAGTGGACCTGTCTGCATTTTTGCACCAACGTGTGGTTTTTACCTCTTTTGGGTAGAATTTTTCATTGCGCATCCCAGATGTCACACAGATATTTCAGAATGCATTACTAGTAGACATGTTTTAATATAATTACCGTGCTATAATCACACCTATCCAAATAAACTATACTTCCTGAATATCATCCACTCTCCAGCCATAATAAGACTTCTCCCATTGTCTGTCTGACCCAGACAAGATCCATACAGCACATTTGTTATTATGTAAGAAACATAAGTTTGGTTTATAGGAGGAGAATTTTTTACGGTTCTCGGAGCATCCAGAATTGGCTAGTACTACTTGAGGTCTGGCTTCCCAGGTGGTTCCATGGTAAAGAATTTGCCTGCAATGCAGGAGACCTGAGTTTGATCCCTGGGTCGGGAAGATCCTCTGGGGGAAGGAAATGGCAACCCACTCCAGTGTTCTTGCCTGGAGAATCCTGTGGACAGAGGAGCCTGGTGGGCGACAGTGCATGGGTCACCAGAGAGTGGAACACGACTTGGTGACTCAACAGCAAACCACATCTGAGGTCTGTCCTGCTGGGGACATGAGACAGGACTGATGGACCCGGGGTAGATGTAGCAGTGTGACTTTCTGAACTTTTTCTGCATCTCCCAGGAAGCATAGATGTTGTATTTGCTGTGTTTAAAGTCATCTTGATTTAGAAGTATTCAGAACTATGCTCCCCGAGCTGGACACTGTGAGGAATGAGTAACGCCAAAGTGGCGAGCTGTATTCATCTCAAGGTCATCTGAAAGATTCGAGAATCAGACCGTTTACCTTGAGACCTGAAGTCTTGGGAAGAATGGAAGCAAAGAAGCTGCTGATGCTGAGACAGGCCCCTCGCAGTGTCCTAAGGTCTGACAGATGGCAAGGTGGCCCCAAGCTAAAGAAAACTTATCAGGCTGTCACACGGGAAGCCAACTTTCTTTCAAAATCTTAAAAAAAAAAAAGCCTGTATTTCTTCAAGGGTATTGGCTATGGTCATCAGATAGGATTGGGGAAGGAAAAGAGGATGCCCAAAGGCCTCTGTGCTTGCTTTGTTTGTCTGAAGTAGGAAGTCTTAAAAAGCAAACAAGCAAGCTCTCCAATTCTCTGTGGATGATGTGATTAATGGGGAAAGATCTTAATCTTCTGGACAGAGTAGATTTGTGTATTTACACATCCATTCAATACCCAGGCTAGAAACCAGAAAGCTGTACTGGCCCTTGTTTTCTCCCTTCTTTCCTCCATGTAATAGATCACCACATGAGGCCAGTTTTTCTTCTTGACGTTTCTCTGAACTTGGCCCTTACTCTTGATCCATGCGACCACCGCCCATGCTCCAGTCCTCATGGGCTGCTGCCTAACCTGCTGCGGTCGGATCCTCAGGAAATCCAACTTCTGCACTGCGGCCAGAGTGTGTACAGGCCAGTCAGTCGTGTCTGACTGTGCACCTCGTAGACTGCAGCCGCCAGGCTCCTCTGTCCGTGGAAGCCTCCAGGCAAGAATGGCGGAGTGGGGTGCCATTGCCTCCTCCAAGGAATCTCCCCAACCCAGGGAGCGAACCTGAGTCCCTTGTCCCCTGCCTTGGCAGGTAGATTCTTTACCACTAGCGCCACCTAGGAAGCCTCGCTAGCCAGAGTCAGCCATTTAGACTGCCATCCTGATGCATCTCTTAGCCCTCTTTCAGAGTGTTTAGTGGGTCCTTATTTCCTACAGTGTGTCCTTCCACCAGTGTGCTGGGCTGGGTTACACATGTGCAGAAATACTGAGCCCTTTAGCTTCAAGGACGGCCCAGTTGAGAGCAGCCTCAGGTATTTACCCCCGTATTCTACGCGGGTATCATTTACTACGTGTGTGCGCGTGCTAAGTCGCTTCAGTCATGTCCAACTCTGAGACCCTCTTCCTGAAGACATACCTTGATGCAAAAAAGCTTATGGAATCAAATCCAAGCTCCTATCTGCAGCTCCTGTCTTGGTATCATTCTTTGCCCATGCAGGGTTCTATACCTGAAACATTCTTTTGTATTGTGTATCCCTTTGTACCTTGCCATCCTTTTATTTTATTTTTTAAAATTTTGGCCTCTTTTATTGATCCTTCATTTATTTATTTCATCCATCTTTATTCTTTGGCCTGTGTGGGCCTCCCATCGCAGTGGCTTCTCTCATTGCAGAGCACTGGCTCTGGGCACACGCGCTCCAGAGCGCTGGCTGGTAACTGGACACACCAGTCCAGCCGCTCTGCGGCACATGGGATCTTCCCGGGCCAGGGATCGAACTGGCGCCCCTTGCACCAGGGAAGCCCTATCTTGCCATTCTTAATCACCCTCCAAGACTCAATTCAAGAATCATCTGTTTTAGGAAGCCTTCTTGGAAATTCAAGTTTAGGCCAACGGGACGTCTTTTGTGTCTCCTCATTGAACCCCCAGGCATGAGTTTTTGGGGTTTTTTTCTTCTTAATTTTTTTCTTTTTTTTGGCTGAGCTACATGGCTTGTAGAAGTTTAGTTCTGTGACCAGGGTCCTAAGTAGTGAGAACTTGGAGTCCTAACCACTGGACCACCAGGGAATTCCCCATGAGGGTTCTCTTACCAGATCATTCATCATACTACCAAGATGTTTGGTTTTGTATCTTGACCCTCCTCCCAGCCTGAGGGTTCCTTCAAGACAACATTAATTGTCTAGAAATTCCTCCTGCCTGACACGGCATCTGGCACCCAGGAGGCACTCAGTAAACAAGCAACTCAAGAGAAAACGTGGAAGAGAGAGACAGTGCTCATGCATCTGCTGACAGCTTAGCTAGACACCAAAGCCTTCCTGCCCTTTGCTAATGGGGTCGACTCTAAAGTGCTCATCAGCCCTGGATGATGTCATGTTAAGTCCAGCTTAACATGGAGAAGGAACTGGAAACCCACTCCAGTCCTCTTGCCTGGAAAATGTCATGCACAGAGGACAGAGGACAGAGGAGCCTGGTGAGCTACAGCCCATGGGGTCACAGAGAGTTGGCCGCGACGGAGCCCGAGTCCAAAATATCAGAAAACGACGTCAGTGTCATCAAAAGCAAGAGGCGGTTGAACGCTCTTGCCCTCACTCAGCAGTCTTACTGTGTTTAAGGGCAGCAGATGAGGAGAAACAAGTCATCCTAGGAGGGGCACTGGGAAGTGAGACTTGTTACACCAGAAGCGAAATCGGGTGCCACGAGACACACGAGGGCCCATGTTGTCCCCTCTGCAGCCCCCAGAGGTTCATGGTATTCGGTTGGTTAGAGTTTGTAGACTCTTAGTTGGCCGAAGACAACCACTTTCTAGGTCGTGGATGTGTAAAGAAATTGGTGCAGAGTCAAGAGCAGAGAATGATGCCGCCCATGTGGAGAGGCCACACGTTTGTCAAAGTCTCACACCTTGATTTTTTAAAAACATTCTATTTTATTTTTATTAGTTTATTTTTATTTGTGGCTGTTCTGAGTCTTGGTTGCTGTGTACGGGAACTCTCTAATTGCAGTGAGCAGCGTCTACTCTGGCTGTGGTGTGGGGGCTTCTTATGGCAGGGGCTTCTCTTGTTGCAGAGCACAGGCTCCAGGGTGTGGCTGCCCAAGGGCTTAGCTGCTCCGTGGCTTGTGGAATGCTCTGGAACCAGGGATTCAACCCGCGTCCCCTGCACTAGCAGGCAGATTCTCTACCACCAGACCACCAGGGAAGTCCCACATCTTGATCTTGAATGCAGACACACTCACACATGCACATATATTTGAGGTTGGAGTACATGTTCCCTTTATTAATGTGATTTGTGGAGCCCAGCAGCTGCAGATCTGGGCCCTGTGTTCTGAGGTTTTCAAGCTGGAGATGTTCTTCATGAGTATCCTTACTAGGACACCATGGTTAAGGCACAGTGGCCTCTCTACGTTCCTGATCTTTCTTAGTGGAGCGAGGTAGCGCTGGAGGCCCAGATGCTTCTAGGTATTTGAGTCAGAAAGAGGACAGACAGTGCAGCAGTGAGTTTGGATAAAGAGGCCCTCTTGGGACAGCAGAGTTAGCTTTACCCGGATGAGTGTTGTGTACTGTGGGATGGTGTGTAAGAGAGCATGGTCGTCCACCATCTGCTCGACCCAGCAGATCTCACAGCGTCAATGAGGTCAGAGATCTTCCATGTGATCATCACAGCCTAACTCATCTTCTTGATCATGGGGGGCTCCATTGTTGTTGTTGTTTAGTTGCTAAGTTGTGTAACTCTGTGCGACCCCATGGACTGTAGCCCGCCAGGCTCCTCTGTCCATGGGATTTTCCAGACAAGAATACTGGAGTGGATTGCCATGCCCTCTCCAGGCGATCTTCCTACCCAGGGATCGGACCTGCGCCTCTTATGTCTTCTGCGTTGGCACGCAAGTTCTTTACCTCTAGCACCACCTGGGAAGCCTTCTGTGATCCTACAGTGTCAGCCTTTGGCGACCCTGGGCTGTGGCTTTCATGAGTGCCTCTGTTCACCCCACTCTTTAGGTGGGAGAGCATGGCTCGAGGGGGCTGCAGTTGGGTGCTTCACTTCCCCGGGGCAACTGGGCTCTGGTAAAGCCCCAGCGGGTGAGGTGCTGGTGAAACAGTCTCTCCCAAGGGCAGGCTTCCTTAAGAATGGAGTGTTCTGGTGTCTTCCACAATGGCCACCTTTCCCTTCTCCTTGCTGGAAGCCTAGAGGCATTCTTCTCTGATCTTTACCACAAGAATCTGCCGGAGTTCCTACAGCTCGTGAAGGTGTGAGGGTTCCCCCATGACTGGGTTCCTCTCAGGGTCGTCCACATGGAGCTTCCGGTGACCCCTCAGTTACAGTCCAGAGATTCCCCCCTCAGCACTGGTCTTCGGGGAAGTTTCTACTCCAGTTAGTGACGACCCTCTGTTATCCCCTTTATGTCTCTCCAGTTCGGGAGCAGTGGTTTTCCCTGTGACCTCAGTTCAAAGGTCAAACCTAAGAAGAGTTATTGGTTTTCAGACTGTAAAGAGATTTTCTTGTGAGGTTGGACAGATTCCAGGGGCCTCATGTGCTGATTAGAAAGAAGAGTGAAAGGCCCTTCGAGATGTTTGAGCTGAGATTGGAATGAAGAGGAGGGGCCGCCAAGTGAGAAATGGGCAGGGGGGCACTTTTTCTGGCAGGGGAGTGGCACATGCAAAGGCCCTGAGGCAGGAGGCCAGTGTGGCTGAGCTGAGCATCCAAGCAGCAGGTGGACAGAGGCGGGTTCAGAATGGAGGCGGGGGCTGGCACGCAAACACGTGATCCGAACGAGCAGAATGGAAGAGGACACATGGCTGATGGGCATCACTCATTCCAGTAAAGGGGCATAGGCAAAGCCTGGGTGAAAACTCATTGTGAGGGGCTTCCCTAGTGGTCCAGTGGGTAAAGACTCCGCCTTGCAGTGCAAGGGGCCCTGGTGTGATCCCTGGCCCAGGAAGACCCCATGTGCCGCGGAGCAGCTGGACAAGTGTGTCCAGTGACTAGTCAGTGCTCTGGAGCGCATGCACCCAAAACTCGTGCTCTGCAACGAGAGAGGCCACCTTGATGGGAGGCCCCCACAGGCCAAAGGATAAATAAACAAAATAAATAAACAAAAAAACAACAAAAGAGGCCAAAATTTTTTAAAAAAATAGAACACTGACTGTGAGGAAGGCAGAGCAGTTCCTGGCTCAGCCTCATCAGCGAGGGCAACTGGGACTGAGCTCTGGGAGGACAGGGTGGGGGCTCCCCTCCTGCCGCCTCCTCCCACAGAGGAGCCGCTGTGGCCTCTGGAGGCTGGTCAGCTGACTGCGCAGGGACGGGATCCTCCAAGCAATGACATCCTGGCCTCGGAGTCAGCCCCTCTGTGGTGGGACTGGGGGTGGGTGGAGAAAGATGACGGGCCTGCTCAGGGGGCTGGAGGCCCTGCCCACACGCTCCTCCTGCATTGCACCAGAGACTTTTGGTTCCAGAATCTTGCAATCTGTTGAAATTGCCTTTACAGTAGTTTGATTGTCTTGCTGGCAGAGGATGTTTCCTAACCTCCAAGGTACTCTGAAGAAAGCTACAGCGTTTAAAAATCGGGGTTTATCAGACTGTAAAGAGATTTTCTTGTGAGGTTGGACAGATTCCAGGGGCCTCATGTGCTGATTAGAAAGAAGAGTGAAAGGCCCTTCGAGATGTTTGAGCTGAGATTGGAATGAAGAGGAGGGGCCGCCAAGTGAGAAATGGGCAGGGGGGCACTTTTTCTGGCAGGGGAGTGGCACATGCAAAGGCCCTGAGGCAGGAGGCCAGTGTGGCTGAGCTGAGCATCCAAGCAGCAGGTGGACAGAGGCGGGTTCAGAATGGAGGCGGGGGCTGGCACGCAAACACGTGATCCGAACGAGCAGAATGGAAGAGGACACATGGCTGATGGGCATCACTCATTCCAGTAAAGGGGCATAGGCAAAGCCTGGGTGAAAACTCATTGTGAGGGGCTTCCCTAGTGGTCCAGTGGGTAAAGACTCCGCCTTGCAGTGCAAGGGGCCCTGGTGTGATCCCTGGCCCAGGAAGACCCCATGTGCCGCGGAGCAGCTGGACAAGTGTGTCCAGTGACTAGTCAGTGCTCTGGAGCGCATGCACCCAAAACTCGTGCTCTGCAACGAGAGGCCACCTTGATGGGAGGCCCCCACAGGCCAAA
This sequence comes from Tragulus kanchil, assembly GCA_022376925.1. Classification (NCBI taxonomy): domain Eukaryota; kingdom Metazoa; phylum Chordata; class Mammalia; order Artiodactyla; family Tragulidae; genus Tragulus; species Tragulus kanchil. Next base: position 96,678,647 of record JAIOJX010000003.1, read on the forward strand.
GGATAAATAAACAAAATAAATAAACAAAAAAACAACAAAAGAGGCCAAAATTTTTTAAAAAAATAGAACACTGACTGTGAGGAAGGCAGAGCAGTTCCTGGCTCAGCCTCATCAGCGAGGGCAACTGGGACTGAGCTCTGGGAGGACAGGGTGGGGGCTCCCCTCCTGCCGCCTCCTCCCACAGAGGAGCCGCTGTGGCCTCTGGAGGCTGGTCAGCTGACTGCGCAGGGACGGGATCCTCCAAGCAATGACATCCTGGCCTCGGAGTCAGCCCCTCTGTGGTGGGACTGGGGGTGGGTGGAGAAAGATGACGGGCCTGCTCAGGGGGCTGGAGGCCCTGCCCACACGCTCCTCCTGCATTGCACCAGAGACTTTTGGTTCCAGAATCTTGCAATCTGTTGAAATTGCCTTTACAGTAGTTTGATTGTCTTGCTGGCAGAGGATGTTTCCCTAACCTCCGCAAGGTACTCTGAAGAAAGCTACACGCGTTTAAAAATCGGGGTTTATACAAAGACGTAGGCAAGCAATTGCCAGGTAAAGTCCATCTCCATGAAGATCAAATGCAGAATTTTTCAGACAAGAGAACTGCTTTCGTCCCTAGGAGCGGTTCTCTTTTGCTTTCTGAAGCATTTGAATAATGGCCCTGGTAATGCATCTCACTTCTGCTATCTGTCTCCTGCAGACTGATTTAGCTTTAAGTGTTCGGAATGACAAGTCCTCCATCATCCACCTATAGAAGTCACTGCACAGTCTAATTTTAGTTCTTGCAGTGGTGAAGTTGTCCAAGCATGTCTCTTCTCATTTTAGTTCCATTATTTCTTGATCCCATTAATCCTCTCTGTTATGTTAAACCTTTTCTCCAGTATCTTAGGAGACTGTGCCTTTCTCTCTTAAGCATGTCCTGGTGTTACAGACCTCATTCTGCATGATGCACCCTCCCAGTCTGGGGTCGCAAGAATATTGGTATTTGCTCCTCACCTTCTTCCCACCATAGGCATGTGGGTTTGGTAGGAAAGCATGCCACAAAGAATACTGGGCTGCCGCCTCAGAGACAGCTCTCCAAGAGCGGGTCTAAAGTCTGAAAGCTCATGAGGCAAGCGTCCTTCCTTATCTTTTCCAGATGCCTGTGGCTCCGGGTACTTCTTGGCTTGTGACTTCATCACCCCAGTCTCTGCTTCCATTTTGACATGGTATTCTCTTCTATGTCTCTTCTTCCATTTCTTATGTTGTTGTTCAGTCTCTCAGTCATGTCTGACTTTTTGTGACCCCATGGCCTGCAGTTCAGCAGGCTCCCCATCTGTTACCATCTCCCGGAGTTTGCCCAAGTTGATGTCCATTAAGTCAGTGATGTCATCCAACCATCTCATCCTCTGTGCCCTCTTCTCTTTTTGCCCTCAGTCTTTCCCAGCATCGGGGTCTTTTCCAATGCGTTGGCTCTTCACATCAGGTGGCCAAAGTATTGGAGCTTCAGCTTCAGCGTCATTCCTTCCAATGAATATTCAAGGTTGATTTCCTTTAGGATGGACCAGTTTGATCTCCCTGCAGTTCAAGGGACTCTCAAGAGTTTCTCCAGCACCACAATTCAAAGGCATCAGTTCTTCAATGTTCAGCCTTCTATTTCTTATAAGGACTTGTTATTGGATGTATGGACCAATCTGGGTAATTCAGGATGACTTCCAGGAGGACACTTGATTATATTTATAAATACCCCCCACAACTCCACCATCACAGTTTTTTCGAGTTAGAACATGGACATATATTTTGGGGGGCCACCATCCAACCCACTAGAGGGGTCATCTCTCTCTCTGTCTCAGTCACTCAAGTTGCTGCTTTGGCCTGAAATTGACACCATTAGAAACACGTGTGAGATTTAACCTCCGTACCTCAGCCTGTTGTTGTTTAGTCACTCAGTCGTGTCTGACACATGTGTGACTTGTGGACTGTAGCCCTCCCGGCTCCTCTGTCCACAGGATTCTCTAGGCAAGAAGACTGGAGTGGGTGGCCGTTTCCTTCTCCAGGGGATCTCCCCGACCTGGGAATGGAACTCGTGTCTCCTGCATTGGGTGGTGGATTCTCTACCCCTGAGCCACCAGGGAAGCACGCTGCACCTCTAGAAGGCTCCTATTTAAAAGTAAACCATCTCTGCAAAAGGTCACCTGAACGTTTAGGACCCATTCACAGAGGATGAGAGAGCAGGATCCTGGGAGACGGCAGCAGGCGAGCCCAGTGTTAGTAAAACAGTAGGAGGCAGGAATGGTCTGATTCTTGGAGCCCTCGAGGGTGAAGGCCTGGATTCTGTTTAGCTGAAGACCTTGGGTCCCCAGCAGATGGAAGTCACGAAAGAGCACCTTGAGCAAGAAGGCAGAGACTGACCTTCCCTAATTTTGTATCTTATATGGAATATGTGGGGCTCCCCTTCCTGGACACCCTGGCGAACCTGGCCACCTTCCTTCTCTCATCTGTTTCTAGATCATCCTCGAGTGAGTGTGGAGTTATAGTGGAACTGAGGTAGGTGTTTTAGAGGGAACAGCATGTCAATAGCCATTTATCCCATCCTGAAACATGGGGCTACAGAAGTCGCATGCCTAGAGAGCAGAAGAATCTATAGGTCCCACCACCAGGTGACTATTTCTCTTACCACATTTGGTTGTCTCTAGTGAGCTCAGTGAACTTTAGGAATGTTTCATATATAAATCCTTCTATTATGACTGAAGTTTATTTTGTTAACCAGGTGACGTCACCAAATCCTACTGCTTTTTTTTTTTTTTTTAGTTCTGGCCTCTTTTTATTGACTATTTATTTTTCATCCATCTCTTCATTCTTAGGCCTGTGTGGGCTTCCCATTGCAGTGGCCTCTCTTGTTGCAGAGCATCAGTCCTGGGCACATGCGCTCCAGAGCTCTGGCTGGTAATTGGACACACCCGTCCAGCTGCTCCACAGCACGTGGGATCTTCCTGGGCCAGGGATCGAACCAGTGCCCCTTGCACTGCAAGGCGGAGTCTTTACCCACTGGACCACCAGGGAAGCCCCAAATCCCACATTTGTAGAGATTCCAGTGTGTATATTGCTTGTTCCCCAGGGGTAATAAGTTCGACCTCTCTATTATATCTTGACTATAGCTCACAAGCTATATCGTAATGAGTAAATGAATGAACGGATGAATAAATAATTTACATCAACCTTTCCTTTAAGGATTCGTTTGTTTGCCCAATGTAAGAATCAAGGTGAACAAATATAGCCCTGGATAGTGAAAGTCTCATTTTAAGTCTCTTCTTATTTCTATGAATATTTGGGAACCTCAGGTCTACTTGCAGAGCTCTCCCTGCTGTTTGCTCCAGGAGTCTGTGTTGAGCAGGGTGGGTAAGTACTTCGTGTTCTGGAGAGAGAGAGAGAGAGAGAATTCACTTGCTGGGTGCTCCATGTAATACACTAGGGGATTGCAGGCTAATTGCTTTTCTTCTCTAGGACTCAATTCTCTCATCTGTAAAGGGTGGTAAGGCCATTGATAATTGCTATCTCTTAAGGATGTCTGGAGCACTGAGCAAAGCAAATGGAAAGACCTTGAGTTTCAGGAAGTGCTCTCTGCTTTCAATTCTCTCAGGGGCAATACCATTCCCTAGGGAGCTGGTCCAGATCGGATGGGTTGGAAAGACAGGAGGTGTTGGGATAGGGAGATAACAGGTCTTTATTGAGGGTCTAGTTGTGCAAACCTGCCTCTCTCCTCTTGAGCATTTACTCTCTGGGTCCCTCCGGGCTCTAAACTCATCTTGCCTGTGATCAGCTCTCCCTGGCAACCAGCTTTAGGTGCAGAGGCATTACAATGAAATTCATCATTAGAAAGATTTCCTCCAGCCTCCCCAAGCACACGGTGTGGTTCATTGGTACTTACGTGTGTTGTTTGGAGGGTGAGGCAGTGAGAAATTGAAATGCCATAAACTTATAGAAGTGGGGGAAAGCTTATCCATGACGGTAATGGTTTCCAAATGCAAATTGAACGTCTTTCTTTTGATGCTGAAGGGTGGCAAGTGTCATCCTTAGCCAGTGTCTAGAGAAATGAGGTCTTCAGGATGGGAGAATAGATCCTCATCAACACTTCTGGCTTCAGGAAACTGCTTAATCTCCACTCTCAGGAGCTGTGGCTTTGAGGCAGCTGTGACTGAAGGGTCCCAAGTGCTATTGAAAACAGCTCGTCAGTTCAGAACAAAGCTGATTATGTAAATTGTGCATTAAGATGCAGCTCCAATTTAATTTTACTCTGTAAATAAATATCCCATTAGCATCCATCTGTTGAAAGTCAGGTAAGGCTGTTCTCTAAGACTGCATGCCCAGGACCTCTGTGAATGCTCCATAAATACTGACAGGGGAGGGATTACGGCATCCCGATTCACCCTGTAGAACTTTATTATCATTATTTTTCTTTAAATGGCAAGTCAGCTCTAAAACCAATTGAGAGCAAGAAGACGCTCTGATTGGCCGAGAGAGACACTGCATCTATTTCTGGTCCTGCTCTTTCGAGGCTGCACGAAAGCTTTCTCTGATTGCTGTCACAGAGATCAATAATAATTATGGCTCACCAATTCACTCCAAAAATAAAAACATTTCAGCTGATGAGAAGTGAGCACTAAATTAGCACCAGCTCTTTTTGCTGCAGGGCAATTTTTTCCCAGCCGAAATGCCGTTTGTGAGAGTTGTGTTTATGGAATGGGCCGCACTTCCCTCCGAGAGTGGCAGGGTTGCGGGTAGCGGAAAACCCCATCCGGGCTTTGGAACCGGAATCAGAAGTGGCCGTGAGCTAGCAGGAGTGAGACAGCCCGTCTCCAGAGTGCTGCCCTCTTTTCTCAGCGCCATCACTACCCTTGGCCCTGGAGCTCCAGGAAAAGCTCTGCTCCCTCCATGGTGGCCTCTTAGTATCAGAGGCTCCCAGGAGTATCGTTTATGGTCATTACGGGAATGAATTGCCAATCAGTGACCATAAGGCCAGGGAAGGACCTGCTTTTTGGGTGCTATTGATATGGCGTGGGGAAGAGGCGGTGACCAGGATTACCCTGAGGCAGTGAGAAATTGAAATGCCATAAACTTATAGAAGTGGGGGAAAGCTTATCCATGACGGTAATGGTTTCCAAATGCAAATTGAACGTCTTTCTTTTGATGCTGAAGGGTGGCAAGTGTCATCCTTAGCCAGTGTCTAGAGAAATGAGGTCTTCAGGATGGGAGAATAGATCCTCATCAACACTTCTGGCTTCAGGAAACTGCTTAATCTCCACTCTCAGGAGCTGTGGCTTTGAGGCAGCTGTGACTGAAGGGTCCCAAGTGCTATTGAAAACAGCTCGTCAGTTCAGAACAAAGCTGATTATGTAAATTGTGCATTAAGATGCAGCTCCAATTTAATTTTACTCTGTAAATAAATATCCCATTAGCATCCATCTGTTGAAAGTCAGGTAAGGCTGTTCTCTAAGACTGCATGCCCAGGACCTCTGTGAATGCTCCATAAATACTGACAGGGAGGGATTACGGCATCCCGATTCACCCTGTAGAACTTTATTATCATTATTTTTCTTTAAATGGCAAGTCAGCTCTAAAACCAATTGAGAGCAAGAAGACGCTCTGATTGGCCGAGAGAGACACTGCATCTATTTCTGGTCCTGCTCTTTCGAGGCTGCACGAAAGCTTTCTCTGATTGCTGTCACAGAGATCAATAATAATTATGGCTCACCAATTCACTCCAAAAATAAAAACATTTCAGCTGATGAGAAGTGAGCACTAAATTAGCACCAGCTCTTTTTGCTGCAGGGCAATTTTTCCTAGCCCGAAATGCCGTTTGTGAGAGTTGTGTTTATGGAATGGGCCGCACTTCCCTCCGAGAGTGGCAGGGTTGCGGGTAGCGGAAAACCCCATCCGGGCTTTGGAACCGGAATCAGAAGTGGCCGTGAGCTAGCAGGAGTGAGACAGCCCGTCTCCAGAGTGCTGCCCTCTTTTCTCAGCGCCATCACTACCCTTGGCCCTGGAGCTCCAGGAAAAGCTCTGCTCCCTCCATGGTGGCCTCTTAGTATCAGAGGCTCCCAGGAGTATCGTTTATGGTCATTACGGGAATGAATTGCCAATCAGTGACCATAAGGCCAGGGAAGGACCTGCTGTGTTTGTGGATGCTGCTGCTATTGATAATGGCGTGGGGAAGAGGCGGTGACCAGGATTACCTGGGGCTGGAGATCGTGCGGGGATGACCCGCCGTGGACTACACTCTCACCCCAAGGCGCTGTTTTCCAAACTGTTGGTCACTTTTACAAGAAGAGTGAGCATGGCAGCTGACTGGGGCATTGTTGGAGGGTGTGATGCAGAGGCCCTTCAACCAAGCCTCCTAGGTCCGAGTCCACTAGCATGAATAATGCTTTTGTGCATGTTGCAAGAAAGACCTCTCTGAGCAGAAAAATTTCAAAAAGGTAACCCAGCGAATGAAGCCCTGAGTCAAGGCTAATGGATTTAGGAGAAGCAGGCACACACCTCTCTGAAACATGCCCCGTCTTCCCTTCTGGGCATCTGCTCCACCTTTTTTACCACAGGAGATGAAACTAAAGCCAGTCCCCCCTTTTCTTCCTCGCGTCTTGAAGGCAGATGTGATGCTGGAGTGACACCAGCCACCTTATAACCATGAGGCAAGGTGCCTGCTTGCTTTGGAAGGCCAAAGGAGAGATGAGTGGAGTCTGGGTCCTACTGGCCACTGTTGAATTGCTACACTAGCCCTGGATTCCCTATTCTTGTACCTCTTTATTATTTTTTAAACTTTTTGTCTTGTATTGGGGTATAGTTGGTTAATGTGGTAATAGTTTCAGGTGAACGGTGAGGGGACGCAGCCATCCACAGACCGGCATCCGTTCTCCCCCACGCTCCCCGCCCACCCGGGCTGCCACATAACATGGAGCAGAGTTCCACGCGCTCTCAGTAGGTCCTTGTTGGTCATCTGTTCTAAACATAGCAGTGCGTCCCTGAACCTCTTTTAATGTGAGAGAAATTTCCCTATTTTGAACCACTGTTAATGAAATATTCCGTGCGAGCTAAAATACCTGTCCCTGAAGCAGGGAGCAAGGAGGGTGGCAGTCAGGTGAGCGATGGAGGGATCTAGACTCCGGGTTCTTGGCAAGCTCATCTTTGGAAACACCACTCACACCTCCTTTACAACAGGACTTTATGATGCCTCCCCCTCGATGTTCATTGAAGACCAAATGCCTAAGCTCACCCTTGGGTGGTGTAGCACCCTCTTCAGAATTCCCTTCAGTCATTCCTCGCAGGATTATTTCCCCTGCCCTATCACTGGGGGTCCTGATTGGATCAAAGACACAGTTCGAATCAGCCCTTATGGTGATCGTCTGCCCTAGAAGTAAAACATTAGAGGTGGCTCCATGGGCAAGGATAAGGTACAACCACTTCAGTACAGGTGGGTGTGACACAGCCAAGCCAAACCCCCAAGTGTGAACAGTCCTTACACAGCAGTTTATTTATCAGATTCATGCAGCTCCTTTGACACCAGTGGGCATGAAGCGCCACTGGGAAAAAAAGTGTTTCGTGTCCTAACTTCTTCTGTAGGAAATAAACACGTGTGTGTGTGTGTGCGCGTGTGTGTGTGTGTGTGTGTGTATGTGCGTGTGTATTTTCACACACATGAAGAGATACTCACAGGCAACGTGTGAGAAATACATCTCGCCCGTGTTCCTTTCCTACTGTGTGTTTCACCCCTCCCCCCCCACCCCCAGGCTGACTCCCAGCGTCTTCATCCGTCTTGTATCAGGCAGGATAGACTGAGTCACGCTACCGTGATGAGCAAAGCCAGTCTCGGTTGCTCAGATGGGCAAAACATTTATTTCTTGCTGACGGTGCATGTCCTTTGAGGGTAGCTGGAGGGGCTGTCTCCACATCATGATCATTTCCACCCTAGGACATATATGTATAGATACTAGTAAGATATATATTACTTTATTTATTATTATTATTATTTAATTCTTTATTTTAAAGGTTTTACAGAGTTTTGTTGTTCACAGACGTGTATGTTCCCAGATCAGTCATATGCATAACCCTGGTCCCCACCCCCCCCAGTTCCCCCCATCCCACCCCTCTGGACCATCGCCCCATGCCGTTGTGAGCACTCCTATTCCCTTAGCACAATGACAATAGCTACCTTTTCCACACATGACAGTATAGGTTTCTTTAAATGTATACTTTCATGACTCTTCCGATTTGGTGAGGCCAGCAGCTTGGGGGACAGTGACTGTTGAAAAGGTATATTGTCATTCCCAGTTCGCAGGAGGAGGGGGACCAGCTGTGCCGTGCAGGGCTGCGTGGGGGAGCACCAGAGTGGGTCACTAGCAGAGGAAGGGAGGGGAAATGTGGGCAAGAGCCCTTCCTCAAGTTTTTGCTGGAAATGCAGGCAAAGCAACTAGGTTAGCGTTGTCTAGGTTAGATGATTTCCCCGGGTCTGGCCGGCAGGTGCTGTCTTTATTCGTCTGGTACCTGGTCCTGGGGGCGGGGCTTAGGCTTAGTGTGTGACAGCCTGTTAGAGGAGGTGGGTGGGCATGTGGGCTCTGGATTGGTTAGTTTTTCATTATTACTATTTTAATATTTGTTTCTTTGACTCTGCCCGGTCTTAGTTGCCGCTGGCAGGGTCGTCCACCTTTGTCACAGCATGTGGGATCTTTAGGTGCACTCTAAGAGCTCTCAGTTGCGGCATGAAGGATCTAGTTCCCTGACCAGGGATCCAACCTGGGCCCTCTGCACTGGGAGCTTGGCGTCTTGGCCACTGGACCACCCAGGAAGTCCCTGGATGGGTTAGTTTGTATGTAAAAGGCATAACTGCAAGCAAATATTTTATTATCTCTAGGAACTGGCTAGCCCTGGGAAGGGTGGTCACTTTAAGGTCAGCGAGACCCCAGATGCTGAAGCATTAGAAATACAGAAAATAAAAAGGCATGACACATAGATATACAAATGACTCAGCTGAGCTGGAAAGTGCCATTTTGGCCTCTCAGGGCTTCAAGAACTTATGCCCTTTCCTTGTATGTTTTCAGAAGTGGTTTTTATCACTCGTCTGGGGAACTGAAGGGTGAGAATGCAAGTCCAGAGGTGAGAGACCCGAGCTGTATTCATGCCTCTGAGCCACTGAAGTGAATTCCCTGGCATTCCCAGGAGGATCTTGGGAAGGAGTTTCTGAAACTTTAAAAGCAACAGAACTGTGTTCCCCTCTAAAAGGGAAATGTTTTGGACGACGTGCGTGTGTGCTAAGTCACTGTAATTGTGTCTGACTGTGAAACCCGGTGGACTGTAGCCCCCCAGCCTCCTCTGTCCATGGGTTTCTCCAGGCAAGAAGACTGGAGTGGGTTGCCGTGCCCTCCTCCAGGGGATCTTCCCGACCCAGGGATTGAACCCACGTCTCTTACACATCCTATATTGGCAGGTGGGTTCTTTTTTTTTCTTCCTTTCTTTTCCCCATCATGCCTCTTTCATTTATATTTATTTTTATCCATCTTTTTATTCTTTGACCTGTGTGGGCCTCCCATTGCAGTGGCCTCTCTTGTTGCTGAGCACCGGCTCTGGGTGCATGTGCTCCAGAGCGCTGGCTCGTAATTGGACACCCCAGTCCAGCTGCTCTGTGTCACATGGGATCCTCTCAGGCCAGGGATTGAAGCGGTGCCCCCTGCACTGCAAGGCAGACCCTTTACCCACCAGACCACCAGGGAAGCCCTCGGTGGGTTCTTTACCACTAACGCCACCTGGAAAGCTCTATTGGATGCACATTTCACCCCAATCCATCTGACTTAAAAACGTAAGTAAGCAGAGCTCTCCAGACTTTCCAGGCACAAAATAACAGTCAGTGCATTTTCTTCCTTTTCAATGTAACCCGTAGAGCAGACTCACATCTGGGCAAAAGACCAAATTGAGGAAAGGGCAAGCAAATATTTTATTATCTCTAGGAACTGGCTAGCCCTGGGAAGGGTGGTCACTTTAAGGTCAGCGAGACCCCAGATGCTGAAGCATTAGAAATACAGAAAATAAAAAGGCATGACACATAGATATACAAATGACTCAGCTGAGCTGGAAAGTGCCATTTTGGCCTCTCAGGGCTTCAAGAACTTATGCCCTTTCCTTGTATGTTTTCAGAAGTGGTTTTTATCACTCGTCTGGGGAACTGAAGGGTGAGAATGCAAGTCCAGAGGTGAGAGACCCGAGCTGTATTCATGCCTCTGAGCCACTGAAGTGAATTCCCTGGCATTCCCAGGAGGATCTTGGGAAGGAGTTTCTGAAACTTTAAAAGCAACAGAACTGTGTTCCCCTCTAAAAGGGAAATGTTTTGGACGTACGTGCGTGTGTGCTAAGTCACTGTAATTGTGTCTGACTGTGAAACCCGGTGGACTGTAGCCCCCCAGCCTCCTCTGTCCATGGGTTTCTCCAGGCAAGAAGACTGGAGTGGGTTGCCGTGCCCTCCTCCAGGGGATCTTCCCGACCCAGGGATTGAACCCACGTCTCTTACACATCCTATATTGGCAGGTGGGTTCTTTTTTTTTCTTCCTTTCTTTTCCCCATCATGCCTCTTTCATTTATATTTATTTTTATCCATCTTTTTATTCTTTGACCTGTGTGGGCCTCCCATTGCAGTGGCCTCTCTTGTTGCTGAGCACCGGCTCTGGGTGCATGTGCTCCAGAGCGCTGGCTCGTAATTGGACACCCCAGTCCAGCTGCTCTGTGTCACATGGGATCCTCTCAGGCCAGGGATTGAAGCGGTGCCCCCTGCACTGCAAGGCAGACCCTTTACCCACCAGACCACCAGGGAAGCCCTCGGTGGGTTCTTTACCACTAACGCCACCTGGAAAGCTCTATTGGATGCACATTTCACCCCAATCCATCTGACTTAAAAACGTAAGTAAGCAGAGCTCTCCAGACTTTCCAGGCACAAAATAACAGTCAGTGCATTTTCTTCCTTTTTCAATGTAACCCGTAGAGCAGACTCACATCTGGGCAAAAGACCCAAATTGAGGAGTTGAACGGGACCGAGGGGGCAGGCATGGTTGTCTGCCAGAACTTCCTGGCACAGAGCTGGCTGCAGGCTCCGCATGCTGAGCGCCGTGCCACGGTCCCTAGCACCTGGGAGAGCAGCTGGCGGGCCAGCCAGAGGAGCTCGGTGCTCTTTAAGCGTTTGTGTTGGTGGGCACCCCTGGCTCGCGGAGCTCCTCCAAGTGTTGTAGAGGCCTTGGTGTGGGTGACAGCTACTTGGAACGTCAAGTGGGACTGAATGTTACCTGAACAATCTCAAGGCCCCGTTTGCTTTTCTCTTGAGCTTCCTTCCCTACAGGTCTTAAACCCATGATCATTCAACAAGGTGGAGCACTGGGTTCCATCGGAAGTTAAACACGAACCTTCCTCTCAAAAGGTCTGCACTTTTCAATCGGCCTCGGTATTCATGGGGACCTGTGAATACCCGGCAGCAAGGGGAACTCTGAAAATGATGGTCGCCCCAACCAAAAATGGTAGCCATGTGGGGCCAACAGCCCCGTAGCACACACAGCCGTCGTGAATCGTGGGAACCCCGAGGCCGGCGCATGCGCGCTGCTGGCGGCCGCCGGGTGCTGCAGGGAGGCCTGCCAGGGCGTCGCCACTGAGGATCGCGGCAGAACGGCTAGCAGTCTTAAGGACTGAAAAAAATGTGTTTACAGTCTGTGTTTCACTTAAAAATATATTTTAATATCTGGGAGATGAAAAACAGAACTAATATTCCGTTTCCTTTTCAACAGAACTATTACGTATCATTTTTGTTGCACATAACAAAAAATATATATTTTAAAATCAGGAAAAAGGAAGAAACCTTTAGATGCTTTCTCAGAGTTGTGTCTCTAATTAAAAAAATATTCACTGATGGCTGGAAGCAATGGCCTAATGATAATATTAACAATCAATTGATAGTATATGCTCTCCCTCTCTATGCGTGTGTCTGTCGTATATGGGACGGTCCCCTGGAGGAGGGCACGGCAGCCCACTCCGGTGTTCTTGCCTGGAGAGTCCCATGAGCGGAGGCGCCTGTGGCTCGCAGTCCACGGGGTCGCCCGGGGTCGGACACGACGGAGCAGCTGAGCACAGCACACAGGTGACACGTAGATAGATGTGGCGCTCCCTGCGTGCCAGGCATCCTTCCAGGCCCTTCACTTAGGCCAGTTCACAAACTCTGTGCAACAAGCCTGTGAGTAGGCAGCAGCAGGACTTTCTCTTTGCTGATGAAAACAACTGAGGTTGGGCTTCCCTGGTGGTCCAGTGGGTAAGGACACCGCCTTGCAGTGCAAGGGCGCCGGTTCGATCCCTGGCCTGGGAAGATCCCACGTGCTGCGGAGCGGCTGGACCGATGTGTCCAATCACCGAGCCAGAGCTCTGGAGCACATGCGCCCAGAGCTGGTGCTCTACAACGACAGATGCCACCGCGATGGGAGGCCCACATGGGCCAAAGAACAAAGATGGATGAAACTAAACAAATGAGAGACCAGTGGAAGTGGCCTGCCCACCCCCTCCCTCCCCACCCCCACCAAAATAAATAAATAAATAAATGTTTTTTTTAAAAAAAACTAAAAACAACTGAGGTCAGGCGATCTGCCCGCAGCCGGTCAGTGATGTGGCTGGGCTTTGAAGCCAAGCAGTTTGGCCTGAGTGCATTTTTGCCATCCCCACCGTGTTAAAGCGGGCAGCCCCGCTGAAAGACAGGTCTGCCTTTGCCCAGCCAGTCATTTCCTTCTCGGTCCGTGCTGATACTCACTGACTCTCTCGGCAGGGCCTTGTGGTATATATCACGTATTGCAAGTCATACCTTCTAGAAAATCATGAGCAGATTTATCAACTCAAATAGGCTTCAGCAGGGCTTTAAGATCATCCGATTGCCATGTTTCAGAAATAGACGTTTTCCTTGGGACACCAGAAATCTTAGGGGTGCATCTCTAAGGTGATGCCAGCAAAAACTCTTCCTACAATCTCAAAGTTTCAAGTTCCCTTGCTTGTTCCTGGGTCAAAAGCTTAGCTGCTGAGGTAATCAAGATAAGCTAGAGTATGCTGCAGGAACAAAACTCCCAAGTCACAGTGGGCTTCAGCCAATAAAGGTTTATTTTTCATGCCCGAGCGATGGGCATACTCGAATGGTGCATGACTAACCCAGGTTGCCAAGGGGACTTGGCAATTATTCAGGAGCTCAGGATGACAAGAGCAGCCACAGACTTGAAGCTGCCAGTTGCCACACTAGAGGGAAAGAGTGCCCCGGGCGTGCCTGCACCTGCAATAACAGCCCCTGCCTGGAAGAAACACATTCGTGGGCCAGAACTGCTCTCATGGCCGACCCCACCACAGGAGACCAGAAAGCACAATTCCTCCTGAAGAGGGGCGCAGAGAACAAGCCGTCACTGGCCAACAGTGCTTATGACCTCCGCGAGGCTCAGTCTCAACCACAGGGAGAGGATTTCAGAAAGCGCCCAGCGCACGAATCCAAAGCTGCCTTGATCTTGGTGGTTCAGTGAACGTGGATCAGTGCCAGGCGTTATTGAGTCTGACTTAAATGCATTCGATCCAAAAGCACTCAATTTAGCCAGTTGTTTTCTTGACTTCAGTGACCGCCCTATGCATTTTTCTGTGCTCCTCTGCTCCCCCATCCGCCTGCCAGGTTCCAAGATTGTACTAGCGAAGCTCTCCCCTTGGCCTGAGGCAGGGCTTCAGGGCAGGTTTAATTCAGAGTGATTCAAAGGGCTGCAGAAACCTTGATTGCAAAGGGCGAAGAATAATGTATTTGTAAACATTTTCTGCACCATCCATCGATGATGAAGCGTCCGAAGCGTCCACCGGAGGCAGCTGTCCTGGGCTCCCTGCCTATCCCCCGTGAGCTCAACTCAGTTCAGTGGCTCAGTCGTGGCCGACTCTTTGCGCCCCATGGACTGTAGTGCGCTGGGCTTCCTTGTCCTTCACCATCTCCCGGAGCTAGAGTCGTTTAATTTTGTTGGCCCTGTTTTTGGTGTGGGTAAGATAAGCGCTCTTCAGCACACAGAAGCTTGCCATCAAGTTAGATTCTGGATTGAGCTAGTGCAGAGGAAAGTGAGAGACCCTGTCACAGCTTGTCAGTGTGACTTTGGGTCAAAAGCTTAGCTGCTGAGGTAATCAAGATAAGCTAGAGTATGCTGCAGGAACAAAACTCCCAAGTCACAGTGGGCTTCAGCCAATAAAGGTTTATTTTTCATGCCCGAGCGATGGGCATACTCGAATGGTGCATGACTAACCCAGGTTGCCAAGGGGACTTGGCAATTATTCAGGAGCTCAGGATGACAAGAGCAGCCACAGACTTGAAGCTGCCAGTTGCCACACTAGAGGGAAAGAGTGCCCCGGGCGTGCCTGCACCTGCAATAACAGCCCCTGCCTGGAAGAAACACATTCGTGGGCCAGAACTGCTCTCATGGCCGACCCCACCACAGGAGACCAGAAAGCACAATTCCTCCTGAAGAGGGGCGCAGAGAACAAGCCGTCACTGGCCAACAGTGCTTATGACCTCCGCGAGGCTCAGTCTCAACCACAGGGAGAGGATTTCAGAAAGCGCCCAGCGCACGAATCCAAAGCTGCCTTGATCTTGGTGGTTCAGTGAACGTGGATCAGTGCCAGGCGTTATTGAGTCTGACTTAAATGCATTCGATCCAAAAGCACTCAATTTAGCCAGTTGTTTTCTTGACTTCAGTGACCGCCCTATGCATTTTTCTGTGCTCCTCTGCTCCCCCATCCGCCTGCCAGGTTCCAAGATTGTACTAGCGAAGCTCTCCCCTTGGCCTGAGGCAGGGCTTCAGGGCAGGTTTAATTCAGAGTGATTCAAAGGGCTGCAGAAACCTTGATTGCAAAGGGCGAAGAATAATGTATTTGTAAACATTTTCTGCACCATCCATCGATGATGAAGCGTCCGAAGCGTCCACCGGAGGCAGCTGTCCTGGGCTCCCTGCCTATCCCCCGTGAGCTCAACTCAGTTCAGTGGCTCAGTCGTGGCCGACTCTTTGCGCCCCATGGACTGTAGTGCGCTGGGCTTCCTTGTCCTTCACCATCTCCCGGAGCTAGAGTCGTTTAATTTTGTTGGCCCTGTTTTTGGTGTGGGTAAGATAAGCGCTCTTCAGCACACAGAAGCTTGCCATCAAGTTAGATTCTGGATTGAGCTAGTGCAGAGGAAAGTGAGAGACCCTGTCACTGCTTCTCAGTGTGACTGATTGTCGGGGAAACGCTCGTTGCCAAGGCCGGCGATGCGGGTGTATTCTCCACAGGAAGAAGGAGGAGAGGGAGTGGATTTGGAGTCACACAGACCTGGGCTCGCATTGTAGTGAATGAAAGTCGCTCAGTCGTGTCCGACTCATGGCGACCCCATAGACTGTAGCCCACCAGGCTCCTCTGTCCATGGGATTCTTCAGACAAGAATATGGGAGTGGGTTGCCCTGTCCTTCTCCATCAGATTGTACCAGTACCACGTGTTCTTGGACAGATCGGTTTGTTCATCCTTAAAAAACTCAGTGTCCACAGGTGTCTTTATTTATTTATTTTTTTTAATATTTATTTATTTATTTATTTTGAGGGGGGAGGGGGCAGGCAGGCCACTTCCATTGGTCTTTCATTTATCTATTTTCATCCATCTTTGTTCTTTGGCCCATGTGGGCCCCCCATCGCTGTGACCTCTGTTGTCGCAGAGCACTGGCTCTGGGCGCATGCGCTCCAGAGCTCAGGCTCAGCAACTGGACGCATCAGTCCAGCCGTTCCCCGGCACGTGGGATCTTCCCAGACCAGGGATCGAACCGGCGCCCCTTGCACTGCCAGGCGGTGTCCCTACCCACTGGACCACCAGGGAAGCCCCACAGGTGTCTTTAAACAGACCTGAAATGAGGAAGGCAGGAGGCTGCTGTGACCTGGTCTCCAATGCTGGCATGTCAGGGACTGCAGGATGGTTACGGCAAGGCAATGATCTTGATAGGGACAGAGTAGAATAGGTAGGTGGCTGTAGAGTCCTAGTAGGGAATGGTGGGTAGAAGGGAGACACCTGAGAAAGGTCAGGAGGCCAGTGAGTTGACGATAACTCAGGAGAGCTGCTCCTTGTTCAGTAAAGCAGGCTCGACTGGGTATAAACAGCTGATGAAGGAGGAGCTGGCGAAGAAGCAACCAATGATGTGTGTCCTGCATCTGCGTCTACTTGAGGGGGGCGGTCTTCTACCATCCTATATATATATATGGCTGCCCACTCAACTGAGGGAGAGCAGAGCAGAGCTTTCCTGCCTGCCAGCTTGCACCTCTTACAAGTACCCTATCCTAATAAATCCTCTTCGTGCTGATCACTCTGCCTCTCACTGAATTCCTTCTGCGTTGAGGCACAAAGAACCTGAGCCTCCGTGGGTCCAGACATTGGGTGAGTGCTGGATTAAGTCCCGGCCATGTAAGTTTGAGTCCCAGACAGGGTTTTGGCTGGGATTGAGTCCTGACTACATGGATTCACGTCCCAAGCAGGGTTTTGGCTGGGGCTAAGCCTTAGCCACGTGGGTTCAAGTCCCAAACCAGGTTTTGGCTAGGTTCAAGCCCCAGTCACGTGGGTTCAAGTCCCAAACAGGGTTTTGGCTGGAATTCAAGCTCCAGCTACGTGGGTTCAAGTCCCAAGCAGGGTTCGATCTGGTCTGGGCCCTGGGGTTAAGTCTCAAATCGAGGTAAAACCTTTTCAATCTCATAGGGTTCAGCTTAGGTCCAACATGTGGAGAGCCCAGGGAACCTAAGTTTACATGAAATTGTCACCTCTACTCCTTAAAGAACCATAGTTAAAATAGTTTGATGTCTGGTTCATATTTTGGGAGTCAAAAATAGAGCTCATGAGTAAAAAGATCTTCCAAGGAGAGATTTGTGAAAGTAGTCTGGGGTAGGATAGGGGCTGATTTTGTCAGATTATTAAGCATAAGCAGCCTGATTTAAAAACTCAGCAACACCTGAATACCTCAAAAGTAGGAGAGTCCAACCAAGTAGATGTTTTTTGTTTATTTATTTTTAAATTTTGGCCTCTTTGATTAGTCTTTCATTTATTTATTTTCATCCATCTTTGTTCTTTGGCCCATGTGGGCCTCTCATTGCAGTGGCCTCTCTCCTTGCAGAGCACTGGCTCTGGGCACATGTGCTCCAGAGCCCTGGCTCGGCAGTTGGACACAATGGTCCAGCCGCTCTGCGGCACGTGGGATCTTCCCAGGCCAAGGATCGAACCGGCGTCCCTTCCACTGCAAAGTGGACTCTTTACCCACTGGGCCAACAAGGAAGCTCTGCTTTTATTTCCTTCATTATTGATGCAGTGCTGGGTGAATATACACCTTTGCATTTTCCAGAGAATGGATTTAAACCATGTGTGTTGTTTTCTGTTTCATTAGAGTGAAAAGTGTAACAGTGTGTGGTTGAAATAGAACTCATGGGTTCTGAGTCGATCGGTAAATTACTGTGTCATAATCGAATATCAAAGCACAGGCTAGCTCTTAAATTCTTTGCCTGTCCCCTCCCCGTGTCTAATCCTGAGGACCTGATGACTTCCCCGGAACTCTGATCTGTGGCTACAGTGATGAGTTCTTAGAGCCTGGAACTCCCCGACCAGAGGTAACTCAACAAATCAAACTCCCTGGAGATGTGGTCCAGGACTGTCGATTTCTATCAGTTCCCCAAACACTGATTTTTGAAAACCATTGACATGGAGTCTACATAAGATATCATTCCTAAACTCCCTTATCCACAAAGAGAACCATCCTATCTCTGAAGGCTTATGAAAACCAGAGGTGGAGTGTTGTAGAGCTTGGCCATGGACAGAGAGCCCAGGATAAGTTTACATGAAATTGTCACCTCTACTCCTTAAAGAACCATAGTTAAAATAGTTTGATGTCTGGTTCATATTTTGGGAGTCAAAATAGAGCTCATGAGTAAAAGATCTTCCAAGGAGAGATTTGTGAAAGTAGTCTGGGGTAGGATAGGGGCTGATTTTGTCAGATTATTAAGCATAAGCAGCCTGATTTAAAAACTCAGCAACACCTGAATACCTCAAAAGTAGGAGAGTCCAACCAAGTAGATGTTTTTTGTTTATTTATTTTTAAATTTTGGCCTCTTTGATTAGTCTTTCATTTATTTATTTTCATCCATCTTTGTTCTTTGGCCCATGTGGGCCTCTCATTGCAGTGGCCTCTCTCCTTGCAGAGCACTGGCTCTGGGCACATGTGCTCCAGAGCCCTGGCTCGGCAGTTGGACACAATGGTCCAGCCGCTCTGCGGCACGTGGGATCTTCCCAGGCCAAGGATCGAACCGGCGTCCCTTCCACTGCAAAGTGGACTCTTTACCCACTGGGCCAACAAGGAAGCTCTGCTTTTATTTCCTTCATTATTGATGCAGTGCTGGGTGAATATACACCTTTGCATTTTCCAGAGAATGGATTTAAACCATGTGTGTTGTTTTCTGTTTCATTAGAGTGAAAAGTGTAACAGTGTGTGGTTGAAATAGAACTCATGGGTTCTGAGTCGATCGGTAAATTACTGTGTCATAATCGAATATCAAAGCACAGGCTAGCTCTTAAATTCTTTGCCTGTCCCCTCCCCGTGTCTAATCCTGAGGACCTGATGACTTCCCCGGAACTCTGATCTGTGGCTACAGTGATGAGTTCTTAGAGCCTGGAACTCCCCGACCAGAGGTAACTCAACAAATCAAACTCCCTGGAGATGTGGTCCAGGACTGTCGATTTCTATCAGTTCCCCAAACACTGATTTTTGAAAACCATTGACATGGAGTCTACATAAGATATCATTCCTAAACTCCCTTATCCACAAAGAGAACCATCCTATCTCTGAAGGCTTATGAAAACCAGAGGTGGAGTGTTGTAGAGCTTGGCCATGGACAGAGAGCTTCCTGAAATTTGAACTGGTACCTGCTTCCTGCGGATTCATACTCAGAACCCCAAGAAGCATCCCAAATAAGAAGTCATTTGCTAGGGATTTTCTGTCTTCAGGTTACATTAGTTCACCGACGTTTGGAGGGTGACTTTCCATAGATATCTCCTTGAATTTCCATAGGCTTTTGTCTTTCCCCACTAACTGTGGACGGCCAACTCTCTTGGCTGTGTTGGCACTTCTTTGCATTTCCTCCAGTGCCTAGCACGTCATCTGGGCTCTAGGGAGATCCATTAATTCCTTGGTTGGGGTACCATTCAAGTGTCAAGTCCGCTAAGGTGTTAAGAACACCTTGAAGGAAATACCTGTGTCTGAGTCTCCTGCTCCAGCCATCCTGTGCCTGGATGGAGCTGCCGCGTGGCAGGTGGCCGTGCTGATTGACTGACCTCCAGTCTGCTGTCTTATCTTGATCAGTACTTTCATATCTTTAGGAGAAGTTGCTCCTGTGGGCAGCCGCCTGTGAACATTCAGGCTTTCGTTTAGAAATGACCTTGTCTTGGCTCCCTTGGTGGCTCGGATGGCAAAGAATCCACCTAGAAATGGCTGCGTCCTAAGTGGTTCCTCTGAAAGTCTCTGTGACCACCATCTGGCTGCCTACCTGCCGCCTCCTCTTGGAGGTCTGGTTGGCGTCTCTCGCTCCACATGCCCCAAACCGAGCTCCCCATCACCCCTCCATTCTGCTCCCTTCCCATTCTCCCCAGCTTGAGTAATGGAAACCCCATGCTCCCAGAGGCTCAGGTGCAAAACTCTCAAGTCATCTTCTCTGCCACACCTTTTGTATCCCATCTCCCTCTGGAGAACATTCTGTTCATTCAACCAGATGCACCCGGAATCTGACCGCGTCTCAGCACCTGCCCAGATGCTACTCTGTCCTTGGCCGCCGTCATGTCTCCGTCCTGGCCTCTTAAGTGGTCCTCCTGATTCCGCGTCAGCCCCTCTGGTCCGTTCTCCACACAGCAGCCAAGGGCATGCTGTCACACCTTGAGGTAGGCTATCTGACTCTGCTGTGAAAACCCTGCAATTCCTTGTTTCTCCCAGAATAACAGCCAAAATCCAGAAATGAGCCCTTCGATACCTCTGTGACCTCGTTTTCTACGATGTCTTCCCCAATCTGCGCCAGTGACACTGGCCTCCTTGCTGCTCCACAGTCGTGTCAGCTCCCCCGCCCCGGGGGGTGGCTGTTATCTCTGCCTGGCAGGCCTTTGTGCCCCGTGGACAACTGCCTGCTTCCTTCATATCCTTGCTTAGATAACCATCTTCACAGCCATTCCCTCCCTTACCTCTCCGTGTGGCCCTTGACCACCCCACCAGCACTTGTTTGTGGCCTTCTTAATTTCCCCATAGCATTTGCCGCTTTTAAGCATAATCTATAAATTGTTTGGATTTTCCTGGTGACTCAGCAGTAAAGAACCCACTTGCCAACACAAGAGACATAGGTTCAGTCCCTGGGTCGGGAAGATTCCTTGGGGGAGGAGATGACAGCCTACTCCAGGATTCTTGCCTGGAGAATCTCATGAACAGAGGCTACTTCATGGGGTTGCAAGATACAACTTAGTGACTAAACAGCAACGTGAATCATTTCGTATACTCATGGCTTCCCTGGTGGCTCAGATGGTAAACAATCTGCCTCGACACAGGAGACTCAGGTCTGACCCCTGGGTTGGGTAGATGGCCCTGGAGAAGGAAATGACAGCCCACTCCAGTCTTCTTGCCTGGAAAATCCCACGGACAGAGGAGCCTGGCGGGCTACAGCCCATGGGGTCACAAAGAGTCAGACACGAGTGAATGACTGGCACTTTCAGTTTCTTTTCCCCTCACTGGGATGAAAGCAGGACAGGATTCGTGTCTGACTGGTCACCAGTGTCTTCCCAGCGCCTCGATTATCCAGTGAATTGTTAAGGAGGGAAGAGAGGAAGGAAGATAGAGCAGACTCCGTTTTCTTAGAAGCCCTAAACATTAGATCAGGGTTGTTAAGCCAAAATCAATGTCAGTCCATGCTGCGTGGGGGAACACCACCACATTATCAGTCAAGGAGGTATTTCTCGCACTCCGGTTGTTTCTGAGTGAGCTCTGCATGAACAGTCGGTAGCGCCTGCCCAGATTGATTGAATGGCTTCCTGTCTCATCAGAGGCTCATCAGTTCCTTGCTGCGTGCTTGCTGTCCGCCATGCTGAACCGTGCGCGGCGCCCTCCGGCTCCTCGTCAGGCTTTCAGAGCCGTGGGTCTGGGGACGCGACGTTCCCAGAATGGAAGGAAACAGCATCCTGTAGAGGTTGAGACGGTCTCCTCGTTGGCGGGCCAGGGTCCCCCCCGTAAGAGTCTCCTGGAGGCCAGGGCCTTCCTGAGGGTGCCGTTTGGGGCTGTCCCCGTGTGGAAGCTTTTGACCCATCACACCTGATCGGAGTTTGCCGTGGCCTTTGCTGAGGAGACAGGTGCAGGAATGATGCGACTGGGAGGGAGGCTGGCTGCGCATCAGCCGTGTCTTGTGTTGGCATTCAGCAGGGGTGCTGGGGCACGGAGAGCCTGTGGTCGTGACCAGGAGACATAGGTTCAGTCCCTGGGTCGGGAAGATTCCTTGGGGGAGGAGATGACAGCCTACTCCAGGATTCTTGCCTGGAGAATCTCATGAACAGAGGCTACTTCATGGGGTTGCAAGATACAACTTAGTGACTAAACAGCAACGTGAATCATTTCGTATACTCATGGCTTCCCTGGTGGCTCAGATGGTAAACAATCTGCCTCGACACAGGAGACTCAGGTCTGACCCCTGGGTTGGGTAGATGGCCCTGGAGAAGGAAATGACAGCCCACTCCAGTCTTCTTGCCTGGAAAATCCCACGGACAGAGGAGCCTGGCGGGCTACAGCCCATGGGGTCACAAAGAGTCAGACACGAGTGAATGACTGTCACTTTCAGTTTTTTTTCCCCTCACTGGAATGAAATCAGGACAGGATTCGTGTCTGACTGGTCACCAGTGTCTTCCCAGCGCCTCGATTATCCAGTGAATTGTTAAGGAGGGAAGAGAGGAAGGAAGATAGAGCAGACTCCGTTTTCTTAGAAGCCCTAAACATTAGATCAGGGTTGTTAAGCCAAAATCAATGTCAGTCCATGCTGCGTGGGGGAACACCACCACATTATCAGTCAAGGAGGTATTTCTCGCACTCCGGTTGTTTCTGAGTGAGCTCTGCATGAACAGTCGGTAGCGCCTGCCCAGATTGATTGAATGGCTTCCTGTCTCATCAGAGGCTCATCAGTTCCTTGCTGCGTGCTTGCTGTCCGCCATGCTGAACCGTGCGCGGCGCCCTCCGGCTCCTCGTCAGGCTTTCAGAGCCGTGGGTCTGGGGACGCGACGTTCCCAGAATGGAAGGAAACAGCATCCTGTAGAGGTTGAGACGGTCTCCTCGTTGGCGGGCCAGGGTCCCCCCCGTAAGAGTCTCCTGGAGGCCAGGGCCTTCCTGAGGGTGCCGTTTGGGGCTGTCCCCGTGTGGAAGCTTTTGACCCATCACACCTGATCGGAGTTTGCCGTGGCCTTTGCTGAGGAGACAGGTGCAGGAATGATGCGACTGGGAGGGAGGCTGGCTGCGCATCAGCCGTGTCTTGTGTTGGCATTCAGCAGGGGTGCTGGGAGGTCACGGGGGAGAGCCTGTGGTCGTGACCAGGCTGTGGTTCCCTGTGAGTACTGTCTGTGACGCTCTCTTATGGGGTGCACTGAGGGTGAGCGCATCCCGTTGACACCTTCCAGCCATCAGTGACTCCCTCTTTTGGGCCGGGTGCAGGGAGAGCCATGCTGGAGTGGTTGGCATCCTCACAGGCTGCATTATTAAGTCTTTAGTCTGGCTCCCAAAGGCAAAGGCTGCGTGGGAGAGAGGATCCTCCGTGTGAAAGGGACTGTGGTGGTTTTCCAGCACGATCACAAGGTTGGCACATTGTGCCAGGGAGAGGTGGGGTCTCTGTCCCTTCCCTTGAACCTGGGCGGGCTCTCTGACCACCTGGGCACCCACAGAGGGAGGCAAAGCGATGCCCTGTAACTTCTAGAGTCAGGTCATTAGCCGTCCTGAGGCGTCCACCTTGTTTGTGGAAACCCTCCCCCCAGGAGCCCTGGCCACTGTGTGCGTATGTGCATGCCCAGCCGCTCAGCTGTATCCGACTCTTTCGTGACCCCATGGAGGGCAGCCCGCCAGGCTCCTCTGTCCGTGGGATTCTCCAGGCAAGAATACTGGAGTGGGTTGCCATGCCCTCCTCCAGGGGATCTTCTCAACCCAGGGACTGAACTGGTGTCTCCTGCAGTGGCCAGTGAATTCTTTACCAATGGGCCACCTGGGAAACCTGGGCTGCTGCGTAGAGTCTGGCCCTCCTAAGACGGCCACGCTGGAGCGGCCACACGGGAGCGCTCCAAAGGACGGTCCCAGCCAGACAAACTCGCTCTCAAGTCTTCTGGGCCCAGGCGCCAGGCCTGTGAGCAGGAAGGCCCCTGGAAGCAGGTCCTCCAGATGTCAGGCTGCAGAGACCCTTCCCTGCCGTGTCCTTCCTGCATCCCTATCCCACAGGATCCTTGAGTATCATCATGTGGTGGTGGTTTATGCTCCTAAGTTTGGGGATCGTTTCACAGTGGTACCTCCACAACAGAAAGCAGCTCCAAATACCAGCTCTGGAGTCCGTTATAGATACGTTCAAATGCCAGCTCCTCTTTGGCCAGCTCTGTGACCTTGTGCAAGGCCTGAGACAGCTCTGTGTTCTCTGGCTGCACTGGTCTTAGTTGCAGCATGTGGAACCTTTTGTTGCTGCACAGGGACTCTTAGTTGAGGCATGAAGGATCTAGTTGCCCAACCAGAGATGGAACCCAAGTCCCGGCACTGGGAGTTTGGAGTCTCAGCCACTGGACCACCAGGGACCCCTGCCTCTGATACAGTTTTAAAGTGGGAGAATATCACTTATATTTCAGGCTGATGTGAGGACTGAATGAGGTTAAAAACAACTGTGGTGGTTTTCCAGCACGATCACAAGGTTGGCACATTGTGCCAGGGAGAGGTGGGGTCTCTGTCCCTTCCCTTGAACCTGGGCGGGCTCTCTGACCACCTGGGCACCCACAGAGGGAGGCAAAGCGATGCCCTGTAACTTCTAGAGTCAGGTCATTAGCCGTCCTGAGGCGTCCACCTTGTTTGTGGAAACCCTCCCCCCAGGAGCCCTGGCCACTGTGTGCGTATGTGCATGCCCAGCCGCTCAGCTGTATCCGACTCTTTCGTGACCCCATGGAGGGCAGCCCGCCAGGCTCCTCTGTCCGTGGGATTCTCCAGGCAAGAATACTGGAGTGGGTTGCCATGCCCTCCTCCAGGGGATCTTCTCAACCCAGGGACTGAACTGGTGTCTCCTGCAGTGGCCAGTGAATTCTTTACCAATGGGCCACCTGGGAAACCTGGGCTGCTGCGTAGAGTCTGGCCCTCCTAAGACGGCCACGCTGGAGCGGCCACACGGGAGCGCTCCAAAGGACGGTCCCAGCCAGACAAACTCGCTCTCAAGTCTTCTGGGCCCAGGCGCCAGGCCTGTGAGCAGGAAGGCCCCTGGAAGCAGGTCCTCCAGATGTCAGGCTGCAGAGACCCTTCCCTGCCGTGTCCTTCCTGCATCCCTATCCCACAGGATCCTTGAGTATCATCATGTGGTGGTGGTTTATGCTCCTAAGTTTGGGGATCGTTTCACAGTGGTACCTCCACAACAGAAAGCAGCTCCAAATACCAGCTCTGGAGTCCGTTATAGATACGTTCAAATGCCAGCTCCTCTTTGGCCAGCTCTGTGACCTTGTGCAAGGCCTGAGACAGCTCTGTGTTCTCTGGCTGCACTGGTCTTAGTTGCAGCATGTGGAACCTTTTGTTGCTGCACAGGGACTCTTAGTTGAGGCATGAAGGATCTAGTTGCCCAACCAGAGATGGAACCCGAGTCCCCGGCACTGGGAGTTTGGAGTCTCAGCCACTGGACCACCAGGGACCCCTGCCTCTGATACAGTTTTAAAGTGGGGAGAATATCACTTATATTTCAGGCTGATGTGAGGACTGAATGAGGTTAACACATGTACAATGCCTGTCATGTATTAGGCTTTTGAAAAAAAAAATCTTAGTTTCCTTGTCTTCAGTTTCTTAGTTTCCTTTCCCTTCCACCATGAGAAGAAGAAAACAGCACCTGTCTAAGTCTGCACTGGCGATGCAAGTTTATCCAATGGGCACCGTGACCCAGACTGGGCCACTCTGCCTTAGAACTGTGAGGTCACGTGTCCCATCACCCCGCCTGCCTCCTCCCGCCTCCCTTAGGAAGGGCTTGCTCTCTACAAACCCAGTGTTGACCCAGGGTTTGGCTCAAAATACTTGCTCCACGAATGTTTTTAGGTAAATGTGTTGAGGAAATGTCCACAGCCAGAGCCTTTATATATGGGTTCATTGTGGGATGGGAGTGTAGGACGGATCAGAGCTCTAAGCATTAAAACTGATGTTGAAAAGTCAGTCGCTAGCGCTTACTGCCAGGAATCAGATCCGGGCTCTATTCCTTATTAGCTGTGTGACCTTAGCCAAGTTGCAAACCCTCTCTGTGCCTACCTTTCTCCATCTGCAAAATGGTACCTACTGAAGAGGTTTGCTGTATGAACACACACACTGCTCATGGTGACAGCATGGCTGGCTCATGGTAACGACATAACCATAACAAAGTGTAGTCCATGGATCAGGCGAATCCACAACATCTATGAATTTATTATTAATAGAAATGTGGGAATCTCAGGCGTCAACACAGACCAATCAAATCAGAATCTTCATTTTAACAAGATCTCCAAATACCAGCTCTGGAGTCCGTTATAGATACGTTCAAATGCCAGCTCCTCTTTGGCCAGCTCTGTGACCTTGTGCAAGGCCTGAGACAGCTCTGTGTTCTCTGGCTGCACTGGTCTTAGTTGCAGCATGTGGAACCTTTTGTTGCTGCACAGGGACTCTTAGTTGAGGCATGAAGGATCTAGTTGCCCAACCAGAGATGGAACCCGAGTCCCCGGCACTGGGAGTTTGGAGTCTCAGCCACTGGACCACCAGGGACCCCTGCCTCTGATACAGTTTTAAAGTGGGGAGAATATCACTTATATTTCAGGCTGATGTGAGGACTGAATGAGGTTAACACATGTACAATGCCTGTCATGTATTAGGCTTTTGAAAAAAAAAATCTTAGTTTCCTTGTCTTCAGTTTCTTAGTTTCCTTTCCCTTCCACCATGAGAAGAAGAAAACAGCACCTGTCTAAGTCTGCACTGGCGATGCAAGTTTATCCAATGGGCACCGTGACCCAGACTGGGCCACTCTGCCTTAGAACTGTGAGGTCACGTGTCCCATCACCCCGCCTGCCTCCTCCCGCCTCCCTTAGGAAGGGCTTGCTCTCTACAAACCCAGTGTTGACCCAGGGTTTGGCTCAAAATACTTGCTCCACGAATGTTTTTAGGTAAATGTGTTGAGGAAATGTCCACAGCCAGAGCCTTTATATATGGGTTCATTGTGGGATGGGAGTGTAGGACGGATCAGAGCTCTAAGCATTAAAACTGATGTTGAAAAGTCAGACGCTAGCGCTTACTGCCAGGAATCAGATCCGGGCTCTATTCCTTATTAGCTGTGTGACCTTAGCCAAGTTGCAAACCCTCTCTGTGCCTACCTTTCTCCATCTGCAAAATGGTACCTACTGAAGAGGTTTGCTGTATGAACACACACACTGCTCATGGTGACAGCATGGCTGGCTCATGGTAACGACATAACCATAACAAAGTGTAGTCCATGGATCAGGCGAATCCACAACATCTATGAATTTATTATTAATAGAAATGTGGGAATCTCAGGCGTCAACACAGACCAATCAAATCAGAATCTTCATTTTAACAAGATCTCCAGGATGAGACGTCCCTGGTGGGCCGGTGGCTAAGACTGTGCTCACAATACAAGGGGCCAGGGTTTGATCCCTGGTCAGAGAACTAGAGCCCACAGGCTACAGCTAAGATCTGGTGCAGTCAAATAAATAAAATAAATATTAAAAAAAAAAAAAAAAAGATCACCAGGTGATTCACCTGCCTCTTAAAACATGAAAAAGACTGCCGGGATAAGCCTTCGCTGTCATCATAGTGGGGAAGTGAGTTGTCATGTGTGGGGAAGCCATCTTCCTAAAAACTGCGGGCCGCCCCAGCACGTGGGGCTTTGGGGATTAGACCAAACAAAGGACAATGCCAAGGGTCAGCAGCATCTTCTCCACCCCACCTCCCGCTGTGCTCCATCCTCGGGGTTCTTCTCTGGCTCCAGGCTAGCGTGCGTCTTGCCAGGTGGCTCCGGGCTTACCCCTGGGCCCGAAGCCTCCCTGAGGTGCACGTGTGGTGCATTGTCCCCTGCTCGTTCCTGTAAAGGGAAAGGATGCCCTTGGTCATATCCCAGCCCGCGGAAATTTACTTGACATTGTCAGAGGCATCCTCCTGTGCTGCAGCCATCAGGGCACCTGTAAGTTATCTCACACCAACAGCCCATTTAGAATGTATCCCTTTGTGTAAAGCCTCAGTCTCACAGTTACCATGTCCGCTCCTCTTGGGCAGACAGCGATCATGGCCTGTCTGTAAACTGGTTCTTTCAGAAACACCCACCTCCCCGATGGTCTGCATAGCAGGGGAGACAGTTATTCACAGGATTTTTGGAACGAAGATAGTCATTATTTGTAAAATTACCGCAGACTGATTTCTCCTCCAAACGTCATTAATGCCTTTCCTGTGTGTCCTGAGTACGATACTTTGGAAAGCATATCCTCTATTGTGCACTCTGTTGCTTACGTTGTATCTGACTCTTTGTGACCCCCAGGGACCGTAGCCCGCCAGGCTCCCTTCTGTCCATGGGCTTCTCCAGGCAAGAAGACCAGCGTAGGCGGCCACACCCTCCTCCGGGGAGATCCTCCCAACCCAGGGACTGAACCTGCATCTGTTATGACTCTTGTACTGGAAGGCGAGTTCTTTACCACTAGCGCCACGTGGAAGCCCCTTTCCTCTATGACAGTTCCATTAATATGGTTCACTAGTTTGGTGCCCCGGGGATACTGTAATACTTTTGTGCAGTGGATGCAGGAAGCAGCAGGGGCGACTTCCCTGGTGGTCCAGTGGCTGCCTCCTCGCTCCCTATGCAGGGGTCCCAGGTTCAGTCCCGGGTCAGGGAACTAGATGCCACCTGCCGCAGGTAACGATTCTACAGGCCGCAGTGAAGACTGACGAGACTGCGTACCGAAATGAAGACCCAGGGCCGCCAAAGAAATAGATAAATTCTGTATGTGTATTTGTGACTGAGCGAGGACAAGCATCCTTGTGTTTGGCCTCACCGTGTCCCCCTTCCACACTTCTTTAGCTGCCCGTGCTGTGTTAGTTGCTTGGTCGTGTCTGATGGGATGACCCCCTGGAGGGGTGGCCGCTCCCTTTTCCAGGGGATCTTCCTGACCCAGAGATGGAACCTGGGTCTCCTGCATTGCCAGCAGATTCTTTCCCATCCGAGCCAGCAAGCAAGCCCTCTTCAACTCTCTAGAACTCAGCAATAAAAGCAGTACAAAGCAAACAGCAAAACCCTGTTAAAAAGGAATAATAAGTAAAACTTGTATGGCATTAAAAAAAAAAAAAAAGCAGGACAGCCTTAGAGAGGACATGGGAAACAGAAAGTCCGTGGATTCTGCACGGGGGTCCCTGGGCCCCCGTGCTGTCGTCTGACGGGTCAGGGCCACCAGGGCTGGGGGGCCGCTTCTCTGGGCGCTGCCTGGGTCAGCCCCGGGAGCAGCAGGCGGGCGGCAGCCTCTGCACGATTCGTTGGACCTCGTGACCAGGTTGGGAGCCCCGGGGACACGGTCCACTCCCCCGTGGAGGTGCTCCACCCCCTCCCTGCCCCGTGGGCGCCCCCAGTTCGCCTCGGAGCTTGAAGACAGACGCCGCCGTGAAGCGGTTTGGAGCAAGAAGGGGAGACGCGCCAGCCGCACGGAGGCCGCTGCGCTCGCGTCCCCTCCTTCCGCCCTGGTTCTCCTGATGCCCTTGTGGGCAAAGGAAGCTGCGTGTCCTCACGTCCCCAGAGGGAGTCTTTCACATTTGCAACGCCTCCGTCCCAGCCCGCAGGAGGCGGAAGGTTTTCGGCACGATCTCCCCCCCAGTGCAGCTGTTCGTGTTTTAATGCAGCGAAGAATGCAGGGTCCCCCGGGGGCCCCCTTTCAGGCCCCGCACGTGTGCTTCGTAAACGAATGGAGTCATCAGGGCGCACCGGGCAGGCGGCTCTATTATTCAGGTTATTATGGAATCGGCCCTGTTTGCTTCCTTATTAGAGTTTTCCAGTTAGCGGGAGAGCAGTGGCAGCAGCCCCGCTCGGGGTCTCCAGGGAGATGCCTGAGGTTTTGCCCAGGACTGAAAGCGGGCGTAACATTCTACAGGCCGCGGGCTGAGGACTGGGAAAGACCCAGGCCGCCAAAGAATTTTCCTTGTGTTTGGCCTCACCGTGTCCCCCTTCCACACTTCTTTAGCTGCCCGTGCTGTGTTAGTTGCTTGGTCGTGTCTGATGGGATGACCCCCTGGAGGGGTGGCCGCTCCCTTTTCCAGGGGATCTTCCTGACCCAGAGATGGAACCTGGGTCTCCTGCATTGCCAGCAGATTCTTTCCCATCCGAGCCAGCAAGCAAGCCCTCTTCAACTCTCTAGAACTCAGCAATAAAAGCAGTACAAAGCAAACAGCAAAACCCTGTTAAAAAGGAATAATAAGTAAAACTTGTATGGCATTAAAAAAAAAAAAAAAGCAGGACAGCCTTAGAGAGGACATGGGAAACAGAAAGTCCGTGGATTCTGCACGGGGGTCCCTGGGCCCCCGTGCTGTCGTCTGACGGGTCAGGGCCACCAGGGCTGGGGGGCCGCTTCTCTGGGCGCTGCCTGGGTCAGCCCCGGGAGCAGCAGGCGGGCGGCAGCCTCTGCACGATTCGTTGGACCTCGTGACCAGGTTGGGAGCCCCGGGGACACGGTCCACTCCCCCGTGGAGGTGCTCCACCCCCTCCCTGCCCCGTGGGCGCCCCCAGTTCGCCTCGGAGCTTGAAGACAGACGCCGCCGTGAAGCGGTTTGGAGCAAGAAGGGGAGAC
This sequence comes from Tragulus kanchil, assembly GCA_022376925.1. NCBI lineage: Eukaryota > Metazoa > Chordata > Mammalia > Artiodactyla > Tragulidae > Tragulus > Tragulus kanchil. The sequence continues at coordinate 96,708,741 of JAIOJX010000003.1, forward strand.
GCGCCAGCCGCACGGAGGCCGCTGCGCTCGCGTCCCCTCCTTCCGCCCTGGTTCTCCTGATGCCCTTGTGGGCAAAGGAAGCTGCGTGTCCTCACGTCCCCAGAGGGAGTCTTTCACATTTGCAACGCCTCCGTCCCAGCCCGCAGGAGGCGGAAGGTTTTCGGCACGATCTCCCCCCCAGTGCAGCTGTTCGTGTTTTAATGCAGCGAAGAATGCAGGGTCCCCCGGGGGCCCCCTTTCAGGCCCCGCACGTGTGCTTCGTAAACGAATGGAGTCATCAGGGCGCACCGGGCAGGCGGCTCTATTATTCAGGTTATTATGGAATCGGCCCTGTTTGCTTCCTTATTAGAGTTTTCCAGTTAGCGGGAGAGCAGTGGCAGCAGCCCCGCTCGGGGTCTCCAGGGAGATGCCTGAGGTTTTGCCCAGGACTGAAAGCGGGCGGCGGCCGTTGTTGGGGCTGCTCATCTTCCCTTTCACCGGGAGACTGCGCGAGCTGGGGATTTGCCGCTTTAATCGGGGGAGCTGCTCGCCTCTGAATCATGTCCGTCCCCCCCTTGACAGAGCAAGTCACGGGGTCCTCTGTGCCCAGGATCTAGGATGATCAGGGCTTTCTGGAACGGGCAGCCCTGTGGTCAGCTGTTTCTGGCTCTGAGTCCGATGACCCTTCTCTCCCTTCCAGGCTCTGTGCCCCGGGCCCCTCCGGGAGGGTGGCCGAGGCCCCCTACTAGCTGGGCGGCTCTCCTGTCCCCGCCAGCCTGGCCGCCTTAGGGTCTGTCTGTCCTCTTCCTGCAACGACGTGTCTCCTGCCCCTCAGGCGTCTATGACTCTGTCAGGAGATCCCTGCTTCTTAAAAGAAAATTGAGTATATTGAGATCTGATTGTGAGATCAGTGCGCTTTGCATGTGTGTGTGTTCAGTTGTATCCAGCTCTGTGGGACCCCACAGACTCTAGCCCTGACGTGGGTCACCATTCCTTCTCCAGGGGGTCTCCAGGGGATCTTTCTGACAGAAGGATCAAATCCAAACCTGTTGCGTGGGCAGGCAGATTCCCAGGCACCCCCTGGGAATCCCAATTCATTTTAGAAAAGGCTGATAATACAGATCATCATATAAAGCATCATATAGTCCGCTGTCCGCGAAGGTTGTCATTCTTAGCTCTTTAGCAATGATTTTCATATATACATATTCAGTTATTCTCACTTGAAAGGGTGCCATGAGCTTTTCTTCCTGTCATTAAGTTTTTCTACAGCATTGTTTTAAATGGCAGCATCATATTTTATTATATGGATAACTTGTTACTGTGTCATTGATAAAATCAGTTGTGTATTTGGAATGGGGGGTTTCAGGCCCCGCACGTGTGCTTCGTAAACGAATGGAGTCATCAGGGCGCACCGGGCAGGCGGCTCTATTATTCAGGTTATTATGGAATCGGCCCTGTTTGCTTCCTTATTAGAGTTTTCCAGTTAGCGGGAGAGCAGTGGCAGCAGCCCCGCTCGGGGTCTCCAGGGAGATGCCTGAGGTTTTGCCCAGGACTGAAAGCGGGCGGCGGCCGTTGTTGGGGCTGCTCATCTTCCCTTTCACCGGGAGACTGCGCGAGCTGGGGATTTGCCGCTTTAATCGGGGGAGCTGCTCGCCTCTGAATCATGTCCGTCCCCCCCTTGACAGAGCAAGTCACGGGGTCCTCTGTGCCCAGGATCTAGGATGATCAGGGCTTTCTGGAACGGGCAGCCCTGTGGTCAGCTGTTTCTGGCTCTGAGTCCGATGACCCTTCTCTCCCTTCCAGGCTCTGTGCCCCGGGCCCCTCCGGGAGGGTGGCCGAGGGCCCCCTACTAGCTGGGCGGCTCTCCTGTCCCCGCCAGCCTGGCCGCCTTAGGGTCTGTCTGTCCTCTTCCTGCAACGACGTGTCTCCTGCCCCTCAGGCGTCTATGACTCTGTCAGGAGATCCCTGCTTCTTAAAAGAAAATTGAGTATATTGAGATCTGATTGTGAGATCAGTGCGCTTTGCATGTGTGTGTGTTCAGTTGTATCCAGCTCTGTGGGACCCCACAGACTCTAGCCCTGACGTGGGTCACCATTCCTTCTCCAGGGGGTCTCCAGGGGATCTTTCTGACAGAAGGATCAAATCCAAACCTGTTGCGTGGGCAGGCAGATTCCCAGGCACCCCCTGGGAATCCCAATTCATTTTAGAAAAGGCTGATAATACAGATCATCATATAAAGCATCATATAGTCCGCTGTCCGCGAAGGTTGTCATTCTTAGCTCTTTAGCAATGATTTTCATATATACATATTCAGTTATTCTCACTTGAAAGGGTGCCATGAGCTTTTCTTCCTGTCATTAAGTTTTTCTACAGCATTGTTTTAAATGGCAGCATCATATTTTATTATATGGATAACTTGTTACTGTGTCATTGATAAAATCAGTTGTGTATTTTTGGGTCATTTAAGAGGCTTCTAAGATGCCTCTCATATAAACCATGCTGTGTGGTGAATGTCTTGGTCTGCATCTGTTACTATTTCCTGAAAATAACTTCTGAGAAGCACAGTGGCTGAATTAGAGGGCCTGTGGATTTTGGAGGGTTTTGAGTGATACTGACATTTCATCCTCTGTAAATATTGCTCTAGCTTCCTTTGTCCCAGCCAGCAGCTGTGCTGTTAGGACCGCTCCCCACGTTCACCAGGAGGAACTTGTGAATTCCTGAAGGGCGGGAGCCACGCCGCTTCCTTCCGTCCCTACGCCGGGAGTGGGGACTCGGTCTCTCGTCTGTGCCTAGCACGTCAAGGCTGGACCAGGCGAGGAGCTCGCTCCCAGGGCTGTACAAAGTGCAGGGTCACACCTGGTTTCCGTGTATAACACGGATATCTTTTTCAGCATGAAATTTTGGGGAAGCAGTTTTGATTTTTTTTTTTTTAGAAGATTCCACTGAAATGTGGTGTATCTCCTTACTAGTTTTTGGCACTCTCTTATGTTTTGCTCCCACTGCACGTGCCTCCCCCTCCTCGCTCTGTCGCCGCCCTGTGCTGGCTTTCGAGGTCTCTCCTGACCCGCTGCTACCTGCCAGCTGACTGCTGCCGCGCCCTAGGCGCGTCTCCCTGGCCCTCCTCCTGCACCTGTGAGTGAGCCCCGTCCCAGGCGTATGGAGCTGGTGAGGTTGGTGGCTTTAAGGCTGAGACTGCATTTGCTCCACGTGTCGCTCCCCTCCTGGGTGTCTGATGGTTCAGGACGGGGAATAACCGACTCAGGGCAGGAGAACGAGAGCCGTGCCTCTTCATTTCAGACTTTCCACGAGCCGGGGTTTCACGCTGACCAGCAGGCCCAGGAGCTTCCCTTCCTTCCCGTGTTGTCTAAGTCCACAGGCCTCCTGCCCCATGGTCTCAGTTATGTCACGGTGGACTTCCCCGGCGGCTCAGCGGTTGAGAATCAGTCTGGAAATGCAGGAGATGCAGGTTCAGTCCCTGGGTCAGGAGGATCCCCAGGAGGAGGGCATGGCAACCCACTCCAGTCTTCTTGCCTGGAGAGTCCCATGGACAGAGGAGCCTGGCGGGCTCCCGTCCAGGGGGTCACAAGAGTCGAACACAACTGAGCAACTGAACACACATGCCATAAATATGAAACTAATACTAATAGACACTGTTATCAAGCATGTATTATATTATTATACACTCAAAAGAACACAACAAGCAGGGGATGGAGTCCTCCTTTAAATGCAAGTCGCCTGACCATGGCAAAGTGATAGAAGACAAGAGTGATTATAGATCTGTGCTTGGTCTTGTTGCATTTAAAATTTAGTTTGGCCATTTTCACGATGTGTGTGTGTGTGTGTGTGTGTGTGTGTGTGTTGCTCAGTTGTGCCCAGACTCTTTGCAACCCATGGACTGGAACCCACGGGGCTCCTCTGTCCATGGAGCTTTTCAGACACGGATGCTGGAGTGGGTTGCCATTTCCTTCTCCATCAAGGTGACTGACTTGGGACAAATAAGCCCCCAAACTCCCCTGCCCTCCAGGCTGCCACATAACATGGAGCAGCGCTCCCTGTGCCCTACAGTAGGTCCCTGTTGGTGACCCGCTTTAAACATAGCCGTGTGTGCATGACCAGCCCAGACTCCTTGACTGTCCCTTCTTCCCTCTGGTAACTGTAAATTCTCTAAGTCTGTGAACTGTCTTCCTATTTTGTAAATAAATTCATTGGTACCATTTCTTTTTAGATTCCACATATAAGGGGTATCATACAATATTTCTCTGTCTTACTTCACTTGGTATGACAGTCTCCAGATCCAGGTTTTGGTGGGGCAGTCTTTGCCTTCCTGTTCAGCAATGGAGACTGAGACATTTGTGAATAACTGGAATCCAAGAGGAACCTGAGCAAGGAGCTGAGCTGTGCACAGAGAGGACGGGGCAGGGTGACCACAGTGGAGAAAGATGGCTCACCCGCTGGCTGTCAACCTCCAGGTCCTCGGTCTTGCTACCATCCCCCAATATTGTGCAGGTATGGGGTGATCGTGGCCTTCAAGCGGGTAGGAACTGATGCAACTTTGGCGACCTGAACATGTTAATAGCAAAGGGAGGCTTTTCCTTTGTTCGAAAACATCCCCGTTGGAAGTAATCGTATTCCCTTTTCAGCTCTTTTAAAAATCTATCTCCTCCCACGGCCGCGGAAGACCTGCGACAGCAGAGCTTCTGCCGGCTTTGTTCTGCAGCGCTCTGTCTGTCAGGTGGTAAGTATTCCCGTGACATCTACAGATCACACCGTCGGGCCGCTCATTTCAATTCAGTAAATACATATTGATTTTCTGCTGGGTGCCAGACCCTGCAGATGCTCTGGTGGACAGACACCGACCACCTGGGAAGACAAACACAAAACCAAGCGCTTCAGGTGCGGTGAGGGCGAGGGGGCAGGGAGCGCAGGGCAGGGCGCTCTGGCTGAGGCGTTGAAGGTAATGGAGCCTGAGCCTTACCTTCAATCAGAGGGGCCCGCAGAGGCCTTCCTGGGGCTGGAGGAGGAGTGAGAATTTTCCAGATACCGGGAGATGAGGGGGCGGGAGGGAGCGCCTTCCAGGCAGAGGCGAAGACATGGCGACTTGGCAGAGAGGGGCCCCTGGGCTGCTCCCAGCGCAGGAAGGATGCTCAGAGCTGCTGGAGGAGGGATGGGGCGGCAGGAGGAGGAGGAGGCAGACGGGGCCGGGGCCCCCGAGCCGACAGAGGCGGGAGAGCAGGCGGCGGCAGGACGGGGAGCGGGCCTGGGAGACTAGAGCCCCCATGAGGGTCCCTGGCAGAGCTGCCCTCGAGGGGCCGGCAGGTGCTCGCGTCCCAGGACGGCTCAGACCCGACTGCAGGGTGTGTCCTCCGCCCCCGCCCCGCCGCAGCCTCCGCCCACTGCTCACCGGGGAGGCCTGCGACCCCCAGGCTGGCTGCCCTGGCTGGAGGAGAATCACCCTGACGTCCCCGCCCCACCGGGAGGGGCTCCGGGGCAGGAGCGGGGTGGCCGTGGGTTGTGTGGAGCGGAGCCCTGGAAGCAGCACTGCCCTCCAGCCCGGCTGTACCTGGGAAGGACTAATTTTGAACTTACGCTGCACCTGCCACTCTGACTTTACCTCTCCACTCCCCGCTATGGTTATTGTGAGCAGACAGAGCGGCCTGCTGCAGGGAGGGAAGCTGAGCGGCCACCTGTGCATGGCTGCAAGGAAGGGACAGGAACACCTTCCCTGGCCTGAGGCTTGCGTTCTAGGCAATATTAGCCTGGATGCATGGTCTTTTTACTTTGTTTCCTCCGCTCCCCTCCTCTATTTCTGGTCCATCAAAGAACCTGGTCACCAGCCCTGGACTAGATGGTTATTTTGAGGTGCTAGCCTGCCATCTTCTCAGTCAGCCAGCTCCCAAGTAAAGTCCCAGCACTTTGTCCCGACACGTCGTCTCAGGTTCATTGGTTTGTCTTGTCACGAGCAGTGCCGCGAGCTTGAACTTGGTAACGAACACACCCCAGAGTTTGAAGGTTAGAATGTGTGGATGGGCACAGCCTGTGGGGTGGCAGTGTTCCCCGCCACCAGAGCCTGGCGTGCCTCGCTCAGGCATTAGCATGGCCTCTCCAGACAATGCAGAGGCATTGAGGGAGGGTGAGGGGCAGGGCCTGACTGTTACCAAGTCCAAGCTCACTCTGCTCAGCGAGCAACAGGCCAGTGAATCCGAGAGAGGAGGTGCTGAGGCAAGGGAAACCACTTTATTTGGAAAGCAACTGACTGAGAAGGTGGCAGGCTAGCGCCTCGAAATAACCATCTTATTGGGGTCTGGATGCCAGGTTCTTTTATAAATCAGATTGGGGAAGGTGAGGAAGACACGTAAAAGGCCGTTAATCTTTCAAACGTCTCCTAGAACAGCGAGCCTCAGGAAGGGAATTTGTTGATTTCTCCCAGCCATCTACAGGTGGAAGGGGTTCTGAGCAAAAGCATTTGTGTTTACAGTCAGGAAAATGGACAGGGTCCTCTAGGCAGGCCATTAAGTATGATTATAATAAGAAAAGCAGTGAAAAGCAAGTCTTAGGAACAGTTTTGTTACGTGGAGTCAGAATTGGTTTCCTCCCTGAACATGCCTGTATTCAGTCCAGTTCATTCACTCAGTCGTGTCTGACTCTCTGCGACCCCATGGACGGCAGCAGCCAGGCTCCCCTGTCCTCCACCATCTCCCAGAGCCTGCTCAAGCTCATGTCCATGGACTCAGTGATGCCATCCAACCATCTCACCCTCTGTCGCCCCCCAACATCAGGGTATTCTATTTTTCCCAACATCAGGGTATTTTCCAATACATATATAATGATCACCTTTCTAATCTAAGGGAGGATTGAAGAGCCAAGAAGTTGGCGATATGATGAGGTAGGGGACAGATGAAAGTTTCAGTATCTAGCTAAGCAGTTGGAAAGGAGTGGTGGACCTGGAAGGGAAAGATTAAGTACTCGCTCTGAAAGAGGGCAGTGTTTATCAGCCTCACTGGAAATGAAGCTCATTAATAGTCTAACCAAGCTAGTGTCTTCATTTCAGAAATTGTACAACATTTCAGTGGCGTATAAGGCAGAAACCCCACGAAAATCACTTATAATCAAAGAGTGGGTGTTTTGCTATGAAGTAGTTGAATATTTTCACCTACACTAACATCTCTGGAGGCAACAGCTGCAGAGGAAACAACTGCAGATCCAGCATGACAGAACGCAGAGCTCTTTATGAGCAATTTGAGTCCCTGGAGGGGATGCAGGAAATGCAGGACCATTCTTACAGAGCCAGTGAAGTGGGGGAAGAAGCACGTGGTCACCAGGGTGGACCGAACAGGCCAGTGGGGAATAAAGGAAGGTGTTAAGATTCTTCTGGATTTCTATCCAGCTGACCGAGAGGGGAGGCTAGAAACTCAAGAATGAACATTTCAATGAGGACACTCCTGGGCAGGTAGAAAAAGCAGGGCAGCATGGACTTTGGGCAAAAGGTAGATGTCAGATGCTGAGTGGATCTCTCTGGGTAGGGCTCTGGAAGTTTTCAGAAATCCATGAGCCACCCACACACCACCTGTGGTAGAGAGTCTGAGGAAAACAAGAGGCCACTGCATTTGGCAATAAAGAGAGAGTTTGTGCTGGGAGAGAGCCAAGGTAGTACAGTGGTGAGGGATGAAGCCAGAGCACAGGTAACAGATGACATTGGTGCTTAAGGAAGTAGCAGCTGTTTCCATTCTAGTTGGACTACAGTGTGTGTGTGTGTGTGTGTGTGTGTGTGTGTGTGTGTGTGTGTGTAGACTTTAGTAGGAGTGGGTGGGGAAAGAGAGGTAGGGATAGATAAGGTGACTTACTATTCTTTTGTCATGTGTTTAGCATTTGAAGAATTATAGCCTAGCCAACATTTTTATAAAATTGGTTGAATTAATACAGTACAATATCAAGGCTTTCTTCCCCTCAGGAAAATTTCAGAGGCATCTGACCCATGCTCCTGGTGCACATCACTACTACTTTATTATTGTCAGTTAAATCTAGGCATTGACTGACTTTCCAGTAAAGCAGAGGTAACCTAGTTAAAGGCTGGGAATTTAATTACTGACTTTTAATGAGCCGGCCAAGGGCTTCCCTAGTGGCGCAACGGTACAGACTCTGCCTGCCAAAGCAGGAGGCTTGGGTTCGACCCCTGGGTCAGGAAGACCCCCTGGGGAAGGAGATGGCAACCCACTCCCGTAGTCTTGCCTGGAGAATTCCATGGACAGAGGAGCCTTGTGGGCCACAGTCCACGGGGTTGCAAGGAGTTGGACATGATTGAGCGCGTAGACAACAACAAGTGACCAGGTCAAGGCATCTCCTGGGATTGGCAGGAGATTCTGTTCGATGAAGACACCTTGAGGAGACAGTGGGCAGATCACATGTAATTTTCCACTTGGACATGGACAAAGAAAAATGTGATTTCTTTTTTAAGGTCATCCATGAGGAAAGAAACCTGTGTCGGTTCTAGGCATGAGATTAGAATACCTAGAGGCTGATCTTTGATATCAGCTGAAGGCAGCCCAATGCCTTAGGCCCCCCCTTGGGGTCCCCAGTAGAAAAATTCTTCCAATTCCATTTTACATCTCTGACCAGTCGACTGGGCTGATGACCTGGCTTTTCTCCTGGTTGTTCCTATTCACCCAATTGTTTCCTACAACTGAACCAAGCTGATGTTTTGATAATAAACTCCAGGACGAGACGAGTTTTCAAATTTCTTCTTCCCTAATGTGGTTTTCATTGATTCTGAGAGTGGTTGGAATAGTGGTTTGCAATTCCCAGGCAGGGGCGGAGCCGGTCTGGGAGCCGGTGTGCGAGAACGCTGTCTCTATACAAAGATGGCTTAGATTTCTTCGGGGCTCCTTCTCCCACAGCAGCTCAGAAAGCCTCCATGGGGTGGGGGTTGGGGCGTGTGTCGCGTGGCGAGGTTTTGTCATTTCAGAGACACCTAACAAAACGGGTCCTTCAGAATGGTTTTACTTTCTGCGGCGACCCAGTCCGGGGCGCAGGCAGCGCCTCCTCTTCTGAACCTGCGTCTGTAGCCTTCTGCATTTACCCCGTCACGAGCAGAAAATAGGATTTCTCACCTACAGATGGAAACGAGAGAAGAGGCTAGCCAGAACATTAGGCAGAAATTACTTGTCAAGTTTGATCAATTCAGAGAAAACCCAAATCCCCTTTGAAAAGGCACAGTTGATCTTCGAAGATGAGCGGCGATGTCCTTATAGAGCCATTGTTTGGCTAAATTGTCTGCATATGCAGCGTGTTTGCTAAATGAATGATGCATTTGCATCTAAATGGTCCATAAGTAATTTGATTCTGCTGCAGACAGAGTAATAAACACGCCCCCTCCTCACGGCTGGGCTCTCGAGCCTTGTGTGCGTGGACTCCTGTCTTATTGCAAGGACTCTGCTATTATTTGACAAGGCACCGGAGAAAGAGTACATGAATCTATTAAGGAGAACCAGTCCCCATTATGCGCTGAGATTTGAGGGAGTGGGCAGAGAAATCTTTCATCATGTACAGCTTTTGGCCTCCAGCTCTCTGATCAAAAATTAGAAAAAAAAAAGAAAAATCAGAAATCTGAGTTGCTGCCGCTGTAGCAAAGCCGCTCTGCACGCTGGGGAGAGTCATCATCGGAGGTGTGAATTACCATCTGCAGGTTGCTTTTTATGAGAGCGTTAAGTGCCCGTGGGTCCTGTCCAGCACCGGAATGAGTGTTTAGAGTCCACGTGAACGTGGGATCTGTGATCCACATTGGAGCTGGTACTCAGAGGACCTCAGACACTAGGGGACACAGCCAGGTATTAGGATCCCTCAGAGCTGTCCCTCCGTGTCCAAGCCGATGCGTTCCAGCTCTTAGTGTGGAAGGCAGGGGCTGGATGCCGGCACGGCTGGTTGCCAGTTTCCATCTAGCAGCGATGTCATGCCTGTTATGTCAAGACTGTGACTCTTTATGGCCTCTTTTCATGAGATTTGTGATGTTCCGTTCTTTTAAAGGCTCCAAGGGGATCGTCCACCTTGATTTAAGAAAGCTCAATATATTAAATCCAGCTTCACTGGAGAGAATTGCAGAAGGTCAGTTACTTGCTTGGCAGAAGGAGCCACAATGGAATTTTTTCAGTAGTAAATGTTATATGTGGCACTTAGCATGTGATTTAGTTCATTGTTTCGGGAAGAGGTCTATCGGCAAAAGGCAGTCGACTTCCGGGATGTTGGTGCTTCCTACGTGAGACGGGTCCCCCCTCCTTGTTCAACCCCCAGCCCGGGGACCCGCCGGAGCGCAGGCCGTCGTCCCCGTGGTAGCTGCTTCCAATCCCCAGCTTTGTTACTAGAACTTGTCGACTGAAAAAAGACGAACAGCTCGAGAGGTGTGGGTTCGGTTTTATGGGGGGCGCAATTAGGACTGCAGCCCAGAGGCAGCCCTCAGAGAGCTCCGAGAGATAGCTCCAAAGAGGCAGCGGGAGGAAGATCAGTCCATAAAGTGGATGAAGGGGGTTTCCAACACCACTAAACACTCATTTTACAAAGAGGGTTTTGGGTTCGTCACGAGGATCTGATGTCACCATGAAGGGATTTAGTGCTTTTCTAGGTATGAGGAGCTGCAAGAATTGAGATCATAAAATCTGTTCCATAAACGTCGGCCTGTCTAGAGACCCATCCCCCCAGATCCTCTGGGGCACGGAGGGCCTGACTCCCCCTGAGCTCCCTCAGCAGGTGGGGGGAGTCACAGCGGCCCCGGCACAGGGTCAGCCTCCACGGGGTGGATGGCAAAGGCCCTTGTTGTTCAGTCATTGGCCATGTGATTGCTAAGTGCCCATTTGTCATTGACGGACTCTGTGCCTTTCAGTCTTTGTGGAGACAGGTTGTGTAAGTTGGCTCATGGAGTGCAGATCTGAGTCACTTTCAGTTTGCTTTCTCACGCTTGAGAGCCTGAAAGCTCAGTCCTCCCCTGCCTAATCTCCCTGGCGCTGAGGACTCCTCCTGCAGTGATGTGGGGATTAGATCTCCTGGCCAGCACAGGGGCAGGGGTATCTGACTCTAGCAGGAGAGGAAAATACTTTCCGTCTGTCCTTCTCAGTTCTTAGTTGAGACCCTTGTAACAAAACACTGGTGCAAATGAGAAACAAACAGGAGTTTATTCATATGTACACCTCACGTAGATGTGGAGAGACCCGAGAGAAATGAGTAACTCAGAGAGGTGGCTTAGAATTCGTTACTTGCTTGGCAGAAGGAGCCACAATGGAATTTTTCAGTAGTAAATGTTATATGGCACTTAGCATGTGATTTAGTTCATTGTTTCGGGAAGAGGTCTATCGGCAAAAGGCAGTCGACTTCCGGGATGTTGGTGCTTCCTACGTGAGACGGGTCCCCCCTCCTTGTTCAACCCCCAGCCCGGGGACCCGCCGGAGCGCAGGCCGTCGTCCCCGTGGTAGCTGCTTCCAATCCCCAGCTTTGTTACTAGAACTTGTCGACTGAAAAAAGACGAACAGCTCGAGAGGTGTGGGTTCGGTTTTATGGGGGGCGCAATTAGGACTGCAGCCCAGAGGCAGCCCCTCAGAGAGCTCCGAGAGATAGCTCCAAAGAGGCAGCGGGAGGAAGATCAGTCCATAAAGTGGATGAAGGGGGTTTCCAACACCACTAAACACTCATTTTACAAAGAGGGTTTTGGGTTCGTCACGAGGATCTGATGTCACCATGAAGGGATTTAGTGCTTTTCTAGGTATGAGGAGCTGCAAGAATTGAGATCATAAAATCTGTTCCATAAACGTCGGCCTGTCTAGAGACCCATCCCCCCAGATCCTCTGGGGCACGGAGGGCCTGACTCCCCCTGAGCTCCCTCAGCAGGTGGGGGGAGTCACAGCGGCCCCGGCACAGGGTCAGCCTCCACGGGGTGGATGGCAAAGGCCCTTGTTGTTCAGTCATTGGCCATGTGATTGCTAAGTGCCCATTTGTCATTGACGGACTCTGTGCCTTTCAGTCTTTGTGGAGACAGGTTGTGTAAGTTGGCTCATGGAGTGCAGATCTGAGTCACTTTCAGTTTGCTTTCTCACGCTTGAGAGCCTGAAAGCTCAGTCCTCCCCTGCCTAATCTCCCTGGCGCTGAGGACTCCTCCTGCAGTGATGTGGGGATTAGATCTCCTGGCCAGCACAGGGGCAGGGGTATCTGACTCTAGCAGGAGAGGAAAATACTTTCCGTCTGTCCTTCTCAGTTCTTAGTTGAGACCCTTGTAACAAAACACAGGTGCAAGTGAGAAACAAACAGGAGTTTATTCATATGTACACCTCACGTAGATGTGGGAGAGACCCGAGAGAAATGAGTAACTCAGAGAGGTGGCTTAGAATTCAGGCTTGCATTTCCCTGCTCATCCAGTGGTTAAGAATCTGCCTGCCCGTGCAAGGGACACAGGTTCGATCCCTGATCCAGGGAGATTCGACATGCTGCAGGGCAACCGAGCCCCTGCCCCCACAGCTAGAGAGAAGCCCCCGCTCGCCGTTGCCTGACAAAGCCAGTGCGGCAATGAGGACCGAACACAGCCCCAAATTAATTAATCAAAAATAATTCAGGCTTAAATATCATCTTAATAGAAACAGGAGAGGGGGAGGAAGGCCTCTTCGTGGGAGGAGAAATTGACTTCTAGGAAAGATAATGGGTCCTTAGAGGAACAGATGGGAGGTCTGATGGTTTGTGATAAAGTTTGAGTGTGGTGCCCACTTCTTCTCTCCTGGGATGAGTCTGTCTTCCCGGGTTGGAGGAACTCCCGGGGAGGGAATGTGTGACCATGGAGAATCTGTCTGTAGGCAGATAAGGGGGGGTTGGAGAAAGCGTCTCCTTGTATTTGCTGTTTTCTAAGTGCCTAGGGCTCAAAATCAATATGCAGAAGTGGCGAGTGTTGGGGTGCCGCATCCTGAACGCCCACAGTCGCATTTAGGGGTACCGTATTCTGCTGCCCTTGCAGCAGCCATGGCCATGTGTCTCGACCCCGGCCTCCGGTGTCCTAACGCGAAGGGGTCGAGAAGCAGCAGTTAGCACAGTGGTGTTTCCGCTGGAGGAATTCTGCGCTGTGACTGGGTGTTTTCTCTGGTTGCTCTGTCCTGGACGGTGTGACCCTCTGGCCCTCCGTGAACTGTTTTTACCTGCCCCTTCATGTGAGCCAGTTTGCTTTCTCACGCTTGAGAGCCTGAAAGCTCAGTCCTCCCCTGCCTAATCTCCCTGGCGCTGAGGACTCCTCCTGCAGTGATGTGGGATTAGATCTCCTGGCCAGCACAGGGCAGGGGTATCTGACTCTAGCAGGAGAGGAAAATACTTTCCGTCTGTCCTTCTCAGTTCTTAGTTGAGACCCTTGTAACAAAACACAGGTGCAAGTGAGAAACAAACAGGAGTTTATTCATATGTACACCTCACGTAGATGTGGAGAGACCCGAGAGAAATGAGTAACTCAGAGAGGTGGCTTAGAATTCAGGCTTGCATTTCCCTGCTCATCCAGTGGTTAAGAATCTGCCTGCCCGTGCAAGGGACACAGGTTCGATCCCTGATCCAGGGAGATTCGACATGCTGCAGGGCAACCGAGCCCCTGCCCCCACAGCTAGAGAGAAGCCCCCGCTCGCCGTTGCCTGACAAAGCCAGTGCGGCAATGAGGACCGAACACAGCCCCAAATTAATTAATCAAAAATAATTCAGGCTTAAATATCATCTTAATAGAAACAGGAGAGGGGGAGGAAGGCCTCTTCGTGGGAGGAGAAATTGACTTCTAGGAAAGATAATGGGTCCTTAGAGGAACAGATGGGAGGTCTGATGGTTTGTGATAAAGTTTGAGTGTGGTGCCCACTTCTTCTCTCCTGGGATGAGTCTGTCTTCCCGGGTTGGAGGAACTCCCGGGGAGGGAATGTGTGACCATGGAGAATCTGTCTGTAGGCAGATAAGGGGGGGTTGGAGAAAGCGTCTCCTTGTATTTGCTGTTTTCTAAGTGCCTAGGGCTCAAAATCAATATGCAGAAGTGGCGAGTGTTGGGGTGCCGCATCCTGAACGCCCACAGTCGCATTTAGGGGTACCGTATTCTGCTGCCCTTGCAGCAGCCATGGCCATGTGTCTCGACCCCGGCCTCCGGTGTCCTAACGCGAAGGGGTCGAGAAGCAGCAGTTAGCACAGTGGTGTTTCCGCTGGAGGAATTCTGCGCTGTGACTGGGTGTTTTCTCTGGTTGCTCTGTCCTGGACGGTGTGACCCTCTGGCCCTCCCGTGAATGACCTCATCTGTTTTCTGCTTAAGCTCCAGTGGGTTTATCATCCACAACCAGAAAGTTTGACGGATGCCCTTCCGGTCTGTCCCGGGGGGCTCGCACTCTGGGTGGTGATGCACGGCTGTGCAGGTGGGGCCCTGAGCCTTTCAGAGCCCACCACTCACACGGGCTCAACACTTGGTCCGTACGAGCCGCTCTCCTCTCGTGAGGCTGCTGTCAGCCTCTAGCTCTGCTGCTAAGCCCGCTGCCTTAGTTTGGGCCTCCATCTCCGGCCTGTACTGTAGCCATCCAGGTGTGAAGGGAACATTTTCTACAAAGATGACAACTCTATCAGCTCACGTGACCTGCTCCAAGGGATTACACCTCTCTTAGGCTCTAGTTTCTCTGGTCCAGACACTGCGAACGAAATAGTGCAGGGCTGGGCGTGTTCGATGAGTTTGATTTTCTATGGTTTGTGATGTTTTGATATCTTGGGGCCTTGAGGAGCTGGGAGAGAAGGAGCCTTACCCCCACAAGGGTTAGATGGGTAGTTCCTCCAGAGAATAAACGACTTCCCTGAAAGCATGCCCTCGATGTGTAAGCCAACCCATCCTGAATCCACCACCCTTTTGGCCACCTGATGCGAACAGCCAGCTCCTTGGAAAAGACCCTGACGCTGGGAAAGATGGAGGGCAGGAGGAGAGGGGGGTGACAGAGGATGAGATGGTGGGATGGCATCTCTGACTCGATGGACATGAGTTTGAGCAGACTCTGGAGGTGGGGAAGGACAGGGAAGCTTGGTGCGCTGCAGTCCGTGGGGCTGCAGAAAGCCAGACACGACTGGACAGCAGGCACCTTGTCTCGGGCACCTGCCCCCCATCACCCCGGGGATGGTAAGAGGGCTTCCTCGTAGCCTCGAGGAGCCTGCTGAGATTCCATGGGTGTTGACCTTTTCGCCTACCCCGGCCTCCGGTGTCCTAACGCGAAGGGGTCGAGAAGCAGCAGTTAGCACAGTGGTGTTTCCGCTGGAGGAATTCTGCGCTGTGACTGGGTGTTTTCTCTGGTTGCTCTGTCCTGGACGGTGTGACCCTCTGGCCCTCCCGTGAATGACCTCATCTGTTTTCTGCTTAAGCTCCAGTGGGTTTATCATCCACAACCAGAAAGTTTGACGGATGCCCTTCCGGTCTGTCCCGGGGGGCTCGCACTCTGGGTGGTGATGCACGGCTGTGCAGGTGGGGCCCTGAGCCTTTCAGAGCCCACCACTCACACGGGCTCAACACTTGGTCCGTACGAGCCGCTCTCCTCTCGTGAGGCTGCTGTCAGCCTCTAGCTCTGCTGCTAAGCCCGCTGCCTTAGTTTGGGCCTCCATCTCCGGCCTGTACTGTAGCCATCCAGGTGTGAAGGGAACATTTTCTACAAAGATGACAACTCTATCAGCTCACGTGACCTGCTCCAAGGGATTACACCTCTCTTAGGCTCTAGTTTCTCTGGTCCAGACACTGCGAACGAAATAGTGCAGGGCTGGGCGTGTTACGCATGAGTTTTATTTTCTATGGTTTGTGATGTTTTGATATCTTGGGGCCTTGAGGAGCTGGGAGAGAAGGAGCCTTACCCCCACAAGGGTTAGATGGGTAGTTCCTCCAGAGAATAAACGACTTCCCTGAAAGCATGCCCTCGATGTGTAAGCCAACCCATCCTGAATCCACCACCCTTTTGGCCACCTGATGCGAACAGCCAGCTCCTTGGAAAAGACCCTGACGCTGGGAAAGATGGAGGGCAGGAGGAGAGGGGGGTGACAGAGGATGAGATGGTGGGATGGCATCTCTGACTCGATGGACATGAGTTTGAGCAGACTCTGGAGGTGGGGAAGGACAGGGAAGCTTGGTGCGCTGCAGTCCGTGGGGCTGCAGAAAGCCAGACACGACTGGACAGCAGGCACCTTGTCTCGGGCACCTGCCCCCCATCACCCCGGGGATGGTAAGAGGGCTTCCTCGTAGCCTCGAGGAGCCTGCTGAGATTCCAACGCCCAGTCCTGCACCTGCTCAGCTCCTGCTGCCCTCCCCTCATCCTTCTCAGGAACAGCGCCCGAGGGGCTCTTGCTGGCGCGGCTTGACCCTCGCGCCTGCCACTGGTCAACTCCAGTGTCTCCTCGGGCGGCGCTGGGGACCGTGGAGGTCCCTCCCCTCCTCGTGGGAATCTGTAATAACTTTTAACTCACAGGTCGTTATCTCGGTGTCTAGCATGTTTTCTTTTTTTTTTTTAAACATTTATTTTATTTATTTATCTTTTGGGGGGTGGGGTGGGGAGGGAGGGGGACCACTTCTATTGGTCTGTCATTTCTCTATTTTCATCCATCTTTGTTCTTTGGCTCCTGTGGGCCTCCCATCGCGGTGGCCTCTGTCGTCGCAGAGCACCAGCTCTGGGTGCATGAGCCCCAGAGCTCCGGGTCGGTCATTGGACACATCAGTCCAGCCGCTCCGTGGCACGTGGAATCTTCCCAGGCTAGGGATCAAACCGGCGCCCCTTGCACTGCAAGGCGGTGTCCTTACCCACTGGACCACCAGGGAAGCCCCTAGCATGTTTTCATATCTGATGGAAACACACTGTGGGCAGCTCGCAAATCTGGGAAGGAAAGTACTCGAGCGGCACTATGTTGTATCACGGGCTTTCCGGGTGGCTCAGTGGTAAAGAATCAGCCTTCAGTGCAGGAGATGCAAGAGAGGTGGGTTTGATCTCTGGGTCAGGAAGCTCCCCTGGAGAAGGAAAAGGCAGCCCACTCTAGTCTTCTTGCGTGGAGAATCCCATGCACAGAGGAGCCTGGAGGGCTGCAGTCCATGGGGTCACAAAGAGTCGGACGCACCTGAGCACACACACACAGAGTATCAGATCCCAAGTCTTCATTGCTTATGATGAACTGGACTTCCCCAGGCAGCACCTTGGATTGTGATTGTCGTCTACTTCAGGGAAGTTACGTGAAGGGTTCCCCGCCAATGCATTCCGCCTCAGTTACAATGAAACTGTGATCCTGGTGTTATGGACATGTCACTGACCATCAGACTCAAAGTCCCCCTTCTCATTTATTTCAGAGAACCTAGGAACTATCACGAGGAAGCCTGTCTGTGGCCTTCTAGAATCTCTAGCTTTTCTAGACTTTTGGAGGTGAATGTGTAGATTAAGAGTCTATAGGACTGTAACTTCATTTGTGCATCTGGAAGAAAACTCAAAGTATAAGTCCATAGAGTCCATAGCTACTCTACCAAGTGCCTAAACAATTATGGAATCTTAGAGCGATAAACCTTGGTCTGTCATTTCTCTATTTTCATCCAGTCTTATTGTTCTTTTTTTTTAAACATTTATTTTATTTATTTATTTTGGTGGGGGTGAGGAGGGAGGGGGACCACTTCTATTGGTCTGTCATTTCTCTATTTTCATCCATCTTTGTTCTTTGGCTCCTGTGGGCCTCCCATCGCGGTGGCCTCTGTCGTCGCAGAGCACCAGCTCTGGGTGCATGAGCCCCAGAGCTCCGGGTCGGTCATTGGACACATCAGTCCAGCCGCTCCGTGGCACGTGGAATCTTCCCAGGGCAGGGGTCGAACCGGCGCCCCTTGCACTGCAAGGCGGTGTCCTTACCCACTGGACCACCAGGGAAGCCCCTAGCATGTTTTCATATCTGATGGAAACACACTGTGGGCAGCTCGCAAATCTGGGAAGGAAAGTACTCGAGCGGCACTATGTTGTATCACGGGCTTTCCGGGTGGCTCAGTGGTAAAGAATCAGCCTTCAGTGCAGGAGATGCAAGAGAGGTGGGTTTGATCTCTGGGTCAGGAAGCTCCCCTGGAGAAGGAAAAGGCAGCCCACTCTAGTCTTCTTGCGTGGAGAATCCCATGCACAGAGGAGCCTGGAGGGCTGCAGTCCATGGGGTCACAAAGAGTCGGACGCACCTGAGCACACACACACAGAGTATCAGATCCCAAGTCTTCATTGCTTATGATGAACTGGACTTCCCCAGGCAGCACCTTGGATTGTGATTGTCGTCTACTTCAGGGAAGTTACGTGAAGGGTTCCCCGCCAATGCATTCCGCCTCAGTTACAATGAAACTGTGATCCTGGTGTTATGGACATGTCACTGACCATCAGACTCAAAGTCCCCCTTCTCATTTATTTCAGAGAACCTAGGAACTATCACGAGGAAGCCTGTCTGTGGCCTTCTAGAATCTCTAGCTTTTCTAGACTTTTGGAGGTGAATGTGTAGATTAAGAGTCTATAGGACTGTAACTTCATTTGTGCATCTGGAAGAAAACTCAAAGTATAAGTCCATAGAGTCCATAGCTACTCTACCAAGTGCCTAAACAATTATGGAATCTTAGAGCGATAAAGAATTAGGAATTGCCTCGTCTAGATACTTCCTCTGTTATTCTCTTCGTTATTCAGTGCTTACTTATTTATTTTTTGACTACACTGGGTTTTCATGGTGGCGTGAGGGCTTCTCTTGTTGCACACAAGGGCTTCTCGTGGTACGCAGACTTCCTCGTTGCGGCCCTCGGGCTTCATTGCAAGTGGGATCTTAATTCCCTGACCAGGGATCGACCATATGTCCTCTGCATTGGAGGGCAGATTCTTAGCCACCGGGCCACCAAGGGAGTCCCTATGCATAGTGCTTCTTCATCCCACCCTCTTCCTATTGCATGAATCCCTTCTGTCATCTCTGATGGTCAGTGATCTGTCCGTTTGACCATCCGTTGCACCTGTGTTAAAGCAAATTGCTGTGTCTGCTGGTGCAGGAGGTGATGAGCGATAGGCCAGCAGACAAGTCCAGTCTGCTGCCTACTTTCGTAAATCAAGTTTAATTGAAGCACAGCCACGCTCATTGATTCAGGTGTTGTCTAAGACTGCTTTGGGCTCACAATGGCAGAATTCAATACTTGCCATAGAGGACATATGGTCTGCAAAATCTAAAATATTTACTATCCAGCTCTCATCCTAGCTAATAGAATGGGCTGGAATGTTGGACATTATTGAAAAGTTTTTCAGGGACAACATCAAATTCTTATTTCTCCATGAAGCATTTTTTAATCATATTAGCTTCCATCAAGTTCCTCCTCAAACTGTGCCAGTTAAAGCCTTCATCATTTCCTTAGGTCTTCATTCCCTAAGGCTGTGTATTGTCGCTGACCGAGAGTACGCCATGAATTGCTCGTGTTTCTATATGTTTAGGCGTGAAGAGTCGCTTTGCTCTAGAACTGTCTTTTGAGGAATGGTAATGTAAGTGTTGAGACGGTGACTCCTTCTAGAACAAATTTATTTACATTTCTGGGTAGTAAATACAGAGATTATTCCCTCAGAGTGATTTGCTTATATTTCAGGGTAATAAAAATCTCTCCAGGGCTTCCCTGGTGGTCCAGAGGGTAGAGTCTGCCTTGCAGTGCAATGGGCACATGTTTGATCCCTGACCCAGGAAGATACCACATGCCGCGGAGCGGCTGGAGCAATGTGTCCAACGACTGAGCCAGGGCTCTGGAGCGCGTGTGCCCAGAGCTGGTGCTCTGCAATAAGAGAGGCCACTGAGATGGGAGGCCCACACAGGCTAAAAGAATAAAAGATGGGTGAAGACAAAATGATGACTTAGAGACGCAAAAAAAAAAAAAAAAAAAAAATCTCTGCAGAAAGGAAGATGGGCATGCTTCTTAACCCCATGTAAGATCAGAGTTTCGTAGTCTCAGGGCTCCTGTCTCAACTCTGTGCTCAGGCAATACCGTTCATCATCCTGTTGGAACTGGGGCTCAGGAAACCTGGGCTAGATTATTTTCTTGCTGTAAATAATGAATTGTCTAGGCACTCCCCTGGTGTTCCAGGGGTTAAGAATCTGCCTTCGAATGCCGGGGGCATGGGCTTGATTCCTCGTTGGGGAGCTAACCTCACACATGCCTTGGGGCAACTAAGCCTGCGTGCTGCAACCAGAGAGACGTCCACACGCTGCAATGAAAATATCCCACATGCTGCAACTCAGACCCATGTGTGCGTGTGTGTTAAGTTGCTTCTCCTAGCTCACTTTCCTACTGAAGGTAATGGTGCGTACGTGCTAAGTCACTTCAGTCGTGTCCGATTCTTTGCAGTCCTATGGCCTGCAGCCCGCCAGGCTTCTCTGTCCATGAGATTCTCCAGGCAAGAAGACTGGCGTGGGCTGCCTTGCTCCCCTCCAGAGGATCTTCCCAACCCAGGGATCCACTCTGTGTCACTTTGTGTCTCCTGCATTGGCAAGCACTTTACCACTAGCGCCATCTGGGAAGCCCAGCTCAGACCTAGTGCCACCCCCCAAAATGTTTAAGTCCGTTTGGGCTCTTTCTTCTTCTGCATCTACAGATGTGTTGGCTCCTTCTGGCCAACCACATACCACAGGGCTGCTGTTTAGGAATGGCCGAACCACTTGGCAATCACTTGATGCTCACTGAGATGTGTGAATTTTGTCTGAGTTCACTACGAAGTTCCTGAGTGCACGGACCCGACCGCTCTTCTCTTTGTATCCTCCTGTAACCCCAACACACGTATGCATTCATTAATCGTTTGTTGCTCTAGCTGCAGGCATTCATATATCCTGAAAGTGAATGTGTCGGTCACTCAATCATGTCCGACCCTTTGAGACCCCACAGACTATAACCCACATCCTCTATCCATGGGATTTTCCAGGTGAGAACACTGGAGTGGGTTTCCGCTTCCTTCTCCGGGGGATCTTCCTGACCCAGGGATCGACCTCGGGCCTTCTGCGTTGAAGGCAGACCCGTTACTGTCTGAGCCACCAGGGAAGCCCTGGCGTGCTCGTCTTCATAGCATGTGAAGACGTGGGACCATTTCTAAATTGCCACGGCTTCCCTGTGCCCAGCTGTCCTGAGACTCTGCGATCTGAAATCCCAGGCTTGTTCAAAAACAGAGCCAGTTCCAGGCCCCACCCAGTGCCCACCCAGAAAGCAGCCCACCGTGGATGCAGGAGCAGAGCCAGGGGAATACAGCCCCACCTGCCCTGCAGCCAGAGAGACCTGGCCATACGCTGGGTCCCGGATGAGGGGCAAAATGAGCAAAGGGAGACACTGCCAATGAGGGCTAGCTGCGCGAATCACCCGCACCCATGATCAAACAAACACACTTTATGGACTCTGTCCTCTTAGGTTTGCCAGATATGTCAAATAAGAATACTGTTTACTTTATTAAGCCGGCCTACCTCTGCATTCTCCCTCTAGAACTCATTCCCCACTGAGCCTCGCTCTTGGGGTGGCCACATGCCTAAACCAGCGGATCTTCCCCCCAAACCCAAAAGGGATCCACTCTGTGTCACTTTGTGTCTCCTGCATTGGCAAGCACTTTACCACTAGCGCCATCTGGGAAGCCCAGCTCAGACCTAGTGCCACCCCCCAAAATGTTTAAGTCCGTTTGGGCTCTTTCTTCTTCTGCATCTACAGATGTGTTGGCTCCTTCTGGCCAACCACATACCACAGGGCTGCTGTTTAGGAATGGCCGAACCACTTGGCAATCACTTGATGCTCACTGAGATGTGTGAATTTTGTCTGAGTTCACTACGAAGTTCCTGAGTGCACGGACCCGACCGCTCTTCTCTTTGTATCCTCCTGTAACCCCAACACACGTATGCATTCATTAATCGTTTGTTGCTCTAGCTGCAGGCATTCATATATCCTGAAAGTGAATGTGTCGGTCACTCAATCATGTCCGACCCTTTGAGACCCCACAGACTATAACCCACATCCTCTATCCATAGGATTTTCCAGGTGAGAACACTGGAGTGGGTTTCCACTTCCTTCTCCAGGGGATCTTCCTGACCCAGGGATCGACCTCGGGCCTTCTGCGTTGAAGGCAGACCCGTTACTGTCTGAGCCACCAGGGAAGCCCTGGCGTGCTCGTCTTCATAGCATGTGAAGACGTGGGACCATTTCTAAATTGCCACGGCTTCCCTGTGCCCAGCTGTCCTGAGACTCTGCGATCTGAAATCCCAGGCTTGTTCAAAAACAGAGCCAGTTCCAGGCCCCACCCAGTGCCCACCCAGAAAGCAGCCCACCGTGGATGCAGGAGCAGAGCCAGGGGAATACAGCCCCACCTGCCCTGCAGCCAGAGAGACCTGGCCATACGCTGGGTCCCGGATGAGGGGCAAAATGAGCAAAGGGAGACACTGCCAATGAGGGCTAGCTGCGCGAATCACCCGCACCCATGATCAAACAAACACACTTTATGGACTCTGTCCTCTTAGGTTTGCCAGATATGTCAAATAAGAATACTGTTTACTTTATTAAGCCGGCCTACCCTCTGCATTCTCCCCTCTAGAACTCATTCCCCACTGAGCCTCGCTCTTGGGGGGTGGCCACATGCCTAAACCAGCGCCCATGATGATGACTTTCCTGATATTCCTTTTTCACAGAGGGCCTCTCCGGGCTTAGTGACGATGCAGATGTGAAGGTCTAGTGGATGGACCCAGACTTTCAGGAGACCTTCCTCCGGCTTTGCTGGCTGCCTTGATCTTCTGTCATTGTTTGCAGGAAGCAGGACCGGAAGGTAGGTGGTGGGCTGGCCTTTTGAATGATCTGGAAGCGTTTCCATTTAGGAAGTGTTTGAGTGTTGGTCAGACACTCGGAAATGAAATATCAGAGGAGACACTTGTGCTTACAAAGCAGTTGGCTTTCTTGGGAAAGGGGCCTGGATGGAGAGCAGCGAGCAGAGAGCCCAGGGGGACTGCCCTTGCCACGTGGTTCACCGTCTCAGGTTCTGCGGGTGACAGGACTGGGGTCCGGGTCGTCTCTGGCCAGTCGTCTGGCTTGGCCCAATGCGGGTCTGACTTGGGGTCCTTCCTGGTGGGATGAGCGTCTCTCTGCCCAGATGGATGCCAGCGTGAGGGTTTCTGGGAGGTCGGCAAGACACGCCATCTCCCCCCTCCTCCTTTCGACGCTCTCCCAATTCTCTGGTTACTTTTGGCTGCAGCTCTTTGTTCTTTCTTGGGACCTCCTATTTCTAGACAACTCAGGCAAGCAGTTTGCCTTCATGCTGAGCCAAGGTGGCCAGTTTCAGTCCACAGTTCTCTAACATCTCGACACGTGGGGGTGCTTGAGTTCCTGTTTGATTGCCTTGTGCTTTTCAGATGTGTAACTGCCAGGTTTACGGGTGCAGTGGGATGTAAAAATCAAGAAATGTCTGTCTCTGTGTATTAACAACCGTTGACCCTAGGAAGAGGCAGAGAGGGGAGACTGAGTGACCTCCTGGACGGGTGGTGATCCACAGCCCCAGCTTTGATCCTCAGGAGATGCTTTGTGCTGGGCCCCTGGCGGAGGGGGTACAGAGTGTATGTTGTCAACCTCAAGGCTCATAAGACGCTGGATCAGGGATTTCCTTTCCTCTTGCCCTCCGGGAAAGGCTTTCACTGGGCTTAGCTCCAAGTTGCTGCAGAAAGGGGCCGGATAACTCACATCCCCTGCGGGACTGCTGAACTGGTGACCCCCGCTCAGGCATCCTGGGGAGATTTGCGGGATAAATAAATGCCTCCTTGGGGATTTGTGAGATACCTCCCTTACAGGGCTCGGAGCGGAGATTTAAACAGGAATTACCATCCCAACCGGGCAGGGATTTACAGGCTGAGCCCGTTCTGTGCTCGGGGGAAGATTTACAGAGTCCCTGCAGCAGCAGCAGCAGGCTGTGCACTTGTCCCTGCCCGACCCTCGCACGGGGGCCTTTCCCTCGTGGCTTTCATCCGCCGCCCTGGCTCACAGCCCCGTGACTGCTGACCGCCAGCGTCCTGCCTGCCCAGCCTTCTCTTCTCTCCACCCGCCACCTTGTCCCCAGGTGACAGGAGAGCAGAGTTCCTTCTGCAGCTCGGTTCCAGGGACTCCCTCCCCGGCTCCTCTCTGTTCTCCTTTTTGGAGCCCGTTTGAGTGCTTCCTGCTCCTCCATCTGATTGTCACCATGACCGCTTCCCGTCACTGTCCTCCCTGCCTTCCTCCCTCGTGCAGAAGAACCAGCTCTCCCAATTCTCTGGTTACTTTTGGCTGCAGCTCTTTGTTCTTTCTTGGGACCTCCTATTTCTAGACAACTCAGGCAAGCAGTTTGCCTTCATGCTGAGCCAAGGTGGCCAGTTTCAGTCCACAGTTCTCTAACATCTCGACACGTGGGGGTGCTTGAGTTCCTGTTTGATTGCCTTGTGCTTTTCAGATGTGTAACTGCCAGGTTTACGGGTGCAGTGGGATGTAAAAATCAAGAAATGTCTGTCTCTGTGTATTAACAACCGTTGACCCTAGGAAGAGGCAGAGAGGGGAGACTGAGTGACCTCCTGGACGGGTGGTGATCCACAGCCCCAGCTTTGATCCTCAGGAGATGCTTTGTGCTGGGCCCCTGGCGGAGGGGGTACAGAGTGTATGTTGTCAACCTCAAGGCTCATAAGACGCTGGATCAGGGATTTCCTTTCCTCTTGCCCTCCGGGAAAGGCTTTCACTGGGCTTAGCTCCAAGTTGCTGCAGAAAGGGGCCGGATAACTCACATCCCCTGCGGGACTGCTGAACTGGTGACCCCCGCTCAGGCATCCTGGGGAGATTTGCGGGATAAATAAATGCCTCCTTGGGGATTTGTGAGATACCTCCCTTACAGGGCTCGGAGCGGAGATTTAAACAGGAATTACCATCCCAACCGGGCAGGGATTTACAGGCTGAGCCCGTTCTGTGCTCGGGGGAAGATTTACAGAGTCCCTGCAGCAGCAGCAGCAGGCTGTGCACTTGTCCCTGCCCGACCCTCGCACGGGGGCCTTTCCCTCGTGGCTTTCATCCGCCGCCCTGGCTCACAGCCCCGTGACTGCTGACCGCCAGCGTCCTGCCTGCCCAGCCTTCTCTTCTCTCCACCCGCCACCTTGTCCCCAGGTGACAGGAGAGCAGAGTTCCTTCTGCAGCTCGGTTCCAGGGACTCCCTCCCCGGCTCCTCTCTGTTCTCCTTTTTGGAGCCCGTTTGAGTGCTTCCTGCTCCTCCATCTGATTGTCACCATGACCGCTTCCCGTCACTGTCCTCCCTGCCTTCCTCCCTCGTGCAGAAGAACCAGCTCTCTTCTGCACGGGGCTTTCCCTGCTCCTTTGTTTTCTGTGGCCCCTGTCCCCACCAGGGTGCTCCGTTCCGAACGTGAGAGTCTAATTGTTGGTCACATGTCCTCAGCAGAACCCCGTGGGGGAGGGTGCTAAAAATCAGAGGTCCCACGTGGGCCTCCTAATCGGGCTCTGTTGATCATTTTTCACACACACACACACATAAATAATTGATTTAGTGTTGACTCTGCTGGATCTTGTTGCTTCTGGGGCTTCCCTCTGGCTGCAGCGAGCAGGGCTGGGTCTCTAGTTGCACACTGTGGGCTCCTCCTCGCTGTGGCTTCTCTTCTTGGGGAGCATGGGCTCCAGGCGCGAAGGCTTCTGTCGTTGTGGCTCACGGGCTTAGTTGCTCCGTGGCATGTGGGATCTTCCTGGACCAGAGATCAACCCCACGTCCTGTGCCTTGGCAGGCTGATTTTCTACCACTAAGAAAGCCCCAATGATCATTCTTTTTTTTTTTTTTTTTTTTGCACTTCTATTGGTCTTTCATTTATTTGTTTTCATCCAGCTCCGTTGTGGGGCTCCCATCACAGTGGCCTCTCTCGTCGCAGAGTGATAGCTCTGGGCGCATGCGCTCCAGAGCTCCGGCTCAGTCGTTGGACACATTGGTCCAGTTGCTCCATGGCACGTGGGATCTTCCCAGGCCAGGGATTGAACTGGTGCCCCTTGCCCTGCAAGGTGGTGTCCTTACCTGCTGGACCACCAGGGAAGCCTCCTGATGATCATTCTTAAGCACACCTACGTTTGGGAGCTAAAGCCCTGCCTCCCAGAGAGGGCTCGGGGCTGGACTTCCCTCTCTGGCTGAATTTCGCGACCAGTGAGCACCGCCTTTCTTTTCAGTGGAGTCTATCTGTGGCGCTCAGCAACCTGACGGCGCCTCTTCGAGTGTATTTTTAGGGCATGGAAGGGTATCTGGGAGGGCACCGTGGGGTGCAGGGGGAGGCAGAGTTCCTTCTGCAGCTCGGTTCCAGGGACTCCCTCCCGGCTCCTCTCTGTTCTCCTTTTTGGAGCCCGTTTGAGTGCTTCCTGCTCCTCCATCTGATTGTCACCATGACCGCTTCCCGTCACTGTCCTCCCTGCCTTCCTCCCTCGTGCAGAAGAACCAGCTCTCTTCTGCACGGGGCTTTCCTGCTCCTTTGTTTTCTGTGGCCCCTGTCCCCACCAGGGTGCTCCGTTCCGAACGTGAGAGTCTAATTGTTGGTCACATGTCCTCAGCAGAACCCCGTGGGGGAGGGTGCTAAAAATCAGAGGTCCCACGTGGGCCTCCTAATCGGGCTCTGTTGATCATTTTTCACACACACACACACATAAATAATTGATTTAGTGTTGACTCTGCTGGATCTTGTTGCTTCTGGGGCTTCCCTCTGGCTGCAGCGAGCAGGGCTGGGTCTCTAGTTGCACACTGTGGGCTCCTCCTCGCTGTGGCTTCTCTTCTTGGGGAGCATGGGCTCCAGGCGCGAAGGCTTCTGTCGTTGTGGCTCACGGGCTTAGTTGCTCCGTGGCATGTGGGATCTTCCTGGACCAGAGATCAACCCCACGTCCTGTGCCTTGGCAGGCTGATTTTCTACCACTAAGAAAGCCCCAATGATCATTCTTTTTTTTTTTTTTTTTTTGCACTTCTATTGGTCTTTCATTTATTTGTTTTCATCCAGCTCCGTTGTGGGGCTCCCATCACAGTGGCCTCTCTCGTCGCAGAGTGATAGCTCTGGGCGCATGCGCTCCAGAGCTCCGGCTCAGTCGTTGGACACATTGGTCCAGTTGCTCCATGGCACGTGGGATCTTCCCAGGCCAGGGATTGAACTGGTGCCCCTTGCCCTGCAAGGTGGTGTCCTTACCTGCTGGACCACCAGGGAAGCCTCCTGATGATCATTCTTAAGCACACCTACGTTTGGGAGCTAAAGCCCTGCCTCCCAGAGAGGGCTCGGGGCTGGACTTCCCTCTCTGGCTGAATTTCGCGACCAGTGAGCACCGCCTTTCTTTTCAGTGGAGTCTATCTGTGGCGCTCAGCAACCTGACGGCGCCTCTTCGAGTGTATTTTTAGGGCATGGAAGAGTATCTGGGAGGACACCGTGGGGTGCAGAATTGTCTCAAGAGAGGCCGTGGCCTGAAAAGTAACCTGGCTCGTGAATATTCATGCTGGCCCTGTGGTCAGTTTCGATCACTCACACCAGCTCACAGCTCTTGTTAAGCTTTAGTGAGTGCAGGGCACAGGCTCTGGGAACAAGGACATAAGGAAGATGGAGGTTAAGATGCACTGACAGGCAATAGGATTAAAACTCTTGCTCAATCCTGATCTTGGGAGTAACTAACAGTGGCCTGAACTTAGAGAATTAAACCATGACGGCCCCCGACAACTGATCTCATAGGCCCTGAAGTAAAGGTCAGGGACACAGTTGCCAGGCGGGGGCAGGATTGCTCAGAGGAGGGAGGAAGCTGGTGGGTAGTGAAGGCCTGCGAGGCGGCTCTGGTCCCTCTTTTCAGGGCGGCACCAGACGCTGAAATCGTCCTGGGGACGCCTCCTTTGCCAGGGCTTTTATTCACCTTCAGAAATACGTTCTTCCTGACATCCAACTATGACTTTGAAATGGAGACCAAAAAATGAAAAGGGGAGGAAGATAACGTAAGAGAAGTCCAATGTGGCAGCTAGTGAATTTCTGAGAATTGTACTTTCCCGTGTAGCTTGTGTAGCATTTCAGTTCTGTTTTCCTCAAGTTGCACAGAGCCCTGTGGGGAGGAAAGAAACCTTAGCCATATGAAAACAAAAAGCAATTCCAAAGGGTTCAAGAAAACAATATCAAATGCAATTTAATGACAGTTTTCAGGGGAGACAGGATAGATCTAAAGTTGCATTCTGAGCCTGCTTCTTCTTCTCACGTCCTAAGAAAGCCTACAAAATTATATATACATCAATTTAGGTCAAGTGAAATGATCCTCAATTTCCTTTCTCTCTCTCATCTTAGTACCATAAAAAGAAGTTTTCAGTCTATACAGTAGAGTATTCAAGGTAAAATGTTATCATACCATATTGGAAAAGGCAAACTCTAAGCCATGTGTATAACCTGATTTGGGGCGAGAAATCAATGCTTATCTACAGTAGACTGTTTGGACCTCCTATCAGTGACGTTTTCTGGGCTGGCCGTTCTCCAGGTGAACACAGTAGAGAGCTCAGCCCTTCTTAAGGAAAATCTTCAGGACAAATAATCGGAAGGCCTGTCAGTCTACTAGGAGACTCAGCTCTTGATGCTATTCATAGCTGAACTTTCATCACAGCACAACTGTTTGATGCCCAGTCCCCGATCCCTTCCCCTTCCGCCAGCATTGCATCCACGTAGAAGCTTCAGCAAGCCTCATGTCTGTCGCTGACACAGAGGCCGCTGGGATCAGAATCACTGATTCACAGTTGACCCTGGAGATCCTGCCGGCTACCAGGCGCTCAGCCCAGAGTTCCCTGGGACTTCTGTGCTTGCGGGAACCGTGCCTTCACTTGGAAGCAGTGTTGGTCAGGGAAGGCTGTGCATTGGGAACAGGGTCTTTGTTGGGGGGCAGTGAAGGAGCATCCAGACGAGCGCTGGCTCCGTTCTCCGGGTAGCAGCCTGAGCCGTGCCCTCTGTGTCCCCCAGCTTCGTGGACGTGAGGGTCCTGGGCTTGCGATCACACATTCTGTGCCATGGTTGCAGTCACTGCTCACGGTGGCATTCTCAGAGGCTAGATACTGCCAGTCTCTCATTGGAAAGTGAAGTATTTCTTTAGGTTTTGGTCTCCACGTCAAGATGAGAAAGATGACCCATGAGAACAAGTAATGAGAGATTCCAATTTTGTAGGGTTTGGTCTCCCATTTTGGACTGGTATTGCCTATAGGCTGGTTCTGTGGAACCATAATTTTTCCATGAGAGTCATCAGATAGAACTCTGCACACTGACTGCAATAGGGAAGGATCTGGGAGAGGGGAGGGAATGCCCTTGAAGCTGCTTAAAATCCTCAGACCCCCTTTCTCCAGAACAGTTTGCATTTTCCCAGTAATTTGCTGTGTGGCTTGGCTGTCATTTCTGTCCCTGTCACCGTGACAATAGGGACCTTATTTCTCCTTCCAGAACCCCCTTTCCGCATCCTGATGGACGCATCAGAACTGTCCAGGCAGCGATATGCTGGTCGATGTTTAATGACAAAATTCTCCAAGTGAGAAACACCTTGGCTTATAGGGCTGCCCATCTCCACGGTGTCAGCACTGCCACCATGACCAGTTTCAATCTGTCCCCATGACGTCACCAAACATGCGGGTGGTAGCACATCATTCCACAGGATGTTCACACATGCTCAAGAGAAATAATCTCAAGAGCAGAGAAAATCGAGGAGTAGGGAAATAATTAGGAGGTGATGGGTTTTGAGTAGTTATTACTTTTTTTTTTTTTTTTTTTTTTTAATGAAGCCCATGTCATGTCGCAAGCCTCATGTCTGTCGCTGACACAGAGGCCGCTGGGATCAGAATCACTGATTCACAGTTGACCCTGGAGATCCTGCCGGCTACCAGGCGCTCAGCCCAGAGTTCCCTGGGACTTCTGTGCTTGCGGAACCGTGCCTTCACTTGGAAGCAGTGTTGGTCAGGGAAGGCTGTGCATTGGGAACAGGGTCTTTGTTGGGGGGCAGTGAAGGAGCATCCAGACGAGCGCTGGCTCCGTTCTCCGGGTAGCAGCCTGAGCCGTGCCCTCTGTGTCCCCCAGCTTCGTGGACGTGAGGGTCCTGGGCTTGCGATCACACATTCTGTGCCATGGTTGCAGTCACTGCTCACGGTGGCATTCTCAGAGGCTAGATACTGCCAGTCTCTCATTGGAAAGTGAAGTATTTCTTTAGGTTTTGGTCTCCACGTCAAGATGAGAAAGATGACCCATGAGAACAAGTAATGAGAGATTCCAATTTTGTAGGGTTTGGTCTCCCATTTTGGACTGGTATTGCCTATAGGCTGGTTCTGTGGAACCAAAATTTTTTCCATGAGAGTCATCAGATAGAACTCTGCAGACTGACTGCAATAGGGAAGGATCTGGGAGAGGGGAGGGAATGCCCTTGAAGCTGCTTAAAATCCTCAGACCCCCTTTCTCCAGAACAGTTTGCATTTTCCCAGTAATTTGCTGTGTGGCTTGGCTGTCATTTCTGTCCCTGTCACCGTGACAATAGGGACCTTATTTCTCCTTCCAGAACCCCCTTTCCGCATCCTGATGGACGCATCAGAACTGTCCAGGCAGCGATATGCTGGTCGATGTTTAATGACAAAATTCTCCAAGTGAGAAACACCTTGGCTTATAGGGCTGCCCATCTCCACGGTGTCAGCACTGCCACCATGACCAGTTTCAATCTGTCCCCATGACGTCACCAAACATGCGGGTGGTAGCACATCATTCCACAGGATGTTCACACATGCTCAAGAGAAATAATCTCAAGAGCAGAGAAAATCGAGGAGTAGGGAAATAATTAGGAGGTGATGGGTTTTGAGTAGTTATTACTTTTGTTTTAAATTTGTATAATTTAATTTTTAAAATTAAAAATTTAAATTTTATATGAATTATAAATTCATATACTTTAATTTATCATCATGGCTATGCTTAACAGTGTAAAATTCCTAAAAAAGTTAACAGCTGGTACACAAGCCAGCTCTAACATACCACTCCATCTTGGTCTGTGAAAAGAGGGAGAAAAGGGAAAAATGAGAGTGTGTTTAATAATAAAGTACTAAAAGGCCTCTATACTATTCAAACTTTATGACTGGCCCTTCTGAGCCAGTCATAAAGTCCATGAATTCCTAGAAATGACATAGTTGGTATTGGTCTGGAGCCAGGCCTTTGGAGCAAGATTCACTGAATTCCAGATCTACCATTTGCCAACTGTGTGACCTTGAACAGTGTCTAAGCCCTTCTAGCTTAAGTTTACTATGGATGAAATAATAGTACCTGCTTTATAAGGTTGTGAGTTGTGCATGCTAAGTTGCTTCAGTCATGTCCGACTCTTTGTGACCCCGTGGACTCTAGCCCGCCAGGCTCTTCTGTCCATGGGATTCTCTAGACAAGAAGACTGGAGTGGGTGGCCGTGCCCTCCTCTGGGGCATCTTCCCCACCCAGGGGTCAAATCAGCATCTCCTACATCTTTGCATTGGCGGGCGGGTTCTTTTACCACTAACACCACATAAGGTTGCAATGGGGGTTGAATGAGGTCATATGCTCAAAATACTTAGCCCCCTAAGTTACATGATAAACCCTCATTAAGTGGTAGCCATGAGTACCGTTATGACTAACCTGACCCATTTCTAAGGTCAACAGTCACTGCAGGTAGAGATGGGCTCTGTCCCAGATGCAACAAAAAATTCACCCCGCAAGGTAGAGATGGCTCTGGAGGGCTGCCCATCTCCACGGTGTCAGCACTGCCACCATGACCAGTTTCAATCTGTCCCCATGACGTCACCAAACATGCGGGTGGTAGCACATCATTCCACAGGATGTTCACACATGCTCAAGAGAAATAATCTCAAGAGCAGAGAAAATCGAGGAGTAGGGAAATAATTAGGAGGTGATGGGTTTTGAGTAGTTATTACTTTTGTTTTAAATTTGTATAATTTAATTTTTAAAATTAAAAATTTAAATTTTATATGAATTATAAATTCATATACTTTAATTTATCATCATGGCTATGCTTAACAGTGTAAAATTCCTAAAAAAGTTAACAGCTGGTACACAAGCCAGCTCTAACATACCACTCCATCTTGGTCTGTGAAAAGAGGGAGAAAAGGGAAAAATGAGAGTGTGTTTAATAATAAAGTACTAAAAGGCCTCTATACTATTCAAACTTTATGACTGGCCCTTCTGAGCCAGTCATAAAGTCCATGAATTCCTAGAAATGACATAGTTGGTATTGGTCTGGAGCCAGGCCTTTGGAGCAAGATTCACTGAATTCCAGATCTACCATTTGCCAACTGTGTGACCTTGAACAGTGTCTAAGCCCTTCTAGCTTAAGTTTACTATGGATGAAATAATAGTACCTGCTTTATAAGGTTGTGAGTTGTGCATGCTAAGTTGCTTCAGTCATGTCCGACTCTTTGTGACCCCGTGGACTCTAGCCCGCCAGGCTCTTCTGTCCATGGGATTCTCTAGACAAGAAGACTGGAGTGGGTGGCCGTGCCCTCCTCTGGGGCATCTTCCCCACCCAGGGGTCAAATCAGCATCTCCTACATCTTTGCATTGGCGGGCGGGTTCTTTTACCACTAACACCACATAAGGTTGCAATGGGGGTTGAATGAGGTCATATGCTCAAAATACTTAGCCCCCTAAGTTACATGATAAACCCTCATTAAGTGGTAGCCATGAGTACCGTTATGACTAACCTGACCCATTTCTAAAAGGTCAACAGTCACTGCAGGTAGAGATGGGCTCTGTCCCAGATGCAAGTTCATGCAGAGAAAGATAATTAAAAGCCATCCTCCTTGCATAATCTGTCCTCCGTCCTGTACTGACCACTGATGGATGCTCAGCCTCAGGGCTGGGATGGCCTTCTCACCACCCTTCCTGCCTGAGGTTCAAACGCTGGTGACTCATGGGTTCGCCTGCTGGTAACCCTTACCGTCAGGGGCTGCGGTCTCCCTAGGCCTGCTTTAAAATGCAAATAAAACTCGTCCACTACATCCGTGGGCTCCATCTGTACTGAGCCACTTTATATGAGGAACTTGAGCATCCATGGATTTTGCTCTCTGTGGATTTTGGCGTCTGCAGGTTGGGGCCGGGGCCTTATCCTAGCCCAGTCCCCCGAAGACACAGAGGGCTGACTGTACTCTTTAGAGGATGGGTGTGAAGTTTGCACCTGAGTGTGCAAGCGGCAGTCAGATCCCAGGGCTCTGCATTGAGCAGATGCCTGGGAATCTAGAAATGAGGAATCTGCAGTGGGCGATGGGATACGGAGGGGGCCTGAGGCCCCTGAAGACCCCACTCCCTGGTTCCCTCTCACCTGACATCCCTCCCCATGCTTCCAGACTGACCAGTTCTTTGAACTGAGATGCCTCTAAAAGCAAAGCCGCTTCCCTCTCTCTCCCTGTTCTCCCAGATGTCCCTGAACCCAGACCGAGTGGCCCCTGGGGCCCACCGTCCACTCAGGAGGTGGGAACATGCTGACTGTTCTGGGTTTGTCTTCCTGTCACCGGAACACCAAGTCTGAAGTGAGTGGGCCAGCCATGTTCAGGTCAGGGTTGTGACCTCGGGAAGGTCATTCCATGTCTTCCAAGTTTTTAGTGCATTAGGGATGCTGGTGAGAATTCACCCAAGAATCAGATAAGGGGCCCTTTGTGACAGTAAAGCTTAACAGAGCACACCGCGTTGGGTCTGTTCTCTACCCGTCCCATTGTTTTTAGCTTTCTCCTTTTCCTTCAATTCTTCACA
The DNA here is from genome assembly GCA_022376925.1 of Tragulus kanchil. Taxonomy (NCBI): domain Eukaryota; kingdom Metazoa; phylum Chordata; class Mammalia; order Artiodactyla; family Tragulidae; genus Tragulus; species Tragulus kanchil. The sequence goes on from JAIOJX010000003.1 coordinate 96,742,473, forward strand.
CATGGTTCTAGAGGCCTTCTTGGGAGCCCCATAGATGGATGACGGCTAACCTTTACTCTAAAAGTTTCTGGAAATGGAAAGGATCAGTTCCTGTCTGGGTTCACTTATTCACAATACAGTCTCGTGTGCGCTAATAACCTGAGGTTATTCTCAGTTTGGCTCTCATCCCTTGGCCCTGCCGGAAGACAGAGGTGATGTTTTCAGGAGCCCTCAGGCCCTGTGGACTGTAGTCAGACTCTCACTGAGGTTTGCTTGGTCTGTCCTGGGCACCTGTGATGCCACACAAATGTTTCCAAGTGCTGGAGGACTAGGAACCAGGGATGGAAGGAGGCAACAGACTTACAGCCCGGGGGTGGGTCTTAAGTCCTGGGGTAGAGCCTGGGGGGAAAGGAAGGAGCCAGTCTCTCCCCTGTGGACCAGCCAGCGCAGCTTGTTCCATTCTAGGCAGGAGATGCTGGTGCCCAGGGGATGTTCTGATAGCCCTAAGAGAAAGGAACCCACAACTTGGGTTCTTTGGGACCGCAGACCAGGCATCTGGCTCAATCAGCCGCATGATGTTTATCGGCCTCCTTAGGGCTCTTAGAGAACGAAACCTCAGCTCCTGGGCCCCACCTGCTACTGTGTCACTAGAGGGAGCTCTGGCACAGCCCTTCTGGAGCAGGGGACTGACCGCACAGGCGGCTGCAGGATTGTTGAGGGAATGGTGTTGTGATTTTGGGCTGAAGAAAGATGGCCGATGGCCAGCCAGGGCAGGCTGCCTGCAACGCATTCTCCCTGGGAGGCCTGCCAGGACCTGGCTGAGATGGCCGAGGTGAGGCAACAGGGCTGAGAGCAAGGCCTGGTTGGCGAAAGGCCCACTCGAGAGGGTCGTGTGGGGCTCGGGAGCCCCAGGCTTCTGCTGAGAGCAGGCAGTGGCCAAGGAGAGAGCAGACACGGCCAGTCCTGGGAAGGCGTACAGATGTTCAGCTTCCATCAGAGGAGACAGCGCTGACTAAACACGCTGACTTTCTTCAAAAACACGAGAGACTTTCACAAGAAGAGGCTGGCAAATTGTTTTGACAGCTGAATAGGAGAAAGCCGTCTACCTGGAGGCAACGTGGATTTTTGTGGCCTCTTCATGCACCCTGCAGCAGGGGGTCAGATGTGTTCAGACAGCGAGAGCACACGTGTGCTGAATGGGCCCTCGGCGTGTTTCATGTATTTGCTTTTTTTGGCTCATGGGCTCTTAGTTCCCCAGCCAAGGATCAGCCCCTCACCTCCTGCACTGGAAACGAAGAGTCTTAACGACTGGATCACCAGGGTATTTTAGAAGGAAAGGAAAGTGGGCCCTCGAAGATGTCCGAGGGACAGGGCCAGGTCTCCGAATCAGAGGATCAGGCGCACCCTCCAGGGTCCTTGGTATTTGCTGCTGAGCTGTGGCTCTCGCTGTGAATTGTCAAGAGCACAGAGGAATCCTGGCCTGATACAAAAGCCCCCCACCCCAGGGAAAGCTCTGATGGATTTTATAACTTGATAATCAAGTTCTCTCAGGAGAGAACGCCCTCCCAGAGGTGGGAGATGAATTTTATCCTTTGCTTTTTTGGCTGTTTCTCGTTCCCTGCATCTTGCCTGTTCTTTTCTGTGACTCACTCAACAGAGGGCAAAGAGGTTTTCTAGAAAGCACCAAACCCCCGAGGCCTTTGATTTCAGAGCAGGAAACAATGGCCTGGGCTGAGAGCTAGATCCCAGGAGCCTACCAAGAGGGTTCGACCTCCTGAACCCCAGGATCCTTGCAGAGGACTCATGCCGTGAGGGTACCTCCCGCCAGGCACAGCAGAGGGGCGGCCCCTCCTTCCCGGGAAAGAGGCGGAGCCGGGTCCTGCGGTGGTCTACCGGCTCATTCGGGTCCAGCTCCTGCAGCCCCATGGGCTGTAGCCCGCCAGGCTCCTCTGTCCATGGGCTTTCCCAGGCAAGCACACTGGAGTGGGCTGTGATGCTCTCCCCCGGGGGATCTTCCCGGACCAGGAATGGAACCTGGGCCTCCCGCATTGCAGGCAGATTCTTTCCTGGCTGAGCTACGAGGGAAGCCCAGAGTTGTGTCTGGTTGGTCTGAAATACACACCCCTAAGCGGCTCCGGTCCCTTTCCTAATCTGCTCTCTTCCCACAGTCTTGAGTTCGCTCCCTCTGAGATAGACAGAAAAGAGGAGGAAGAGATGATTGGGTCACTCTGTCTCCTTTCAGCCCCAAGAGTCTGCTTTGTGACCTCGGTGACTCCTGCTCATTTGAGAAGCAGCGGAGAAGAGAATGCTGGGGGGCGCACAATCACTGTTCTCATGGCATCTGATTAAAATGCGCTCTATAAAACGATCCCAACAAATCAGGACAGACGTCACACCAAGATCTGATCTTGACTCACAGAATGTTTACAGAATATAATGCCCATGGCAGACAGATACCAAATGCCCCAAAGTACCTGAGACAAAAAAAAAAGAAAAAAGAAAGGAAGGAAGTAGGAGGGGGAAGAGGGAGAAGAACTGAACGGAGCCCAGGGAGCCCGGTGTCCTGGCTCTGGAGATCCGAGGGCCCAGGCAGAGGTTCCGGGGGGAGGGTGGCCCCACGCGAGCGTCCGGGCTCCCCGCGTCACATCTCCGCCTCGGAGGAGCCCCGCTCCGCGGCCGCCGTGACGGCGATGCCGATGGCCAGGCTGCCGTCGTCGGCGAAGAGCTGCGCCAGCGAGGTGCTGAGGACCAGGCAGTCGCCGTCCGTGAGGACCGAGTCCACGCGCTCCAGCACGGACCGGGGGGTGGCCTCCCACTTGAGGTGCCGGTGGTTCCTGCTGAGCTCCAGGCGGTAGGTGAAGCCGTCGGCCTGCGTGGGGGTCCCGATGAGCATCATGGTGGCGAAGAACTGGGGGTGGCCCGCATGCCTCTCCTGCTTCCTGAGCACCAGCAGGAAGTGGTGGCCGAGGCAGGAGTGCATGATGAGCCAGTCGGCCGGCGCGGGCAGGTGCATGTCCGTGGCCAGGAAGACGAGGTCGGCGCCCTGCAGGAGGCCCACCCTGTGCGTCTGCCGCAGGTGGGCCCCCACCACCTCCAGCTGGCCTTCCCACTGGCAGGAGAACAGGGGGCACACGCAGGGCGGCGGCTGGGCGGCGCGCAACCCCGCCTCCTGGTGCGGGGGGCGCTGGGGGCGGGCGTGGGGGCGCAGGTGGGGATGCGGCCGGTGGTGCCGGTGGTGGGTAGCGGGGAGGTGGTGGGTAGGGGGCAGGGGGTGAGGCGGGCCGCCGCTGGGCTCCGGGGCGCTCTGCGCGAGGGCACGTCGGCCGGGCGCATACTGTCAAAGAGAAGAGCAAAGCGTTAGTGGGTGAGTGGCCCTGAGATCAGCCTCTGCCCCTGGCGGGGGACCCCCACCCCCACAGCCGACCGACAGGTGCAGAGTGTGGAGAGCGAGCTCTCCAGTACAGGGGATGATGTGCAATTGCTAAGCTGTGTCTCTTTTTTAAAAATTTAAAAAAAATTTGGCTATTCTGGGTTTTCACTGCTGCCACTGGCTCTTCTCTAGTTGCAAGGAGTGGGGGCTCCTCTCTGGTTGAGGTGAGCAGGCTTCTTGTTGTGGTGACTTCTTGTTGTGGAATTCGGGCTCTAGGGCTCACGGGTTTCAGTAGTTGCAGCACATGGGCTCCATAGTTGCGGCTCCGAGGCTCTAGAGCACAGGCTCCATAGTTGTGGCTCACCGGCTTAGCTACTCCGTAGCATGGGGGATCTTCCTGGCTCAGGGACTGAGCCCGTGTCTCCTGCATGGGCAGGCAAAACTCTTCACCACTGAGCTACCAGGGAAGCCCTGTGCCTGGTTCTTTGTGACCCTTTGGACGGCAGCCCGCCAGCCGCCTCTGTCTATGGGACTCTTCAGGCAAGAAGACTGGAGTGGGCTGTCATTTCCTTCTCCAGCCAATACAAGTGGAGAAGTCTTTATTTCATTAAAAAAAAGAAATGAGACGGCAAGAACTGCCAGACTGTTTTCCAAAAAGATAGCACTATTTTTACGTTCTCATCAGTCAGGTAAAGGGTTCTGATTTCTCTGTGACCTCCTCAACAGTTGTTATTATCTGTTTGGACAAATAGGCTAATGAGACAGAATTCGTTGTTTTGAATGTTTTGCCAGATATAGATGCTGAAACACTGTACGTTTTCCCCACTTCCTGTCAGTATAGACTGTAAATTTACCCAATTGAAAATGGAAGCTTCTTCAAAAGAGCCCTCCTGCAAGAAGAGATTTTCCAAATGCATTAGTACATTACAAAAATTTTTTAAAAAATGAGAGCCGTGGTAGATGCCTTGGGTGGTTGACATTCTGAAATGTCAGAATTTCTTAGACTGTTTCTCAGTCTAAGAAAATGCAATATTTATGCCTTCTTGATTCTTTAATAAGATTCTCAAGCACATAGGCAATGTTCCCCTTCAAATAACATGCATTATGATGGTCATTAGTCACAAAGAACAAAGAAATCAATTTTTCTGTGCTTTTTTGATACTGTTGATGTTTTTATGCGGGGACTGGAAGTCAGTGGGTTTCCCCCTTATTTGACCATTAGTGTTATTTTTAGAACTAAATTTCAGTAAATACTCATTTGTCCTTCTGGTGCGGGCAGGGGTGGCACTGTCTGGGATGCCCTTGTGGGTCCCGAGGCAGCCGTGGGACGTGGAGCCGACTGTGCGCCGCTGGGCTGTGGTCCCCGGGCGGGAGCCTTGGCCGTGGCTCTGAGACCACACTTGTGTTGCGCTTCAGGCGCTTTGCTCCCAAAGGGCTTGCCAGGGGCTCACCACCAGGCTTCCCAGGTGGCGCTAGGGGTTAAGATCCCTCCTGCCAATACAGGCGGACATCAGAGACGGGTGGGTCCAATCCCTGGATCAGAAAGATCCCCTGGAGGAGGGCCACGGCAACCCAGTTCTGTATCCTTGCCTGGAGAACCCCGTGGACAGAGGAGCCTGGTGGGCTATAGTCCATGGGGTCACAAAGAGCTGGACATGACGGAAGCAACTTAGTATGCATATAGTATCGATGTACAAAGCACAGAGGGAGTGAGGAAAACAACACCGCAGCCCCCCCTTCTTCTCTCCCTCCAGCTCCCTGCCAGTGCCTCCCATGTGCTGATCACAATCAGAAGGAAGCCCGGGAGAGGCGCTGGGCCAGGGTCAGCTCCTTTTGGAAATGGTGTGCACGAAGAGGGCACGTCCACCTGCATTCAAATGTCTCAGTGTCCTCCTTTCTGCTGTTCAATGACCCAACCACGCTGGGCCTCCTCGGCCGAGTGCTGGTGAGGCTGATGAGGAGGACGTGGGGAGGGCGAATATATGCCTACAGTCATTAAGCCTTTCCAGGAGAATGCATACACCAGCTGACGTGTGCACCGCCTCAGCACGGGCTGAGAATACTGAACAGAGTAGGATCCCTGCTCCCGTCTCAGCAGCTCACTGTGATGAGTCTAACAAACCACAGTGCAAGGAGGCAGGATGCTGGAGGGGCTCCGAGCGCATAAAGTGGGGGCACTAGCTGTTCTAGTCAGCGTGAAGTCCCATTTGCCCTGGGTGAAGCAGGACGGGCGATGCCCTAATAAAACAGGCAAACGGTTTGCCTGTGGGGTGAGTAACAGGTTCCAAGGAGTCGGCTCTAAAAGAACATGGGAGGATTAAGAAATGAGAAGTTCCTGGGGCTCTGTAACAGCCTAGAAGAGGTGGGAAAGGGTGGCAGGTGGGAGCGGGGTTCGAGAAGAAGGGGACATATGTACACCGATGAGTAATTCGTGTTGATGGATGACAGAAATAAAACCCATGTTGTAAAGCAGTCATCAATCAATTAAAAATAAATTTAAAAAAAGAAATGAGGGCTTCCCTGGTGGTCCAGTGGGTAAGGACACCGCCTTGCATCCCTGGCCTGGGAAGATCCCACGTGCCGTGGAGCGGCTGGACTGATGTGTCCAACTACCGAGCCAGTGCTCTGCAGCGAGAGAGGTCACTGCAATGGGAGGCCCACACAGGCCAGAGAACAAAAGATGGATGAAAACAAATAAATGAAAGACCAATAGAAGTGGACAAAAAAAAAAAAAAAAATTTAAAACAACAGCCCATGTGGTAAAGCAATTCATCAATCAATTAAAAATAAATTTATAAAAAGAAATGAAGGCTTCCCTGGTGGTCCAGCGGGTAAAGAGTCCACCTTGCAGTGCAAGGGGCGCCGGTTCAATCCCTGGCGCAGGAAGATCCCACGTGCCGTGGAGTGGCTGGGCCAGTGTGTCCAATGACAAGCCAGCACTCTGGAGCGCATGTGCCCAGAGCCGGTGCTCTGCAACGAGAGAGGCCACTGCGATGGCAGGCCCACACAGGCCAGAGAACAAAAGATGGATGAAAACAAATAAATGAAAGACCAATAGAAGTGGACAAAAAAAAAAAAAAAAATTTAAAACAACAGCCCATGTGGTAAAGCAATTCATCAATCAATTAAAAATAAATTTATAAAAAGAAATGAAGGCTTCCCTGGTGGTCCAGCGGGTAAAGAGTCCACCTTGCAGTGCAAGGGGCGCCGGTTCAATCCCTGGCGCAGGAAGATCCCACGTGCCGTGGAGTGGCTGGGCCAGTGTGTCCAATGACAAGCCAGCACTCTGGAGCGCATGTGCCCAGAGCCGGTGCTCTGCAACGAGAGAGGCCACTGCGATGGCAGGCCCACACAGGCTGAATAATAAAGGTAGATGAAAATAAAAATGATGACTTAGAGGCAAAAAAAGAAGAAAAGGAATGAGAAACTCCTAGTGGCTGTTGCTAGGGGGGCCGTGGGGTGAGGAGCAGGACTGGAGAGCCATCGGCCCGCGCTACGGGAGTCCTGGCTCAGAGGTGACGCCCAGCACTCGGGCCGTCAGCAGGAGGGCCCCAGGGGCACAGCTTCAGGCTGTAGGGGACCCCCTGGGGCTGTGCACTGCCCAAGCCCGGGAGCAGAGCTAGGATTCAAGATGGGCCCACAGTGAGTCCGGGCACTTGCCCACCCCCTGGACTCCAGCCACGGTCATTCCAGCCAGACTCTTCCCTTCCTTCCTCCGGTCTCATCTTCCACTGGCCTTTCCACGGTTTAATTGCTGCGGGTTAACAAAGCCGCCAGTGGTGTAATCCAGAGTGACTGAAATGAATGACTATGCAAATAAAGCGAGACATCATAAACTCACAGAAACCCCCGGGCTGGCTGTGCCCGGGGAAGGCGCTGAGAATAAACACGGCCTTAATTCTTCACGTCTTCCCGCTCCATCTTCTGATGCAAAATATGTTTCATTTAAACGATCTTCGGGGCGAGCGAGGTCGCAGGGCTGCTGGCAGGGAGAAGGGATTCTTTTAATTGGCAAAATGCTAATCGTTTCGGAAAATGAATTCTAATCTTCCCATCTGACGCAGTGGATGTGTGAGTAATTACTTTCCTTCACTAAACTGTTAATGCAACATTAGTGATTACACTAATTAAAACTAATGAACTTTTCCAGGCTGATGAAGCAAGCCCTCAGTCAGTCAGCGGACGCCTTCCTTTCCACTGGCTGTCTTTAGCTTGCCATTTGGAAGAGAGATCTTGAATTAACCTTTAGAATAATTCGCAAAATTGGGTTTAGAAATGTTAGGCTTTATGGACTGGGTGTAATTCTCTCTCCAAGCATTAGTGAGACCATTTCCACTGAGGGTGTAATTGAATTTAAAAACGTCTTTCTTAATTGCATCAGCCACACCCCCATGGTTGGTAATGGCCGCATCCCTCCAGATCTGGGTGTCCTAAGAGGCAACCTGCCCCTGGAGAAGCCCCGTGGCCTTGTCTGCAGCACCTGCTCCATCTGGGCTGCGAGCTTCCTGGCAGGACTGCTCTGCTGTTCCACCCGACTGCAGGAAGGGTGCCCTGCTCATCAATGCATTTCCGCTAAAGGAGCGTTTTGTACCCAATTTCAAATAATAGGCATGGGCTTTGGGTTTGCCCATGCCCTTATGTATGAGAGTTAATGAAGTGAACCTATCAGTACTTTGAACAATGCTGTCAATGTATTTCACATATTAGGAGAGAAGAGTGGGGAGGAGCTACATTTCAGGGCAGGTATCAGAATGCTATCAGGTATCCCCTGCAGTCTTCTTGCCTGGAGAACCCCCGGACAGAGGAGCCTGGCAGACTCCATTTAGGAGAGAAGAGTGAGGATGCTTATCCTTCCTCCGGTCTCATCTTCCACTGGCCTTTCCACGGTTTAATTGCTGCGGGTTAACAAAGCCGCCAGTGGTGTAATCCAGAGTGACTGAAATGAATGACTATGCAAATAAAGCGAGACATCATAAACTCACAGAAACCCCCGGGCTGGCTGTGCCCGGGGAAGGCGCTGAGAATAAACACGGCCTTAATTCTTCACGTCTTCCCGCTCCATCTTCTGATGCAAAATATGTTTCATTTAAACGATCTTCGGGGCGAGCGAGGTCGCAGGGCTGCTGGCAGGGAGAAGGGATTCTTTTAATTGGCAAAATGCTAATCGTTTCGGAAAATGAATTCTAATCTTCCCATCTGACGCAGTGGATGTGTGAGTAATTACTTTCCTTCACTAAACTGTTAATGCAACATTAGTGATTACACTAATTAAAACTAATGAACTTTTCCAGGCTGATGAAGCAAGCCCTCAGTCAGTCAGCGGACGCCTTCCTTTCCACTGGCTGTCTTTAGCTTGCCATTTGGAAGAGAGATCTTGAATTAACCTTTAGAATAATTCGCAAAATTGGGTTTAGAAATGTTAGGCTTTATGGACTGGGTGTAATTCTCTCTCCAAGCATTAGTGAGACCATTTCCACTGAGGGTGTAATTGAATTTAAAAACGTCTTTCTTAATTGCATCAGCCACACCCCCATGGTTGGTAATGGCCGCATCCCTCCAGATCTGGGTGTCCTAAGAGGCAACCTGCCCCTGGAGAAGCCCCGTGGCCTTGTCTGCAGCACCTGCTCCATCTGGGCTGCGAGCTTCCTGGCAGGACTGCTCTGCTGTTCCACCCGACTGCAGGAAGGGTGCCCTGCTCATCAATGCATTTCCGCTAAAGGAGCGTTTTGTACCCAATTTCAAATAATAGGCATGGGCTTTGGGTTTGCCCATGCCCTTATGTATGAGAGTTAATGAAGTGAACCTATCAGTACTTTGAACAATGCTGTCAATGTATTTCACATATTAGGAGAGAAGAGTGGGGAGGAGCTACATTTCAGGGCAGGTATCAGAATGCTATCAGGTATCCCCTGCAGTCTTCTTGCCTGGAGAACCCCCGGACAGAGGAGCCTGGCAGACTCCAGTCCCTGGGGTTGCAGAGTCAGCCACAACTGAGGTGACTTAGCATTCATGCACATCAGAGCGCTGGAAAAGACCCTGATGCTGAGGAAGATTGGAGGCAAAGGAAGACGAGGGCAGCAGAGGAAGGGATGACTAGATAGCACCACGGACTCAATGGGAAAGAATTTGAGCAAACTCTGGGAGATAGTGGAAGACAGAGAAGCCTGGTGGGCTTCAGTCTGTGGGGTCACAGAGAGTCGGACAGGACTTAGAGATTGACTAACAACAGTCAGAATGTTAGGGATACAATCATGGCCAGAACCTAGTTGGGCATCAGGTCTGCAAACAAGGAAGAGTAACTGTACCTGCTCCAGGTCCCAGTCTGTAGTGTTTAGAAATTCCCTCCATTTCTGGGGAAGGATGGTCAAGGCCGAAGGTTTAGTCCATTTTCTCCACTCCTCTCCCTCAAAACCTAGCATGACTGTGCTCAGGGCCACGAAACCCAGGAGGGCTCTGGAAAAGTGGCCACCAAACACTGAGGAAAGAAGTCACACTGAGACAGAAAACCATGACGGGGCCTTTTTTTTGCCACGAAATAGACCATCTTCTTTCGAGAACGTCTCATGCTGCTTTTTCCCAGACTGTTAACACTGGGAACACTGAATGAATGAGATCTGCATGTGGGCTGCATGATAATGTCTGTAATTTTCTTGAAAATGCTTCAGTAGAGAGAATGTGATGGAAGTGTGTACATTTTGGGGGTTCTACCTGTTTATTGCTGCCAACCTATCTCCCTCCACCCACTCACACGTGCATGCTCAGTCATGTAACCCCGTGGACTGTGGCCCGCCAGGCTCTTCTGTCCATGGGATTTCCCAGACAGGATTACTGGAGTGGGTTGCTGTTTCCTTCTCCAGAAATGTGTGCATTTGGAACTGACACTCCAGGGGCTGTCAGTTCCCTCATCAAGAATTCACACTTCGAGGTGATCACCTAACATTTTATCCGAAAGGCCACACTTGAGAGATAATGACTACCACTGCCTCGATTAGTATCCATATTTCTGATCTGCACCAGATGCTGCTAATTAACATTTCCACAGAGGTTTCCATTGGTGAAATTAGTAGTTTGTTCATCAGCATAATAGATGTACAACGATTGTTTAAAATGTTTCAGAGGAGTTCTGTACTTGAGGGATGAACCGAGGAGTTTGTTCCCTAACTATTCCTGAGTCTGGCTACTGAGTCAAGGACTTACCATGGTCTGATGCCATCTCTTAAGAGTATTAGAATCCTGCTCTTAGATCATTGCTTACAAACTTTTCTCACTGGCTATCAAAATTGTGGAAACTAAGCCAGGAGATATTGCAAATACACAGATGCCTTGAGTCCTGAGCTATATGTGCCATAACTGATTCGAAAAGGAGATGACTTACAACTGTGAAAAGAGAAAGATAAAAATTGGGGTGGATCACAGTTTGAAAACCCAAGGTCCATGGGTGAAAGAGTGAAAGGCGTCCTTACAGATGTCCACAAAGGCACTGGTCCTGTCGTCTCAAAAATCTCCTAACTGAGCTGATTGTCTTATACATTTAGACCCTGGCTGTGTGAGAGACTGGGAAGCAGCATGTGGATGGCATTGTGAGCGCAAAAATATGACTTCGTCCTCAAGTACCCTGGACCTTTCTCGAGTTCCTAGGTCCTGGCCCGTGGCTACTCAACAGGTGTTGATCATGGTCCCAACTGGTCTTGTCTCTCTCAGCATATCCGCCCCTGTAAGATTGGGGCGCTCTCCCCTCCCTGATCTGCCAAGTCAAGCAGCAGTTAAGATCTGTCCATACAATTCCTTTCTGTATTATTTCAGCTCCTTTTGCAAATCATGGGTGCGTGGCTTTCTCTCTTTAGGTAACTTGGAAGTCAAAGAGGGCAGGGACCTGCTTGGTTCTATGACGGACAAAGCCAACACTGGGTGGGGGCTGATGTCCGTGGACGCTCAGTGAGTATTTGCTGCTTGAGCGCTGAGTGAGTGGTTCGTGAGTGAGGCTGTGTCCTGGAGCGCATCCACGCAAAGGCGGATCCCTTCCATCAAAGTCCCTGTCCTCTACCCTTTCTTCCCATAGAAGGATGTGGGTGTGTGCACGTGTGTGCAGACACACGCGTGAGTCCGTGGCTGTGGGCTCATCAGCTTGGCCTCCCGATGGCTCTTCCCCCAGAAAGCGATGAGGAGAGGACAGGCCACTGGGACCTGATCAAGAGCAGGCACTGGTTCACGGCCAGCTGCCGTTACAAGAAATACAGTCATAGTGTTGAAGAATTTCTCCTGCCGTTGAGACACTTTCTTTGCTTTTAGATTTTACAGAGATTACCCGGAGGCTTGGCATTTTCTTTATCCATAGCCGATGATTTGTTACAGTTTGGGAAGGATGGTCTGCTGGACCAACCTGGGAAATCGGTCCACCTCTTGGATGGCTCTGGACCCGCTTTCCCCTCTAGGACCTCAGCAGGACTAGTGACCCAATGAAAGGCTGGATGCCCTCATACGTCCTCATTCATTTCCTGTCAACAATCATCAGGAAGTAACTTCAATCCAACCCAAGATGACAGGCGCTCCCCCAGGTTTGTCCTCCCCTATAAGATGAGGGGCTACTGGGCTGTGACCCCACACCCTGAACCTGCCCTTCTAGACCACCTTCCAGATAACAGGAGTCTTAGAATTCCCTACGCAGTGGCTCTGAGTCGGTGTCTGGGAGCCTGTGCTATTTCTAGGATCCAGTACCCAGCAGGCAGACCATCAGACATGCGGTGTGGCCCGTGGGGGACTCTGTGGAGCCTGGATGTGTGGCCTGGGGTGACCTCTTGCATCTGCCCGGGCCTTGTTACAACACAAGAGGAAGCTTCATTAGGAAGAAAGTGAGAAAGGCTGCTGCCCGGGCCCGTGGCCATCGGGATCACCTCAAATGGCTGATTATTTGAATAGGAGGGTACGCCATATTTGAAGACATCTCTTCCCTTGATCTTTGCTTTTGAGTATTTAGATGTGTGGCCTGTGGGCCTCTGCCTGCACTGGGGCCTCGAGCCCCAGGAACGTCAGGGCGGGCCTGCCCTGGAACCGCTCGGCCAAGGACTCCCACTCCATGGCCCTGTCTTTGACTCTGCCTTTTATCCGTGGGGGTTCTGAGCATGCAAATGAGCTTTATGAACCTCGCAGATGAAAGACTTTTGCTTAAAAGCAACGTTTTGACTTATCAAACGTCTATACCTGCAACTGGCCCATGAGACCCACGGCCTCTGTGAGCGGTGGAAAGGTTAAGATTTAATTACCTGAAGGCCCCTTAATGGCAAGCGACTCCCTGGGAGGACTTCAGGACCCGGGGGTGCCCGGCCGGCTGGGGGCACCACCGCAGCCCCTCTGAACAGCCTCCGGTTGTAGGCAGCAGTTTTGCCCAGGACCTGGTGCCCCTGTGGCAGGATCAGGGTGGTCCCCTCAGGGAAGGGGTGGGCTGCTAACAATGGCTCCACCTGCGAACTTCAGAAGCCGAGGGGCTGGCAGGCTGCGCGTGGGTGGCAGTGCGTCCTGGGTGCTCGGGGCATTTTAAGGGCTGGGGTGTCCCAAGACCCAGGCTTGGCTGTGCCGACTGTCCGTTGCTGTGTGGGCTTTCCTCCAGCTGTGGTGAGCAGGCGCGACCCTCGGTGGTGGCTCCTCTTGAGGCGGAGCACGGGCTTCCGTCGCCGGGGCTCCCAGGCTCTAGAGCACAGGCTCCACAGTCGTGGCACACGGGCTCAGCGGCTCCACAGCGTGTGGGATCTTCTTGGATCACAGATCAAACCTGTGCCTCCTGCCCTGGCAGGCAGCTGCCTTACCACTGAGCCACCAGGGAAGCCCAGGTGCTCTAAATACATCTTGATCTGACATATCATACATGCAGCTCTCTCCAGCGGGGCTCTCTGTCCTCCCCGCCCCCACCCCCAGGGCACAGCTTTGGCCTGGCTGCGTTGTATTCCTCCTTCCGGTATTCCACACTACCTGGAACAGCTCTGTCTTCCCTGTATTCCTTTAAGACACACACTACACTTGGCATCCGGTGTTGCTGCCGGACCATGACGTGCCCTTGGGTGGCTGAGCATGGCTTCTCTTTCCTCCCTGCTGTCTCTCCATGCTGGCTAGTGCTTGGAACATGGTAGATGCCCAAGAAATACTCGTGGAGAGGATGAGCGCGTGACTCCTGCCCATTGGGCTGTCTCCCTAATAGGGTCTGGCCACTCCCCAGCAACGGGTGGCTGCCACTCTAAGGCAAGTCACCCTCCCCGCCTTCCCGGGCTCATGTGACAGCCTCCTAGCTGACTGCAGGGGGTTGAAAGGTGCCCTCCCCACAAAGATGTGTCCACATCCCAACCCCTGAAACGGTGAATGTGACTTTATTTGAGAAAAGGGTCTTTGCCGATCTTAATACATGAAGGGTTTCAAGAGGCGATCTCCTTGGAGTATCCAGACAGGCCCTACGTCCAACGTCAGGTGTTCTTAGAAGAGACAGAAGAGGAGAAGACAGGCACGGAAGAGCAGGCCGCGGGAAGATGGACGTGGAGGCTGGAGCGGTGCTGCCACAAGTCAGCGCACACCTGAGCCCCAGAGCCAGAAGCAGCAAGCGGAGGGAGCACAGGCCTGCCGACAGCTTGATTTGAGCCTGTTGACCTCTAGAACCGTTGAAGATACATTTCTAGTAGTTTGAGCCCCTAAGTTGGTGGCAATTTGCCTGGCAGCCCTAAGAAATGGATCCACAAGTCCTCCTGCATCCATTCTTGGCCTCATACAGATTGTAACGCTTATCACAAAATCTTTTCACAGGTCACAGTGGCACAGCTCAGCGGCTCCACAGCGTGTGGGATCTTCTTGGATCACAGATCAAACCTGTGCCTCCTGCCCTGGCAGGCAGCTGCCTTACCACTGAGCCACCAGGGAAGCCCAGGTGCTCTAAATACATCTTGATCTGACATATCATACATGCAGCTCTCTCCAGCGGGGCTCTCTGTCCTCCCCGCCCCCACCCCCAGGGCACAGCTTTGGCCTGGCTGCGTTGTATTCCTCCTTCCGGTATTCCACACTACCTGGAACAGCTCTGTCTTCCCTGTATTCCTTTAAGACACACACTACACTTGGCATCCGGTGTTGCTGCCGGACCATGACGTGCCCTTGGGTGGCTGAGCATGGCTTCTCTTTCCTCCCTGCTGTCTCTCCATGCTGGCTAGTGCTTGGAACATGGTAGATGCCCAAGAAATACTCGTGGAGAGGATGAGCGCGTGACTCCTGCCCATTGGGCTGTCTCCCTAATAGGGTCTGGCCACTCCCCAGCAACGGGTGGCTGCCACTCTAAGGCAAGTCACCCTCCCCGCCTTCCCGGGCTCATGTGACAGCCTCCTAGCTGACTGCAGGGGGTTGAAAGGTGCCCTCCCCACAAAGATGTGTCCACATCCCAACCCCTGAAACGGTGAATGTGACTTTATTTGAGAAAAGGGTCTTTGCCGATCTTAATACATGAAGGGTTTCAAGAGGCGATCTCCTTGGAGTATCCAGACAGGCCCTACGTCCAACGTCAGGTGTTCTTAGAAGAGACAGAAGAGGAGAAGACAGGCACGGAAGAGCAGGCCGCGGGAAGATGGACGTGGAGGCTGGAGCGGTGCTGCCACAAGTCAGCGCACACCTGAGCCCCAGAGCCAGAAGCAGCAAGCGGAGGGAGCACAGGCCTGCCGACAGCTTGATTTGAGCCTGTTGACCTCTAGAACCGTTGAAGATACATTTCTAGTAGTTTGAGCCCCTAAGTTGGTGGCAATTTGCCTGGCAGCCCTAAGAAATGGATCCACAAGTCCTCCTGCATCCATTCTTGGCCTCATACAGATTGTAACGCTTATCACAAAATCTTTTCATGGTCTTCCATCAATGTCAGAATGAAACACAAGCATTATGTGTGTCACTAAGAGCCAACATACTCTATAAAGCATACAGATGGCTCACAGGCATGTGACAAGATGCTCAAGACCGCCAAGTATTACTGTTGGTGTTCAGTCACTAAGGCGTGTCCATCTCTTTTCGACCCCGCGGATGGCAGCACATCAGACTTCACTGTCCTGCATCGTCTCCTGGAGCTCGCTCAAACTCGTCCATTGAATCAGTGATGCTATCTCAGGTCTCCTCCTGCTGCCCCTTCCCCTCCTGCCCTCAGTCTCTCCCAGCATCAGAGTCTTTTCCAGGGAGTCGGCTCTTCGCATCAGGTGGCCAAAGTACGGGAGCTTGAGCTTCACCTTCAGTCCTTCCAGTGAATATTCTGGGTTGATTTCCTTTAGGATGGACTGGTTTGATCTCCTTGCAGTCCAAGGGACTCTCAAGAGTCTTCTCCAGCACCACAGTTTGAAAGCATCAGTTCTTCAGCGCTCAGACTTCTTTATGGTCCAATGCTTACATCCATACATGACTACTGGGAAAAGCATAGGTTTGACTAGAAGAACCTTTGTCGGCAAATGGATGTCTTTACTTTTTAATACAAAGTCTATATTTATCATAGCTTTCCTTCCAAGGGGCAAAGGTCTTTTCATTATTGGTGAAGGGCGAATCAGAACTACAGCAAAATTATACTGGTCAGAATGGCATCATCAAAAAGTCTACAAATAATAAATGCTAGAGAGGGTATGGGGAAGGAGGAACCTTCCTACACTGTTGGAATGTAAATTGGTGCAGCTGATGTGGAAAAGAGTGTGGAGGTTCCTTTAAAAACTGACAGTAGAGCTACTATATGATCTAGTAGTCCCTCTCCTGGGTATATATCTAGAAAAGATAAAAGCTGTAATTGAAAAAGACACATGTACCCAATATTCATAGCATCACTGTTTACAATAGCCAAGACATGGAAGCAGCTTAAGTGTTAGATGAATTAGATGAATGGATAAAAAAGATGTGATATACATATGCTGTGCTTAGTGACTCAGTCGGCCCAGCTCTTAGCGACCCCATGGACTGTAGCCTACCAGGCTCCTCTGTCCATGGGATTCTCCAGGCAAGAAGACTGGAGTGCCCTCCTCCAAGAGATCTTACTGACCCAGGAACTGAACCCAGGCCTCCTGCACTGCAGCCGAATTCTTTACCATCTAAACCACCAGGGAAGCCCATGTATTTATGTAATGGAATACTACTCAGTCATAAAAAGGAATGAAATAATGCCATCTGAAACAACATAGATGGAGCTATGATCCTACTAACTGAAGGACGTCAAGGACAAATACCATATGATCTCACGTATACGTGGAATCTAAAAAAAGTGATACAAATGAACTTACAAAACAGAAACCTATTCACAGACATGGAAGACGAGCTTACGATTACCAGCAGGGAAAGAGAGTTAAATCAGGAGTCTGGGACGAACAGAAACACACTACTGTATACAAAAAATGATAAAGGGCAAGGACCTGGTGTATAGCACAGGAAACTATATTCAATACTTGAAATAGCCTATAGCGGAAAAAAATCTGAAAAGGAATAGATACATATTCTTATATGTGTAACCAAATCACTTTGCTGGGCCCTTGAAGCAAACACAACGTTGCAAATCAGGTATGCTTCGAAAAAAAAACAGCCAGCATCCTCTGGCCCCGAGCTCACTCTCTGGTCGGTGCGCCCCCGCGTCCGCTTGGCTCTTCTGAGCTAGCACATTCGCCTCTTACTGTCTTTTGAGCTTGCTGTCCACATACTTGCCGCAGGTCCTTTGCAGGTGCTTTTACTGGAACGACACCAGACACCTGGATGGCTTCCTCTGATCTCCCGGTGTCTGCAGAAAAGCAGGCGGGTACCGGAGACCAGGGTTCACTCACGTGTGTCCCTGGATCCTGGGCGTATCTCTGAGCTGCTTACATGCAGATTCAAAGTAAAATGCAGCAGAAGCGATCCTGAGCTCACTCGGACCAGATGTTGACCCTGGACCGAGGCTTGGGATCAAACCTAGCTTGCGATGTAAATATTAGGCCCACCTCTAGGACTTCTGGGGCTCCCTGGGTGGTGTGGTGGTAAAGAATCTGCCTGCAATTTAGGAGACATGGGTTTGATCCCCGGGTCGGGAAGATGCCCTGGAGAAGGGCATGGCAACCCACTCCAGTGTTCTTGCCTGGAGAATCCCATGGACAGAGGAGCCTGGAGGGCTACGGTCCAGGGGGTCGCAGAGAGCTGGACACGACTGAGCGGCCGAGCAACGGCAGTGGTGACTTTTGGTCCTGCCTCATTCTGGCTCCCAGGCTGTCCCCACATCTCCCATCACTGAGGAGGTCAGGCCTGCACACCTGTATTCCTCTAAATCGTCCAGGCCCAAGATGCAAGAAGCAGAGGTTGCCTCTGCCTGCTTAGGACCTCTGCTCAGAAGGCTGGTTTCCTCCCCGGGAGCTTGCCTTCGGATGCAGAACGGCCTTACGGCTCAGGAAGGGCCGTGTGCACCCGAGGCGTGGGCGAAGCCTCGTCTTTCCCGGAATGATCAGCGCCGAACCCCCGGGCTAGCCGCGGAGCCGCGGAGATCGAGAGCAGAGAACCATGTCAGTTCCCACACAAGGGCACGCCGAATTCCCAATAATCATCTCCAGCAAAGTAGGCCTTCCGACAGGCCTGCCCTAAAATAGGAAATGTGTCGCTCGGAGGGTGGATAGCAACACAGTGTTGCCAGGGAGGAGGAGAACATTTTGGAGTCGGACCCACTGGGGTAGAATCCTGGCTTTGCTATTAAACTAGCTCCCTATGGTGGCGTTTTGGGAGCTAGCACATTCGCCTCTTACTGTCTTTTGAGCTTGCTGTCCACATACTTGCCGCAGGTCCTTTGCAGGTGCTTTTACTGGAACGACACCAGACACCTGGATGGCTTCCTCTGATCTCCCGGTGTCTGCAGAAAAGCAGGCGGGTACCGGAGACCAGGGTTCACTCACGTGTGTCCCTGGATCCTGGGCGTATCTCTGAGCTGCTTACATGCAGATTCAAAGTAAAATGCAGCAGAAGCGATCCTGAGCTCACTCGGACCAGATGTTGACCCTGGACCGAGGCTTGGGATCAAACCTAGCTTGCGATGTAAATATTAGGCCCACCTCTAGGACTTCTGGGGTTTCCTGGGTGGTGCAGTGGTAAAGAATCTGCCTGCAATTTAGGAGACATGGGTTCGATCCCTGGGTCTGGAAGATGCCCTTTAGAAGGGCATGGCAACCCACTCTAGTATTCTTGCCTGGAGAATCCCATGGACAAAAGGAGCCTGGAGGGCTACGGTCCAGGGGGTCGCAGAGAGCTGGACACGACTGAGCGGCCGAGCAACGGCAGTGGTGACTTTTGGTCCTGCCTCATTCTGGCTCCCAGGCTGTCCCCACATCTCCCATCACTGAGGAGGTCAGGCCTGCACACCTGTATTCCTCTAAATCGTCCAGGCCCAAGATGCAAGAAGCAGAGGTTGCCTCTGCCTGCTTAGGACCTCTGCTCAGAAGGCTGGTTTCCTCCCCGGGAGCTTGCCTTCGGATGCAGAACGGCCTTACGGCTCAGGAAGGGCCGTGTGCACCCGAGGCGTGGGCGAAGCCTCGTCTTTCCCGGAATGATCAGCGCCGAACCCCCGGGCTAGCCGCGGAGCCGCGGAGATCGAGAGCAGAGAACCATGTCAGTTCCCACACAAGGGCACGCCGAATTCCCAATAATCATCTCCAGCAAAGTAGGCCTTCCGACAGGCCTGCCCTAAAATAGGAAATGTGTCGCTCGGCGGAGGGTGGATAGCAACACAGTGTTGCCAGGGAGGAGGAGAACATTTTTGGAGTCGGACCCACTGGGGTACGAATCCTGGCTTTGCTATTAAACGTTGTGAGACCCTGGGCTCATTAATTCACCTCTCCATTCTTGTTTCTTCCTGGGTAAAGTGGGGATTGTAATATCTCATAAGGTTGAAGTAAGGATTGAATGAAATACAAAAATACCAGGTTGGCCAAAAAGGTCATTTGGGTTTGTCCATAAGCTGCTACAGAAAGACCCAAATGAATTTTCTGGCCAGCCCAGCACGCAGCACAGTGCCTATGCCAGGGTAAGAGGATATAATCATTATCACCATCATCACTCTTATTATCATTGCTACTAAATGACTAGCTGCTAAGGAAATCCACCCGACATAATTTCTAGGCTCATAACTGAATTGGATGGAATCATAAAAGCCCCAAAGCCCTTCCAAACCGTCCTTAAACCTGTCTGACAGCTGTCGCCCCGGACCAGTGTTTGCACCTGCAAACAGCCTGTGACTCAGTATTTTCATCTCATCACTGGCCAGTGGATGCTATCCGCAATGTACACAGAAAGTTAATACATGTAAAAGAGCCTAGCTTAGTGCCTGGGACCTAGAGGGTACTCAGTAACTGATCGCTATTATCTTCACCATCATCTTCATATCTTGGACAGCAAGGAGATCAATCCAGTCAGTCCTTGGGAAAGTCAGCCCTGAATGTTCATTGGAAAGCCTGATGCTGAACCTGACGCTCCAATAGGTTGGCCATCTGACGTGAAGAGCCGACTCGATGCTGGGAAAGACTGAGGAGCAGGGGCAGCAGAAGATGAGATGGTCAGATGGCATCACTCACTCAGTGGGCGTGAGACCTGTGGACACGACTGAGTGACAAACACAAAACATTTGTGATGCACCTGTTGAGGGCTTACCTTGTAGCTCAGTCAGTAACGAATCTGCCTGCGGTGCAGGAGACTCAGGTTTGATTCCTGGGTGGGGAATATCCCCTGGAGAAGGAAAATGCTACGCACTCCAGTATTCTTACCTGGAGAATCCCATGGACAGAGGAGCCTGGCGGGTTACAGTCCATGGGGTCCCAAGAGTCGGACACGACTTAGAGATTAAGCCATCACCTGCTGTGTGTGGTGTCATCTGTCCCTGTCTGCCTTCATTACCCTTTAGGGATTGGGTCTCAAGGAACTGGTGCAAAAATGCAAATATTCTGGCTGCTGCTATTTCTGGGGGTGAGAAATCACGTGTCATCTCTGACCCTGGAATGCTGTGTCTTCCACCAGCCCTGGTGACACAGGCAGGCTACTGTGTGAGCCTCTAAGTACCGTCAAACCTCAGATTCTTTCTGGTTGCCTCCAGCCTCTAATAGAAGTGAGCAAATATGATCAACAAACATACATATGGATAGTTACAGAAGGATGAAGTCATAATAGATAGGAATCTGAAAACCACGAAATGTCTGTCCTTTCAGTGGATATACATCAGAATGCTACCTATCACGAGACAGTGGAAGACTGCTTCCCATAGGGATACCTTTCAGAAACATGTTGATGAAGAAAAGCTAGACACAGACGAGTACATGCTGAGTGAGTCCATGTGTGTGACATTCAAAAACAGGCAGGACTGGCCTACGATGACAGGTTTGAGTGGAGGTGTGCTGACTAGGAAAGGACATGAGGGATCCTCTGGGAGGGTGAGGGGCCGGAATGTCTTAACTCTCAGTCTGGGTGGTGGTTAGCTGGAGGCATCTGTCTATCAAAATCTGTCAGGAAATGTGGTAGAGATTTGTGTAATTCCTTGCATGCTATACATGAAAAACAAACCAAAACAACAGCAAACAGAAAAGCAGAGGAAGGAAGTCCCTGGTCGTCCAGTGGTCAAGAATCTGCCTGCCAATGGGTTTGATCCCTGGTCCAGGAAGAGCCCATATGCCGCGAAGCAACTAGGACAGTGCGCCAGAAACGACGGAGCCTGCCCCCAAGAGCCCGTGCGCTGCAAGAAGAGAAACCACTGCGATGAGAAGCCCACGCACCACGACGCGAGAGTCGTCCCTGCTTGCCGCAGCTAGAGAAAGCCTTAGCACAACGACAAAGACCCAACGCAGGCAAAAATAAATACATTAATAAATCTTTAAAAATCTTAATGGATTTTTTACAAAAAAAAGAAGAAAGAAACTGGGAGAATGGGTGGAGATAGCTCTTGTCTCAGGATCCTGTTAAATGGACGTATTATATGCGGCTTAAGGCAGGCTTCCCTGGCATCTCAGATGGTAAAGAATTGGCCATTTGGAACTGCAGGATACCCAGGTTTGATGGCTAGGTTGGGAAGATTCGCTTGAAAAGGAAATGGAGGATAGGGATGGGAGTTAGAGCACGGACAGGCGCTGGGTGTCCAGGAAGAGTGGGAGTCCTTTGGGCTTGGAGGGTGGGGTCATGGCTGCCACTTCCAGAGAGTGGAGATTGGAGGAGAGGTTGACGGGATTCACAGTCATGCCTAGTGTGGGTCAGGCCCAGCTGTTTGGTCCTCGGAGCAGAAGGAATATGATCAACAAACATACATATGGATAGTTACAGAAGGATGAAGTCATAATAGATAGGAATCTGAAAACCACGAAATGTCTGTCCTTTCAGTGGATATACATCAGAATGCTACCTATCACGAGACAGTGGAAGACTGCTTCCCATAGGGATACCTTTCAGAAACATGTTGATGAAGAAAAGCTAGACACAGACGAGTACATGCTGAGTGAGTCCATGTGTGTGACATTCAAAAACAGGCAGGACTGGCCTCGATGACAGGTTTGAGTGGAGGTGTGCTGACTAGGAAAGGACATGAGGGATCCTCTGGGAGGGTGAGGGGCCGGAATGTCTTAACTCTCAGTCTGGGTGGTGGTTAGCTGGAGGCATCTGTCTATCAAAATCTGTCAGGAAATGTGGTAGAGATTTGTGTAATTCCTTGCATGCTATACATGAAAAACAAACCAAAACAACAGCAAACAGAAAAGCAGAGGAAGGAAGTCCCTGGTCGTCCAGTGGTCAAGAATCTGCCTGCCAATGGGTTTGATCCCTGGTCCAGGAAGAGCCCATATGCCGCGAAGCAACTAGGACAGTGCGCCAGAAACGACGGAGCCTGCCCCCAAGAGCCCGTGCGCTGCAAGAAGAGAAACCACTGCGATGAGAAGCCCACGCACCACGACGCGAGAGTCGTCCCTGCTTGCCGCAGCTAGAGAAAGCCTTAGCACAACGACAAAGACCCAACGCAGGCAAAAATAAATACATTAATAAATCTTTAAAAATCTTAATGGATTTTTTACAAAAAAAAGAAGAAAGAAACTGGGAGAATGGGTGGAGATAGCTCTTGTCTCAGGATCCTGTTAAATGGACGTATTATATGCGGCTTAAGGCAGGCTTCCCTGGCATCTCAGATGGTAAAGAATTGGCCATTTGGAACTGCAGGATACCCAGGTTTGATGGCTAGGTTGGGAAGATTCGCTTGAAAAGGAAATGGAGGATAGGGATGGGAGTTAGAGCACGGACAGGCGCTGGGTGTCCAGGAAGAGTGGGAGTCCTTTGGGCTTGGAGGGTGGGGTCATGGCTGCCACTTCCAGAGAGTGGAGATTGGAGGAGAGGGTTGACGGGATTCACAGTCATGCCTAGTGTGGGTCAGGCCCAGCTGTTTGGTCCTCGGAGCAGAAGGACTTCCCTGAGTCTAGATTAGGGGCTAAAGACTGAGCACCACAGCCGGACTAAGGACTAGAGGAGGCCAGCCCCTGGCTGTGGGCTGAGGGCTAGCTGAGTGAGCGTCTCCTCCTCTCTCTGCAGCGAGGCCCCCCTCACCCTGCCAGACGGCTCCGTCCCCTTGAGCAAGGTAGGGGCAGGTGTTTTATTGACTCCAAAGCTCTCCCAGTAGCTGGGTACATATTTAATAAAAGTCTCAGGCTTAAGGGGAACGGCATGGGACGGCAGGAAGGAGGATTGCTGCCCGCTGGGCTTGGGGGGTTAGCAGTCTGGCCAGTCCCTAATAACTCATTCATCCAATATTCATCTCTGAGTTATTACGGCCACTGTGCATCTCTAAGGAACACGTTTATTAGCGTCTGCTAAGATAATTAGTCTGACATACTTCAGGGCAGTTGAGATTGTCCTCATAATTGTATGTTTTTGTCTAGCATTCGCCACAGCTGCATTTCTGCACTGGTCCTGCTTTGGTCCCATGTCCCCTGCTTTCAGGCCCGCCTGGCAGCTCAGAGGGTAAAGAATTCGCCTGCAGTGCAGCAGGTCTGGGTTCGATTCCTGGGTGGGGAAGATTCCCTGGAGAAGGAATGGGCTTGCCGGCTCCAGGACTCTTGCCTGGAGAATCCCATGGCTCGTCCGTGGGGTCCCAGAGAGTCAGACATGACTGAGCGACATGACTTCCCCTTTCACGTTTCCCCCACTTTCTCCAAGCGTTCCAAACTCTCCAGCTTCCAAGGGGAAGGCGGTCAGGGCCCCTGACCCCAGCTGGGCCCCCTGCAGGCGAGGACGGTTGCACCCCACACGGCACCTGCAGCATGGGTCCCCCCAGAGGCACCTGGCGGAGGGAGCTTGGCTGGCTTCCTGTCCCCCGTACTTCCCCAAGGTCTCGGGGAATGTCGCGGAGGGGCGGGCGTGTGCTCTGCACGTGCGCAGGTGTCCCACGGCCTCCCTGGCAGTGTCATAGGGAGAAAAACTCTCCTTCCGGTCTGCTCCGCGGAGAGGGGGCTGGACCTGCCCAGCTCCCCTTTTCGCCTGGGATCGCACGCTGCTGCTTGGTCCTCGGAGCAGAAGGACTTCCCTGAGTCTAGATTAGGGGCTAAAGACTGAGCACCACAGCCGGACTAAGGACTAGAGGAGGCCAGCCCCTGGCTGTGGGCTGAGGGCTAGCTGAGTGAGCGTCTCCTCCTCTCTCTGCAGCGAGGCCCCCCTCACCCTGCCAGACGGCTCCGTCCCCTTGAGCAAGGTAGGGGCAGGTGTTTTATTGACTCCAAAGCTCTCCCAGTAGCTGGGTACATATTTAATAAAAGTCTCAGGCTTAAGGGGAACGGCATGGGACGGCAGGAAGGAGGATTGCTGCCCGCTGGGCTTGGGGGGTTAGCAGTCTGGCCAGTCCCTAATAACTCATTCATCCAATATTCATCTCTGAGTTATTACGGCCACTGTGCATCTCTAAGGAACACGTTTATTAGCGTCTGCTAAGATAATTAGTCTGACATACTTCAGGGCAGTTGAGATTGTCCTCATAATTGTATGTTTTTGTCTAGCATTCGCCACAGCTGCATTTCTGCACTGGTCCTGCTTTGGTCCCATGTCCCCTGCTTTCAGGCCCGCCTGGCAGCTCAGAGGGTAAAGAATTCGCCTGCAGTGCAGCAGGTCTGGGTTCGATTCCTGGGTGGGGAAGATTCCCTGGAGAAGGAATGGGCTTGCCGGCTCCAGGACTCTTGCCTGGAGAATCCCATGGCTCGTCCGTGGGGTCCCAGAGAGTCAGACATGACTGAGCGACATGACTTCCCCTTTCACGTTTCCCCCACTTTCTCCAAGCGTTCCAAACTCTCCAGCTTCCAAGGGGAAGGCGGTCAGGGCCCCTGACCCCAGCTGGGCCCCCTGCAGGCGAGGACGGTTGCACCCCACACGGCACCTGCAGCATGGGTCCCCCCAGAGGCACCTGGCGGAGGGAGCTTGGCTGGCTTCCTGTCCCCCGTACTTCCCCAAGGTCTCGGGGAATGTCGCGGAGGGGCGGGCGTGTGCTCTGCACGTGCGCAGGTGTCCCACGGCCTCCCTGGCAGTGTCATAGGGAGAAAAACTCTCCTTCCGGTCTGCTCCGCGGAGAGGGGGCTGGACCTGCCCAGCTCGGACACCGCAGCGTGTGGGTGCATCGCCTGGGATCGTGGGGCAAAAGCAGCCTGTGATTCAGCAGGGCCCCCAGGTCGAGATTCCTGGATGTTAGCGCTGCTGACTCACGGGCCGTACCCTGGGAAGCAAGGAGCTGGACCCCTCGTCTGTGTCGGGTCAGGGCCTACTGGGGGTCTCTTGGAATCAAATAGATGATTCTCAATGATCTCAGGCATTCTCTGAACTCTGATTCTCTAACGCGTGTTGAGCTCACCTGTATAACAGACGTACCCAGGCCCTCCTGTTGTGCAGGGCCATGGCCCGATTTGCCAGTCCTACGGGGTCCCCCGTCTCCAGGCAGAGCTCTGTAAGGGGACGCGCTTCCCAGGACGGGGCAGCGGCAGCCAGAACTCTGAGGGGACTTCGAAGCACAGAAGAGGAAGGCGGTTTGTCTTCTTTCTTCTCACAGTGTTTAAATTCACTTTTTTAGGAGCGAGTTTAGCTTTCGTTCATAAATTCTTCATTGTTTTATGATGGCCTGTAATTTCCTACTATTTAGTTTAATTGGGTTTTCATGTTTGGAATTTAGAAGCAGCTTCCTCCTCCACGTTTTACAGATGAGCGAATATCACCCTCTCCAGCGATGTCTGTTGATTTCCGTTTGTTATTGTTCAGGCGCTCAGTTGTATCTGACTCTCCGCGGCCCCGTGGACCGCAGCCCGCCAGGCTTCCCTGTCCTTCACTGCCTCCTGGGAGTTGGCTGCTGTAACGTAATGAATTCATCTATTTACTTACTCACTCATTCGTTCAACAAATCTATATTAAGCAGTTACTACGTGCCGTGGGAGGTACGCAGGGTAATGTGGTCCCTGTCTTCACAGAGCTGCCTTTCTGAGCAGCGGGATCACGCACTCATGGGTGTCAGGCAGGGATTTCCAGAATGATCAGGGCGTGCCCGGTGTGGTGTCTTGTGGAGACAGGCTGAGGACAGGCTGCCCGGTCCTTTCTGCCTCCTCTTATCTTAATGTCAAACCCAACGGTCTGTGTTGGGGGGTGCTTCTACTCAATGGCTCAAGTGGTAGAGTCTGCATGTAATCCAGGAGACTCAGGAGACTTGGGTTTGACCCCTGGGTTGGGAAGATGCCCTGGAGAAGGGCATGGCCACTCACCCCAGTCTTCTTGCCTGGAGCATCCCAGGGACAGAGGAGCCCGGCGGGCTGCATGCCTAGGGTCTCAAAGAGTCGGGCACGGCTGAGCGCGCACTCACTGAGAGAATGGGAGGGAAGAGAAGTGAAGGGGAGTAAAGAAGCTAGCTTGGGCAGGAAGCAAAGAAGGAGCTAGAAGCCACCGTTGGCTCTCAGGGTCTGCTCTCTGCATAAACTCCTCGCAAAGGAAGCAGGGCTCGGAAGGACCTCATCCTCCTCCCCATTCCTTCCTCTGTTCCACCAAGGCCCAGAATTCTTCCACGAAGCTAACACTGGAGACTATTTCGGAAAGGAGCTAAGTTGATCACGGCAGGAAGGCCTTCCTCCATAAAAGATGGAAATGACAAATCCGCAGTGCCAGCCCCGCTGAGGTGCAGCCTTGTGACAAAGAGTCAGCGCGAACGGACATCTCTTCGAGTTTTCCCTGTTACTGGAGCTTGGCATTTTCACGGCATGTGATCTTGGCCGAGCGGTTGATAGTCATTTCCTGGCTAATCTTCACCAATCTTTGCAGACAGGTCTCGGAATGAAACTTCAATGTTGTGTCGGCTAAGAAAGAAACCGAGGTGTAGAGTGGAACCCCCCGCCCACCGCTTGGCCCACCACGTGGGACGGGGAGCGGGGCAGGGGCACCTGGCCATCAAGGCTCCTGCCGAGCCAGTCCTTCCCAAGCCAGAAGCAGCTCTCTTCCTGGCCTTCATTTCCCTGACTGTAAACTGAGAATGCTGGCACCTGCCCCTCGCCTGGAGCATAGGAAGGAGATGTTAAAATGTTTTAAATGGTGAGATCCATTTGGAAGAAAGTATTACATGGAAGCAAACCATGGGGAGGCATGCCCCACCTAACTGTCCTGCGGACGCCCGCGAGGGCCTGCGCTCAGTGTGTGACACGCGTTGCCTCAGCGAATCCTCCTCTGGGCTCCAGGACCTGGGGGCCGTTCTCACGAGCCATGTGCATCCCGGGAAGCCAGAGCAGTGGGAAGGACAAGGGTCCAGCAAGACGTTGGGGCTAGCTGTAGGGAAGCTGGCTTTTGATCCTTGGGAAGCCAGCTTCCGAGCGGGGAAACCGCGCCCTCCCGGGGATGCCTGCCTCTCTCTGCGCAGCCGAGCGCCCTGATCTGCCTGTGGGCCGTCTGCAGCTCCTGTTTCATTTGATTCCAAGCGGACTTTTTCCTGCCATCCAGCTCAGCTCATTAGTTGGCAGGGGAGCTCAGGGACTTAAAACTAATCCTAATATTAAGTAAAGAGCAAAGCCTAATTAGGAAGATAATTCTTCTGGGGGAAAAAAACGTATGTAACATATTCCAGAGTCAAGCCTGGGTGATTTTCCCCATCTTCTAGATGACCTCCACCACTGTTCTCTTTTTCTAGCCCAGATAACTAGGGGCTGATGATGGATTTTTTTTTTTTAACATTTTTTTTCCTGATTCAAAGGGAATGTATTCTGGTCAAAGACATTTCAAAAAAATTCTGCACAGTATAAAGAAGAACATAGAACACTCAAAGGACCCCCATCCTGGCAGTATCACTACTGATGTTCTGGTGGGTACTTTCTTGAATGTCCTTTAAACATCATCACCTAAACTTTAGGCTTCCCTGGTGGCTCAGACTGCAACGAATCTGCCTGCAGTCTCAATGAAACTTCAATGTTGTGTCGGCTAAGAAAGAAACCGAGGTGTAGAGTGGAACCCCCCGCCCACCGCTTGGCCCACCACGTGGGACGGGGAGCGGGGCAGGGGCACCTGGCCATCAAGGCTCCTGCCGAGCCAGTCCTTCCCAAGCCAGAAGCAGCTCTCTTCCTGGCCTTCATTTCCCTGACTGTAAACTGAGAATGCTGGCACCTGCCCCTCGCCTGGAGCATAGGAAGGAGATGTTAAAATGTTTTAAATGGTGAGATCCATTTGGAAGAAAGTATTACATGGAAGCAAACCATGGGGAGGCATGCCCCACCTAACTGTCCTGCGGACGCCCGCGAGGGCCTGCGCTCAGTGTGTGACACGCGTTGCCTCAGCGAATCCTCCTCTGGGCTCCAGGACCTGGGGGCCGTTCTCACGAGCCATGTGCATCCCGGGAAGCCAGAGCAGTGGGAAGGACAAGGGTCCAGCAAGACGTTGGGGCTAGCTGTAGGGAAGCTGGCTTTTGATCCTTGGGAAGCCAGCTTCCGAGCGGGGAAACCGCGCCCTCCCGGGGATGCCTGCCTCTCTCTGCGCAGCCGAGCGCCCTGATCTGCCTGTGGGCCGTCTGCAGCTCCTGTTTCATTTGATTCCAAGCGGACTTTTTCCTGCCATCCAGCTCAGCTCATTAGTTGGCAGGGGAGCTCAGGGACTTAAAACTAATCCTAATATTAAGTAAAGAGCAAAGCCTAATTAGGAAGATAATTCTTCTGGGGGAAAAAAACGTATGTAACATATTCCAGAGTCAAGCCTGGGTGATTTTCCCCATCTTCTAGATGACCTCCACCACTGTTCTCTTTTTCTAGCCCAGATAACTAGGGGCTGATGATGGATTTTTTTTTTTTAACATTTTTTTTCCTGATTCAAAGGGAATGTATTCTGGTCAAAGACATTTCAAAAAAATTCTGCACAGTATAAAGAAGAACATAGAACACTCAAAGGACCCCCATCCTGGCAGTATCACTACTGATGTTCTGGTGGGTACTTTCTTGAATGTCCTTTAAACATCATCACCTAAACTTTAGGCTTCCCTGGTGGCTCAGACTGCAACGAATCTGCCTGCAGTGCAGGAGACCCGGGTTCGATCCCTGGATCGGGAGGATCCCCTGGAGGAGGGCACGGCAACCCACTCCAGTCTTCTTGCCTGGAGAGTCCCATGGACAGAGGAGCCTGGCGGGCTGTGGTCCGTAGGGTTGAAAAGAGTTGGACGTGACTTACCAACTGAGCACGCAGGCATTGGATGTGTGGTCTTAGACACTGTCCCCCACCATTTAACAGCTTGTGGACCAATACTAAATGCTGATCAACACCATCATTTATATTGACTCCAGTGGGCTCAAGGAACTCATGGAGGACTCATATGGAGGTGGCATAATTGGTTTTGTTCGTCATTCATTCATTCATTCATTCGGCAGACCTGCCGGATACTGGCATAAAAAAAAAAACAACACTAAGATTCAGTCCAGATCCTCAGAGAGGTCACTGTCTTGTCCCAGAGTCTCTGCATCTGCGCCTTCGGTGGCCCGACCTCCTGTCCCCTCCTGTCCCCTCCGGTCCCCTCTGCCCTTGTCCACAGGGTCCAGGAAGCAGCTCCGTCCTTGGAAGCAACCAGGCCTCAGTCACGGACCCTCCGCCCTCCCCATCCCTTCCTCCTTTCGCCTCCGGGTTTCACAGTAGCATCAAACTAATTTATAGCCCTTGCCAGGAAGAGGACACATTTTCATCTCGGGCCGTCATGCGAAAAACTCCAGTACAAATGAATCATTGTTGACCCATGCTGCCTATTAGAGGCTATGCTGGGGTCACCTCGTTGGTTGTTTTAACACAGGAAATTAAGGACCCTGCCAAGGGTTTCCACAGGGGCTGAATTTGTAATGAGGAGAGCATTGTCTTTGTGGGTGACCTCTCCCATGCCATTGGGGGAAAGGACCCATGCCCAAAGGCCCCACCAAGCCTGGGTGATTTTCCCCATCTTCTAGATGACCTATGGGGCTGATGATGGATTTTTTTTAATTTTTGTCCTGATTCAAAGGGAATGTATTCTGGTCAAAGACATTTCAAAAAAATTCTGCACAGTATAAAGAAGAACATAGAACACTCAAAGGACCCCCATCCTGGCAGTATCACTACTGATGTTCTGGTGGGTACTTTCTTGAATGTCCTTTAAACATCATCACCTAAACTTTAGGCTTCCCTGGTGGCTCAGACTGCAACGAATCTGCCTGCAGTGCAGGAGACCCGGGTTCGATCCCTGGATCGGGAGGATCCCCTGGAGGAGGGCACGGCAACCCACTCCAGTCTTCTTGCCTGGAGAGTCCCATGGACAGAGGAGCCTGGCGGGCTGTGGTCCGTAGGGTTGAAAAGAGTTGGACGTGACTTACCAACTGAGCACGCAGGCATTGGATGTGTGGTCTTAGACACTGTCCCCCACCATTTAACAGCTTGTGGACCAATACTAAATGCTGATCAACACCATCATTTATATTGACTCCAGTGGGCTCAAGGAACTCATGGAGGACTCATATGGAGGTGGCATAATTGGTTTTGTTCGTCATTCATTCATTCATTCATTCGGCAGACCTGCCGGATACTGGCATAAAAAAAAAAACAACACTAAGATTCAGTCCAGATCCTCAGAGAGGTCACTGTCTTGTCCCAGAGTCTCTGCATCTGCGCCTTCGGTGGCCCGACCTCCTGTCCCCTCCTGTCCCCTCCGGTCCCCT
This sequence comes from Tragulus kanchil, assembly GCA_022376925.1. NCBI lineage: Eukaryota > Metazoa > Chordata > Mammalia > Artiodactyla > Tragulidae > Tragulus > Tragulus kanchil. The sequence goes on from JAIOJX010000003.1 coordinate 96,772,980, forward strand.
CTGCCCTTGTCCACAGGGTCCAGGAAGCAGCTCCGTCCTTGGAAGCAACCAGGCCTCAGTCACGGACCCTCCGCCCTCCCCATCCCTTCCTCCTTTCGCCTCCGGGTTTCACAGTAGCATCAAACTAATTTATAGCCCTTGCCAGGAAGAGGACACATTTTCATCTCGGGCCGTCATGCGAAAAACTCCAGTACAAATGAATCATTGTTGACCCATGCTGCCTATTAGAGGCTATGCTGGGGTCACCTCGTTGGTTGTTTTAACACAGGAAATTAAGGACCCTGCCAAGGGTTTCCACAGGGGCTGAATTTGTAATGAGGGAGAGCATTGTCTTTGTGGGTGACCTCTCCCCATGCCATGTTCACAGCGCGAGGCAGGAGGAAGGGGACTTGGCTTGCATGCCTTTCCCATGAGAAGGGCCTACTCTGCCTGCGTCGACTTCTAACCGTGGGCTCAGGGCCATTTCCCCCCACCCCAGGGTCCTCATCACCCAGCATGTGCCCGTGGAGAACCTAGGGCATGCTGGATGCCGTGTGATGAGTGGAAGGGGACGTGGACAGACACGTCGCTCTTCTGACCGTCGGGGAGCACGCCAGCACAGGCCGTATGTGAGGCCGCGTGTTTCTGTGATGTGAGAGTGTGGAGCGGTGCAGGCTAAGTTCACTTCGGGACCAAGTGGCTTGAGTTATAGGAAAAGCCTTGTGTATGTGTGTGGAGGTGGGGTGACCCTTGACATGGACCAGAAATGATTGATGGGAGCTGGATGACAGAGGGATGGGAAGCCGGGAACAGCCTGGGCGTGCTGAGGAGCTAGGCTTTTCATGGAGGGGTGCATCCCTAGCAGAATAATGAGAAATAAAGCTGGGGGGAAAGGTGTGACACTTTACCAAGAGCTTCGAAATCAAGGTTGGGGGTGGCATGGGGGTTCACTTTGACTCGGTTCCGCATCCTGGATCGGGATGCACAGGGTGGACTGAACATGCCATGCTTTCTACTGTGAGTGCCGAAAATCATGATGGGAATACATTGTGTGCGTTGAGCTTTCCACCCAGCAGGGGCTCACCAGATATTTAATAACACGTGACATTATGCATTGCTTTGCCATCTCTTCAGTCAAGAACTATTGCCTCAAACCGTCACTTTAGCATTTGAAAAGTGTGTTCAGGCCTAGTGTCTCCTGTAATCCTGAATGAAGGGAAGGTCATGTGCACTTGTCATCCAGTCGATGACATCTGCCGACCTTCCTTATGGTCCAGGCCTTGGTCTGGGTCACCGGCAGAAGACGGGAAGTGGCCGAGAGGCGGAGTGTGGACGGAGAGTCTGCCGGTTTACGCTGACCTTGGAAGACATGCAAGGCAGGAGGGGAAGATGCTTTTCATGGAGACTGGGATTTCATGTAAAGAAATCAACTAGAAAGTGTTGGTTTTTTTTTTTTTTTTTTTTTTTTAAGGAGTTTAAGGTTCAGTGAAGTGACTGAATGACAGGCCTGCTGATGTGGGTGCTGAGGTCACAGAGTGAGGAGGGTGAGCCAGGGCAGGAACTCTGGAGCTGATCTTTCTTTTGTGTGTTGAGCAAGAAGGAGGGTGGGAGAGCTTCCGGAAGACTAGGGTCCTTCTTAGCCAGGTGTCACACTCTAGACGGAGGAGTCACTCTGCCTGCCTCTAGGAACCAGCGTTCGTGGGTTAGGATGGGAGTGGGGTGCTCTGGGGTGACGCACTGTTTAAACCAGAGAGCGGCAGCCTTGGTGAGCCGCACGAAAGTGCCCTCCTGGCTCCAGTTCTGCGTTCAGCACATGCTGTCCCAGGTGGCGCTGGGGTAAACACACATCCGCCTGCCGTGCAGAAGACACAAGAGACCCGGGTTCAGTCCCCGGGTGGAGAGGGTCCCCAGGAGGAGGGCACGGCCGCCCACTCCAGTGCTTTTGCCTGGAGAATCCTGTGGACAGAGGCGCCTGGCAGGGGGCGGTCCGTGGGGTTGCAGAGAGTTGCCACCACTGAGCACGCAGGCTGTCCCCAGTTGTGTGCTTTAGGCCAGGGAAAGATGGCAGAACCCCGGAGTTCCGGGTTGAGGCAGCCTTGGAGCAGAAGGCCTGCTGGCTAGAGTGTGAGAGGGGGGCCTTCCCTGCCTAAGCAGTGTGAACGTGGAGACTGTGCTTTAGACAGCTCTGACCTGTTCCAGTCACTGGGCATATGCGGAGAGGACCAGAGTGTCTGTCGACGTGCCTAGAGCTGAAGTGTGGGGATCTGCTTGTGCTCATTTTCATCCATTCATTTACTCCTCACACTTTATCAACTATCTTTCCTGTGCGGGGAACCGTGATATGACGGGCCTACCGTCATTTAGGCCCGCCCCTAAAGAGAGCACAGTGTGGGAGGAACAGTAGCATTAAAATGTATATCTTTGGGGCTTCCCTGGTGGTCCAGTGGATAAGGATACCGTAGCCTTGCAATGCAAGGGGCGCCGGTTCGATCCCTGGCCTGGGAGGATCCCATGTGCTGCTGAGCGGCTGGACCGATGTGTCCGGTCACTGAGCCGGAGCTCTGGAGCGCATGCGCCCAGAGCCGGAGCTCTGCGACAACAGAGGCCACTGCGATGGGAGGCCCACAGGAGCCAAAGAACAAAGATGGATGAAAACAGAGAAATGAAAGACCAATAGAAGTGGCCCGCCTGCCCCCCTCCCTCCCCAACCCGACCCCCACCCAAAATAAATAAATAAATCTTTAAAAAAAAAAATGTATATCTTTATCCAATGAAATACACCCCCTTTTAGAGATGCATATAGTTTATACACTGAAAACAGATTCCTATAAATCGGGGTTGAAGCTTTTACAAATAGACTGGTTTTACATATCACATTTTTTTTTTTTTTAAATTCTGGCCTCTTTTATTGTTTTTTTATTTATTTATTTTCATCCATCTTTATTCTCTGGGCGCATGCACTCCAGAGCGCTGGCTTGTAATTGGACACACCGGTCCTGCCGCTTTGTGGCTTGTGGGATCTTCCTGGGCCAGGGATCAAACCGGCGCCCCTTGCACTGCAAGGCAGACTCTCTACCCACTGGACCACCAGGGAAACCTTATACATGACATTTTTTAAAAAATAAAGTCACTTTGAGTGAGTTCATTATTACCATTCCTACTATTACTATAGTAATATTGCTATCAATACATATTAATTTAAACAAATCTATCTCTTAAAAAGCAAGGACTCTTTTCCATTTCATATATTCTATCTTAAGCTGTGAAGTCATATGTTTAAGTTTTGTGTAGGGTATCAGGTATTTTTTCTGATATTTTTTCTTATGAACTCTTATTTTTTTATTTTTAAAAGTTTATTTTTTTCATTGTTGGAAAATGACTTTGCCATTATGTATATTGGCTTCTGCCATACAACAATGTGAATCAGCCATCATGACATGTATATGCCTTCCCTGCCTCCCTCCCCTCCCGCCTGCCCCGTCTGCTCCTCCGGGCCGGCTCAGAGCGCCAGGCTGGGCTCCCTGGGTCGTATGTACAGCAGCTTCCCGGCCGCCGGCTGTTTGACACATGGTCATGTGTAAATGTCAGGGCCACTTTCTCAGTTCATGCCACTCTCATCTCCCCCTGCTCTGTCCACAAGTCTGTTCTCTACTAGGTTCCTCCATACCATTTTTCAGCCTTAGAGAGTAAGGTGCAAAAAGACTTCAGAGATTTCCCATGTGTCACGAATCCAGCTGTTAATCTGATGCTACCTTGTATAACCATCTTGCAATGATTAAAATCAGGCAAATAAAAATAAGTGCAGTGCTCTTGACAACTACAGACCTTACTCGAATTTGGGAATACATTATTAATACTTTCTAAGTCTTGATTGCCATGTGTTTGTTCAGGGAATCACTCGCAGGGAATGAGGGGAAGTGCGAAGAACATTCACAAGAAGGAGAGGAAAGCGACTCATGTTGGAACACAGACCAAGTGTCCCGTGCGGAGAGCCTGGCCTGAGCGAGCAGGATCTAATGTTTCATACTTAAATGGATCCACCGGAGCTCGTGTGCAAGGGTGGGGCACACAGAGGTGCCTCCTTTCCCCCAAGAACACCTTGAGTCATTACTAACGTGTACAAATATGAAATGAGAATACACTCAGAGAAGAAATCTGTGAAAATTATAAAACAGCTTTACTTCAGCCTGTGCACAGGTATGGGCTTCCCAGGTGCCTCAGGGGCAAAGAGATCACTGGCCAAAAAGGAGACTCAGGTTCGATCCCTGGGTCAGGAAGATCCCCTGGAGGAGGAAACGGCAACCCACTCCAGTGGTCTTGTCTGGAGGATCGCATGGACAGAGGCGTCTGGTTGGCTACCGTCCTTGGGGTCGCAAAGAGTCGGACACGACTGAGCAACTGAACTGAACATACAACTTACAATAAGAAGACAAGTAACGCCATTAAGAAATGGGTTAAGGACTTGAATATGCATTTCTCAAAAGAAGATACATAGCCAATAAGCACATAAAAAGATAGTCAGTGGGCTTCCCCTGGTGGTCCAGTGGATAAGGACACCGCCTTGCAGTGCAAGGGGCGCCGGTTCGAGCCCTGGCCTGGGAAGATCCCACGTGCCGCGGAGCGGCTGGACTGATGTGTCCAATCACCGAGCCGGAGCTCTGGAGCGCATGCGCCCAGAGCCGGCGCTCTGCGACGACAGACGCCACCGCGATGGGAGGCCCACAGGAGCCAGAGAACAAACACGGATGAAAATAGAGAAATGAAGGACCAATAGAAGTGGCCCGCCCGCTCCCCTCCCTCCTCAACCCCGCCCAAAATAAATAAATAAATAAATCTTTAAAAAAAAGAAAAAGTCACTGTCATCAGCTTTTAGGGAAATTCAGTTCAAAACCACAATGAAATACCACTTCATGCGCCCTAAGGTAGCTAAAATAGAAAGGACAGGTAACCCGTGTCTGTGAGGATGTAGAGAAATTTAAACCTCACACACTGTGGGTGGGAAAGTCAAATGGTTTGGCTGCTTTGGAAAACATTCTGGCCACTCCGCAGATCATTAAATGTATGATAACTACGTGACTCAAACACATATGGGTTGATCTGGTAGACCTAGAAGAACAGAAAGTTAGCATTGCATATTATTAGACCTAAGAATCTCCCAACTCTTCTTTTTCCCTAATCCACACTGTTTTAATAGAACACCTTGAGTCATTACTAACGTGTACAAATATGAAATGAGAATACACTCAGAGAAGAAACCTGTGAAAATTATAAAACAGCTTTACTTCAGCCTGTGCACAGGTATGGGCTTCCCAGGTGCCTCAGGGGCAAAGAGATCACTGGCCAAAAAGGAGACTCAGGTTCGATCCCTGGGTCAGGAAGATCCCCTGGAGGAGGAAACGGCAACCCACTCCAGTGGTCTTGTCTGGAGGATCGCATGGACAGAGGCGCTGGTTGGCTACCGTCCTTGGGGTCGCAAAGAGTCGGACACGACTGAGCAACTGAACTGAACATACAACTTACAATAAGAAGACAAGTAACGCCATTAAGAAATGGGTTAAGGACTTGAATATGCATTTCTCAAAAGAAGATACATAGCCAATAAGCACATAAAAAGATAGTCAGTGGGCTTCCCCTGGTGGTCCAGTGGATAAGGACACCGCCTTGCAGTGCAAGGGGCGCCGGTTCGAGCCCTGGCCTGGGAAGATCCCACGTGCCGCGGAGCGGCTGGACTGATGTGTCCAATCACCGAGCCGGAGCTCTGGAGCGCATGCGCCCAGAGCCGGCGCTCTGCGACGACAGACGCCACCGCGATGGGAGGCCCACAGGAGCCAGAGAACAAACACGGATGAAAATAGAGAAATGAAGGACCAATAGAAGTGGCCCGCCCGCTCCCCTCCCTCCTCAACCCCGCCCAAAATAAATAAATAAATAAATCTTTAAAAAAAAGAAAAAGTCACTGTCATCAGCTTTTAGGGAAATTCAGTTCAAAACCACAATGAAATACCACTTCATGCGCCCTAAGGTAGCTAAAATAGAAAGGACAGGTAACCCGTGTCTGTGAGGATGTAGAGAAATTTAAACCTCACACACTGTGGGTGGGAAAGTCAAATGGTTTGGCTGCTTTGGAAAACATTCTGGCCACTCCGCAGATCATTAAATGTATGATAACTACGTGACTCAAACACATATGGGTTGATCTGGTAGACCTAGAAGAACAGAAAGTTAGCATTGCATATTATTAGACCTAAGAATCTCCCAACTCTTCTTTTTCCCCCCTAATCCACACTGTTTTAATTTTGTTGTTTTGCTTTTACAGAGTTTTCTTGTTTACAAATATGTATAATCCCAGTTTAGTCATATGTATGTCCCATCCCCCCCATCCCACCCCTCCAGGCCATCGCATAAGCCCCCATATAAGATCCCTTAACCCACAGCACATTGACAATAGTTATTTTTTTATATATGATAATATAGGGCTCCGTATTACTCTTTCCATCTCTCTCACCCACTCTTCCCTCTCCCCAATGTCTATAAGTCTGTTCTCTATGACTGTTTTTCTTTTTTTTTTTTTTAAACCTTTGTTTTACTTTTAACTTTTACAGAGTTTTGTTGCTTACAGATATGTATGTTCTCAGATTAGTCATATGTATATCCCTCCCTTCCCTCCCCTCCCGACCATCACACAGCACCCCTGAAGGATCCCGTTTTCTCACAGAGCAATGACTATAGCTATTTTCTTCACTTATGATAGTACAGGCCTTCATGCTACTTCCTTTACGCCTCCCACCCTCTGTTCCTTCCCCACAATGTCCATATGTCCACTGTCCATGTCTGTCTTTCTGTTGCTTCACTGCATGTGCCATCATCACCATCCTACTAGATTCCATATATATGTGTTAATATACTGTATTTGTCCTTCTCTTTCTGACTGACTTCACTTTTGATGATACGTTCTAGATCCAGCCACCTCATTAGGGTTGATTCTTCTGCATTTCTCTTTACAGCTGTGTAGTATTCCATTGTATATATGCACCAGAGCTTCTGGATCCATTCGTTTGTCGATGGGCATCTAGGTTCCTTCCATGTTCTATCTATTGTATAGAGAGCTGCAATGAACATTGGGGTACAGGTGCTTCTTTCAGTTTTGATTTCGTCAGTGTATAAGCCTAAGAGTGGGATTGCTGGGTCATAGGGTGCTTCTATTTTTAGTTTTTTAAGACATCTCCAGACTGTCTTCCATAGAGGCTGTATCAATTTACACTCCCACCAGCAATGCAGGAGTGTTCCCTTTTCTCCGCAGCCTCTCCAGGGCTCCATATTACTCTTTGCGTCTCTCTCACCCACTCTTCCCTCTCCCCAATGTCTATAAGTCTGTTCTCTATGACTGTTTTTCCATCGATGCTCTGCGTGCATATTTATCAATACAATCTGACTAGAAGGAATCTCCCAGCTCTTCTAATGAGGGGTTTGTTTTGGTATCACGTGGGCCCTTCACTGCGGTGCACAGACTGTCCAGTGATGGCAGCTGGCTCAGCTGTCCTGAGGCAGGCAGGGTCTTAGTTCTCGCACTGGGGATTGAACCTGCGTCCCCTGCATTGGCAGGCAGATTCTCAACACTGGCCCACCCAGGAAATCCCCTGAGGTTTAGACTCTGATCCTCACTCCTCCATAGCGGCACCAGGGTGAGCTGAGAGCCATGGGCCTAGAGAAGACTACATGTATGGAGAAATCAGGACACATTATGGGAGTATTTAGGAAGTTGGCAAGTCCTGGAAATCAGGGCTTGATTCCCTGTTTGTTTTTATTGCCTAGAGGAGATTGAGGAAAATAATGGAGAAAAAGTTTGTTTTTTTAACTGGAGTGTCATTGCGTTACAATGTTGTGTGACTTTCTGTTGTGCAGTTAACTTGACTCAGCTCTGTGTGTGCACACCTCTCCGCCCTTCTGAGCCTCCCTTCCACCCACAAGGTCACCCCAGGGCACCAGCTGGGCCACAAGCTCGCTGTGTTAACACACGACAGTGTGTACAGATCAGTGCTACCCTCTCAGTTTGTCCCACCCTTTCCTCCCCAAGAAAACGTTCATAAGGCAAGGTACAGTTTAAAATGCATTGGGTATATGGTTGTGTCGCACAGTACAAAAAAATGGAAGAAATGCTCTTTTAGTATTCTAAAATGATTCCCTGTTTCAGCCAAGGGGTCATTCATGTCACTGAGGTGTGGGTGATATTTTGACCTGTGCCTTTGCTGGGTCACTTTTACCTTGTTCACATAAAATAAACTATCAACCAATATTCACAGGGAAACACACACATGCATCAGCTCAGTGGCGATTTCTCATGTTAAGACATCTCCAGACTGTCTTCCATAGAGGCTGTATCAATTTACACTCCCACCAGCAATGCAGGAGTGTTCCCTTTTCTCCGCAGCCTCTCCAGGGCTCCATATTACTCTTTGCGTCTCTCTCACCCACTCTTCCCTCTCCCCAATGTCTATAAGTCTGTTCTCTATGACTGTTTTTCCATCGATGCTCTGCGTGCATATTTATCAATACAATCTGACTAGAAGGAATCTCCCAGCTCTTCTAATGAGGGGTTTGTTTTGGTATCACGTGGGCCCTTCACTGCGGTGCACAGACTGTCCAGTGATGGCAGCTGGCTCAGCTGTCCTGAGGCAGGCAGGGTCTTAGTTCTCGCACTGGGGATTGAACCTGCGTCCCCTGCATTGGCAGGCAGATTCTCAACACTGGCCCACCCAGGAAATCCCCTGAGGTTTAGACTCTGATCCTCACTCCTCCATAGCGGCACCAGGGTGAGCTGAGAGCCATGGGCCTAGAGAAGACTACATGTATGGAGAAATCAGGACACATTATGGGAGTATTTAGGAAGTTGGCAAGTCCTGGAAATCAGGGCTTGATTCCCTGTTTGTTTTTATTGCCTAGAGGAGATTGAGGAAAATAATGGAGAAAAAGTTTGTTTTTTTAACTGGAGTGTCATTGCGTTACAATGTTGTGTGACTTTCTGTTGTGCAGTTAACTTGACTCAGCTCTGTGTGTGCACACCTCCCCCTTCTGAGTCTCCCTTCCACCCACAAGGTCACCCCAGGGCACCAGCTGGGCCACAAGCTCGCTGTGTTAACACACGACAGTGTGTACAGATCAGTGCTACCCTCTCAGTTTGTCCCACCCTTTCCTCCCCAAGAAAACGTTCATAAGGCAAGGTACAGTTTAAAATGCATTGGGTATATGGTTGTGTCGCACAGTACAAAAAAATGGAAGAAATGCTCTTTTAGTATTCTAAAATGATTCCCTGTTTCAGCCAAGGGGTCATTCATGTCACTGAGGTGTGGGTGATATTTTGACCTGTGCCTTTGCTGGGTCACTTTTACCTTGTTCACATAAAATAAACTATCAACCAATATTCACAGGGAAACACACACATGCATCAGCTCAGTGGCGATTTCTCATGTTAACCTGATCTTGTCAAGTGAGGCTCAAAATTGGAACTGTAAGTTGGCTCTGGGTAAAAGAGTTCAGCAAAACCCACGAAGGCAGTCTGTGTACCTATATGAAATTTAAAATTAAGAATAGTGTGTATTTTATTTTTTTAGAATTGTCACAGTTGTTTATACCAGTAAAGTTTATAGTAAACATACGTACGTGTGTGTATATACACAGAGAGGTCTCCCCCCAGAGAGGTGACTGTTCAGCTTTGATCAGGACGTCCCTTCAGGGAATTCCACGCCAGCCCAGTGGTTAGGACATCATGTTTCCAGTGCAGGGTGCACGGGTTCGATCCCTGGTCAGGGATCGAAGAGCCCAAAAGCTGTGTGGCCAAAACAATTTTTTTAAAAAAAGAACACCACTTCATTGGCCCCTCAAAACGAGGACACGGCTCTGGGCAAAAGTGGGGAATCGTCACCTTGGCTAAGGTTGCTTCCACTCTTGATGGATTGGGAAGCCAAGAAATGTATTAAATTCAGCGATGGAGAAAAGAACTGCATTTACTGCAGCTGTCCAGTTACGCCCGTGTTCAAGCCTTGTACGATTTCTCGTCTGAAAGATCCTAGTTGATTAAGGAGCTTCTGAGGCCCGAGTGCCCTCTGGTCCCGCCTTCAGCGGCGCGTCCCCAGACGGGGAACGAGCGTGCTTCCAGCGCTGTTGCAGCAATATTGATGGTCCCCTCTCAGTCCTGACACATAAGAGACGTCGATGAGGGCCCTAAAGTGGCCATAAATTCCGAGGCTGCCCTGCCTGACCCTCGACCTCTCAGCGGCTGCCGCCTTACAGTAATTGGCGGCATTGCTGGGAGGGAGGGCGGAGGGACCTGGGGGTGCTGGGGGGCTCTATGGAACCGAGACCTTTAAGTGGACTCCATAATTTCCATTCCACACCGAAGGCTGCCCTGGAAATTTATAGGCTGTGGTTGGGAAATCATTACAAGTACTAGACATGGTTTTCGTGCCTGCAGGTCGGTGGGATGAGAGCCTCTGGACGCTGTTAACAAACGCCCTGGATAAATCAGTTGTGCCCGGTCGAGAGGGAGAGCTGTGTCTCCCAGGGGCTGGGCCAGGCCGGACTCCGGATCCCGGGCAGGTCAGCTGCTTTGAGACCGCAAGGGAAGCTTCAGCCAGGAGCATCTGTCCTGTGGGCCACGTTCCCCTGGCCTGGCTGCGCCTCAAGTCGGGGAACAGTGGACTAAAAAGGGCCCAGAGTGCTTCCTCAACAAGTCCTACCTTCATCCTGATCTTATAAAATGGATTCATTTTTTTTAAAAAAGCAAGAGAAGACTATAGATGCATCTATAGACTAACATGCAATTGAATGTTCTTATAACAGTAGTCAATCATATTGCATTCAGATTTGACTGGAAGCACAAACACGTGAGCTGTGCTTATCTCTGGGAAGGATTATAGGCACTTTGTTTCCCTTGTGATTTTCTGTATTTTATAAGTATCCTGATAGAGCATGTGCTGGGTGTGTCATTAGAAAAATAAATGTTATTTCAAAGATAAAGTGTGTAGCAGGGAGAGAGGGAGAAAGAGAGAAAAAGAGTGGGAGAGAAATGAAACAAAGCAAAAACGAAAGGGGAAAGAAAACCCCATTTCTGTTTAGAACTCCTCCTCTGGGTGGTCAGGACTGCTCCCGTCACTCCGCCACGCGCCCCCTGTTGGAGCCAGTCCTGACCTACAGCCCCCGAAGTTCTGAGGGCCCTGCCTAGCCCTGGGGTGACACACTGAGGGTGCAAGTCAGCAAGGGTCGCTAAGAAGCCATTAGCCTGTGTCTGGACAGCCCACAGCCAGCGCTCTGGACCCTCCCAGCAAGCCAGGCTCTCCAAGGAGACCTGGTGGACGCCGGACCCTGCGGCTGCTCTGCCCACCCCCCATCTTTCAGTGAAAGTGAGGGACAGCCACGTCCGGCTGTGTCCCACGTCCATGAGGGCGACTCCGTGGCGGCTGGCCGGCTGAATGGACAGGTGGCCGTGTGCTTTGCACAGGTGTCTGCTTCCGCGCTGGGTCTGGGAGGGGAATGGTTTGCACCAGGAGCACACATACATCTCGGCTCTTGTGCATGTTCTCAGGCTGATGGAGCACCGCCGCCAGCCACGCTGGGCACGCAAGATCCAGCTGGCATGTTCAAACTCTGCTTCCCGTGGCTGGTGTTTTCGGGGGTTTAGACGTGGAGTCTTGATGTGTCCTGGAATCTGAGCAAATCGGTGGCAGGAAACAGACACACGGTGCCGTCCAGGTAGTGCTGGAAGGGTAGCCCGGCGTTCACACGGAGCCAGTCAGCGTCCCCGCTTCTGGGCTCAGAGCCGGAGGCAGACTCTCAGGGGAATCATGCGCGGCCCTGCTCGTGTGACGGATGGAAATCTAGAACTGAAACTCTTCCAAGGTGCTTATTGGGAGCAGGTTCTGCTTCTGAAATCTGACTGAGAGCTGCCACTACGGATTCACGTGCAGGCAGCGCTGGAGATATGAAGCAACAAACTTTGCAAACTTCCCAGGCTCCTAGGTTCGTGGTCTTTAGTTAGAGTGAGGGTCTGGCTGAACAGTGCCTGAAGGGGCCTGGGATAGACACTCCAGAAACCAGGCTCAGAGTTAGAAAGAAAGAAGGAAAATGCATAGCTTGTATATCTGCACCTTTCTGATTGGCTGCCACAGCAATATGGTTGAGGAACTATTCTGTGATGCTCGGGAGCAGTGAAATACGGAAGAAGTTAAGAGCATGAATTTTGGTGATCTGGATTTGAGTCCTGGTTCAGCTGTTCGTTCACTGTGCAACCTGGGGAAAGTTACTTAACCTCTCTGAGCGCTCTATGTAAAAGTAGGACAATAAGAGGAATATTATCATAGAGTGATTTTAAGAAAAAGAGAAAGTCCTGTACCTTAGCACATTGCCTGGGACAGAGGAGTTGCTAATCAGTGTCGGCCATGGTGATGATGTTTAGTGCCCTCTAATGGCACCTCCTACAGGTCACTTGTTATTATTATTATTATTTTAGGAAACTCATCTCAGGGTCCCAGGGCCACGAAACAGTGGTCCCAGGTACTTTCTGCCCTAGAGTTTCTAGTTTTGTTGCCACCTGCTCCCGTTTCTCCTCCCAGGGGTTCCCAGGGCCGTCCTGTCCTGGAGCTTGCTGTTCTCGGGCTCACTGTCGCTCCTCCTGTCCATCAGCCCTCCTCCAGGAGGTCTTCCTGACCCAGGGATGGAGCCGGCGTCTCTTTCGTCTCCTGCACTGGCAGGCAGGTTCTTCACCACGAGCGCCCCCTGGGAAGCCCCTCTGGTTTGTCTCTTCTGCGCCGCCCCCATCCCTCTGCTCCCGGGGAGAGAAAGGCCAGGCCGTACACAGGAAAGGTGCCCTGCGGTCTGGCCACCTGCCGGCCCTGGCTCCACCTGCCTCCTCATCTCAGGACCCCGATGAGGAGACCAGACTGAACAAAGACAGTGATGCGGGGCGTAACTGGGCTTCACATCCCAGAAAAGAAGAGCGGTATTCACAGCCACACATTTCCACTAACACGCGGAGCAGAAACTGATGTGTATGCGTCTGTTTTTCAAGTGTTGTTATACATTGGAAGGGTTGAGTTATGAAACCCAATGGGAGCAGCATTCATCCGGCTGGAAATGTCACGCAGCCCAGGACGGCCGTCCTCTGGGGCACAGTCACGGAGCGCCCGCTCCCGTCGTCAGCTGGGCTCGCTGAGACGCTGAAGGCGCACAGCGTGGATGGGGTGCAGGCTCCCACCTGCCCAGGCACACGGTTATTAGGGGTGGGCTACCCTCGGGGAGGAACTATTCTGTGAGTACTGGAAGAAGTTAAGAGCATGAATTTTGGTGATCTGGATTTGAGTCCTGGTTCAGCTGTTCGTTCACTGTGCAACCTGGGGAAAGTTACTTAACCTCTCTGAGCGCCTATGTAAAAGTAGGACAATAAGAGGAATATTATCATAGAGTGATTTTAAGAAAAAGAGAAAGTCCTGTACCTTAGCACATTGCCTGGGACAGAGGAGTTGCTAATCAGTGTCGGCCATGGTGATGATGTTTAGTGCCCTCTAATGGCACCTCCTACAGGTCACTTGTTATTATTATTATTATTTTAGGAAACTCATCTCAGGGTCCCAGGGCCACGAAACAGTGGTCCCAGGTACTTTCTGCCCTAGAGTTTCTAGTTTTGTTGCCACCTGCTCCCGTTTCTCCTCCCAGGGGTTCCCAGGGCCGTCCTGTCCTGGAGCTTGCTGTTCTCGGGCTCACTGTCGCTCCTCCTGTCCATCAGCCCTCCTCCAGGAGGTCTTCCTGACCCAGGGATGGAGCCGGCGTCTCTTTCGTCTCCTGCACTGGCAGGCAGGTTCTTCACCACGAGCGCCCCCTGGGAAGCCCCTCTGGTTTGTCTCTTCTGCGCCGCCCCCATCCCTCTGCTCCCGGGGAGAGAAAGGCCAGGCCGTACACAGGAAAGGTGCCCTGCGGTCTGGCCACCTGCCGGCCCTGGCTCCACCTGCCTCCTCATCTCAGGACCCCGATGAGGAGACCAGACTGAACAAAGACAGTGATGCGGGGCGTAACTGGGCTTCACATCCCAGAAAAGAAGAGCGGTATTCACAGCCACACATTTCCACTAACACGCGGAGCAGAAACTGATGTGTATGCGTCTGTTTTTCAAGTGTTATTATACATTGGAAGGGTTGAGTTATGAAACCCAATGGGAGCAGCATTCATCCGGCTGGAAATGTCACCGCAGCCCAGGACGGCCGTCCTCTGGGGCACAGTCACGGAGCGCCCCGCTCCCCGTCGTCAGCTGGGCTCGCTGAGACGCTGAAGGCGCACAGCGTGGATGGGGTGCAGGCTCCCACCTGCCCAGGCACACGGTTATTAGGGGTGGGCTGCTCAAGGCTGTGGTGCCGAGCGATTGAAGTGTCCTTCCGGGCAGTCACTGCCCTGCCTCCCACCTCCTGTCCTTCCTTCCTTACGTCCTGAATAACCCGGGGAAACCAGACGCTCCACCAGAGCTGCTTCTGTGGGAGTCTCCGGGCTCCCTGGGGCGTCTCTGTCTCCTCCTCCCCCAGACTGTAGGGCCTTTAGGCAGCTCCACCCAGGAATAGCAGCTGTGGGCTTCCTCCTAGCATCCTGCTGCTGCTCCTGTTTTCGTGAAGGCCCAGCCCTGCCCCTGGACTTTTGCACATCATATTCTGTCTTCCTGGAAAATCTTCTTCTCCCCAACCTCTCCCACCAGGCTCTGCTGCTCCTCCTCTGTGTCCCCGCTGTGCTTTGTAGATAGATGGGTGCAGGCTCAGTCGCTCAGTCGTGTGCAACTATTTCCAAGTCCATGGGCTGTAGCCCGCCAGGCTCCTCTCTCCATGGGGATCCTCCAGGCAAGAACACTGGAGTGGGTTGCCGTGCCTCCTTCAGGGGATCTTCCTGGCCCAGGGATCGAACCCACACCTCTTGCAGGGGTACGCGGGTTCTTTACCCCTGAGCCACCAGGAAGGCCCGCCAGTGAATGATTCAAAGATGCAAATTACAAGCGTGTGTTATTTCAATGGCTCTGTAACCTTTTAATCATATCATCACCTAGGTAGGGCCCCCAGGAAATACCTGTTCTTGATGATTAGGTTGATAATCAGTGAAGTGGGGCAGAAAGGCAGTGAGGGGAGGATCAGCAGCTCAGCAGGCCAGGGAGAAAGGGAGAAGAGAACCAACGTGCCCTGTGAGATGCCTGGAGGTTCTTCGCCTGCCAAACTGATGTCTGGTTTTTATCTTTCAGCACCGCCCTAGGGCGCAGGGCCGAGGGCCTGGGGACGAGCCAGAGTGATTTGTGAGGGCCATCAGCGGTGGTGACAGGGAATGCATCATACCTGGGTGCTCCCTGCTGGGACCCCATTTTTGCTCTTGGAGCATGTGGCCCCCATTGCAAGGACCACGGGGGACCCAAGGCATCTCAGAGGAGTCTGGCTGCTGGAGGTTCCCGTCCAGGCTCCCCCGAGGTTGTCCTGAGAGCCGTCCAGCAACTCACAGGCCACTTGCCGAAGACCCTGAGGTCTTGAGTTAGATCCGTCTAATATCTCACTCCCATAACTGGGGACAGTGAGCAGAAAAATGGCAGTTTTCTAGAATGTGATGTGGGGACTTGTTCATCAACTCTGTTGTGAATTTCTTAGAGGTGAATATGTACCAAGTTGCTTTGGTCATGTCCGTATTTGGTCGTGCGGCCCTATGGGCGGTAGCCCACCAGGCTCCTCTGTCTATGGGATTCTCCAGGCAAGAATACCAGAGTGGGATGCCATGCCCCCCTCCAGGGGATCTTCCTGACCCAGGGGTGGAATCCACATCTCCACTGGTGGGCAGGTTCTTTACCACTAGAGGCAAATATATGTCCCTGGCAATCACTCATTACTTTTTCAAAGTGTAGGCAGACCTCAGAGAGATTGCAGGTTTAGTTCCAGACCAGCACGATAAAGACAATATTGCAATAGAGCAAGTTGCAGACATTTTAAAGTTTCCCAGTGCACATAAAAGTTTCTTTATACTGTAGTCTATCAAGTGAACTAGAGCATTATGTCCAAAAAAACGATGCACATACCTTAAATAAAAAAATAATTTATTATTAAAAAAATGCTAACCATCACCTGCCAGTGCAGGGTTGCCGCAAAGCGTCAGGCCTTCCGTTTGTAAACAACACAACACCTGTGCAGCAGAATCAAACGAGACATGCCCGTAGAGTAGGCAGCATACTGGACACATGGAAACACACTGAGCTAAAAGGGCTTGTCTTACAACTAAAGAAGCTGCATGGGAACTGAAATCTTTTCTGATCTAAGCTTCAGCTCTGAATTATGACTCAAGAGTGATTAATGCCATGAAACTGTGAGCTAAAGGTTTCATACGCACATGTGCACAGAGAGAGAGAGAGAATGGGAGAGAAAAAAGCAAAAAATACTTTTAATTAATATTCATAAGGATTGCCTCTGGGCTGTGAGATTATGGGCCATTAAAATTGTTAATATTTTTTATTGCCAAATTTTGAAAATGTGTGTTTGAAAATGTGTGTACAGGTAGGAAAATGTTATCTTTAAAAGTCCGCATCCTCATACGGTTGACAAGTATGTGTTGTGTGAGAGTGGGGGTGCACAGACCTGGGCGATAGGTCCTCATCCCTCTGAAGCAGGCGGAGGCCTCTGAAGGCCACCTGCTCTCCAGCCCCGCCTCCTCCCCGTGGCCTCCAGCCCAGCCTGACGTACTACCTCTGCCTGGTTCCGTTTATTTCCTTTATTAAAGAGCACACGACGGTCCCATGGCGCTTGTGGACAGCTGTGCTCGAGCTGCCCTAGAGAGAGGCACCCCGAGGGAGTCTTTCAGTCCTCTCTCAGGATGGGCAGCTTCTCCTTGGTTTAAATGGCTCCTTCTTCTGCTGTGCTTGTTCAGGGGCTCGCGGACTCACCTCTGACTTTTTGTGACCCCATGGACTGGTAGCCCCCAGGCTCCTCTGACTAGGGATTTCCAGGCAAGAATACTGGATGAGGTGGCCATTTCCTGCTCCAGGGCGTCTTCCTGAACCGGGGATTGAACCCTCATCTCCCGCATTGGAAGGCGGATGCTTTACCCCTGAGCCACCAGGGAAGCCCTTTGGCTGTGGCTTAAAAGCTACCAGCTCTTCTTTGAACCTCAGTGGAAGCGGTGTGTGTGTGTGTGGGGGGGCTCTATTCCATAATAGTGTCGGGTCCACTTGCATAATAACAGAACCTCAGCTCCTGTTTGCCGGATGCTTCAGAGGGGAGGTTTCTCAGGCACACACATGGTTTGCCGGGGGAGCTGTTCCTGCCCAGCCCACCCCCAGCCTGTTGACTTAATCTGTCTGAGGTGGGCTCCCTGCTTCTGAAGGCCGTAGGTGATCCTGATAGGCAGCCAGCGCTGAGAAACGCTGCTTCCGAGGTTTTAAAGCACTTGTCTACTATTTTAGCTGATCCTCAGAACAGCCAGAGGCAGGCGAGGCTGCCCCAGTTTCCGAGGCAAGTCTTTTTATAGCCACTACTTTAGAAACCTCAAGTCTGGAGTTCTAGCTCTGGAGTTTTTCTAATGTTCTTTTCTTTTGTGAAACCTACAGTTGATAGGCCTTCTAGCTTTAGAATTCTGCCATTATCGGAATGTAAACACTCAGGTCTAGAGAGCTGGGTCTATTCTGTGATCCACCCCCAAGCACTGGCAACATTTTAGTAATCTCAGTCTTTTCCTGTCCACTCAATTAAGAGACGCTTGTTCCTTGGGAGAAAGGCTGTGACAAACCTAGAGAGCATATTCACAAGCAGAGGCATCTCTTTGCTGACAAAAGTCTGTATCATCAAAGCTCTGGTTTTTCCAATCGTCATGCACAGATGTGAGTTAGACCCTAAAGAAGGCTGAGCACCGAAGAACGGATGCCTTTGGACTGTGGTGCTGGAGAAGGCTCTTGGACAACAAGGAGATCAAACCAGTCCATCCTGAAGGAAACCAGCCCTGAATATTCATTGGAAGGACGGACGCTGAAGCTCCAGTCCTCTGGCCACCGGATGGGAAGAGCCGACTCACTGGAAAAGACCCTGACGCTGGGAAAGACGGAGGGCAGGAGGAGAAGGGGTGACAGAGGACAAGATGGTTGGACGGCCTCACTGAGTCCATGGACATGAGTTTGAGTACGCGGCAGCAGAGAGTGCAGGACAGGGAGGCCTGACACGCTTCCGTTCACGGGATCGCAAGGAGTCAGACTCGACTTAGTGACTGAACGACAGCAGCTTCCAGAGACGCCAGGAAGATCTCCCTACTCTTCTCCACCCACATTATGCTCCCCTGCCCTTACAACAAGAGGTCCTAAGATGCAAATACCTTCAGGGCAACCAGATCCCACTTGCAGAGGCCCACAGTAGCGGGCGGGCTGGGGAGCGGGTGCTGCCGGCTTGTGTCAGGAGTGTGCCCGCCGTGCCTGTGACCTTGGGTCCGTGGGTTCCCGTCTCGGGCCTTGGGCCATCCCCCGTCACATCATCAGGATGCTGTTTGGCTGGTCGACAGAGCAGACCCTACAAACTTCAAGGACACGTTTTCTTGCATTTCATCTCCACACGCGATCGCTCAGGGCAATGTTTACATCCCTGTTTTACAAACCAGGCAAATTTGCCCTAAAGAGGTTTAAGTGACTTGTTCAAAATCACACAAATAGAAACTGGCAGAACTTGGTTTTGAAGTCAATTCCTGTTAGCTCCAAGCCCTCAAACCGGCTCACTGTGCCATATTAAGGCCCCTAAACGCGTCAGTGGTGTTCCCCAACCCGGAGGGTTGTGAGTGGGACTGAGTGTGATAAGGCCCAGGGGCAGGCAGGGCACCTGCTGATCCTGCAGGCACTCATGCGCTGTTATTAATAAAACCAGCAGCAGTCGCCACGGCCCCCGCCCCTCATTGTCTTTCTCCCATTCGTCCTTCTCTCCCACCTCCGTAGGCTCAAAAGGTCTGGGCCTGACCTCGTCCAATTAAAGCAGACTCTCTGGAGGGTGGCGCCCAGGTCTGGGCATTTTTTCCCCTTCTTTTAAAGGTCGCTAAGAGAGTCCAACACACAGACAGGGTTGGGAATCACTTGAGAAAATCTCTCTGGACCCCAGCCTGCATCACACAGAGACCAACGTAAAGAAACAGGCGTGATGGATTTATAAAAATAGTTCCCCGGGATTGGAAAATCCTTCTCTGCCACTTATTAGAGAAAGGGACTTACTCTCTCTGAGCCTCAGATGCCTCACTTTAAAAAAAAAAAAATGAAAAGCAGGCTGTCCTCTCGTGTCTGCAGGGCTGGGCTGAGACGTGGACGGGACACTCAGCGTGTGTCAGCATGCGGTACCCGGCCGGGTGTGGGGGCTGCATCACCAAATATTTAGTGATTTCACGAGACCTTACCTACCCATCTTTTCCTCATCCTTCCATACGAAGCCAGGAGAAATAAATAAGAAATATAATTGTGCCTCACACTTCCAGACTCCCCAGACAGCTCGCATTAATAGGTCTCTTCAGCTGTCGTCCAGGCGCTAATAATTCCTGGGCGTTTTGACGGTAGCACTTTCTCCCAGAGATGAATTGACCCCAGATAAGAGCCCAGCTCCTTCCCAAATCTCATTACAATCAGCCTTGATGGCAGACAGGCTTCAGAATATAACAAAATTAGAGCTTTTAAGTCATTATCTCGACGCTGGGAGCCTCGCATTAATAAAGGGGAGGGAAGGTGATGGAGGAAAGGCAGAGAACGGATCGCAGCCTCCCACCGCACGGCTCGCCATTAAACACGGGAAGAGGAACCAATTTCACCAAAGCTGGGAGCCCGCTCCCAGCCCAAGTCGGGAGGATGTGCCCAGCACTAAATCTGAATTGATCTTTTCACACCTTTTTAAATTAGTGCTTTAGATGACCCGTTTCTCCCAGCTCATTTTCCTACTGAAGGTACTGATACATGCGTGCTAAGTCGCTTAATACTTGTCTGACTCTTTGCACCTCTATGGACTGTAGCCTGCCAGGCTCTTCTGTCCATGGGATTCTCCAGGCAAGAATCCCGGAGTGGGTTGTCCTGCCTTCCTACTGGGGATCTTCCCAACCCAGGGATCGAACCCCTGTCTTCTATACCTCCTGCCTGGCAGGCGGGTTCTTTGCCCGCTGAGCCACTCAGTGGACTATTTAAGGTCTGGGCATTTTTCCCTTCTTTTAAAGGTCGCTAAGAGAGTCCAACACACAGACAGGGTTGGGAATCACTTGAGAAAATCTCTCTGGACCCCAGCCTGCATCACACAGAGACAACGTAAAGAAACAGGCGTGATGGATTTATAAAATAGTTCCCGGGATTGGAAAATCCTTCTCTGCCACTTATTAGAGAAAGGGACTTAATCTATCTGAGCCTCAGATGCCTCACTTTAAAAAAAAAAAAATGAAAAGCAGGCTGTCCTCTCGTGTCTGCAGGGCTGGGCTGAGACGTGGACGGGACACTCAGCGTGTGTCAGCATGCGGTACCCGGCCGGGTGTGGGGGCTGCATCACCAAATATTTAGTGATTTCACGAGACCTTACCTACCCATCTTTTCCTCATCCTTCCATACGAAGCCAGGAGAAATAAATAAGAAATATAATTGTGCCTCACACTTCCAGACTCCCCAGACAGCTCGCATTAATAGGTCTCTTCAGCTGTCGTCCAGGCGCTAATAATTCCTGGGCGTTTTGACGGTAGCACTTTCTCCCAGAGATGAATTGACCCCAGATAAGAGCCCAGCTCCTTCCCAAATCTCATTACAATCAGCCTTGATGGCAGACAGGCTTCAGAATATAACAAAATTAGAGCTTTTAAGTCATTATCTCGACGCTGGGAGCCTCGCATTAATAAAGGGGAGGGAAGGTGATGGAGGAAAGGCAGAGAACGGATCGCAGCCTCCCACCGCACGGCTCGCCATTAAACACGGGAAGAGGAACCAATTTCACCAAAGCTGGGAGCCCGCTCCCAGCCCAAGTCGGGAGGATGTGCCCAGCACTAAATCTGAATTGATCTTTTCACACCTTTTTAAATTAGTGCTTTAGATGACCCGTTTCTCCCAGCTCATTTTCCTACTGAAGGTACTGATACATGCGTGCTAAGTCGCTTAATACTTGTCTGACTCTTTGCACCTCTATGGACTGTAGCCTGCCAGGCTCTTCTGTCCATGGGATTCTCCAGGCAAGAATCCCGGAGTGGGTTGTCCTGCCTTCCTACTGGGGATCTTCCCAACCCAGGGATCGAACCCCTGTCTTCTATACCTCCTGCCTGGCAGGCGGGTTCTTTGCCCGCTGAGCCACTCAGTGGACTATGGTCCGTGGGTCACAGCGTTGATGACGGAGCACACACACGCACACACACATCCCAACAACGAGGCATCGTCAGTATGTTGTGAGACTCAGACACTGCTGTCCTGGTTTGACTGAGCTCATATACAACAGTCCAAATCTCCTCTCCACCCCGTCTGAGCTCCCGGGTGGAATTAGATTAGAGCTGAATACCCCCGAGGACTGGACCAGGGCTCTGGTAACGTCCACTGGGAGAGCAACGGAGGTGCTGGCCAGTCAGCCCGGGGCTGCAGCGGGCTCTTGTTTTCCTGAGGCTGGAACTTGAGCCCATCGCCGCACCTGACGGCCAAGGGGAAGCCTGCTTACCAGGCAGAAATGTGGACGCCGAGACCCCAGTGCGGCTGTCAGGGAATCCGTCCGTGAAATGAGCAGCATTGTCGGACCCGTTAGATGGAGGAGAGGCTGAGGCAGAACTGACTCATTCTGTTGCCTTTAGAAACAGTGGTCCCTTCGAGAAGTCCATTTAAAGTTTCAAGCATTTTAATAAGCACCAGCGGACACAGCTGATGCCCAGGTATTTAATGTAGCTGACTGAATAGCCACCATGGATGAAGCACTCACAAAAGACACACCTCCCCGTCCACCAGAGTGTGGTGAGGTTAGACGTTCACCTTACCCTTGAGGCGGTGAGGAAATGGAGGTGGTTTATTATTATTATTACTTTTCCCATATAATTCTTTTTAAGTTGATATGTTGTATTTTAATGTTTATTCAAGAAATTTTCTTTTCCTGTTTTTGGCCGCATAACATGCGGGATCTTAGTTCCCCGCCCGGGGATCGAACTCGCGCCCCTGCCGTGGGTGTGCAGAGTCCGCACTGCGCCACCGGAAGGATTGGTACCTTGAGGGTTAGGAGGGCGTGGAGCCGGCCAGCCCTGGCGGACTGACCCCCAGACGCTCCCGTGTGACGCGTATTCCTCTCAAGGGCGCAGGCTTAGAGAGGTTCGCCCTGCGCACAGCCTCCCCAGGGCTGTGGGAGGTGATCCTGCGGTAGAACACCCCCAGCATTCTGGGAGCCCCTCTTAGGACGGCCCACCTCCACCCTCCCAGTCAGTCCCCTTCTGACGTAGGTTAATTGGAAGAAAAACAGCCTTGCTTGGTTGCTTTCCCTGCATTTATTCCTCAGGGAAGACCCAGAGGTGCTTCTGTCTCTCAGCCCTTCTAACACATTCTGTATGTATCGTATGTGTTTGAGCTAAGTCGCTCAGTTGTGTCTGACTCTTTGGGACCCCACGGACTGTAGCCCGCCAGGCTCCTCTGTCCATGGGACTCTCCAGGCACGAATACTGGAGTGGGTGGCCATTTCCTTCTCCAGGGGATCTTCCTGATTCAGGGTCATATGTGTTCAATTATACGTAAAATTTCTAGAGTAAAAAAGTGGAGTTTCTGTGTTGAAGTCATGAGCTCACCTTATGATGCGCATCTCCTGGTGGTAGGGACTTCCCTGCCCGGCTGAGGCC
Source organism: Tragulus kanchil (assembly GCA_022376925.1). Taxonomy (NCBI): domain Eukaryota; kingdom Metazoa; phylum Chordata; class Mammalia; order Artiodactyla; family Tragulidae; genus Tragulus; species Tragulus kanchil. The sequence continues at coordinate 96,795,783 of JAIOJX010000003.1, forward strand.
CAGGCCTGCAGGGAACATTAGGGGGGCCCCAGGCAAGGGTCAAGGAGAGGCCCACAGACCTTCTGGGGGGACTGTGTGGGGCTTTAGTTGTGTCTTGGGCTCCGTAGGTGAGACATTCAGACTTAGTTGACCTGCAGCATGTGGGACCTCGTTCCCCAGCCAGGGATCAAACCTGTGTCCCCTGCATTGCAAGGTAGAGTCTCAGCCACTGGACCACCAGGAAGTCCCAGGCCATTTGTCTAGATGTCTCAGAGTCACAGCGAAGCCAAGAGCGTGCCTCCCCCGCCCCATCTTAATAAGTAAATATCTTCATGACACGGTAAGTTGATATGTTGTATTTTAATGTTTATTCAAGAAATTTTCTTTTCCTGTTTTTGGCCGCATAACATGCGGGATCTTAGTTCCCCGCCCGGGGATCGAACTCGCGCCCCTGCCGTGGGTGTGCAGAGTCCGCACTGCGCCACCGGAAGGATTGGTACCTTGAGGGTTAGGAGGGCGTGGAGCCGGCCAGCCCTGGCGGACTGACCCCCAGACGCTCCCGTGTGACGCGTATTCCTCTCAAGGGCGCAGGCTTAGAGAGGTTCGCCCTGCGCACAGCCTCCCCAGGGCTGTGGGAGGTGATCCTGCGGTAGAACACCCCCAGCATTCTGGGAGCCCCTCTTAGGACGGCCCACCTCCACCCTCCCAGTCAGTCCCCTTCTGACGTAGGTTAATTGGAAGAAAAACAGCCTTGCTTGGTTGCTTTCCCTGCATTTATTCCTCAGGGAAGACCCAGAGGTGCTTCTGTCTCTCAGCCCTTCTAACACATTCTGTATGTATCGTATGTGTTTGAGCTAAGTCGCTCAGTTGTGTCTGACTCTTTGGGACCCCACGGACTGTAGCCCGCCAGGCTCCTCTGTCCATGGGACTCTCCAGGCACGAATACTGGAGTGGGTGGCCATTTCCTTCTCCAGGGGATCTTCCTGATTCAGGGTCATATGTGTTCAATTATACGTAAAATTTCTAGAGTAAAAAAGTGGAGTTTCTGTGTTGAAGTCATGAGCTCACCTTATGATGCGCATCTCCTGGTGGTAGGGACTTCCCTGCCCGGCTGAGGCCCAGGCCTGCAGGGAACATTAGGGGGGCCCCAGGCAAGGGTCAAGGAGAGGCCCACAGACCTTCTGGGGGGACTGTGTGGGGCTTTAGTTGTGTCTTGGGCTCCGTAGGTGAGACATTCAGACTTAGTTGACCTGCAGCATGTGGGACCTCGTTCCCCAGCCAGGGATCAAACCTGTGTCCCCTGCATTGCAAGGTAGAGTCTCAGCCACTGGACCACCAGGAAGTCCCAGGCCATTTGTCTAGATGTCTCAGAGTCACAGCGAAGCCAAGAGCGTGCCTCCCCCGCCCCATCTTAATAAGTAAATATCTTCATGACACGGTAGAAGACCAGGCTTGAATTTGAGGCACTCGGACTCCTCAGAATTCTGAACCGTGATGGCAGAGGGTCAGCCAAGAGTCTAGGCTACAAAAGTCTAGGCTATCCTGCTTCCCCAACTTTGTTCCTATTTCTGGCTCCATCCCATATCTGATGTAGGTATGTGGCCCACTGCGGCCTGTACATCTAAGTTCTGTGCACAGTCCCTCCAAAAAGAGGAAGCCTTGACCAGCTGCCCAGCCTAGCATCATGCACGCTGGTGGCACGGAGGGCCTCTGGAAAGACAGATCTGCAGATCCTGAAGAATCCAGAGCTCTAAGTGCCCTTTCCCGGCTCCCGGGGGGCGGGGCTGGTGTTCAGCTGCTAAGTCATGACCAATTCTGGGACCCCATGGACCACAGCACGCCAGGCTTCCCTGTCCTTCACCACCTCCCGGAGTTTGTTCAAACTCATGTCCACTGAGTCAGTGGTGCCATCCAGCCATCTCATCCAAGGACGGCTCTACCGAATTGAGATCATTTGTCTCAATCAAGAGACAGTTCTTGTCGTTCTCAGATACACTCTCAGCAGTTGGTTTGGTGAAGCCCTCTTCACTGAGGGTTCGCCATATGCCGGGCAGTGAGCCCTGCCAACGGAACAGAACTGGGTCCCGGCTCTCCGGGGCTCGAGTCTCGGGAGAGCCCAGTGTTGAGCGAGTCTGTCTCAGGACAGAAATGCACACGGGAGGGCGCGGAAAGGGCACCTGCGAGGAGCTGGAGTCTGAGCTCACCTTATGATGCCATCTCCTGGTGGTAGGGACTTCCCTGCCCGGCTGAGGCCCAGGCCTGCAGGGAACATTAAGGGGGCCCCAGGCAAGGGTCAAGGAGAGGCCCACAGACCTTCTGGGGGACTGTGTGGGCTTTAGTTGTGTCTTGGGCTCCGTAGGTGAGACATTCAGACTTAGTTGACCTGCAGCATGTGGGACCTCGTTCCCCAGCCAGGGATCAAACCTGTGTCCCCTGCATTGCAAGGTAGAGTCTCAGCCACTGGACCACCAGGAAGTCCCAGGCCATTTGTCTAGATGTCTCAGAGTCACAGCGAAGCCAAGAGCGTGCCTCCCCCGCCCCATCTTAATAAGTAAATATCTTCATGACACGGTAGAAGACCAGGCTTGAATTTGAGGCACTCGGACTCCTCAGAATTCTGAACCGTGATGGCAGAGGGTCAGCCAAGAGTCTAGGCTACAAAAGTCTAGGCTATCCTGCTTCCCCAACTTTGTTCCTATTTCTGGCTCCATCCCATATCTGATGTAGGTATGTGGCCCACTGCGGCCTGTACATCTAAGTTCTGTGCACAGTCCCTCCAAAAAGAGGAAGCCTTGACCAGCTGCCCAGCCTAGCATCATGCACGCTGGTGGCACGGAGGGCCTCTGGAAAGACAGATCTGCAGATCCTGAAGAATCCAGAGCTCTAAGTGCCCTTTCCCGGCTCCCGGGGGGCGGGGCTGGTGTTCAGCTGCTAAGTCATGACCAATTCTGGGACCCCATGGACCACAGCACGCCAGGCTTCCCTGTCCTTCACCACCTCCCGGAGTTTGTTCAAACTCATGTCCACTGAGTCAGTGGTGCCATCCAGCCATCTCATCCAAGGACGGCTCTACCGAATTGAGATCATTTGTCTCAATCAAGAGACAGTTCTTGTCGTTCTCAGATACACTCTCAGCAGTTGGTTTGGTGAAGCCCCTCTTCACTGAGGGTTCGCCATATGCCGGGCAGTGAGCCCTGCCAACGGGAACAGAACTGGGTCCCGGCTCTCCGGGGGCTCGAGTCTCGCGGGAGAGCCCAGTGTTGAGCGAGTCTGTCTCAGGACAGAAATGCACACGGGAGGGCGCGGAAAGGGCACCTGCGAGGAGCTGGAGTCTGAGCAGCCTTGACAGGTGGGCGAGGGCCCACCAGATGGAGAAACAGAGACGGGTGTTTGGGGAAGAGAGCGCTGTGTGAGTCGGGAACTGTCTGTGTAGTCAGGACTTCCCGGTGGTCTCGTGGCTACTGCATGCTGCCAGGGCAGGGGGCCCAGGTTCGGTCCCCGGTCAGGGAACTAGATCCCACGTGGCCACAACTAAGACCTGGCACAGCCAAAAGAGATAAATGAAAAAGAAAGAAAGGAAGAAAAGAAGAACCATCTGTGTAGGTAGCTCGAGCCCTCCAGCCAGGGAGGGTCTGAGCAATGATGTGGGGGGAGTCAGGAGAGGACTGTGAAGGCTTAAAGCAGAAGTGGGACGCGGTCAGATCAACATCTGTAGACTTAGGACTCCGTGATGACGTGGAGACCATTATATTGAGTAGGAGGTTTGCTTATTTATTGATCAAGTGGGTGTGTGTGTGTATATATATATATACATATATATATATATATTTGGCTGGGGTTTATTTGGCTGGGGTTCCCAGGTGGTGCTGGTGGTAAAGAACCTGCCTGCCCGTGTAGGAGATGTAAGAGACACAGGTTCGATCCCTGGGTCGGGAAGATCCCCAGGAGGAGGGCATGGCCAACCACTCCTGTATTCTTGTCTGGAGAATCCCATGGACAGAGGAGCCTTGTGGACTGCAGTCCGTGGGGTCTCACAGAGTCAGACACAACTGAAGCAACTTAGCGTGCATGCCTTTGGCTGTGCCAGGTCTTAGGTGCCATGCGTGGGCTCTAGTTCCCTGACCAGGGATTGAACCCTGGCCCCCTGCACTGGAAGCACAGAGTCTTAGCCCCTGGACCACCAGGAAGTCCCGGATGGATATCTGCTGGACCCTACAGTACTGAAGGCACTGCACACGGGAATACACTCTCAGCAGTTGGTTTGGTGAAGCCCTCTTCACTGGGTTCGCCATATGCCGGGCAGTGAGCCCTGCCAACGGAACAGAACTGGGTCCCGCTCCGGGGCTCGAGTCTCGGGAGAGCCCAGTGTTGAGCGAGTCTGTCTCAGGACAGAAATGCACACGGGAGGGCGGGGAAAGGGCACCTGCGAGGAGCTGGAGTCTGAGCAGCCTTGACAGGTGGGCGAGGGCCCACCAGATGGAGAAACAGAGACGGGTGTTTGGGGAAGAGAGCGCTGTGTGAGTCGGGAACTGTCTGTGTAGTCAGGACTTCCCGGTGGTCTCGTGGCTACTGCATGCTGCCAGGGCAGGGGGCCCAGGTTCGGTCCCCGGTCAGGGAACTAGATCCCACGTGGCCACAACTAAGACCTGGCACAGCCAAAAGAGATAAATGAAAAAGAAAGAAAGGAAGAAAAGAAGAACCATCTGTGTAGGTAGCTCGAGCCCTCCAGCCAGGGAGGGTCTGAGCAATGATGTGGGGGGAGTCAGGAGAGGACTGTGAAGGCTTAAAGCAGAAGTGGGACGCGGTCAGATCAACATCTGTAGACTTAGGACTCCGTGATGACGTGGAGACCATTATATTGAGTAGGAGGTTTGCTTATTTATTGATCAAGTGGGTGTGTGTGTGTATATATATATATACATATATATATATATATTTGGCTGGGGTTTATTTGGCTGGGGTTCCCAGGTGGTGCTGGTGGTAAAGAACCTGCCTGCCCGTGTAGGAGATGTAAGAGACACAGGTTCGATCCCTGGGTCGGGAAGATCCCCAGGAGGAGGGCATGGCCAACCACTCCTGTATTCTTGTCTGGAGAATCCCATGGACAGAGGAGCCTTGTGGACTGCAGTCCGTGGGGTCTCACAGAGTCAGACACAACTGAAGCAACTTAGCGTGCATGCCTTTGGCTGTGCCAGGTCTTAGGTGCCATGCGTGGGCTCTAGTTCCCTGACCAGGGATTGAACCCTGGCCCCCTGCACTGGAAGCACAGAGTCTTAGCCCCTGGACCACCAGGGAAGTCCCCGGATGGATATCTGCTGGACCCTACAGTACTGAAGGCACTGCTTAGATGGGGAGCACTGCAGTGACAAGGCAGAAGAGTCCCTTCTCTCAGGGACTTGCACCCTAATGAGAAAGCACAGATGCCATAGACCTATAAAGACAAATTACTTCCGACAGACTGGAGTGCTGAGGATGATGAACCACTGGCTAGAGACGATGGAGGGCATGGGGGCCACGTCCGATGCTCTGAAGACCTGCCGTGGGGTCTGCTCTCACCAGGGCCCTCAGGCTCCTGCCCCGCAGACCCCACAAGCCGTCCTGGGTCTGTTTTGGAGCTGAACACTGCCCAGCATGACCTTCCTCCTACAGGGTATTTATAGCTCTGCAAGAAGCTAGGACAGAAGAGGCAGGCTGCCTGGAGTCCTTTTAGAGCAAGGAGGGCCAAGCAAACAAATAGAGGATACGCGGAAGCGGGTAATTCATCCCAATAATACTGTCCACCCACACTGTGATTTAAAGATCGCAAAGCACTTGGCCAGGCATTTTCTTGTTTTGATCCTCACCTAAGCCATGGCGGTTGGCAGGGTAAGTACCACAATCCATCCCAGATTTGCAGAAAGGGGCAGAGAGAGAAAGGAGAGGTGAAGGGCCTTGCTGAAGGTCAAGCTGAAGGGCCAGGGATGCTCCCTCACCCTGCAGCGTGGTGGTGAGCCCCCCACCTTGCTGCCCCCAGACCTGCTCGGGGCTCCAGGAAAGAGCTCAGCCAGCCTTCAAATAATCAATCCAGAGTTTTCCAGAGGCGCCTGCACAGAATTTTGGCTAGTCTTCTCAGAAGCTGTTCTAGCAAAATGCTTTCTGGTTTTCCGTCCAATCAGTAGTGAGGTTTTAAAAAAGCAAAACAAAGCCCTTCCATTCTCTTTTCTTCTGCACCAGCCAGCCTGGCACGGCCTCTTTCATTTCTGAGATTCAAATTGGAAACTGCCTTCTGTTCTCATTAGTTTGGGTTGTAGCGGTCATTACATCCTAAACAATTAATCCCTGAATGCCAATTTCTTCCTAGAATTATCCCGGACTTAACAACTGGTTTTCTTAGCATCAAGGCAGAAGCAATTATTCCCCGGCTTTTATAACTAACATGCTGTGCTGGGCACTTTACAATGGTTCCATCATCATTGAGTTATCAGCATTGATCTCCATTGGGGGAAAGGGACGCTGTCCAGTCGTGAAGGTCTGGCAGTCACGTAGACCTCTCCCGCATTCGTGGGGGCTCCCTCCACTTGCCGAGATGAGGGAGGACGTCCCTCAGGCCCTAGGCCCTCTGTCTGAGTGGGGGCCATCTGAAAGGTACCAGGGGGAAGAAGGATCTACTCCTAAGATCTCAGCTGCAGGGCTGTGCTCCCTGGAAGATCAGGTCCCATGGCTGGTAGAGTGTTCTTGACCTTGTCAGGGCTGCCTGCTTGGGTTCTCGGCTCCTTTTCTGGGGGCCACAAAATTTCCCTTCCAAAGCTGGGCCGCGTGGAGTCAGACCCGGGGAGTCTGATAGAGTCTCTGGGATTCTACTCCTTACAGAGCTGTGCTAGGACCGTCAGGCAGCTCAGCCCACCCTGGGCTGGGAGAGGCCCCCTTACTTTCCTGTGCATTGACCCCGACTTAGCTCTTCCGGAGGGTGGGTGACGGGAAACGCCAGGGCCGCTCTGGGCCAGGCCCTGAGTTCACACTCCTGACGGCACTCCTCACGGCTGTGTGGTCGTGGGCACAAATCTGACCTCTCTCTGCCTCTCTTCTCATCTGCAAAGTGGTGATGTTATCACCCCCACCTTGCTGCCCCAGACCTGCTCGGGGCTCCAGGAAAGAGCTCAGCCAGCCTTCAAATAATCAATCCAGAGTTTTCCAGAGGCGCCTGCACAGAATTTTGGCTAGTCTTCTCAGAAGCTGTTCTAGCAAAATGCTTTCTGGTTTTCCGTCCAATCAGTAGTGAGGTTTTAAAAAAGCAAAACAAAGCCCTTCCATTCTCTTTTCTTCTGCACCAGCCAGCCTGGCACGGCCTCTTTCATTTCTGAGATTCAAATTGGAAACTGCCTTCTGTTCTCATTAGTTTGGGTTGTAGCGGTCATTACATCCTAAACAATTAATCCCTGAATGCCAATTTCTTCCTAGAATTATCCCGGACTTAACAACTGGTTTTCTTAGCATCAAGGCAGAAGCAATTATTCCCCGGCTTTTATAACTAACATGCTGTGCTGGGCACTTTACAATGGTTCCATCATCATTGAGTTATCAGCATTGATCTCCATTGGGGGAAAGGGACGCTGTCCAGTCGTGAAGGTCTGGCAGTCACGTAGACCTCTCCCGCATTCGTGGGGGCTCCCTCCACTTGCCGAGATGAGGGAGGACGTCCCTCAGGCCCTAGGCCCTCTGTCTGAGTGGGGGCCATCTGAAAGGTACCAGGGGGAAGAAGGATCTACTCCTAAGATCTCAGCTGCAGGGCTGTGCTCCCTGGAAGATCAGGTCCCATGGCTGGTAGAGTGTTCTTGACCTTGTCAGGGCTGCCTGCTTGGGTTCTCGGCTCCTTTTCTGGGGGCCACAAAATTTCCCTTCCAAAGCTGGGCCGCGTGGAGTCAGACCCGGGGAGTCTGATAGAGTCTCTGGGATTCTACTCCTTACAGAGCTGTGCTAGGACCGTCAGGCAGCTCAGCCCACCCTGGGCTGGGAGAGGCCCCCTTACTTTCCTGTGCATTGACCCCGACTTAGCTCTTCCGGAGGGTGGCGTGACGGGAAACGCCAGGGCCGCTCTGGGCCAGGCCCTGAGTTCACACTCCTGACGGCACTCCTCACGGCTGTGTGGTCGTGGGCACAAATCTGACCCTCTCTCTGCCTCTCTTCTCATCTGCAAAGTGGTGATGTTATCACCCTATTCCACAGGGTTCTTTCCAGGATTAAGTGAGCTAATATTTGTTGTTGGAATAGCACGTCTGGAAACAGCTATTAAGCAAGCATTTAAAAATAAAAATGGACTTTCCTTGAGCATCTAAAGGAGCTTTTTAAATGTTCTTTGCCCCCTTTAAATAGACTATACAGACAGAAAGCTTCAACCACAAAGCCCACAGGCTCCTTGGAATATACCAGCCAACCAACTCATGCTTTTGTTTTTTTTAATTGGAATATAATTGCTTTACAATGTTATGTTAGTTTCTGCCAGACAACGAAGTGCATCAGTTACATGTACACATACATCCCCTCCCTCTTGGACTTCCTTCGCCCATCTCACCCCTCAGCGTCGTCACAGAGCACCGAGCTGAGCCCCCTGCGCTGGGGACCGGTTCCCACAAGCTGGTTCACACACGGGGGTGCGTGAAGGTCGACACCCCCTCCCAGTCCACCCACTCTCCCCTCCCTACCAGGCCCTCATGTCCACTCTCCACATCGACATCTCCAGTCCTGCCCTCGAGTAGGTTCGTCTGCACCATTTTTAAAAAATATTCCACATATATGCATTGAAAAGTGGAAATGTTCATCGCTCAGTCATGTCCAGCTCTTTGTGACCTCATGCACAGTGGTTCAGCAGGCTCCTCCGTCCATGGAATTCTCCAGGCAAGAAGACTGGAGTGGGTAGCCATGCCCTTCTCCGGGGCCGCTTCCTCACCCAGATATCAAACATACAGTAGGCAGATTCTTTACTACCTGAGTCACCAGGGAAGCGCTGCGTGTATGCGTTAATATACAATATGTGTATTTCTCTTCCTGACTTCCTTCACTCTCTGTGACACACTCCGGGTACATTCACATCTCTACAGATAACCCAATTTTACTCCTTTTTATGGCTGAGTAATAGTCCATCACATATGTGTACCATATCTTCTTTATCCATTTATCTGTCGACGGATGTCTAGGCTGTTTCCACATTCTAGCTATTGTAAGTAGCACTGCTATGAACGCTGGGGTACATGTCTTTTTGAACTATGATTTTCTTGGGGTATATGCCCAGTAGTGGGCTTGCTGGGTCATGTGGTAGTTCTGTATTTAGTTCTGTAGTTCCATTTATTAATTAGACTCATATTCACTGTTTTCCATAGTGGCTGTATCCAAACCCATGTTCTTTTAGATCATCAAGGTCGTGACTCCTAGGCTCTCACAAAGCGGAATTTGGAATATATCTCGACAGCATGTGGAGACCTGACCTGCAGATGATCCATTACCCATTTAAGTTAGAGCCACTGTTGATGAGTGGATGGAGGCCAGGGTCACTAGAGTCCCCTTTCCCCTTATACTGCATCACTGTCAGAACCTGGGGACTAAGCGTTCTCTCCCTGCATCTGGTAACAGCAGCAGCCACAGTAATAAGAACTAACTCCTGTGCAGCATTTACTCAGCAGCAAGCACTCTGCTGTATTAACTCAGTTGATCCTTCCAACAACCTTAGGACACAAGGACTACTGTTATTATTCCCATTTTACAGATGGGAAAACTGAGGTATAAAAAGCTACCTTGCAAGTCCAAAGTCTCATGGCTTATCGCTGCAGGGGCAGTGGTTGAATCCAGACAGCGTGGCTTTGGAGCCCATCACTCAACATCCCACAACTTCTGCTTGTATCACTGACCCCAGCTCTGAGCCCAGACCCAGTCCAGGCTCAGAAACCAGGCACTGTCCTCTGGCAGGAGGAAGCTGGGGGGATGAGGCCAAGTCCCACTGTGCATCTGACTGTGGTCGTGCAACCTGCCTGCCCCACATCAAGTGTCCAGCTGAGTGTGGGCCTCAGGAGACAGAGCTGGAGGGTTGTGGTGAATGTGAGTTCGGGGATCAGTCAGGTGGAGGAGGCCAGTTCGATTCTCCCTGGGGAGAGGGGTGATCGGGAAGGCTTCACGGAGGAGGCAGCATGGGCTGCTTTATCCCTGATACCAGCCGGCTGCCTGGAATTTTGCTGCTTCTCTTTGCTCACCTGATCATACCCACAGGGCCTCAGAGAGCAAGAAGGAATTGCATTTGTCGTCTTTACTTTCTAATTGGTTAGTAGAAAATGTGCAGACATCTGCGGATGCAAGGACCTCCCCAGGTGGCCCAGTGGTAAAGAATCTGCCTGCCAACGCGAGAGACGCAAGAGATGCGAGTTCCGTCCCTGGGTCGGGAAGATCCCGTGGAGAAGGGCATGGCAGCCCCCCTCAGTGTTCCTGCCTGGAACATTCCGTGGACAGAGGAGCCTGGCGGGCTACAGCCCAGGGGGTCACAGAGCGTCAGACACGACTGAACACAGCCACACACTAGCTGCCCCACCAGCTGCTCCAGGAACGGGGGAGAGGAGGTGCTGGAGCCCTGGACTGCCAGGGCTCCCGATGTTGTGCAGCTTTACCTCTGTCTGGAGTGGCACGCCTTGCCCTCCTAACAGTGGCTCTGCCCGGTCTTCCCACTTGAACGTGGAAATGACATCCTCCCAGCGTCCCCTCCCTTACTCCCAGAAACCCCTGGGAGATCGCAGGTGCAGAGAGAACTCGTGGTAGTAATCCCACACCCGGGTAACAAAATCAAGATGCAGAGAGTGTGAGACTTATCTTCCGTTGACTGTGGGTAAGTTAACTGAACAGCGTGGGCTTTGGAGCCCATGGCTTATCGCTGCAGGGGCAGTGGTTGAATCCAGACAGCGTGGCTTTGGAGCCCATCACTCAACATCCCACAACTTCTGCTTGTATCACTGACCCCAGCTCTGAGCCCAGACCCAGTCCAGGCTCAGAAACCAGGCACTGTCCTCTGGCAGGAGGAAGCTGGGGGGATGAGGCCAAGTCCCACTGTGCATCTGACTGTGGTCGTGCAACCTGCCTGCCCCACATCAAGTGTCCAGCTGAGTGTGGGCCTCAGGAGACAGAGCTGGAGGGTTGTGGTGAATGTGAGTTCGGGGATCAGTCAGGTGGAGGAGGCCAGTTCGATTCTCCCTGGGGAGAGGGGTGATCGGGAAGGCTTCACGGAGGAGGCAGCATGGGCTGCTTTATCCCTGATACCAGCCGGCTGCCTGGAATTTTGCTGCTTCTCTTTGCTCACCTGATCATACCCACAGGGCCTCAGAGAGCAAGAAGGAATTGCATTTGTCGTCTTTACTTTCTAATTGGTTAGTAGAAAATGTGCAGACATCTGCGGATGCAAGGACCTCCCCAGGTGGCCCAGTGGTAAAGAATCTGCCTGCCAACGCGAGAGACGCAAGAGATGCGAGTTCCGTCCCTGGGTCGGGAAGATCCCGTGGAGAAGGGCATGGCAGCCCCCCTCAGTGTTCCTGCCTGGAACATTCCGTGGACAGAGGAGCCTGGCGGGCTACAGCCCAGGGGGTCACAGAGCGTCAGACACGACTGAACACAGCCACACACTAGCTGCCCCACCAGCTGCTCCAGGAACGGGGGAGAGGAGGTGCTGGAGCCCTGGACTGCCCGGGGCTCCCGATGTTGTGCAGCTTTACCTCTGTCTGGAGTGGCACGCCTTGCCCTCCTAACAGTGGCTCTGCCCGGTCTTCCCACTTGAACGTGGAAATGACATCCTCCCAGCGTCCCCTCCCTTACTCCCAGAAACCCCTGGGAGATCGCAGGTGCAGAGAGAACTCGTGGTAGTAATCCCACACCCGGGTAACAAAATCAAGATGCAGAGAGTGTGAGACTTATCTTCCGTTGACTGTGGGTAAGTTAACTGAACTATTCCCCATCTTGAAACTTTCTCCTTTCCCTGTAGGATAAGTCTCTTCCTTTTGTAATTTCAAACTCTTTCTCAATCCCAGAGAGTTCCCTCCAACCTATTATTCAAATATTAACTATTTCCATGTTCGATGGAAAAAAACATGAAAAGAGGAAGAAAGGCAGGCAAAAGAAATCAACGTTCACGAGGGCACTGCTGTGCTCTGGACAGTGATTTAGTCGCTTTAGCATGGATTCGACACCTCTAATCCTCCATCAGCTTCACGTTGTTTGGTCTTCTTAGAGATGGGGTCACACAGCTATGAATACTGGAACGGAATTTCAAGCCGTATCTGAGTCCAAAGACCATGATCTTTCAGGACACTGAAAGGTGTTTAAAACACATCGGTAGAACTTCACATTTCTAAGCAATTTCTGTCATTCACGATAAATGGGTTAAACTTGTACTGTTACACGACCTGCGTCCTCCGTTTTATTTCTGTCTTATTTCTGTCTGTTGACACCACCATTTGGCATCGACGGTCTCAGGCCCCCTGGAACCGAGGCTGCGTGTGGACGCGGTCGGCGGCGCTCTGCGCCCCGAGGTCACCCCCGAGGCGGGCACAAAGCCAGCGCCGCCTCCCCGGCCAGACGGAGCCGCCAAGGTAGAGCCCGGGGCGGCGAGCTGGACGTGGGTGGAGCCGCGGGTTCGGAATTTACAATATTGTGTTAGCTTCGGGTGTACAGCAGCGTGATTCCGTTGCACATATTTATAAACATTCTTTTTCAGACTCTTTGCCACTATAGCTCATTAGAGGGTACTGAATACAGCCCCTTGTCTCGTTAAGCTGCTCAGTTGTGTCTGACGCTGTGCCACCAGGCTCCTGACTGTAGCCGCACATGCTCCTCTGTCTCCAGGCCAGCATCCCGGAATGGGTCGTCTCGCCCTTTTCCAGGGGATCTTCCTGACCCAGGGATGGAACCTGGTCTCCCGCATTGCGGGAAAATTCTTTACCATCTCACGCAATAGTTCCCTGTGCTATACAGTAAATCTTTGTTGTTTATTTTATACACAGTATAAAATAACAGTATATATACTGTGTATACATACTCCTAATGTATTCCTACTCCTTCTCTTTCCCCTTTGGTAACCATAAATTTGTTCTCTCTGTGAGTCTGCTTTTATTTTGTAAATACATTTATTATTTTTTAGATTCCACATATAAGTGATATTCTGTAATATTTGCCTTTCTCTGTCTGACGTCATTCAGTATGACCATCTCTAGGTCCACCAACGTTGCTGCAAAGGGCAACATCTTCTTCTTTTTATGACTGAGTAATATTCCCTTGTATACAACATCATCTTTATCCATTCCTCTGGTAGTGGACGCTTAGGTTGCTTCCATGTCTTGGATATTGTAAATAGTGCTGTTATGAACGCTGGGGTGCATGCATCTTCTTAAATCAGAGTTTTCATCTTTTCCAGATATATACCCAGGAGTGGGCATGCTGGATCATACGGTAGTTTTTATTTTCAGTTTTTAAAGGAACCTCCACACTGTTTTCCATAGGTGGCTGGACCAATCTACGTTTTCACCAGCACCGTAGGAGGGCTCCCTTTTGTCCACACTCTTTCTAGCACTTATTGTTTGTAGACTTTTTGATGATGGCCATTCTGACTGGTGTGAGGTGATACCTCATTGTAGTTTTGATTTATACATCTCTAATAACTGGCTAGGGCTTTCCAGACGGCTCAGCAGTAAGGCATCCACCTGCCAGTGCAGGAGACGCAAGAGATGCCGGGTCAGTCCCTGGGTCAGGAAGATCCCCTGGAGGAGGACATGGCAACCCACTCCAGGATTCTTGCCCGGAAAATTCTGTGGACAGAGGAGCCTGGTGGGCTACAGTCCAGGGGGTCACAAAGAGTTTCGGACATGGCTGAGTGACTGAGCTCACAGCACTCAGTAACTAGCTATGTGGACCGCCTTTCCGTGTGCCTTGCGGCCATCTGTACGTCTTCTTTGGAGCCATGTCTACCTGGGTCTTCTGCCTATTTTTCTGACTGGGTTGTTTCTTTCTTCAATATTGAATTATACGAGCTCTTTGCATATTTTGGAAACTAACCCCATTTCTGTCGCATCTCTCGCAAATATGTTCTCTTATCCCATAGGCTGTGTTTTCATTTTGTTAATGGTTTCCTTTGGTGGGCAAAAGCTTGGGATCTCAATCAGGTGCATTTGTTTATGTTTGCTTTTATGTCTTTTGCCTTGAGAGACTGATCTAAGAAAATACTGGTGCAGTTTAGGTCAGGGAAATTTTCTCCTCTGTGCTTGGGGTTTGATGATATCACGGCTCATATTTAAGCCCTTTTGAGTGTGTGTGTGTGTGTGTGTGTGTGTGGTGTGTGTGTGTGTGTGGTGTGAGAGTGTGTGCTAACTCCACTGACTCACTTGAGGCTGCCCAGCTTTGCCAGCACCACTTGCTGGAGGCTAGTTGTGTTTTTTTTTTTCTTTTGCCTCCACTTTGCTGCTGGTGGGGTCTTAGTTCCCTGACCAGGGATCAAACCCGTGCCCTCTGCAGTGGAAGCACAGAGTCCTGACCACTGGACCACAGGTTCTTCGTGTGCTCCTCAGCCCTCCTGCCCACAGGGAGCCTGGGCAGGGCTGGGGGCAGCAGAGGCACCTGCCGTCCCAGCCCCCCGCCCCGCTGTGGTCCTCCAGGTGGTCGCCCCGTCAGGCCCAGGGACAAGCAGGCGTCACACATGGGGGCTGGGAATGGTGAGGACAGCAACTCCGAGGCACTTTCCTCCCAGAATTCCTTCAGCTCCTTCAGTCCCTGCCCCTGAGCCCTCTGTGACTTTCCCCAGGTGTCAGGGCTGCGGGTTGAGGCGCCTCTGGGGACTGATTACCTGGGTGACCTGCTCCCGCTGAGCGTTTTCCTCACGAGTCAGCGCAGATGCTGCCCGCACGGCCCCAGCGTGTCCACTCCAGGATTCTTGCCCGGAAAATTCTGTGGACAGAGGAGCCTGGTGGGCTACAGTCCAGGGGGTCACAAAGAGTTTCGGACATGGCTGAGTGACTGAGCTCACAGCACTCAGTAACTAGCTATGTGGACCGCCTTTCCGTGTGCCTTGCGGCCATCTGTACGTCTTCTTTGGAGCCATGTCTACCTGGGTCTTCTGCCTATTTTTCTGACTGGGTTGTTTCTTTCTTCAATATTGAATTATACGAGCTCTTTGCATATTTTGGAAACTAACCCCATTTCTGTCGCATCTCTCGCAAATATGTTCTCTTATCCCATAGGCTGTGTTTTCATTTTGTTAATGGTTTCCTTTGGTGGGCAAAAGCTTGGGATCTCAATCAGGTGCATTTGTTTATGTTTGCTTTTATGTCTTTTGCCTTGAGAGACTGATCTAAGAAAATACTGGTGCAGTTTAGGTCAGGGAAATTTTCTCCTCTGTGCTTGGGGTTTGATGATATCACGGCTCATATTTAAGCCCTTTTGAGTGTGTGTGTGTGTGTGTGTGTGTGGTGTGTGTGTGTGTGTGTGTGAGAGTGTGTGCTAACTCCACTGACTCACTTGAGGCTGCCCAGCTTTGCCAGCACCACTTGCTGGAGGCTAGTTGTGTTTTTTTTTTTCTTTTGCCTCCACTTTGCTGCTGGTGGGGTCTTAGTTCCCTGACCAGGGATCAAACCCGTGCCCTCTGCAGTGGAAGCACAGAGTCCTGACCACTGGACCACAGGTTCTTCGTGTGCTCCTCAGCCCTCCTGCCCACAGGGAGCCTGGGCAGGGCTGGGGGCAGCAGAGGCACCTGCCGTCCCAGCCCCCCGCCCCGCTGTGGTCCTCCAGGTGGTCGCCCCGTCAGGCCCAGGGACAAGCAGGCGTCACACATGGGGGCTGGGAATGGTGAGGACAGCAACTCCGAGGCACTTTCCTCCCAGAATTCCTTCAGCTCCTTCAGTCCCTGCCCCTGAGCCCTCTGTGACTTTCCCCAGGTGTCAGGGCTGCGGGTTGAGGCGCCTCTGGGGACTGATTACCTGGGTGACCTGCTCCCCGGCGCCCAGCTGAGCGTTTTCCTCACGAGTCAGCGCAGATGCTGCCCGCACGGCCCCAGCGTGTCCACTGGGAACAAAGCCCCCAGGCATCCTTCTGCTCTCCTCCCAAAGCCCACCTCTCACCAGGACGGCTCCCTCCCCTCAGCCTTCCCACAAACGCCTGGTGAGGTTGGGAGAGGGCTGAGCAGAAGTCAAGGCAGGGGCTGAGTGAAATTAGGTAGAACGATGGTCATTAAAATTGCGCTCCTCTTTGAGGTTAAAAAAATAAATGTGATGAGAAAGGATGGCGGCTGATGGGAAAGGAAATTTCAAAGGTCTGTGGATCTCTGAGAGCGCAGGTGTGATGGGGTAAGAGCCTCGTTCTCTTGAAGGACATTTTTGCTTCGGTATAAAAAGATGTCTTTCTTCTCCTCTCAGAGTAAAAGTGGCCTGTTTGATGCTTTCCAAGTGCTTAGCGCTTGCCTTTCTGATGTGGTCAACTCGTTCCCATGGCCACTGAGAAGCAAGCGAGGTGTCGACCGGCTGATCACGTTCCCCAGATTTAGGGGTCGGTGCTAGGGCTCAGTGGTGAAAGAAGCCGCCTGCCAGTGTGGGAGACGGACGAGACGCAGGTGGGATCCCTGGGTGGGGAAGATTCCCTGGAGGAGGAAATGGCAGCCCACTCCAGCATTCTTGCCTGGAGAATCCCACAGACGGAGGAGCCCGGCGGGCTACGGTCCACAGGGTGGCAAAGAGTCAGATACGACTGAGAACGCACGCCCGTTTCAGATGCTCTGCCCTCCTCCAGCCATGTAACCCCTTTGAAAACAAACGACTGTGGAGCACAAACTTCCTTTTCTGCAGGATGATTTTGAGTCAGGCCCTTAGGTAAAGTGATGGTCAAGATTTCCTTCAAGCATTTTGTGCAAATCATAATTTTAAAAGAGTATTTATTTGTTTATTGTTTATTTCTTTGGCCATGTTGGGTCTTAGCCTCAGTGTGCTGGATCTCTGGTGCACCACGTGGGATCTCAGACTCTCTGGTTGTGGTGCTCAGGCTCCCAAGCACGTGGGCTTCCGTAACTGAAGGCACGGGGGCTTAGCTGCTCCTCGGCATGTGGGATCTTAGTTCCCTGACCGGGGATCGAACCCACAACCCCTGCACTGGAAGGCAAACACTGGAACCAGGGAACGTCAGCAAATCATAATTTTTATCAAGCCTGATTGGAAGGTTAGGCTCTTAGTAGAAGCTTCCAGGTAAGCAGTCTCTGACAGAGAGAGAGAGAGAGAGAGAGAGACAGCTTAAGACAAAAGTTAAAAGCACCCGCCAAACTCTGCCGCTCATTGGATGCATCCTTGGACAAGTTACTTGATCTCTCTGAGTCTCAGCTTCCTCCTGTGTGATTTGGAGACAGACTGTCGGTGGTGTTCTGAGAATTCTTAAACAGGCAATTCGGGGAGATCACTTGGCACAGCGCTTAGCACTTAGTAAGTGCGCAATAAGCATATGTTAATTAAGAAATACTTATACATATGTCGTGTTACCTGGAGTTCCCCCAAAGTGGAGCCGGAGATAAGGACTTGGGAGCCGTGGTTTCTTTGGGAAGGGCTTCCAGGAAGCAGGAGGAAGGAGTGAGGTCACTGCCATTGGCCACAGGGTCCTTCCTGCCGGGCAGCCCAGGGAAGCCCAGAGCCAGCCTCGCAGGACCGTCGCCCAAGAGCTGGGCATCTGATGTACGTACACAGAGGCTGAATGAGCCAGGATCCCAGTGCAGTGTGTTTAAATGAAACACACTATACTCAACAGTTGGTCAGTTGTTTGTTGTGAAAGGAGAAGGCTGAGGAATGACGTACTGAGACGTGCTTAAAAGCCCAGAATTGTTTTCTGTAAAGGATTTCTTTCTGTTTGTATCATGGTGTTTATTTTTGGCTGAGCCAGGTCTTTGTTCTTGCGCTGGCCTTTCTCTGGCTGCAGGGAGCGGGAGCTCCTCTCTAGCCGCGGCGCCAGGGCTTCTCGCTGCGGCGGCTTCTCTTGCGGAGCACAGGCTCCAGGCCCTCGGGCTGTGCTAGTTGTGGCTGCGGGTTCAGTAGTTACGGTTCCTGGGCTCTAGGGCACAGGCTCGATAGGTGTGGCCCACGGGCTTGTGTGCTCCACGGCCCATGGGATCTTCCCCACTCAGGGATCGAACCTGTGTCTCCCGCATCGGCAGGCGGACCCTCCACCACGGAACCACCCGCGAAGCCCCCAGGCACACGATTTTCATTTTAAACAGCTCCACTGCAGAGAGTTGTAGAACATCGAGCAAAGTCTTTTCCTGTCTTCTTTGATGGAATGACAATAATACACTACTTTCTAGGGAGAATCAAATGCATGGCATTTCACCTGGTTCCTGGACAAAGCCTGCCTTCAGTCCATGGTAGCTGTTTCGTGGTTGTTCAGATCATTATTATTATTACTGCAGACATAGCTGTGGCCGCAGAAAACTACAGTCTGGGGCTCTCAGGCTGTGGAGCTGGCTTAGCCTAAGTCACGGGACGCCTCTCACTTAGAGAAGGGGAGCCCGAGGGTCTGAGTGGCTCTTTGCCTCGGACTTCCTGGCCTGTCCTCGGTGAAGTGGTAACAGCTGGATCCGAGGGACCGTGGCGTCTGGCTACAAAGCTGGGCAGATGGTGAGACTAGCTGGCCCGTCTTTGTCAAATCTGCTGTCGATCTGGATTCAGAGCTGTCTCTGTGGAGCCTTCCTAATTCCGTGCTCACCCCCTAAACGGAATCTGAAATGGCCTTTCCCCTCCACGGAGGGCACTGTCCAGTGCTGGCCCGGGGGGACCCTGCTCCTTCCGCAGGCCCGTCGCTCCCGGCTGGGGATCCTGGTGCCGCCTGGAGTCAGCCCGGCAGCACAGAGCTCCCTCCTCATCACAGGTCCGTGATGAAAAATACATGAAAGGAGCAAGAAATTATAAAGAGATACAGTGTCTTGCAAGTAAAACAGACATTTCCCATTAGACCACAGTTCTAAATGATCCACAAGGACCCTCTTCTGCTAAAAACATTAGGCTGATCTCAGGTCGGTTTCTGATGGGTCTTTCATCCTGGCCCCAAGGTCAAGATGAAAATGTGACCTTTTGGAGCAGAGCTTGACTCGACCTGCTATCTCAAAGTCTGGGTGATAGCTTTGCGGCCTGGGTGACTTCACTTACGGCCTCGTCCTGGTCCATCACTATGCACTAGAGATGCGAGGACCCTTGCCTTTTTAACTCCCCCCTCTTTGCCGGCTGGCTTGTACCTTTGCAAACTGCTGATGACAAGGACCCCCTGGGAAGATGCCCAGCACGTGTGGCTCATCTTACAGAGGCAGCGCCCCCCGCCCCCAGCAGTGTGGTGGCAAAGTTAGAGAAGTGGACCCTCCCCCTCGTCAGCTGTGACCCTGGGCATCTCCCCTTTGGGTCTCCTCTGTCGGGACCAGGACCTGGACTCCGGGCCTCTGAGTTTCAGCCTGTTGTTTCGTTGCTAAATTGTGTCTGGCTCTTCCAGGATTCCATGGACTGTGGCCACCAGGCTCCTCTATACACGGGATTTCCCAGGCAAGAACACTGGAGTGGGTAGCTATTCCTGCCTCCAAGGGATCTTCCCAACCTGGGAATCAAACCCACGTCTCTTGCACTGGCAGGCTGACTCTTTACCACCTGGGAAGCCTGAGCTTGAGACTATTAGGGCTTCAAAATCTTGGTCACTCAGTCGACGAGTCCTTTTACTGCTGACCCTTCCCTCTCTTTCCCTCAACACCTGATCCAGTCTGAGTAGAGGCTTGATCACTTGTCCAAGTTGGGCCAAAGAACCTTGATACAGCTTGTGCATCAGATAACGTCTCTCTCTCTCTCTCTCTTTTTTTTAATTATTATTTTTTTGGGGGGAGTGGGTTGGGGAGGGAGTGGGGTGGGCGGGCCACTTCTATTGGCCTTTCATTTATCTATTTTCATCCATCTTTGTTCTTTGGCCCGTGTGGGCCTCCCATCGCGGTGGTGTCTGTTGTCGCAGAGCGCCGGCTCCGGGCGCATGTGCTCCAGAGCTCCGGCTCGGTAGTTGGACACATCGGTCCAGCCACTCCACGGCACATGGATCTTCCCAGGCCAGGGATCAAACCAGCGCCCCTTGCACTGCAAGGTGGTGTCCTTACCCACTGGACCACCAGGGAAGCCTCAGATAACATCTCTTAAGAGGCTCTACTTACTGGCCGTCATAGCTACCATTTATGGAGTACGTATTAGGTGTTGGGTGTGATGCGAAGTCTTTTATGCATATCATATTTCACCCTTGCAATGATCATTTTAATAGCTGAGTCAATGCAGACGCCAGGGTGGGGATCAAAGAGATGACTCAAGGGAAGTGACAGCGCTGGATCCAAACCCATATCGGTCTGACTCCACAGCCTGTACTCCACGGCCTCAACTGGAATGTTCCTGTTTTCTCTCCCATCTCCCCCTTAATCTTTTTCCTGAGGCTGGAGTGGTCAGTCATGGGTTGGGTGGAGAAAAAAGATCCATTCTTTCCTCCTTTGCCGGGGACCAGGCTTCCCCGTCCACTGGGCTTTACACCCTGTGGGCTTTTTTCTTTTTAAAGTTTGTTTTTTAAAATTTTATTTATTTATTTTTGGCTAGTCTGGGTCTTCACTGCTGCCACAGGCTCTTCTCTAGTTGCAGGGAGTGGGGACTGCTCTCTAGCGGAGGTGAGCAGGCTTCTTACTGCAGTGACTTCCCTTGTGGAACTCGGGCTCTAGGGCTCACGGGCTTCAGTAGTTGCGGCACGTGGGCTCCATAGTTGTGGCTCCGAGGCTCTGGAACACAGGCTCAAGAGGTGTGGCTGCCGGGCTTACGATCAGGGATTGAACCCGTGTCTCCTGCACTGGCAGGGGACCTCTTTACCACTGAGCTCCCAGGGCAGCCCCACCCTGTGGTCTTGCACCAAAATTCAGAGACCACTCAGGGTCCGAACAAGTTGGCATCTCAAAGTCTCCATAGACGGTGTGTGTGTGGTGGGACTGTGTGTGCAGAAACTCAGGTTGGAGTAGAGCTCAGCCCTGTGGCCTGGCTCAGTGCTTTGTACAGAATGGTCTGATGATGGGATCCAGGATTTCTTTCTTGGCTTAGAAAGTTCCGGAGTCCAGAGCTCCGGCTCGGTAGTTGGACACATCGGTCCAGCCACTCCACGGCACATGGATCTTCCCAGGCCAGGGATCAAACCAGCGCCTTGCACTGCAAGGTGGTGTCCTTACCCACTGGACCACCAGGAAGCCTCAGATAACATCTCTTAAGAGGCTCTACTTACTGGCCGTCATAGCTACCATTTATGGAGTACGTATTAGGTGTTGGGTGTGATGCGAAGTCTTTTATGCATATCATATTTCACCCTTGCAATGATCATTTTAATAGCTGAGTCAATGCAGACGCCAGGGTGGGGATCAAAGAGATGACTCAAGGGAAGTGACAGCGCTGGATCCAAACCCATATCGGTCTGACTCCACAGCCTGTACTCCACGGCCTCAACTGGAGTGTTCCTGTTTTCTCCCATCTCCCCCTTAATCTTTTTCCTGAGGCTGGAGTGGTCAGTCATGGGTTGGGTGGAGAAAAAAGATCCATTCTTTCCTCCTTTGCCGGGGACCAGGCTTCCCCGTCCACTGGGCTTTACACCCTGTGGGCTTTTTTCTTTTTAAAGTTTGTTTTTTAAAATTTTATTTATTTATTTTTGGCTAGTCTGGGTCTTCACTGCTGCCACAGGCTCTTCTCTAGTTGCAGGGAGTGGGGACTGCTCTCTAGCGGAGGTGAGCAGGCTTCTTACTGCAGTGACTTCCCTTGTGGAACTCGGGCTCTAGGGCTCACGGGCTTCAGTAGTTGCGGCACGTGGGCTCCATAGTTGTGGCTCCGAGGCTCTGGAACACAGGCTCAAGAGGTGTGGCTGCCGGGCTTACGATCAGGGATTGAACCCGTGTCTCCTGCACTGGCAGGGGACCTCTTTACCACTGAGCTCCCAGGGCAGCCCCACCCTGTGGTCTTGCACCAAAATTCAGAGACCACTCAGGGTCCGAACAAGTTGGCATCTCAAAGTCTCCATAGACGGTGTGTGTGTGGTGGGACTGTGTGTGCAGAAACTCAGGTTGGAGTAGAGCTCAGCCCTGTGGCCTGGCTCAGTGCTTTGTACAGAATGGTCTGATGATGGGATCCAGGATTTCTTTCTTGGCTTAGAAAGTTCAGAGTGTCTTTCCTCCTCTCTTGATTCCAGGGGTTGCAGGTGGCTCAACCCGCCTGCCAACACAGGAGCCTTGGGCTCGATCCCTGGGTTGGGAAGATCCCCTGGAGAAGGAAATAGCAACCCTCTCCAGTATTCTTGCCTGGAGAATCCCATGGACAGAGGAGCTGGGCAGGGTACAGTCCATAGGGCCACAAAGGAGCTGGACATGACTTAGCGACTAAATAACAAGCCTCCAGGAAGCATCAACCCCGTTCATCCCGCCTCCCTCAGGGGGAAGCCACTTCCTCAAGGCCGAATGAACTGAAGGGCAGAGAGAAGATGTCCAGCCTCCCAGAGGGCATGCAGGTTTTGCCCAGCTACCTCTCCCCGCCTGGCTGCGTCTCTCAGTGGGGTCACTCAGCCTCAGACCCTCATCTCGGATCAGATGCCCCTTCCACCCCCGCTGGCCCCAGCTGTTGCTAATGGAAAGTGTTAGTTTTTCAGGCCTGTCTGACTCTTTGTGACCCCACAAGACGATAGAGCCTGGTAGGCTCTGCTACCAGAGAATTCTACCATAGAATTCTCCAGGCAAGAATCCTGGAGTGACTAGCCATTCCCTTCTGCAATGCAAAGAAGGCACGCCTAAGTCATGAGGGCCAGTCCCAGGTGGAAGGAGACGCGCCTGGTTGCAGGGGGCCTGTTCTTGTGGATGCCCCTGTCCCCCCAGGCCCGCCTGTCCCCCCAGCCCCAGCCTCTCACCCACTGCACTTGGGCTCAGAACGCCCCGCAAGGCTCTGGGCTTTCTTTGAAGTCAGACATTAAGGACAAATCTGACTTTTACATAAGGCAAGAAATGGTTCTATTCAAAACTCTCTTCAAGGCCAAGGGCACCCCGGGTACTAAGGAACTGCATGCCCCGAGGCCCACGGGAAGGCAGGGCGGGAGGGGAGGAAGATGGAAGGTGGGCGGGTAGGAAGGCGGTAGGCTTTTATGGTAATGACCCGTGTGGATAATACCTGCTGCTGTTTACCAACTTTCCTCCAGACGTTCTCCTTGAGCTCATTGATGATGGGATCCAGGATTTCTTTCTTGGCTTAGAAAGTTCAGAGTGTCTTTCCTCCTCTCTTGATTCCAGGGGTTGCAGGTGGCTCAACCCGCCTGCCAACACAGGAGCCTTGGGCTCGATCCCTGGGTTGGGAAGATCCCCTGGAGAAGGAAATAGCAACCCTCTCCAGTATTCTTGCCTGGAGAATCCCATGGACAGAGGAGCTGGGCAGGGTACAGTCCATAGGGCCACAAAGGAGCTGGACATGACTTAGCGACTAAATAACAAGCCTCCAGGAAGCATCAACCCCGTTCATCCCGCCTCCCTCAGGGGGAAGCCACTTCCTCAAGGCCGAATGAACTGAAGGGCAGAGAGAAGATGTCCAGCCTCCCAGAGGGCATGCAGGTTTTGCCCAGCTACCTCTCCCCGCCTGGCTGCGTCTCTCAGTGGGGTCACTCAGCCTCAGACCCTCATCTCGGATCAGATGCCCCTTCCACCCCCGCTGGCCCCAGCTGTTGCTAATGGAAAGTGTTAGTTTTTCAGGCCTGTCTGACTCTTTGTGACCCCACAAGACGATAGAGCCTGGTAGGCTCTGCTACCAGAGAATTCTACCATAGAATTCTCCAGGCAAGAATCCTGGAGTGACTAGCCATTCCCTTCTGCAATGCAAAGAAGGCACGCCTAAGTCATGAGGGCCAGTCCCAGGTGGAAGGAGACGCGCCTGGTTGCAGGGGGCCTGTTCTTGTGGATGCCCCTGTCCCCCCAGGCCCGCCTGTCCCCCCAGCCCCAGCCTCTCACCCACTGCACTTGGGCTCAGAACGCCCCGCAAGGCTCTGGGCTTTCTTTGAAGTCAGACATTAAGGACAAATCTGACTTTTACATAAGGCAAGAAATGGTTCTATTCAAAACTCTCTTCAAGGCCAAGGGCAATTCACGGGTACTAAGGAACTGCATGCCCCGAGGCCCACGGGAAGGCAGGGCGGGAGGTGAGGAAGATGGAAGGTGGGCGGGTAGGAAGGCGGTAGGCTTTTATGGTAATGACCCGTGTGGATAATACCTGCTGCTGTTTACCAACTTTCCTCCCGCAGACGTTCTCCTTTGAGCTCATTGACTCCTCAAGGCCACTACGGAGGGTGGGCATTCTTTTCTGCTTTTTACAGAGGAGAAAATGGAACCTCTGAGATGCAACGGCATTTGTTCCGAGTCGCCCACCGGCCAGTGCCAGAGTCTGGATTTGAATTCAGGTCTAGGTCTGTCCCAAAGCCTGTGCGTTTTCCCTACACCCGTGCTTCCCCCGTATGGATCTGGTGGGTTTATAAACTATGTTCCATGGCAAGGTACAGTCCTCTGTTTCTGTGTTATCTCTGTATCATTTGACTGTTGACATAGGATGTACATGCATCCGTGTGGAGTATGTATGTATATATATATATATATGTATATATACATATTTAAAGAATTTGAAAAAGGAGTGAAGATTTATGGAGGGGAAAGGGGAATAAGGCAGGATGATGATGAAGAGGGATTCCCAGGTGGCGGCAGTGGTAAAGAACCCTCCCGCCAGGCAGAAAACATCATGAGACGCGGGTTCCGTCCTGGGCTGGGAAGATCCCCCAGGAGGAGGAGGGCATGGCGGTCCACTCCAGTCTTCTTGCCTGGAGGATTTTAGGGACAGAGGAGCCTGGCCGGCTGCAGTGCACGGGGCCACCAACAGTCCAACACGACTGAAGGGACGCGGCCTGCCACGCGGTGGTGGAGAGGCCTGGTCTGCTAAGGAAACGGGGGTCTGATGAAGGGGAGACGACAGGTGCAGTGCAGCCCCCAGGGGCCACGCTGCTGCTCGAGGACTGATGAGGGCAGGAAGGGGGCTCCGCCATCGTCTGCTCCCTCAGCACACGCGCCCAAGCGAGGGCTATTTCGTTTGGGCAGGACTGGAAGGCAACCTGGGGCAGCCGGGGATCTAGGTCAGACATCAGAGACCTGACTTCCGGTTCCAGTTCTTTCACAAAATAGATCACCTCGCCACAGGCAAGTAGAGGGCTGAAAGGAGACATTCACATGCTAGTACCTGGAGCTTCTATTACCTTAAATGGCAAAAGAGTGACCATTAGATGACCAAAGGTGTGTTTATATGAAGGGTCTTTCAATGCGAAGCTTATCCTGGGTCATCCAGGAAGGCCTTCAAGGCAGCCACCTGCGTCCTTATGAGATACAGAGGCGCAAGGGAGGCCGTGTGACCCCGCAGGCAGCAATGGAGGGGTGAGACCACAAGCCAAGGGACACGTGGAAGCCTCAGAAGCCGGCTAGCAAGGAGCGGCTCCTCCCCGGAAGCCTGGAGGGAGCTGGACCTTACTGACACCGTGATTTGGGACTGACGGCCTCCTGGTTTCTCTGAGAAATCGATTCCTCTGATGTTACGCCCCCCATTTGTGGTAATTTGTTACAACCACTGTAGGAAACGAATACAGGTCATTCCCCTCTGGCTTCAGTTTCCTCAACTGTAAACTTAGAAGGTTCAGCCTCCCGGTGATGACATTCCCCCGTTACTCTTTGAGCAGCTTTCCTGTTTGGGGAGCACAGCGGGTCGGGTCCAGAGGACGTCGTTATTGTTGTTCAGTCCCCAAGTCACGTCCAGCTCTCTGTGCCGGCAGCACGCCAGGCCCCCCCTGTCCCTCGCCACCTCCCGGAGTTGGCCCAAGCTCGTGTCCGTTGAATCGGGGTGATGCCATCCAACCGTCTCATCCTCTATGACTTTGCCAAGAGTCAAATGCCACCGCAGACAGTTTAGTTTTTTTTCTCTCATTCTTAATTGCTAGAAAAAGCATTCTGCCTTACCCCAGGGAAGCCATCCAAGGAACGCCGACCTCTCTGTGGATTTCAAAGAAAGCGTTCTGTCCCTATTTTCTCATTTCTTCCAAATGGTCCCTGCAGCTGGAGGGGCCGAGGTGAAGGGAAGGTCACACAGTGGGCTCCGGGGCTGCCGGAGAAACGCCGTGCTGAGGTCCTGGGCTCGCCTCGCCTCCGCCGGGCTTCAGCCCCCCTGCACCCCCTTCACCAGCACACCCGGCCTGAACGGCGGCCCAGCAGGCTCACGCCCCCAGCTGTGCGACTCCACAGCCTCATTGGCCATCTTTACGATTGCCATGAACCAGAAAAGCCGAGAGACGGCTCAGTGCCGGGGGAGCCAGGTGGCAGATCATGCTCACGGAAAGCAAGGGGCTGGAGCGGGCAGCCAGGAAAGCCTTTCGAACGAAGCTCGGAGAGTGACCACCACCGGTTCTGGTCCCTCCCTGACCTTCACCCCCGCCCCGCCCCCGCTCGCCTCCAGCCCGCCCCTCCCCATCCCACCTCCTGACACGCCCCCACTGCAGGTGCCAACAGAGCCTCCAGCCTGGGCCGCTGAGGAAAACGCTGAGAGGTCCAGAACAGGGGGATGGGACCCTCAGGCCCTTTCAGCTGCCTCTGAGGATGGGGGGGATGGGAGCCTCGGAGGTGGCTGGGTCAGGAGGAGTTGAGCAAGCCACACCCTGGCTAGTAAACCATCTTGTTGAAAGCCTGGAACAGCCAGAAGCTAGGCATGCAGGCTGAACCCTCGGAGGTGTCCTGGAAAGTTACAACCTTCTCGCTTGGAGTTTTTTGGCCCCAGAGTTACTCTTGAGCAGCTTTCCTGTTTGGGGAGCACAGCGGGTCGGGTCCAGAGGACGTCGTTATTGTTGTTCAGTCCCCAAGTCACGTCCAGCTCTCTGTGCCGGCAGCACGCCAGGCCCCCCCTGTCCCTCGCCACCTCCCGGAGTTGGCCCAAGCTCGTGTCCGTTGAATCGGGGTGATGCCATCCAACCGTCTCATCCTCTATGACTTTGCCAAGAGTCAAATGCCACCGCAGACAGTTTAGTTTTTTTTCTCTCATTCTTAATTGCTAGAAAAAGCATTCTGCCTTACCCCAGGGAAGCCATCCAAGGAACGCCGACCTCTCTGTGGATTTCAAAGAAAGCGTTCTGTCCCTATTTTCTCATTTCTTCCAAATGGTCCCTGCAGCTGGAGGGGCCGAGGTGAAGGGAAGGTCACACAGTGGGCTCCGGGGCTGCCGGAGAAACGCCGTGCTGAGGTCCTGGGCTCGCCTCGCCTCCGCCGGGCTTCAGCCCCCCTGCACCCCCTTCACCAGCACACCCGGCCTGAACGGCGGCCCAGCAGGCTCACGCCCCCAGCTGTGCGACTCCACAGCCTCATTGGCCATCTTTACGATTGCCATGAACCAGAAAAGCCGAGAGACGGCTCAGTGCCGGGGGAGCCAGGTGGCAGATCATGCTCACGGAAAGCAAGGGGCTGGAGCGGGCAGCCAGGAAAGCCTTTCGAACGAAGCTCGGAGAGTGACCACCACCGGTTCTGGTCCCTCCCTGACCTTCACCCCCGCCCGCCCCGCTCGCCTCCAGCCTGCCCCTCCCCATCCCACCTCCTGACACGCCCCCACTGCAGGTGCCAACAGAGCCTCCAGCCTGGGCCGCTGAGGAAAACGCTGAGAGGTCCAGAACAGGGGGATGGGACCCTCAGGCCCTTTCAGCTGCCTCTGAGGATGGGGGGGATGGGAGCCTCGGAGGTGGCTGGGTCAGGAGGAGTTGAGCAACCCACACCCTGGCTAGTAAACCATCTTGTTGAAAGCCTGGAACAGCCAGAAGCTAGGCATGCAGGCTGAACCCTCTGAGGTGACCTGGAAATCTCTAAAAAACACCACTCTGGGTCTTTAGCTTCCCTCCAGCTGACTGCTGCACTCTGTCTGTTAGTGAAGGTCCTGGGGAGGGTGCAGGATTTCCAAAAGTTAGCCTGAGGTACTCGAGGTGAGGGCTGCCTGGGCTCTGTCCTTTGATGACCCCTCCCCAACCCCATGCAGCGCCCCTGTCCCCACTGTCACTCAGCACTCCTTCACCCACACGGGCTGGCCTCTGAAGAGGGGCAGATGGTTCAAGTCGAAGTACTGAAATGCCCGAATTTTAGATGTAGTGTTGGCTGGGCCTCCTAGGTGGCGCTAGGGGTAAAGAATCCACCTGCTCATGCAGAAGACGCAAGAGACAAGGGTTCCATCCCTGGGGGAGACGATCCCCTGGAGAAGGGAACGGCAACACGCTCCAGGATTCCTGTCCGGAGAAGCCCATGAGCCAAGGAGCCCCGGGGGCCACCATCCATGGGATCACAAAGCGTCAGACACGACTGAAGTGACTTGGCACACACGGGCACGCAAAGTCGCCATTGTCCTGTGTGCCCCTCCCACTGTGTGCGCACGGCTGTGAGTGTGTGTGTGTGTGTGTGTGTGTGTGTGTAGACTCAAGGTTAACAGGCTACAATAGAGAAGGGCTCCGGGGGCCTTCCCTGGTGGTCCAGTGGGTAAGGACACCGCCTTGCGGTGCGAGGGGCGCCGGTTCGATCCTTGGCCTGGGAAGATTCCACGTGCTGAGGAGCGGCTGGACCGATGTGTCCAATCACCGAGCCGGAGCTCTGGGGCGCATGCGCCCAGAGCCGGCGCTCTGAGACAACAGAGGCCACCGCGATGGGAGGCCCACAAGAGCCAAAGAACTAAGACGGATGAAAATTGACAAATGAAAGACCAATAGAAGTGGCCCGCCCACCCCCTCCCTCCCCAACCCGACCCCCACCAAAATAAATAAATAAATAAATCTTTAAAAAAAAAAAAAGAAAAGAAAAGGGCTCCAGGGATCGGACCCACTGGATGGAGGCCTGAATTGCCTCCCAAGAGAGGTGGGGAGATTCTGTCCTCAGGCAGAGGCCAAGGAGGGCCATGGAGGGCCAAGGAGGGCCTCGCCAGGGCCATGACGCGGGCCCTGGTGAGGCCCTTCTGGAAGTTTGCCAGAAAGCATCTGCACGCCTTCTTTCAGAACCTGGTTCATCCAGCGCTGTGCTTACAGGGAGGAAGGCTCTTTGCCAGCCTCAGCTTAGCGCCCGTCCACTTGGGCAGCGCTGAGCTCTGACCCCAGAGGGGCTCGGGCTGCCCCTGCAGACCTGCAGAGGCCGGGCTGCACAGGCGGCCAGTCCACTCTTCAGAGGGCACCGCTGGAGATAGGGCAGAAGCAGGGAGGGCTGCCGGGGCAGCCACTGTCGGTGGGCGAGGAGCCAGGAGAGAGACCTTCTTGGTTAGGAAACAAGCGAAGGACAGGAGGGAGAGAGCCGTGCAGACTCAGGAGACCGCGCCTGCCCAGGGCCAGCCTGCCGCCTGCGGGCCACGAGGAGGCAGAGGCAGCTGCTCCGTGGCTCCAGCTCCGTGGCAGTCCCTTTTCAGGGGAGGGGACAGAGAACGGGACTGATCCCTTCAAGGAGCACCGCTACAGGAAGAGGCAGAAGACAGACACAGGGCAACAGAGTGCCCTCTGCAGTCCGTGGAGCTGCCTCTGTGGATTCCTGTCGAAACAGGAGCCCCTCTTGGTCCAGGCTGGTGACTTTAACCACCCCTTTTAAGCAGGGAGGGCTTCAAGAGTGGAAGGGCTCTAACTGGGTTATCTGTGTTCCCCGGGAAGACCTCTGCCTCCCACTTAGAAGGCATCGGCTTGTTTGAAGGGATCCCGGGCTACTGAGTAAGCGCCCTAATAAGATTGAGACTGAAGGTGACCTATCGCAGCATGGTACATACACGATTTTCTCTGCTGAGGAAGTGAATTTCGAGTCTTAACTCAGCACTTGCCTCGGGTCCTAAAGTACCGCTAGCATGCTCAGGAAAGCTCAGGAAAGGACCAAGTGCGGAAATGCTTTCTCAAAGGAAAACACGAGCTTCCCAGCCCGCTCTGGAGCAACATACAACCTAGACAAAGTGAAAGCAAGGCTGCCATCTCTGTCCCCGGTCACCATGTCCTGCACCAGCCTGTCACACAGGGTGCGGGGCAGCACTGCAGATCAATAGCCATTCTGGGTGGCCATTGGCCGCAGCTTTTCTCTCCTTTAAAAAAAAGAGTTTTTCTTCCTACATGGATCACAGCTTATTCCATCCAAGGCATATCTCCGTGGCTTGTCTGTGGACAGGAAGGCTTAGAAGAAGCACATTCTTTTGAGGTTTTACACACTTTTAATATCATGATGGTGCAGCCATGTTCCTAGAAGATTGTTCCTTTAAAAGCTCCAAAGGGTTGTGGGTTCTCAGGCTTGAGGAGCTGGTAAAACGCACCTGATGGGCCACCTGAGCACTGGGATGAGACCTCCGCGGAGGCAGCCTGGGGCACAGAGGTCTGTCTGCCCCGGGCAGAGCCTCTGTGGATCCCAGGTGTCCCGCCCCGCGCCCCGGTAATGTGAGCCTCCCTCCGTTTGATCTGTGCGTCCGTCCGTGATGACACTCGTCGGAGCAAGATCGCGAAGTGGCTCCTTATGGGAAATGAAGAGTCAGATGACACTCACAGGAGCAAGTGAGCCAGGGAAAACAGCCTCTGAAAGCTTGTGGTACCTATTTTTATATTACTGCTCGTATGGTTTCTAAGTCGGCTGAAGGCTTTAAGTGATACCTTTTAAGTTCCTAATGCAATGCTACAAATTAAGTGCAATAACATCCTTTAGCAGGAAGGAGAGTGTTAGAAAGCCCATCGACCTCGAGAATTGCTTCACAGCCTCGCAGCCTCACAGAGCCAGGGACGAGGCAGGCTAGAAATTCATTGGTCCATTCTGAGGATGACGAAGGGAAGGCTCAGAGCCTCTGAGTTCATCCAAGGTCACACAGCTGGACAGCACTGACCCAAGGTCTCCAACCCTGACTCTGGACTCCTGGGTTTGGGCGGCAAGACTGCCTGTCAATTTCCAGGCTGACGTCACTGAGACAAAGAGAGGGATGCGATCCACTCCGCCCCCTGCCGAGATCTCAGCACCCAGCTCCCCAGCAGTAGCCACTGCCCCACGGAAGTTCAAACTTTGGAAACACGAAGTCTCATAAACAATTCGTAAAGGTTTTAAAATGCAAAGCAGGAATACACAAAATGTCTTGCCACAGAGAACTAACTAATGTCAAGTGACAAACGAATGGGAGTTTGAATGTGGTCTCAACAGTAGTCATAACACGGAATTCAGAAGCATATTTTAATATGTACTTCATACACACACTTGGCCAAGGATGGCTGGGCGAGAATGCGCGTTTATAAAAGGAAACCTTGGAGGGAAAAAGAAAGCGGGGAGAGAGGGAGGAGGAGGGAGAGAGCTGGGGAGAGAGGGACAGCCCTTGAGTGACCCCGTGCTCAGCAGAGCTCCGGTGCCACAGAGAGCCAGCTCCCAGCTCCCAGCACCATCGCGGCTCCAGGGTCGTCCGTCACTCCTCCATCCAGGACTGGCCCTGGCACAGGGTCCCAGGGGCGCCAGGCCTCCTGGGGACTCCCAGGAATTGTACCGGGGTTGGGGCGGGGGGCCCCGGAGGCACCCAGTAGCACCGGCCTGCAGGGCTCCAGCGGGAGTTTATAAAGTGACGAGCAACAAGCTACACGCCCTGCCCAGCAGCGGCGGTCGGAACGACAGATCTATGCTGGAGTCGCAGGGGCAGGCGTGCCCTGCCCCCGGCACTCCGCCTGGCCTATAATGAGGACAAGAGAGCAGCTCCCCGACGCGGCCACCGTTTATTTCGGGACAGAGCCCCTGCGCCTCCGACTTTGACGCTCGAGACGGGGGGTGGGGGTGGGGGGAGGCGTGCAGCCGCGTCCTCCCCCTCCCCCAACCGCCCCGTCTTCCCTCCCCCCTGCCGGCGGCTCCTCATTCATTTCCCAGCCCCGTCCGGGCGGGGCGCGTGGCGCGGCCCCTGGCGCCCTCGATTAGGCGGCTCTCTTAGAGGGCGCGGCCCCGAAGGCGCCTCCCGGGGACCGCAGCGCCGGCGGCGAGGCCGGCGGGTTCCTTACGAGGCTCTGCAAGCAAACCGGGCTCCGCGCGTCCTGGGCGCGCTCGCGGGAGGGAAAGCAGACCAACTCCGCCCGCCGCGCGCCGAGCCTGAGCACCAGGGACGCGCGCTTCGCAGAAGGCTCCCCTCCCCGGCTCCCGGCTCCCCGTCTGGGGCATCGGGGTTCCTGTCCCGCCACCCCCAGCCTAGCTTCTTCGGGAGCCATCCGAAGGGCTTCCGACATCCGTGTGCTTGCTGGCCTTTCCAGCACACGGGACAGATTGCAATTCGGGTAACTTTTCAAATCCTCTCTCCCAAACACCTGCCCCCACCTGCTGGGGAGAGAGAGAGGCACGCCCCCTGCTCCCCCCACCAGCCTCCCTTCTGAGCCTCCACCTGCCTCCCGCCCCCACTCCTAGGCTGACCGCGTGGGGGAAAGAAATAGACGCACTCCAGTCGCTCCTGCCAGGCGCAGAAGCACCACGCAGTTTGGCCCAGAGCCCCCGGACCCCGGTGCGAGAAGGAGCCGAGCGCCGGATCCCGGGACCCACCAAGGTCTTGGCGCCCCCGGAGGGAGGACTCGAACCCGCGCCGCGGGGACAGCCAGCAAGAGAGCAGCTCACCTTCGGGTTGCGCGTGGGGTTGACGACGCAGACAAGTTGCCCGGCGGCGGCGAACACCCGTCTAGCCTTGTGACGCTGAAAGCGGAGGTGTATGAGCTCTAACACAGCCCCAAAGCACTGGGTGAAGAAAAGCATCCCAACTTTCTGCGGGGGATGGTTGGCACGGGAAGGCGGCGGAGGCAGCCGGCAGTCCTCGGGCTCTGGAAGGCGCGCAGCCGCTGAGACCCTCCACGCCAGCCCGGCTTAGCGTGCCTTCATATTCATCATCAAAATAAGACGGTTAGAATCTTGCAGCAGTGAGGCGGCCAATCAAAAGGACAGAAATGTTATCCTTGAGGTGCAGAGACAGCCAATAACAAATGCCTCCCCTACCGAAACTCCCTGATGAATTGAGCCTGGCGGAGAATGTATTATTGAACATTACCATAGATCAGCACATTGCATTTATCTTGTGATTACAGCCAACCATACATAATGCTGGGGAGATAGGCTGACAAAATTGATTGCTTAATGTGTCTCATTTATTAATTGACTTCATTTAACAGGAGAGCCTTTCTTCATGCGCTGGCAAAAAACGCGAAGCATTTAAACCGCCAAAGAGTAAAACACCCTCCTCCAAAGTAGGCAGATGGATAAAGGCAGACCGTGGCTCGGTTCACCGGAGCTGCTTGGGAGAAAATCCAGCCTTGCAAGACTTCTCCGATTCCAGATAAGGATTTGGCAGCGGCAGAAACCGTGCATCTTTCAATCTTGTGCTCTCACTCTCTGCAATTTGGATCTCAGCCCCTGGATAAATCTTACCCTCCACTCTTTATCAAAGAAAAAAACCCTTCCTGACAAATGCATTTGAAGCTGAGCGGTGGGGTGGGGTGGATATGTATGTATATCCATAATACTGTAATTACTGAAGCCTGAAAGTATTACAGCATAAAAATGTGGAGTATGCTTCTAAAAATAATGAGATCCGTGATGCATGAAGACACACACAGAGAAAAACCTACCCAGAGACGAGAGTGACTTGTAAACCAGCAAAACAATTACAGATGCAGCGGGCTTTGGCTTGTCTTTCTTTTGCTTATAGGTGGGCAGCACATTGCTAATTAACCAAGAGGTTGTTGGAGACCTTGAAACAGAGATGGGCGCAGGAACCGCGTCTTTCGCTTGTCTCTGAAGGCCAGCAGTAGCTTTCTTTGCTGGAGCCGGCAGAGGACGACCGAGCCCTCAGTCTGCATCACCTCTCTCTTCAGCGCCGGGCTGGTGGGGGCGCTTGAGCCCCGGTGCTCGTTCTGCGGTAAGCGGTGCAGGAGGAGTCTTGGGGTTTGAAGGGGGGGGAGCTCTGATCACTGAAGTCGCTCTCCGGGCTGAGGCAGGAGAGTGACCTGTGGTGTGTCTCCCGTCCTCTTTGACTGTGTCTCCGTGGGGAAGTCAGCCCAGACCCAGCGAGCCGGCGTGAGCATCAGCCTTGGGTGTGAATGACACCCGGAGTGTGAGCTCGCTCCCCTGGGGCTGTTGTGCTTGGGTTGTGATGTAGGCAAAGCAAAAACCCAGCTAGCTGGGACACCTTCGTCTGTGACCTGGTCAGGCAGTTAAACCAGCGACTGATTCGAGCCGAGGGGGAAATGCACAGGTTTCCTGAAACCAGGACAAAGCCCAGGTGTGTGTTTTCACTAGAGTTTAAAACAAGCCCATGTTTTCAGAAACAAATAAGCCAAGCACCAATTAAAGTGGAAACTGTACCTTCTGAAATAATTGCACTGGCAAAAAGTTAGAAAATGACAACACTTGACCTGATTAGAACGCTTGTATAGGACATGAGTCCCTGGACCCGTTCATTCTGTGCTCAGTTGTTTCAGTGTGTCCAGCTCTTTGTGACCCCACGGACCATAGCCCACCAGGCTCCCCTGTTCATGGGATTCTTGGAGCAGGAATACTGGAGTGGGTTGCCACGCCCTCTTCCAGGGGATCTTCTCCACTCAGGGATCGAACCAGCATCTGCTGCCCTGCAGGTCGATTCTTTGCTGCTGAGCCATGGAGGGGGGAAGCCCCGTTCATTATACAATTCATAAATAAGAGTTGCCGGCCATAATACTGGAACTCTTTTTCTAAGGTTTTCATTTTCCAGAATAAGCTTTCAGTAGGAAGACATCCAGTATTCTTTTATTGTCTACCTTAAAAATATAAAAATAAAGGTGAGTGTACCATAGACTGCTTAAAGGCACAGTCTATAGTTCAGAAGATCCAGACTTCCTCTTTCTACATCCTTTGTTCAAGTGGAACTGTTGCAGTGTTTGTTTCTCCCTTTGTGTAACCTCAAACTGGTTTCTTGAGACCTCACGGAGGCTCAGTTCCCGTTCCTATAGCGTGGGGGTCAGAGCAACTTATTTCCCTCTCAGAGTTACTGTGAGGACTACGATGATGTATCTGGAAAATCCCAGCCCAGTGTCTGATTCAAAGCTGCCTCTCAATTCTTGAGTCTACTGAGCATCTTTGGTGAAAGAGTGATTATTTCCAGAATGTTTCTCCTTCTTCCTCTGTGAAATATTTTCCTCCATGGATCTTTTCCAACCAGTGCCATGAGAGCTGAGGGCATGATAAGACCACACTTGGCTCTTACTATGTTCTGATTTTATAGGATTTAAAAATGTATTTGTTTATTCTTTTTTTTTCTGTAGCTGTGCTGGGTCTTCGTTGCTGCACACAGGCTTGCTCTAGTCGTAGCGAGTGGGGTCTGCTCTCTAGTCGTGGTGTGTGGGCTTCCATGGCCGTGGCTCATCTTGGGGTGGAGCGTGAGGCCGTGGGCCAGAGTGTGCACTCCGCAGGTGTGGCCTATGGAGCTCATGGCCCCGAGGCACGTGGGGTCTTCCTGAATCAGGGACTGAACGGAGTTGTCATTTCCTTCTCCAGGGAACCTTTGCAACCCAGGATCAAGCCCTGGTCTTCTACACTGCAGGCAGATTCTTTACCATTTGAGGCACCAGGGAAGCCCTAAGTCCACTCCATATACCGATCAGAAGCGTGAGAGCATGCTCAGGTACTAGGATTTTCATTGCAACACATTCATAATATAGTTTCATGGCAACTGGAGTCACAATAGGTGACAACTGGAAACAACCTGAGTGTCTATCAACAGTAAAAGGGGTGTTCCTTTACTTTTTCTTCTTTTGTTAAATACTACGTAAGAATTGTACATGTTGCGTGATTCCATTTACATGAAGTTCAAGAACACAGGATAGGTTATCTGCTAGGAGACAGACCAGGAAAGAGGTGACCTTAGCATGGGGGTGATGGCTGAACGGGTTATGAAGTAGGTTTTGGAAAGCTAGATAGATGCTGTTTCTTGATCTGTGAACTAGTTTCATGACTGTCATGGGCTGAATTGTCTCTCTAAATATTGATATGCTAAACTTTAACTTCCGAGGGCCCAGGTTCAGCCACTGATTGGGGAACTAAAATTCCTCAAGCCACACAGCACAGCCAAAACAAAATTTAAAAAACTGCTGAAGTCCTAATGCCAGTGCCTCAGAATGTAAGTTTATTTTGAAGCGGGGTCATTACAGAGGTCAGCAAGTTAACATGAGGTCCTTCATGTCAGCTCTCATCCAGTATGACTGATGTTCATGCATAAAGGGAGAATTTTGACATAGAGATGTACACACAGGAAAGAGGCTGGGTGACCATGAAGACAGAGAGGACAAGAGGACACCCATAAGCTCAGGAACACCAAAGAGAAAAGAAAGTGAAAGTGTCAGCCACTCAGTCGTGTCCGGCTCTTTGGGATCCCGTAGACTGTAGCCCGCCAGGCTCCTCTGTCATAGGATTCTCCAGGCAAGAAGACTGGAGTGGGAGGCCGTGCCCTTCTCCAGGGGATCTTCCTGACCCAGGGATCAAACCCGGGTCTCCTGCACTGCAGACAAACTCTTTACCACCTGAGCCACCAGGGAATCTGGTGATGATCAGCAGACCACTGCAAACTAAGGAAGAGGCGTAGAACAGGAAAGTCCAACCCTGCGGACAGGTTGACCTCAGCCTTCTCAAACGTTTCCACAACTGGCGGACAAGAGATGTTTACCATGTAAGCCACCCAGGTTGTGGTGCTTTGTTATGGTAGCCCAAGGGAACAGCACAATGGGCATACCCATTTGGTGGAAATTCTTTAGGCTCTGAACTTACATAATTTTAAATTTTTATTGATTTATTTTTGGCTGCACTCCTTCTTTGCTGCTGCATGTGGGCTTCCTCTAGGTGTGGTGAGTAGGGGCTAGTCTTTGTTGTGGTGCGCGAGCTGCTCATTGTGGGGCTTCTCTTGTGTCAAAGCACAGGCTCTAGGTGCATGGGCATCAGTAGTTGTGGCGCAGGGGCTCAGTTGCTCCACGGCATATGGCATCTTCCCGTACCAGGAATCAAACTCAGGTCCCTTGCATTGGCAGACTGATTCTTTTTTTTTTTGGCCACTTTCTTATTGGTCTTCCATGTATCTATTTTCATCCATCTTTTGGTCTTTGGCCTGTGTGGGCCTCCCATTTTGCAGTGGCCTTTCTTACTGATTGGGGAACTAAAATTCCTCAAGCCACACAGCACAGCCAAAACAAAATTTAAAAAACTGCTGAAGTCCTAATGCCAGTGCCTCAGAATGTAAGTTTATTTTGAAGCGGGGTCATTACAGAGGTCAGCAAGTTAACATGAGGTCCTTCATGTCAGCTCTCATCCAGTATGACTGATGTTCATGCATAAAGGGAGAATTTTGACATAGAGATGTACACACAGGAAAGAGGCTGGGTGACCATGAAGACAGAGAGGACAAGAGGACACCCATAAGCTCAGGAACACCAAAGAGAAAAGAAAGTGAAAGTGTCAGCCACTCAGTCGTGTCCGGCTCTTTGGGATCCCGTAGACTGTAGCCCGCCAGGCTCCTCTGTCATAGGATTCTCCAGGCAAGAAGACTGGAGTGGGAGGCCGTGCCCTTCTCCAGGGGATCTTCCTGACCCAGGGATCAAACCCGGGTCTCCTGCACTGCAGACAAACTCTTTACCACCTGAGCCACCAGGGAATCTGGTGATGATCAGCAGACCACTGCAAGCTAAGGAGAGGCGTAGAACAGGAAAGTCCAACCCTGCGGACAGGTTGACCTCAGCCTTCTCAAACGTTTCCACAACTGGCGGACAAGAGATGTTTACCATGTAAGCCACCCAGGTTGTGGTGCTTTGTTATGGTAGCCCAAGGGAACAGCACAATGGGCATACCCATTTGGTGGAAATTCTTTAGGCTCTGAACTTACATAATTTTAAATTTTTATTGATTTATTTTTGGCTGCACTCCTTCTTTGCTGCTGCATGTGGGCTTCCTCTAGGTGTGGTGAGTAGGGGCTAGTCTTTGTTGTGGTGCGCGAGCTGCTCATTGTGGGGCTTCTCTTGTGTCAAAGCACAGGCTCTAGGTGCATGGGCATCAGTAGTTGTGGCGCAGGGGCTCAGTTGCTCCACGGCATATGGCATCTTCCCGTACCAGGAATCAAACTCAGGTCCCTTGCATTGGCAGACTGATTCTTTTTTTTTTTTTTTTTTTGGCCACTTTCTTATTGGTCTTCCATGTATCTATTTTCATCCATCTTTTGGTCTTTGGCCTGTGTGGGCCTCCCATTGCAGTGGCCTTTCTTGCCTCAGAGCACTGGCTCTAGCGCCAGCTCGGTAGTTAGACACATCGGTCCAGCGGCTCTGCGGCACGTGGGATCTTCCCAGGCCAGGGATCGAACCAGCACCCCTTGCACTGCAAGGCGGTGTCCTTACCCACTGGACCACCAGGGAAGCCCAGCAGACTGATTCTTATCCACTGGACCACCAGGGAAGTCTGGCCATGAACTTATGATCAGTACCCTTTTCTATATGTATAATATATGCCCCAAATCTATTGAAGTAGCAGATAGATGAGCACATAGTTGAATTTTGAAATAGTGATGTATTCATAAAGATTTTAAAAGGCTATTGAAGTAATCACAAAGGAAAATACTTAATTATGTAAAATGTTAAACTCTACATCAAAATACTGTCTAACACCTCACATTAAAAGACCCGAAATATTGAAGGATATATTTGCAACAGTTTTGACAACCACAGACTTGCCTTCCTCAAAAAGGCCTCTCGGCCATGCATTTTAAAGAACTAAAATGTTATAGAACAAACAGACAAAGGATATAAACAGAATACAGAGAAAAATTTAAAAATTCATAAACGAAGGATAAATGTTCACTGGAACTAGAAATCAGAGAAATGCATTCAAACAGATAGCATCTTTTATGGGACAAACTGGTACTTTTTATTTTTAAACAATCCTATTCAGGGCTAGTGAATCTTCATTGAGACTGACATTCTCCTCGAATGACGATGAGAACGAATAATAACAAACATTTAAATGCTTGATAGAGGGCTTCCCTGGTGCCTCCCCGGTAAAGAATCTGCCTGCCAATGCAGGAGACCCGGGTGAGATCCCTGGCCTGGGAAGATCCCACACGCCATGAGGCAGCTAAGCCTGTTCACCCCGACTATTGACCGGGTGCTCTAGAATCCAGGAGCCACGACTCCTGAAGCACACGGGCCCTAGAGCTTGTGCTCACAACAAAAGAGGCCATCGCCGTGAGCAAGCCACGCACCCCAGTGGAGCATAACTATGCCGTGCGCGGCCGCTGGAGAACCGCCGCTCGCCCACGCAGCAGCAAGGACCCAGCACCACCAAAAATAAATCACTAAAATGAAAGAACTGTTTAAATGCTCGGTAGATATCAAACACTATGCTAAATAGTTGCCATAGGTGGTCAGGGACATCCACGGTCCAATTTCCTCTTCACCACAACCCCATCCGATCTTTTTTTCATTTCCAGACAAGGAAGCCGTGGATGTGGAGAATTAAGTTGTCCAGAGTTTCTCAGCGAGTGAATGGTATTGTAGGATTTGCCCCTAGACTTCTCCAGTGCCAGATCCTGAGATGTGCTGCCTCTGAGAGTGCGCCCTTGTGCGCTCTTCTTGAAAACAGTTAGACAGTAGGCGTTAACTGCCTGAGCTTGCCAAGGGGCTCAGGTGGTGGAGAGTCCGCCTGCTATTGCAGGAGACACGGGTTCGATCCCTGGGTCAGGAAGACCCCCTAGAGAAGGGCATGGCAACCCGCCCCAGTATTCTTACCTGGAGAATCCCATGGACAGAGGAGCCTGGATGAGCACACAGTCTCAAGATTAACTGCCTAAAAAGGTTCATAAATGTTAACTGACTAAGGAAATATCTAAGAATCTGTTCTTAGGATAGAAATAGAAACATCAACAAAGATTTAAGTATGAGCGTGTTCATGGTTGTATCATTTATATACTGGAAAAAAATTAGAATGTATGTTCAAACAGATAGCATCTTTTATGGGACAAACTGGTACTTTTTATTTTTAAACAATCCTATTCAGGGCTAGTGAATCTTCATTGAGACTGACATTCTCCTCGAATGACGATGAGAACGAATAATAACAAACATTTAAATGCTTGATAGAGGGCTTCCCTGGTGCCTCCCCGGTAAAGAATCTGCCTGCCAATGCAGGAGACCCGGGTGAGATCCCTGGCCTGGGAAGATCCCACACGCCATGAGGCAGCTAAGCCTGTTCACCCCGACTATTGACCGGGTGCTCTAGAATCCAGGAGCCACGACTCCTGAAGCACACGGGCCCTAGAGCTTGTGCTCACAACAAAAGAGGCCATCGCCGTGAGCAAGCCACGCACCCCAGTGGAGCATAACTATGCCGTGCGCGGCCGCTGGAGAACCGCCGCTCGCCCACGCAGCAGCAAGGACCCAGCACCACCAAAAATAAATCACTAAAATGAAAGAACTGTTTAAATGCTCGGTAGATATCAAACACTATGCTAAATAGTTGCCATAGGTGGTCAGGGACATCCACGGTCCAATTTCCTCTTCACCACAACCCCATCCGATCTTTTTCTCATTTCCAGACAAGGAAGCCGTGGATGTGGAGAATTAAGTTG
Organism: Tragulus kanchil; assembly: GCA_022376925.1. NCBI lineage: Eukaryota > Metazoa > Chordata > Mammalia > Artiodactyla > Tragulidae > Tragulus > Tragulus kanchil. The sequence continues at coordinate 96,836,456 of JAIOJX010000003.1, forward strand.
TCCAGAGTTTCTCAGCGAGTGAATGGTATTGTAGGATTTGCCCCTAGACTTCTCCAGTGCCAGATCCTGAGATGTGCTGCCTCTGAGAGTGCGCCCTTGTGCGCTCTTCTTGAAAACAGTTAGACAGTAGGCGTTAACTGCCTGAGCTTGCCAAGGGGCTCAGGTGGTGGAGAGTCCGCCTGCTATTGCAGGAGACACGGGTTCGATCCCTGGGTCAGGAAGACCCCCTAGAGAAGGGCATGGCAACCCGCCCCAGTATTCTTACCTGGAGAATCCCATGGACAGAGGAGCCTGGATGAGCACACAGTCTCAAGATTAACTGCCTAAAAAGGTTCATAAATGTTAACTGACTAAGGAAATATCTAAGAATCTGTTCTTAGGATAGAAATAGAAACATCAACAAAGATTTAAGTATGAGCGTGTTCATGGTTGTATCATTTATATACTGGAAAAAAATTAGAATGTATGTGTCCACAATAGAAGTAGATTTAAGTAATTTAAGGTACATTGAGCTACAACATGGAATAAATTATGGCAATAAAAATAGGTTTCTGGAAAAAAAGGTAGAGAGATACGTGCATAAAGTCATTCTTTGGGGGCTATTTGTAAGAGTACAATATTAGAAACCTCCACATTATCCCTCCATAGAAGGCTGGTTGAATAAACTATGCGCATTTTTAGCCGAAAAACGACAGTAATTTTCAAATCCTGCTAAGCAGTGAATTCAGGTTAGGAAGATAGAAAAGAAATGTGAAGAGTCTTGTACATAATGTGAAAATCTTTATATTAGAATGAGGGATATCCCTTTATTATTTATGTTTTAAAAATAGAAAAATAAATTGAAAACAAAGTTAGTTACAGGAGAGAAAAGGGAAGAGTTAACAGGGGTGTGTCTTCATTTCTGGAGGGGGCAGAAATGAAGCTAGACTTCTCTGACTGTATCTTCTCCTATAGGTGGACTTCACAGTCTTGAAGTTATTTAAAGCAATATAAAACCAAAATAAAAAAGAAATCCTTAAAAGCCAAAACCACAATAAAGCAAACCAACTGTTTTACAAGTTGGTAGTGTATGCACATTGGAGAAGGAAATGGCAACCTACTCCAGTATTCCTGCCTGGAGAACCCCATGGACAGAGGAGCCTGATGGGCTACAGACCATAGGGTCACAAAGAGTCGGACACAACTGAAGTGACTAAGTACAACATATGCATACAGAAGGAATACCTTTATGTAACTTTATAATGTAGTAAAATGACTGTAAATCCTTAGTAGAGTATACTCTAAAGACAGAAATTCAAAAAAATTAGCTACCGTTAGCGAATATATTGCTGATTGTAGTGTTTGTAGTGGCTTAAAAACATATCACCATCTTCAAAAAGTGGAGCCTCATCTCTCTCCTTGAATGTGAACCAGTTGTGAGGACTTGCTTCTGATGAGACGTGTGGAAGTGATGATGTGATTTCTGCATAGGATAGAAATAGAAACATCAACAAAGATTTAAGTATGAGCGTGTTCATGGTTGTATCATTTATATACTGGAAAAAAATTAGAATGTATGTGTCCACAATAGAAGTAGATTTAAGTAATTTAAGGTACATTGAGCTACAACATGGAATAAATTATGGCAATAAAAATAGGTTTCTGGAAAAAAAGGTAGAGAGATACGTGCATAAAGTCATTCTTTGGGGGCTATTTGTAAGAGTACAATATTAGAAACCTCCACATTATCCCTCCATAGAAGGCTGGTTGAATAAACTATGCGCATTTTTAGCCGAAAAACGACAGTAATTTTCAAATCCTGCTAAGCAGTGAATTCAGGTTAGGAAGATAGAAAAGAAATGTGAAGAGTCTTGTACATAATGTGAAAATCTTTATATTAGAATGAGGGATATCCCTTTATTATTTATGTTTTAAAAATAGAAAAATAAATTGAAAACAAAGTTAGTTACAGGAGAGAAAAGGGAAGAGTTAACAGGGGTGTGTCTTCATTTCTGGAGGGGGCAGAAATGAAGCTAGACTTCTCTGACTGTATCTTCTCCTATAGGTGGACTTCACAGTCTTGAAGTTATTTAAAGCAATATAAAACCAAAATAAAAAAGAAATCCTTAAAAGCCAAAACCACAATAAAGCAAACCAACTGTTTTACAAGTTGGTAGTGTATGCACATTGGAGAAGGAAATGGCAACCTACTCCAGTATTCCTGCCTGGAGAACCCCATGGACAGAGGAGCCTGATGGGCTACAGACCATAGGGTCACAAAGAGTCGGACACAACTGAAGTGACTAAGTACAACATATGCATACAGAAGGAATACCTTTATGTAACTTTATAATGTAGTAAAATGACTGTAAATCCTTAGTAGAGTATACTCTAAAGACAGAAATTCAAAAAAATTAGCTACCGTTAGCGAATATATTGCTGATTGTAGTGTTTGTAGTGGCTTAAAAACATATCACCATCTTCAAAAAGTGGAGCCTCATCTCTCTCCCCTTGAATGTGAACCAGTTGTGAGGACTTGCTTCTGATGAGACGTGTGGAAGTGATGATGTGTGATTTCTGCATTTTCCCCATTGTACTCGCGGATCATTCGCTCTGGGGTCAGACTGCATCCCATACGGGCATTCCACCAGCCTTCCGGGGAGGCCCGTATGGCACGGAGCTAACGTCTCCTGCTACCAGCCAGGACCACCTCGCCAACCATGCAGAGGAGACATCTTAGAAGCAGCTCCCTTACCCATGGGCGAGCCTTAAGATAGAGGCTCTGGTCCATCTTTACTGTGACTGTATAAGAAACTCCCCCCCCCACAATGACCTACATGAGCTGCTCTCAAATTCCTAACCCACAAAACTGTGACATAATAGAATGTTTATTGTTGCTTTAAGTCACTAAGTTTTAGGACAATTTGTCATGCAGGAGTAAATAACAAACGCGGAATTTGTTACCGGGACTGGGGTGCTGCCATGACAAGGCCTAAAATTTATGAGTGGCTTTGGTGCTGGGCAGTGTTCAGAAGTTGGGAGTATTAGTGAAAGGCTAAAATACGTTGAAAAGTCTGTAAATAGAAGTCCAGTGTCAAGAAAGGCTTATACTGGAGAGTTTGTGAATGTGGATTTGTCTCTGTGGGCTACAGAAAGAAGCATAGAAGACCTATAAAGGTTTTGTTTTTTTTTTTAATTTTGGCCTCTTTTTATTGGTTTTCTATTTGTTTTTTTTTCATCCATCTTTGTTCTTTGGCCTGTGTGGGCTTTCCATTGTAGTGGCCTCTCCTGTCGCAGAGCACTGACTCTGGGCACATGCTCCAGAGTGCTGGCTCATAACTGAAGTGACTAAGTACAACATATGCATACAGAAGGAATACCTTTATGTAACTTTATAATGTAGTAAAATGACTGTAAATCCTTAGTAGAGTATACTCTAAAGACAGAAATTCAAAAAAATTAGCTACCGTTAGCGAATATATTGCTGATTGTAGTGTTTGTAGTGGCTTAAAAACATATCACCATCTTCAAAAAGTGGAGCCTCATCTCTCCCTTGAATGTGAACCAGTTGTGAGGACTTGCTTCTGATGAGACGTGTGGAAGTGATGATGTGTGATTTCTGCATTTTCCCCATTGTACTCGCGGATCATTCGCTCTGGGGTCAGACTGCATCCCATACGGGCATTCCACCAGCCTTCCGGGGAGGCCCGTATGGCACGGAGCTAACGTCTCCTGCTACCAGCCAGGACCACCTCGCCAACCATGCAGAGGAGACATCTTAGAAGCAGCTCCCTTACCCATGGGCGAGCCTTAAGATAGAGGCTCTGGTCCATCTTTACTGTGACTGTATAAGAAACTCCCCCCCCCACAATGACCTACATGAGCTGCTCTCAAATTCCTAACCCACAAAACTGTGACATAATAGAATGTTTATTGTTGCTTTAAGTCACTAAGTTTTAGGACAATTTGTCATGCAGGAGTAAATAACAAACGCGGAATTTGTTACCGGGACTGGGGTGCTGCCATGACAAGGCCTAAAATTTATGAGTGGCTTTGGTGCTGGGCAGTGTTCAGAAGTTGGGAGTATTAGTGAAAGGCTAAAATACGTTGAAAAGTCTGTAAATAGAAGTCCAGTGTCAAGAAAGGCTTATACTGGAGAGTTTGTGAATGTGGATTTGTCTCTGTGGGCTACAGAAAGAAGCATAGAAGACCTATAAAGGTTTTGTTTTTTTTTTTAATTTTGGCCTCTTTTTATTGTTTTTTTTTAATTAATTTATTTTCATCCATCTTTTATTCTTTGGCCTCTGTGGGCCTCCCATTGTAGTGGCCTCTCCTGTCGCAGAGCACTGACTCTGGGCACATGCGCTCCAGAGTGCTGGCTCATAACTGGACACACTGGTCCCACCGCTCCACGGCATGTGGGATCTTCTCAGGCCAGGGATCAAACCGGCGCCCCTTGCAGAGCAAGGTGTACTCTTTACACACTGGACCATTAAGGGAAGCCCATTAAGTTTTTAAGAGAAGTAAATTTGCAGAAGTATCATATAGACTGGATTGGAAGGGGCCTGATTAGTATAAAACTGACAAGAAGCCTTTGGACCTGAGCTTCTATGGGTAGGAAGCAAGCTGAGAAAACGCAGGAGCAGAAAACATGGGCTACCTTTTATGAAAAACAAAGGATGACCCACAGGGTAAAAAACAAGAGCTCAGAGACTGGAGCTGAAAGCTATGAAGACTTGTTTTCAGATCTGGAGTCCTAGACAAGGAACTTTTAACAGAGAATGTAATAGACATGACCTGGTGTGATTTTTGAAGCTGGGTTACCAAAGACATTGCCATTCATACCTTGCATTCTTGAATAGCTCACTTTGGCAGAAACCAGAAATCATCTGTCTGGTCCCTCCAGGCCCTGGGTAACTCAGACACAGCTAAGCTACTTATGGTTTGCTGATCCATAGACCCTGTGATATATATTAGTCTTTGCTGTTGCTTTGAACCATTAGTTTTGGGGTAATTTAATGTGTGTGTATTGTTGCTGAAGCGAGTAACTAATTACAGCAGCATCACTGATGTAAGAGAAAGGAGCCACAGGTGTAAGATCGATGAGGGGAAGAAACGACTGTCGTCTTGAATTGAAGAGGCAGTCGCTTCAGTGGCGTGTTTTATGTTAAGGGGCAGGCAGGGGAGGAGGAGAGATGGGGAACGAGGAGGGGAAGGGGAAGCAAAAGCAGAGGCTCTTAATTCTGTCCACAGAAAAGACCAGAAAAACAAATACCTTCAAACCCAGAGTCTGTATAAAATTTCCCACTAAAAAGCAAACTAACTGGACCTCTTTAAAGAAACAGCTAGTTGTAGATCTGGAACCGAAAAATGTTTAAGATGAGACTGGAACATTCCATAACAACAGAAAGGATGGAAATTTTTACAAAATACTGGGGAAAAAAAAGCTAGGATCTTTTCAAAGATTTAGAAAGTAAAGTGAAGAGGCTCCCACTGGCTGAAGATGGAACTACTGGAGCATGATTAAGAATAATAACTGCAATGGATTGAAACCCATCAAATACGTTTAAATCCATGCATTCATAATGATGCTAGAAAAGCTCATTAGTTCCCTTAGTGCTTGGCACTTAATTCATTATTTTGATAACTGGCAAATAAAGGGAATACATTAGGTATTTATCCTGCCTTCTGTGAACTGCAACCTCAGTATAATTAAAGAGTCAGGGAGAAGTTTCTCTTTATAACTCCAGTTAACGAAGAAATAGTGGTACAGTGAAAATAGTCACCTATTTGAAATTCCTAATAAAATAATGGATCTGCACAGTGGTCATCATTGCTTCTGACATCACAGAAGGACAAGCCACATATTGGGTACCTCCGGGACGTCTCAGCAAAGCATTCTTAGCCAAAGTGACAACATGAATCTCATCAAACTTCGACGTGTAGCTAACATTTTTTTAGGGAAGATAAGGGACAGAGGAACATGATAAGTGACAAAATGGGAAGATCCACTTAGCAAAATCCAGGTCATAGGAAACTCTACAGGGAAAATGACCAGGTTCTTTTTTAAAAATTAAATTTAATTTTTTAAATTATGACTTTAAAAAAAAATTTTGGCCTCTTTTATTGATTTTTTATTTATTTATTTTCATCCATTTTTATTCTTTGGCCTGTGTGGGCCTCCCATCGGAGTGGCCTCTCTCATTGCAAAGCACTGGCTCTGGGTGCATGCGCTCCAGAGCACTGACTGGTAATTGAACACACAGGTCCAGCCGCTCCGCGGCACGTGGGATCTTCCCAGGCCAGGGATCGAACTGGTGCTCCTGGTGCCGCAAGGCAGACCTTTTACCCACTGGACCATCAGCAAAGCCCCAGTTTCTTTTAATACATAAAGAAAACAGTGCTTAGAGAAGGATAGTGGATAGAGAGAATGTTTCAAATAGTTTAAATGTGCAGAAATACCCAAGGGGCAGGCAGGGGGGGAGGAGAGATGGGGAACGAGGAGGGGAAGGGGAAGCAAAAGCAGAGGCTCTTAATTCTGTCCACAGAAAAGACCAGAAAAACAAATACCTTCAAACCCAGAGTCTGTATAAAATTTCCCACTAAAAAGCAAACTAACTGGACCTCTTTAAAGAAACAGCTAGTTGTAGATCTGGAACCGAAAAATGTTTAAGATGAGACTGGAACATTCCATAACAACAGAAAGGATGGAAATTTTTACAAAATACTGGGGAAAAAAAAGCTAGGATCTTTTCAAAGATTTAGAAAGTAAAGTGAAGAGGCTCCCACTGGCTGAAGATGGAACTACTGGAGCATGATTAAGAATAATAACTGCAATGGATTGAAACCCATCAAATACGTTTAAATCCATGCATTCATAATGATGCTAGAAAAGCTCATTAGTTCCCTTAGTGCTTGGCACTTAATTCATTATTTTGATAACTGGCAAATAAAGGGAATACATTAGGTATTTATCCTGCCTTCTGTGAACTGCAACCTCAGTATAATTAAAGAGTCAGGGAGAAGTTTCTCTTTATAACTCCAGTTAACGAAGAAATAGTGGTACAGTGAAAATAGTCACCTATTTGAAATTCCTAATAAAATAATGGATCTGCACAGTGGTCATCATTGCTTCTGACATCACAGAAGGACAAGCCAGATATTGGGTACCTCCCGGGACGTCTCAGCAAAGCATTCTTAGCCAAAGTGACAACATGAATCTCATCAAACTTCGACGTGTAGCTAACATTTTTTTAGGGAAGATAAGGGACAGAGGAACATGATAAGTGACAAAATGGGAAGATCCACTTAGCAAAATCCAGGTCATAGGAAACTCTACAGGGAAAATGACCAGGTTCTTTTTTAAAAATTAAATTTAATTTTTTAAATTATGACTTTAAAAAAAAATTTTGGCCTCTTTTATTGATTTTTTATTTATTTATTTTCATCCATTTTTATTCTTTGGCCTGTGTGGGCCTCCCATCGGAGTGGCCTCTCTCATTGCAAAGCACTGGCTCTGGGTGCATGCGCTCCAGAGCACTGACTGGTAATTGAACACACAGGTCCAGCCGCTCCGCGGCACGTGGGATCTTCCCAGGCCAGGGATCGAACTGGTGCTCCTGGTGCCGCAAGGCAGACCTTTTACCCACTGGACCATCAGCAAAGCCCCAGTTTCTTTTAATACATAAAGAAAACAGTGCTTAGAGAAGGATAGTGGATAGGAGAGAGACATCATGTTTCAAATAGTTTTTAAAATGTGCAGAAATACCCAATGTGTATTAAATTGGGAAAATCGGAATATAAAATTATATTTATAAAACAAATCCATTTGATTTTAAAGAAACATATAGCACGAGAGAAAAAAATGTTCAGAAATAGCAATCATGTGTGTGGGTAGTAGGATTATTGATAATTTTGAAATGGTGTTCTGTGTTTTTAAAATCTGTTTTAAGAGACAAGTATTATTTTGATAATCACTATCTCTTGGAATAAGGACAGATAGATAAATTAGTAAAAGCATGTCGATAGTGTATGTGGGGGGAATGCATTGTTTTCACACTTGTTTTTTCATGTGGTGGCCCTGGGCTGTCTGTTGAGATTCTGTTTTTCTGAAAGAAAGAACACTGAGTAATCCCATTGGATTATAATGTGCTGATGGGTCCCCTTTCCCCAGCACCCGGTGTATATTTTCTTAAGCTTCCTTTGGGAAAGACTTGAACTCCAAGGAATGAACCAGCCCTTCTCGCTCTGGGATGGGGGTGAGATGGAAGCTCTTGTGGCACCTGTTGAGGAAGGTCACTGTCTGAATTATGAAGCCCACCTTTCAGGAGAAGGCAAACAGGAAAAGGAACTGAAGCGCTTTGACACAGCCGGGGCTGCGTACAGATGGTCCAGAAGCAACAAGTGTATTCTGTAACGTTGCCAAGGCAACAGCAGCTGCTTATGACATCGCCGAGGGTGGGGGAGGGAGCACACAGGAGCAATAAAGAGGCAGAACGATTCTGTACATCTTTCCTAGGGAAATAGGAAAGAATGCCGTCAAATATTGGCTATTTTCTGGGTGAACAGGCTTCCATAATGCTTAAAGTGTCATCAGGGAAAGGAAAATGGTGTTTTCCATATTACAGTCTGCCTTGAACCAAATAGGAGCCCTGTGCCTCTTGTCATACTGTCATCTCCCCTTCTGTGACTCCAAGCAGTGGTGGACAGGGCTCTCTTACAGCTCTGTCCCCTTGAGTGCTAAAGCACAGCGATGTTTTCTTATGACAGCCACAGCGGCATTTGTGAAAGGATAGTGGATAGGAGAGACATCATGTTTCAAATAGTTTTAAAATGTGCAGAAATACCCAATGTGTATTAAATTGGGAAAATCGGAATATAAAATTATATTTATAAAACAAATCCATTTGATTTTAAAGAAACATATAGCACGAGAGAAAAAAATGTTCAGAAATAGCAATCATGTGTGTGGGTAGTAGGATTATTGATAATTTTGAAATGGTGTTCTGTGTTTTTAAAATCTGTTTTAAGAGACAAGTATTATTTTGATAATCACTATCTCTTGGAATAAGGACAGATAGATAAATTAGTAAAAGCATGTCGATAGTGTATGTGGGGGGAATGCATTGTTTTCACACTTGTTTTTTCATGTGGTGGCCCTGGGCTGTCTGTTGAGATTCTGTTTTTCTGAAAGAAAGAACACTGAGTAATCCCATTGGATTATAATGTGCTGATGGGTCCCCTTTCCCCAGCACCCGGTGTATATTTTCTTAAGCTTCCTTTGGGAAAGACTTGAACTCCAAGGAATGAACCAGCCCTTCTCGCTCTGGGATGGGGTGAGATGGAAGCTCTTGTGGCACCTGTTGAGGAAGGTCACTGTCTGAATTATGAAGCCCACCTTTCAGGAGAAGGCAAACAGGAAAAGGAACTGAAGCGCTTTGACACAGCCGGGGCTGCGTACAGATGGTCCAGAAGCAACAAGTGTATTCTGTAACGTTGCCAAGGCAACAGCAGCTGCTTATGACATCGCCGAGGGTGGGGGAGGGAGCACACAGGAGCAATAAAGAGGCAGAACGATTCTGTACATCTTTCCTAGGGAAATAGGAAAGAATGCCGTCAAATATTGGCTATTTTCTGGGTGAACAGGCTTCCATAATGCTTAAAGTGTCATCAGGGAAAGGAAAATGGTGTTTTCCATATTACAGTCTGCCTTGAACCAAATAGGAGCCCTGTGCCTCTTGTCATACTGTCATCTCCCCTTCTGTGACTCCAAGCAGTGGTGGACAGGGCTCTCTTACAGCTCTGTCCCCTTGAGTGCTAAAGCACAGCGATGTTTTCTTATGACAGCCACAGCGGCATGTGTTCCCCTGGCTGAAAAGTGCTCATGAGGTTTTGCCTGTGTCTGGATTTGCGAGGGAAGAAGAGAGGAAAGGAGTAGCCTTGGTCCTCTTCCTCTTCCCTTCCCCTTGGCTCCTGCCTCTAGATCTTCTTACCTGCAGTGGAGGAGGATGAAGCAAGGAGCATGTGGCAGTGAGGAGGGAGAGAAAGCCGCAGGTCTGGGGAGTGCGTGAGAGAGATTTTTAGCCGAGGGCAAAACAGACATCGGGCTCCCTGACCACAAGGCAGCCCACGTGGGGACACCGGGAGCCTGGGGAGCGCTGAATCAGGGGCGGGTTCAGCGGGGCTGCATCCCCGCTCTGCATGTAATGGCCTGAGAGAGAGAGAGACGAACTGGAGGTGAAGACAGAAGCTACAAGACAGAACCTCCTCTCTGTTGACGGCACCGGGGCCAACCTCCCGGTAGGAGGCCGTGGATCTGGGAGCACGCCACCTGAGACTTTCCTGTTCTCAGCGTTCTCACTTGTCTCTGACCATGTCTTTGCAAAGTGGGAAGGAATGGAGTTCATCTGTGTTTGCTTCTTGGATTTGAAAGTGACACTAGCTTAGGTCAAAACCCCGGTCAGAAGCTTCTGTCCGGGGACTTCCTTGGTTGTCGGGGGGGTAGCAATCTGCCTTCCAATGCTGGGGACACAAGTTCGATCTCTGGTCAGGGACTAAGATCCCACATGCTGAGGGGCAACGAAGCCATGAGGGGCCGCTAGACATCGCCGAGGGTGGGGAGGGAGCACACAGGAGCAATAAAGAGGCAGAACGATTCTGTACATCTTTCCTAGGGAAATAGGAAAGAATGCCGTCAAATATTGGCTATTTTCTGGGTGAACAGGCTTCCATAATGCTTAAAGTGTCATCAGGGAAAGGAAAATGGTGTTTTCCATATTACAGTCTGCCTTGAACCAAATAGGAGCCCTGTGCCTCTTGTCATACTGTCATCTCCCCTTCTGTGACTCCAAGCAGTGGTGGACAGGGCTCTCTTACAGCTCTGTCCCCTTGAGTGCTAAAGCACAGCGATGTTTTCTTATGACAGCCACAGCGGCATGTGTTCCCCTGGCTGAAAAGTGCTCATGAGGTTTTGCCTGTGTCTGGATTTGCGAGGGAAGAAGAGAGGAAAGGAGTAGCCTTGGTCCTCTTCCTCTTCCCTTCCCCTTGGCTCCTGCCTCTAGATCTTCTTACCTGCAGTGGAGGAGGATGAAGCAAGGAGCATGTGGCAGTGAGGAGGGAGAGAAAGCCGCAGGTCTGGGGAGTGCGTGAGAGAGATTTTTAGCCGAGGGCAAAACAGACATCGGGCTCCCTGACCACAAGGCAGCCCACGTGGGGACACCGGGAGCCTGGGGAGCGCTGAATCAGGGGCGGGTTCAGCGGGGCTGCATCCCCGCTCTGCATGTAATGGCCTGAGAGAGAGAGAGACGAACTGGAGGTGAAGACAGAAGCTACAAGACAGAACCTCCTCTCTGTTGACGGCACCGGGGCCAACCTCCCGGTAGGAGGCCGTGGATCTGGGAGCACGCCACCTGAGACTTTCCTGTTCTCAGCGTTCTCACTTGTCTCTGACCATGTCTTTGCAAAGTGGGAAGGAATGGAGTTCATCTGTGTTTGCTTCTTGGATTTGAAAGTGACACTAGCTTAGGTCAAAACCCCGGTCAGAAGCTTCTGTCCGGGGACTTCCTTGGTTGTCGGGGGGGTAGCAATCTGCCTTCCAATGCTGGGGACACAAGTTCGATCTCTGGTCAGGGGACTAAGATCCCACATGCTGAGGGGGCAACGAAGCCATGAGGGGCCGCTAGAGAGAACCCTGCACCACGACGACGACCCAGTGCAGCCAGATAAATAAATATTTTAAAAAGAAAACAAGAAAGTTCTAAGTTGGCAATGGACCGGTATTAGGTTCTCTAGAGACACAGAATCAGCAGGATTACATAATATATATATTGTAATATATATTGTATATACATAAGATTATATGTTACATAATAAAGTGTGTAATTGTATATAACATATTATCCATCTCATATATAGCTATAAGTATGTAATATACATCTTTAATCTCTGTGTATTATATATATAGCAAGAGAGAGTGAGGGGGCTGGGGTGGAATTTATTCGAAGGAATTGGCTCACATACTGTGGATGCTGGCAAGCTCAAAATCCGCAGGGGAAGGCCCAGGCAAGAGCCGATGCTGCAGTTCAAGTCCACAGTCGGTCTGCAGGCTGAAATTCCTCCTCTTCAGGGAGATCAGTTTTTTCTGTCAAGGCCTTCACCTAATGGGATGAAGCCTGCCCATATTATGGAGGGTAATTTGCTTTACTCAAACTCTGAGGATTTAAATGTTAAACTCATCAAAAAATACTTTCACAGAATTATCTAGAATTATGTTTGACCAACTATCTGAGGACCATGACCTAGCCAAGTTGACAGATAAAATTGACCATGACAAGGCCCCTTCGAGCCCTGTCCAAACATTGGTACCTCCTCGCGAGTCAGTACCCATGACCCCAGAGGGTCACTCCCACAATAAATAAGGTCCATGAATGCAGCTAATTTCATGGCAGCTGCAGCTATTTGATTTTTTCTTTATTTGTGCTCTACCCTTCCTTAGGAGAAGAAAAGAAATCAAAGCACAGCAAAAGTTGATAGCAGGAATTATGTCCAAAAGACAATTTCCACCACAGATCCTGGGGTTAGTATGTATTTTTTCCAATATCATAAACATTAATGGCAAGAGTGAAATATTGAAAGGCAGTTCGAGACTGGGGACCAGAGACTGAACATTCGACACTACCGTTTAGGCCCATGTCCTAATTCACAGCGTGGCGGATAATTATACCTGCACCAAATAAGGGAGCAGGGAGACTTGCCACGATCAACTATACAAAAGTGCACAGATATTCATTGTAATGGAATCTGAAAAAGGGTTGAAAGTCACGGGAAGTATTGCTGCTATGGGGCTTCTGATGGCTCTGTGGGTAAAGGGTCTGCTTGCGAGGTGGGAGACCCAGGTTCCACCCCAGGTCAGGAGGATCCCCTGGCACCCCACTCCAGGAGTCCTGGAGAGTTCCGTGGACACAGGAGCCTGGCGGGCTTCAATCCACGGGGTCGCAAGAGTCGGACGTGCCTCAGTGACTAAACCACCACCACTGCTGCTGCTATCAACACAGAAAGGAAGGAAAGAGGGAACCAAGCCTCGGATTTCCAAGACTGACAGCTCACTCTTTTCTTTCATTCTCTCAAGCATAATCGCACCGTGTCCTGACAGCCTGTCTCTGCTGCTCCCCTGCCTGACAGCTGCCCACACGTCTCTCTGTGCGGTGCACATGAGCGGTGCGGGGCTCTTTCTTTAAGCTGATGTCAGGAAGGGTGCATGTCCTCATTGGGAGTTCAAGGGCAAAGATTTTACAAAGGACTTTAAAAAGGGTCTTTCGTGCGTAAAGGGGAAAATGTCCTCTTAGACACTGTTGCTAAAAGTGTAAATTGGTGCAAATCCTGGAGCACAGTTTGGAAATTTCTAGCAAGTGCCTCAAAAATGCGTATGTATCTAGTACTTCCATTCTAAGGATTTTATTCTTAATAAACCAATAGAAAATATGCAAATATATGTACAAGGATACTCATTAGTATCATACTCATTACTTTTTTTTTATATTCATTCATTTTAAAAGTGAAAGACTGTAAGCAGCCTACACGTCCAGTGATATGCAGGGCCTCCCAGGTGGCCCTGGTGGTAAAGAATCCACCTGCCACCGCAGGAGACGTGGGTGTGATCTCTGAGTTGGGAATACAGTATTCTTGCCTGGAGTAGGAAATGGCATCCCACTCCAGTCTTCCTGCCTGGAAAATTTCACGGACCGAGGGGCCTGATGGGCTACAGTCCAGGGAGTCTCAACGAGTCAGACACGACTGAAGCGACTGAACACCACCATCCAGGACTGAAGAGACTAATTACTGTCCGTCTTTTTTTTTTTTTTAAAGATTTATTTATTTTATTATTTACTTTTTGGGCAGAGGTCAGGTTGGGGAGGGAGGAGAGTGGGCGGGCCACTTCTATTGGTCTTTCATTTCTCTATGTTCATCCATCTTTGTTCTTTGGCTCCTGTGGGCCTCCCATCGCAGTGGCTTCTGTTGTCGCAGAGCGCCGGCTCTGGGCGCATGCGCTCCAGAGCTCTGGCTCGGTAATTGGACACATTGGTCCAGCCTCTCCGCGGCACGAGGGATCTTCCCAGGCCAGGGATCGAACCGGCGCCCCTTGCACTGCAAGGCGGTGTCCTTACCCACTGGACCACCGGGGAAGCCCTAATTACTGTCCGTCTTGAGAGCAGAATATTATTTAACCATTAAAAATAATAAAATGATGTCTGTGTGTATATAACGATATTCATGATACATTAAGGGGAAAAGTAAGTCATAAAATATTAAATATAGATTTAATTCCATTAAAAATAGACACACACAGATATGTGAAACAGTTTTGATGATGTTTTAGTTTGTTTGGGCTCCTATAACAGAACACCATAGACAAAGTGGCTTATAAACAACAAAAATTTTTTCTCATGGTTCTGGAGGGTGGGAAGTCTAAGTTCAAGGCATGGGCACATTTCGTGTCTGCTAAGGACCCACTTCCTGATTCGTAGATGGCAGTCTTCTGCGTATGACACAGGATTTTATACTTAATAAACCAATAGAAAATATGCAAATATATGTACAAGGATACTCATTAGTATCATACTCATTACTTTTTTTTTATATTCATTCATTTTAAAAGTGAAAGACTGTAAGCAGCCTACACGTCCAGTGATATGCAGGGCCTCCCAGGTGGCCCTGGTGGTAAAGAATCCACCTGCCACCGCAGGAGACGTGGGTGTGATCTCTGAGTTGGGAATACAGTATTCTTGCCTGGAGTAGGAAATGGCATCCCACTCCAGTCTTCCTGCCTGGAAAATTTCACGGACCGAGGGGCCTGATGGGCTACAGTCCAGGGAGTCTCAACGAGTCAGACACGACTGAAGCGACTGAACACCACCATCCAGGACTGAAGAGACTAATTACTGTCCGTCTTTTTTTTTTTTTTAAAGATTTATTTATTTTATTATTTACTTTTTGGGCAGAGGTCAGGTTGGGGAGGGAGGAGAGTGGGCGGGCCACTTCTATTGGTCTTTCATTTCTCTATGTTCATCCATCTTTGTTCTTTGGCTCCTGTGGGCCTCCCATCGCAGTGGCTTCTGTTGTCGCAGAGCGCCGGCTCTGGGCGCATGCGCTCCAGAGCTCTGGCTCGGTAATTGGACACATTGGTCCAGCCTCTCCGGCACGAGGGATCTTCCCAGGCCAGGGATCGAACCGGCGCCCCTTGCACTGCAAGGCGGTGTCCTTACCCACTGGACCACCGGGGAAGCCCTAATTACTGTCCGTCTTGAGAGCAGAATATTATTTAACCATTAAAAATAATAAAATGATGTCTGTGTGTATATAACGATATTCATGATACATTAAGGGGAAAAGTAAGTCATAAAATATTAAATATAGATTTAATTCCATTAAAAATAGACACACACAGATATGTGAAACAGTTTTGATGATGTTTTAGTTTGTTTGGGCTCCTATAACAGAACACCATAGACAAAGTGGCTTATAAACAACAGAAATTTTTTTTCTCATGGTTCTGGAGGGTGGGAAGTCTAAGTTCAAGGCATGGGCACATTTCGTGTCTGCTAAGGACCCACTTCCTGATTCGTAGATGGCAGTCTTCTGCATGTTAAGTCACTTCAGTTGGGTCTGACCTTTGCAATCCTATAGACCATAGCCAACCAGGCTCCTCTGTCCATGGGATTCTCCAGGCAAGAATTCTGGAGTGGGCTGCCATGCCCTCCTCCGGGCATCTTCCTAACCCAGGGATCGAACCCATGTCTCTTATGTCTCCCGTTGGGCAGGCGGGTTCTTTACTATCAGCGCCAGCTGGGAAACCCGGTCTTTTGCATGCTGTCTCCTTCCCAGATGGAAGGGAAGAGGGAGTTCTCTGAGGTCTCTTTCATGAGGGCACTAATCCCATTCATGAGGGCTCCATCTGCATGACCTAATCACTTCCCAAAGACCCTGCCTCCTAATACCCTAACATTGGTGGTTAGGATTTCAGCATATAAACTGGGGAGAGGGGAGACCTAGATTCAATTTATAGCAATAGATATACACCAAAATGTTTCCTGTCATTTTCTCTTAGTAATAGAATGTTGATTAGTTGACTCTTTTTTTAAATTTTTTTAAAATTTATTTTATTTTGGGGTGGGGGTTGGGTTGGGGAGGGAGGGGAGCGGGTGGGCCACTTCTATTGGTCCTTCATTTCTCTGTTTTCATCCATCTTTGTTCTTTGGCTCCTGTGGGCCTCCCATTGCAGTGGCGTCTGTTGTCACAGAGCGCCGGCTCTGGTCACATGCGCTCCAGAGCTCCAGCTCGTTGATTGGACACATTGGTCCAGCCGCTCCGCGGCACGTGGGATCTTCCCAGACCAGGGATCGAACCGGTGCCCCTTGCACTGCAAGGCGGCATCCTTATCCACTGGACCACCAGGGGAAGCCCTAGTTGACTCTTTTTAATATCTGTATTTTCCGCTTTGAGTGTGTGGCTACTTATATAACTAAGAAAATAAAGGGGAAGAATACCTTTCCTGTGTGTTACTTACTGCCTTATGATCTGCTCATCCTTGATTGGAAAGGTGAATGCTGTGTATTCTTGGGCCCATCAGAACATCTTGGGAGGAAATTGTTCTTGGCAGTGTTTGTTATTTTTCACCCTCCAATGGCATTAAAGCAGCAATGTTGATAGTAACCTCTTAGATGGATATTCTCTCTCCTGTCAAAAAGAAAATTCTAGCGGACACCAACACTGGATAGCCCTTTCTAACAAGTCTAGATCAGGAGCCGTTACAAGGCAAAGCAGCCACTGAATTCCATAAGAGGCCCCAGCACCCATATTGTCATAAGAAATGCAGTTATTTGAGGCTTGTTAACTAAAGTTCAAGGAGTTAATGGCAAAAACCAGAAGTTAGGACTATACACAAAATTGATGCCAAGAAATCGTGGCAGATGGGTTCTTGATAGGTGTGTGTGTGTGTGTGTGTGTGTGTGTAAGCAAGGTTGATAAGCTTTCTTCCACTTGGCCAGCTATGAGAACTGAAATTTTTAGTGTATGTAATGGCAGGGCTTGAAATGACGCTATGTCTTGATACCATTGGGGCATTTCACTGAGCACTGAGAGTGCTCATAGCATAGATAACCCAGAAAACAGCCAGTCCTCTTCAGAGTGGACGCTGCAGAAATGCCAGGGTATAATCATGTTACCTTGTTCTCTCTGTACACTGTTGACCTGTAATCAGAGACTGAGTCTCCTGCCTGCACACGTGAGGACCCGTGAAGTCGTTTTAGGCTTCTAGATCCTGACACACCAAGTGGAAAGCCCGAATCTTTCTACTTCTTAAAGAGGCAACAAATAAGGATTCAAGATGGAGGAAGAAGAGGTTTGCAGGGAGGAAGGGCAGTGTACGCCCCTGGGTCTGCCGTGTCAGATTATTCAGGAGGCTGGGGGGCCATGTTCTGAGGGGCCTCTTGCCTCTCCCCATTCTCATGCAACCACAGAGATGATAGATTCTTCTCTTGCCACATCTCTACCACCTCGGAACGCTTACGAGTCTTTATGTGCATGCCTCTCAGGGTACACACCTAATCCTGCCTGTGCTGTAGCAAGATATGAAGACCTCTTAGCCTCTTACTAGATTGCGAGCTCCCTGAGGGCACTGCCAGTTTCTACATTGGCTTGCTGTTGATGATGTCCAGTACCTAGCTAATATTCAGTTTAAAAAAATTCAGTGAATGAATGAATGGATAGTAGCCCTCAAAATTTATTCACTTCCTCTGACAGAAAGAACTAGACGTTGATGTTCTTTAGGAAAAACCAAAGCTGACTTTTCGGTCGCCTAATGGCTCAGGGGTTGTGTAGGATTCTTGCTTCTCAAGAGAGGAGCTGGCACAGACATGCCTGACATCACCACTTAACACTTCCCTTCCCAGCAGAGAAGCTGACATTGGCAATGCCACACAGGGGTTCCATACTCAAGGGGCTGTTCTCTCCCTGCGACTCAGCCTGGTCACTTTCTCTTTGCATGCCCCTGGTGACAAGCTGTCCGATGATGGAATAGGCTTCAGCTTTCCACCTACAATCTAGGAAATGGGTTCATTAAACCACCCTACAGGTATTGATTATTCAACTGGTACATGCACTGCACAGCAAATAGATGGGGAGAAGGTGGAAATCGTGACAGAGTTTATTTTCTTGGCCTCCAGAATCACTGTAGCCACAAAATTAAAGGACGCTTGCCCCTTGGAAGAAAATCTATGACCAACCTAGACAGTGTACGAAAAAGCAGAGACATCCCTTTGCTGACAAAGGTCCATGTCGTCAAAGCTATGGTTTTTCCAGTAGTCATTTATGGATGTGAGAGTTGGACCATGAAGAAGGCTGAGCGCCAAAGAGTTGATGCTTTTGAACTGTGGTGCTGGAGAAGACTCTTGAGAGGCCCTTGGACTGTGAGGAAGTCAAACCAATCAATGCAAAAGGAAATCAGCCCTGAATATTCACTGGAAGGACTGATGCTGAAGCTCCCATACTTTGGCCACCTGATGTGAAGCCAACTCGTTGGAAAAGCCGATGCTCATTGGGCTCACACCTGAAATGATAGATTCTTCTCTTGCCACATCTCTACCACCTCGGAACGCTTACGAGTCTTTATGTGCATGCCTCTCAGGGTACACACCTAATCCTGCCTGTGCTGTAGCAAGATATGAAGACCTCTTAGCCTCTTACTAGATTGCGAGCTCCCTGAGGGCACTGCCAGTTTCTACATTGGCTTGCTGTTGATGATGTCCAGTACCTAGCTAATATTCAGTTTAAAAAAATTCAGTGAATGAATGAATGGATAGTAGCCCTCAAAATTTATTCACTTCCTCTGACAGAAAGAACTAGACGTTGATGTTCTTTAGGAAAAACCAAAGCTGACTTTTCGGTCGCCTAATGGCTCAGGGGTTGTGTAGGATTCTTGCTTCTCAAGAGAGGAGCTGGCACAGACATGCCTGACATCACCACTTAACACTTCCCTTCCCAGCAGAGAAGCTGACATTGGCAATGCCACACAGGGGTTCCATACTCAAGGGGCTGTTCTCTCCCTGCGACTCAGCCTGGTCACTTTCTCTTTGCATGCCCCTGGTGACAAGCTGTCCGATGATGGAATAGGCTTCAGCTTTCCACCTACAATCTAGGAAATGGGTTCATTAAACCACCCTACAGGTATTGATTATTCAACTGGTACATGCACTGCACAGCAAATAGATGGGGAGAAGGTGGAAATCGTGACAGAGTTTATTTTCTTGGCCTCCAGAATCACTGTAGCCACAAAATTAAAGGACGCTTGCCCTTGGAAGAAAATCTATGACCAACCTAGACAGTGTACGAAAAAGCAGAGACATCCCTTTGCTGACAAAGGTCCATGTCGTCAAAGCTATGGTTTTTCCAGTAGTCATTTATGGATGTGAGAGTTGGACCATGAAGAAGGCTGAGCGCCAAAGAGTTGATGCTTTTGAACTGTGGTGCTGGAGAAGACTCTTGAGAGGCCCTTGGACTGTGAGGAAGTCAAACCAATCAATGCAAAAGGAAATCAGCCCTGAATATTCACTGGAAGGACTGATGCTGAAGCTCCCATACTTTGGCCACCTGATGTGAAGAGCCAACTCGTTGGAAAAGACCCTGATGCTGGGAAGGATTGAAGGCAAGAAGAGAGGGAGATAGCAGAGGATGAGGTGATTGGATGGCATCATTGACTCAATGGACACGAGTGGGAGCAAACTCCAGGACATAGTGAAGGACAGGGAAGCCTGGTGTGCGGCAGTTCATGAGGTTACGGAGTGAGACACAGCCTACCTATTGAGCAACAATTACGTGCACAACCCTGAAAGGTATGATCCTCACATTTATATGACTTTTGGGCTGAATAGGAAAATAAAGTGGTTTTTCATAGATCAGTAGTAGTCTACATTAGATGTAGTCTAGAGTACATCTGCATTCGTCTACATTAGATGTAGTCTAGATTACTACATTAGTAGTAGTCTAGATTAGATGTAGTCTACATTGCTTAATCCATCCCTGTTACAGAAAAGATTGCATCAAACCATTCCAAGCCATCCTCCTCCTCAACATCGCCTTCCCCTCCCCTCCCCTTCTCCTCCTCCTCATCCTCTTCCTTCTCCTCCTACCTCTCACCTCCCCCTCCGCCTCCCCCTCCAGTCACCAGCTGCAAACCTCACCCAAGGCCCTATGTACCAAGCGCTATGCGAAACGTGTAAAATGAAGACAGGGAACCATGGGATGAATATATATGCATTCACAGAACTGTTTTTCATGGTGTAGTTTTACCTGGTAGTATGAAACAGACTTTATCTTCTCTTTCTAATAATATCCTAGGAGTCTGTCACCTCTTTGAAGGACTTGCTAATAATGGAGCAGAATCACTGTAGCCACAAAATTAAAGGACGCTTGCCCTTGGCAGAAAATCTATGACCAACCTAGACAGTGTACGAAAAAGCAGAGACATCCCTTTGCTGACAAAGGTCCATGTCGTCAAAGCTATGGTTTTTCCAGTAGTCATTTATGGATGTGAGAGTTGGACCATGAAGAAGGCTGAGCGCCAAAGAGTTGATGCTTTTGAACTGTGGTGCTGGAGAAGACTCTTGAGAGGCCCTTGGACTGTGAGGAAGTCAAACCAATCAATGCAAAAGGAAATCAGCCCTGAATATTCACTGGAAGGACTGATGCTGAAGCTCCCATACTTTGGCCACCTGATGTGAAGAGCCAACTCGTTGGAAAAGACCCTGATGCTGGGAAGGATTGAAGGCAAGAAGAGAGGGAGATAGCAGAGGATGAGGTGATTGGATGGCATCATTGACTCAATGGACACGAGTGGGAGCAAACTCCAGGACATAGTGAAGGACAGGGAAGCCTGGTGTGCGGCAGTTCATGAGGTTACGGAGTGAGACACAGCCTACCTATTGAGCAACAATTACGTGCACAACCCTGAAAGGTATGATCCTCACATTTATATGACTTTTGGGCTGAATAGGAAAATAAAGTGGTTTTTCATAGATCAGTAGTAGTCTACATTAGATGTAGTCTAGAGTACATCTGCATTCGTCTACATTAGATGTAGTCTAGATTACTACATTAGTAGTAGTCTAGATTAGATGTAGTCTACATTGCTTAATCCATCCCTGTTACAGAAAAGATTGCATCAAACCATTCCAAGCCATCCTCCTCCTCAACATCGCCTTCCCCTCCCCTCCCCTTCTCCTCCTCCTCATCCTCTTCCTTCTCCTCCTACCTCTCACCTCCCCCTCCGCCTCCCCCTCCAGTCACCAGCTGCAAACCTCACCCAAGGCCCTATGTACCAAGCGCTATGCGAAACGTGTAAAATGAAGACAGGGAACCATGGGATGAATATATATGCATTCACAGAACTGTTTTTCATGGTGTAGTTTTACCTGGTAGTATGAAACAGACTTTATCTTCTCTTTCTAATAATATCCTAGGAGTCTGTCACCTCTTTGAAGGACTTGCTAATAATGGAGCCCCATGGAGCCCCTTGGAGCCCCGTGCACACTGCCTGCTAAGTCACTTCAGCCCTGTCCGACTCTCTGTGGCCCCACGGACTGTAGCCCACCAGGCTCCTCTGTCCATGGGATTCTCCAGGCAAGAAGACTGGAGTGGGCAGCCGTGCCCTCCTCTCGGGGATCTTCCCCACCCAAGGATCGAACCTTATCTCTTGCATGTCTTGCATTGGCAGACAGGTTCTTTACTGCTGAACCACCTGGGAAGCCCGCAATGGAGCCCCAAGTGCCCCCAAATCATTGGGCCAGATCCACCAGGAATCATGTTTAAAACATGTTTCCAGAAGTGGGTTCTATCTGGCAATGGATTCAAATACACTTTCTGTATCTTCTCATTTCCTTCTGTTATGTTAATTGTTCCAACTCAGTAACCTCCTTCCCTGTCCCCCACTGCACACACTCCCCCCGATTGATGCTGAAGTCAGAATCCATCCGGTTTTGTGACGGTCTCCGTTCTCCAGGCAGTTGCCCTGCAGCGGCCAGGGCCTGTCTTTCGCCTGCGTCAGAATAGCCACGGTTTCGCAGGCTCATTCAGATGAGCCAAGAGGTCAGAGGCGTGTGCTAGGCGTGCATTCAGGAGTTTGTTTGGGCCACATGTCTTGGATAAATGCCAAGGTCAGGGAATCCATAGAGGGTCGTCCTCATACTGCTTCCTCTGTGATCTGTCTCAGCCTGCCTGTGTGCCTCTGCGGACGGACTGCTCCAGCCTGCTGGCATCACGCCCTCGCACAGTCTGTCCTCACTCAATGCTTATTTATTATTCAATTATTAGAGTTAGTGGATGTGCTCACGGCTTATTACCCTCTGGGCGCATTTACAAGTAGGATAGGAAAAACCTGCTGCAGTTTAATTTCTGTTGTTACCAAGAAGCGTGTACTTAACTCTGAGACCTGTCTTTGTGTCATAAAGTTTTTATGACCTATTTCTCTTCTCAAACCTTGATTTTCTTTTAGGCACGACCTAAAATGTATAGATGCGTCCTCTATACATAGTAGGTTAGAAGCAGGCTTTACTGATCAACAGGCTGGGGAAGCGTCAAGAGCCCCGGCTCTGGGGGAAGGGACCCCAGGCGCTAAAACCTGCTCTCTGGAGGTGATGCACAGTCCTTGATCATGTCAACATTTGCTTCGAAGACTGTTTCCATCCCTCTCTGGTCTTTCTCAGAAGCTTGTGCTCTGTCTTCTCTGGGTTCTGTGGATAAAGACATGCACCTACAAGAATGCAAGCATGCACACAGAGCTGCAGTTTCCACAGAACTGCCGTCTCCTCTCCACGACACAAACCCAAACCTGTTAACAGTTTTCTGGGAACAGTGGGGACACGTTCATGTCATATAGCAGACCTCCCTTGTGGGTCCTTTCAGAGGAGAGAAGGTGGCTAATTTGTTTGCCTTACCGTAAACCCAGATGCAGAAGGAAGGCTGAGAATATATGGACTGTACCCGGGGTTGGTCGCCTCTCTGCAGATAAGATTCTAAAAGATTTGTAAAGCGCCAAGAATGCAGAGCATTTCTTCACAGGTGACTCAGTGGCAAAGACTCCACCTGCCCATGCAGGAGACGCAGTTCCATCCCTGGGCCCAGAAGATCCCCTGGAGGAGCAAATGGCAGCCCACTTCAGTCTTCTTGCCTGGAGAATCCCATGGACAGAGGAGCCTTGCGGGCTACAGTCCATGGGGTCGCAAAGAGTCGGACACAACTGAGCACACAGGCAAGAAAGCAGATGAACTGCTTGTCCCTCCTGCTTTGGAAGAGGAATGCTGGGGTAAAAGGGACCTGGGTACCAAGCTTTGTTATTCTGGCTATAGATGTTCTGTGACGTCAAGAACACAAGGCCACGGGAGAGTTCTGTCCTTCCTTCTTTCTCATTTACTCTCATTCTTGCCACTTTTAGCAGCGTGCTACTTCTAATCTTATTATTCAATTATTAGAGTTAGTGGATGTGCTCACGGCTTATTACCCTCTGGGCGCATTTACAAGTAGGATAGGAAAAACCTGCTGCAGTTTAATTTCTGTTGTTACCAAGAAGCGTGTACTTAACTCTGAGACCTGTCTTTGTGTCATAAAGTTTTTATGACCTATTTCTCTTCTCAAACCTTGATTTTCTTTTAGGCACGACCTAAAATGTATAGATGCGTCCTCTATACATAGTAGGTTAGAAGCAGGCTTTACTGATCAACAGGCTGGGGAAGCGTCAAGAGCCCCGGCTCTGGGGGAAGGGACCCCAGGCGCTAAAACCTGCTCTCTGGAGGTGATGCACAGTCCTTGATCATGTCAACATTTGCTTCGAAGACTGTTTCCATCCCTCTCTGGTCTTTCTCAGAAGCTTGTGCTCTGTCTTCTCTGGGTTCTGTGGATAAAGACATGCACCTACAAGAATGCAAGCATGCACACAGAGCTGCAGTTTCCACAGAACTGCCGTCTCCTCTCCACGACACAAACCCAAACCTGTTAACAGTTTTCTGGGAACAGTGGGGACACGTTCATGTCATATAGCAGACCTCCCTTGTGGGTCCTTTCAGAGGAGAGAAGGTGGCTAATTTGTTTGCCTTACCGTAAACCCAGATGCAGAAGGAAGGCTGAGAATATATGGACTGTACCCGGGGTTGGTCGCCTCTCTGCAGATAAGATTCTAAAAGATTTGTAAAGCGCCAAGAATGCAGAGCATTTCTTCACAGGTGACTCAGTGGCAAAGACTCCACCTGCCCATGCAGGAGACGCAGTTCCATCCCTGGGCCCAGAAGATCCCCTGGAGGAGCAAATGGCAGCCCACTTCAGTCTTCTTGCCTGGAGAATCCCATGGACAGAGGAGCCTTGCGGGCTACAGTCCATGGGGTCGCAAAGAGTCGGACACAACTGAGCACACAGGCAAGAAAGCAGATGAACTGCTTGTCCCTCCTGCTTTGGAAGAGGAATGCTGGGGTAAAAGGGACCTGGGTACCAAGCTTTGTTATTCTGGCTATAGATGTTCTGTGACGTCAAGAACACAAGGCCACGGGAGAGTTCTGTCCTTCCTTCTTTCTCATTTACTCTCATTCTTGCCACTGTCTTAGGGCAGCCCATCCCAGTGGTTAGGAGGGGCCCCCCTGAGACTGGGCGCCCCGGAATCCCTGAGGGACCATCTGGAGCCCCATTCACATCATTGCCTCTTGTCGCAAGTCCAGAGCCTGTCTCCCTGCCGAGTATTTACAGGATCGATGCTTGTTCTTCTCATGGTTTCCTGCGGGATCAGGACAGCACAGAGCTCTGACCTCTCCTGGCAGTAATGCCTCTCTATCCACTGAGCTTTTCAAGGCTTGAAGGGGATGTTTCCCAAAGTACTTCCAAACAACTGGAGCCTATCAGCCTCTGGTTTCTCTCTGGAGAAGGTCCTGGGACCAGTCCAAGGCAATTGTTGTTCCGTTGTAAGTTGTGTCCGACTCTTTGCAACCCCATGAGCTACAGCACACCAGGCTTCCCTGTCCTTCAGTGGCTCCCAGAGTTTGCTCAGACTCATGTCCATTGAGTCGGTGATGCCATCCATACTTCTCCCCCTCTGTCACGCCCGTCTCATCTTGCCCTCCATCTTTCCCAGCATCAAGGGCTTTTCCAATGAATTGGCTCTTCACATTAGGTGGCTGAAGTATGGTAGCTTCAGCGTCAGTCCTTCCAGTGAATATTCAGGGTTAATTTCTTTTAGGATGGACTGGTTGGATCTCCTTGCAGCTCAAGGGACGCTCAAGAGTCTTCTCCAGAACCACAGTTCAAAAGCATCAGTTCTTCAGCTCTCATCCTTATTTACGGTCCAACTCTGACTCACATCTGTACATGGCTCCTGGAAAAATCCTGGCTTTGATGACATGGACCTTTGTTGGCAAAGGGATGTCTCTGCCCTTTAGCACACTAGAAGCCACCTGAAGTGGTCCATACAGGATTTTGCTGGATGGGCCAGTGTCCCTGGAGACAGCATTACATAGACTTCTACTCTGGCCTGTGAGGGAGTCACCATGTCTGAACCTCCGGGATTAGGTGGATGACCCATCACGGGGCTGGCCTTGAATAGATGTTCTGTGACGTCAAGAACACAAGGCCACGAGAGTTCTGTCCTTCCTTCTTTCTCATTTACTCTCATTCTTGCCACTGTCTTAGGGCAGCCCATCCCAGTGGTTAGGAGGGGCCCCCCTGAGACTGGGCGCCCCGGAATCCCTGAGGGACCATCTGGAGCCCCATTCACATCATTGCCTCTTGTCGCAAGTCCAGAGCCTGTCTCCCTGCCGAGTATTTACAGGATCGATGCTTGTTCTTCTCATGGTTTCCTGCGGGATCAGGACAGCACAGAGCTCTGACCTCTCCTGGCAGTAATGCCTCTCTATCCACTGAGCTTTTCAAGGCTTGAAGGGGATGTTTCCCAAAGTACTTCCAAACAACTGGAGCCTATCAGCCTCTGGTTTCTCTCTGGAGAAGGTCCTGGGACCAGTCCAAGGCAATTGTTGTTCCGTTGTAAGTTGTGTCCGACTCTTTGCAACCCCATGAGCTACAGCACACCAGGCTTCCCTGTCCTTCAGTGGCTCCCAGAGTTTGCTCAGACTCATGTCCATTGAGTCGGTGATGCCATCCATACTTCTCCCCCTCTGTCACGCCCGTCTCATCTTGCCCTCCATCTTTCCCAGCATCAAGGGCTTTTCCAATGAATTGGCTCTTCACATTAGGTGGCTGAAGTATGGTAGCTTCAGCGTCAGTCCTTCCAGTGAATATTCAGGGTTAATTTCTTTTAGGATGGACTGGTTGGATCTCCTTGCAGCTCAAGGGACGCTCAAGAGTCTTCTCCAGAACCACAGTTCAAAAGCATCAGTTCTTCAGCTCTCATCCTTATTTACGGTCCAACTCTGACTCACATCTGTACATGGCTCCTGGAAAAATCCTGGCTTTGATGACATGGACCTTTGTTGGCAAAGGGATGTCTCTGCCCTTTAGCACACTAGAAGCCACCTGAAGTGGTCCATACAGGATTTTGCTGGATGGGCCAGTGTCCCTGGAGACAGCATTACATAGACTTCTACTCTGGCCTGTGAGGGAGTCACCATGTCTGAACTTGGGAGACATAGGAAAGTCAGCGGGCAGCAAGGCCTTCCCTCCAGGGATCCCCACAGGCATGAGCTCAGAGGTGACTGGTCTCCTTAGAGCAAATGCACCTGGATCTAAGTTGGGGGGTTGGCTTGTTCTGCCCGGGGTCCTGCTCAACCAGCAAAAGCACCACTCACTCTAAGCACTGGAGAGGAACACTCGGAGTAATTTAGGCATAGACGGAGTTTTGCTGGTTGTCCATTGATTTCCTACTGCTGCTCTGCTATCTGGTGAGAGCCCGCATTGCTTTCACCTCCAAGCCCTTCTCTCCATACAATTTGCCGACCGCAGCAGGAGAGTACCTGAACAAAACGCTCTTCCGCGTGAGGCCAGGTGACTGCACCATTTCCATCTCAGCATCCCTCTGCCTTTTGAGATGCCCGCAGAAGTCCTCACTCCCCGCTGGACCTGTAAATAGCTTCCGTTGCCCATTTCCTGATGATGCACTTTGCTTTGTCTCTTGGAAACACTGTTATTCCACCCCAGAGATACAGTCCCCAGACAGTTGCATCTGGCTTTTTTTTTTTTTTTTTTTTTTGGCATATGGCTTTTTAAAAAAGTTTCCCTCTGCTGTCCGAATCGGAGGTCCAGGGTGTCTGACGCCAGCCGTCACTTATTGGACCACCTCCCCAGAGGGAAAACTTTGCTGCTGAATTGCAAATGGCTCATCCAAAGCAGTAAATCTTTTCCAACACCAAGGTCTGACTTTGCCACATTGGACGTTACCAAATATTTCAAATAGCCTTTCTGGTCCAAGCAAGGTGGAGTGTTGGTGTTGAGCCTTAGTCTAATGCAGTGTTCTTAAACTATAGATCATGAGCCATTCTGGGCTGCTCAGGGACTTCTGTTGGGTCCGACCCTTTGCCTACAGTCCCTGCCAGGCTCCTCTGTCCATGGGATGTCCCAAGCAAGAGTACAGAGTGGGTTACCATGTCCTCCTTCAGGAGATCTTCCCGACCCAAGGACTGAACCCTTATTTCCTGCATTGGCTGCCGGATTCTTTACCACGGAGCCACCAGGGAAGCACTATGACCCTCTAGGGGGATCTAAAGTCAGCTGAGTCACTGACCATGGCGACCCCTTCCAGTGTTCTTGCCTGGGACGTCCTGTAAAGATCCAGCTGAAGTGGTCCACTTTGGTCTCCCTTACATAGACTTCTACTGGCCTGTGAGGGAGTCACCATGTCTGAACTTGGGAGACATAGGAAAGTCAGCGGGCAGCAAGGCCTTCCTCCAGGGATCCCCACAGGCATGAGCTCAGAGGTGACTGGTCTCCTTAGAGCAAATGCACCTGGATCTAAGTTGGGGTTGGCTTGTTCTGCCCGGGGTCCTGCTCAACCAGCAAAAGCACCACTCACTCTAAGCACTGGAGAGGAACACTGGAGTAATTTAGGCATAGACGGAGTTTTGCTGGTTGTCCATTGATTTCCTACTGCTGCTCTGCTATCTGGTGAGAGCCCGCATTGCTTTCACCTCCAAGCCCTTCTCTCCATACAATTTGCCGACCGCAGCAGGAGAGTACCTGAACAAAACGCTCTTCCGCGTGAGGCCAGGTGACTGCACCATTTCCATCTCAGCATCCCTCTGCCTTTTGAGATGCCCGCAGAAGTCCTCACTCCCCGCTGGACCTGTAAATAGCTTCCGTTGCCCATTTCCTGATGATGCACTTTGCTTTGTCTCTTGGAAACACTGTTATTCCACCCCAGAGATACAGTCCCCAGACAGTTGCATCTGGCTTTTTTTTTTTTTTTTTTTTTTGGCATATGGCTTTTTAAAAAAGTTTCCCTCTGCTGTCCGAATCGGAGGTCCAGGGTGTCTGACGCCAGCCGTCACTTATTGGACCACCTCCCCAGAGGGAAAACTTTGCTGCTGAATTGCAAATGGCTCATCCAAAGCAGTAAATCTTTTCCAACACCAAGGTCTGACTTTTGCCACATTGGACGTTACCAAATATTTCAAATAGCCTTTCTGGTCCAAGCAAGGTGGAGTGTTGGTGTTGAGCCTTAGTCTAATGCAGTGTTCTTAAACTATAGATCATGAGCCATTCTGGGCTGCTCAGGGACTTCTGTTGGGTCCGACCCTTTGCCTACAGTCCCTGCCAGGCTCCTCTGTCCATGGGATGTCCCAAGCAAGAGTACAGAGTGGGTTACCATGTCCTCCTTCAGGAGATCTTCCCGACCCAAGGACTGAACCCTTATTTCCTGCATTGGCTGCCGGATTCTTTACCACGGAGCCACCAGGGAAGCACTATGACCCTCTAGGGGGATCTAAAGTCAGCTGAGTCACTGACCATGGCGACCCCTTCCAGTGTTCTTGCCTGGGACGTCCTGTAGACAGAGGAGCACGGTGGCAATCCAGCTGTCCGTGGGTTAGCAAAAGAGTCAGACTCGACTCAGCGACTTAACAGCAACAGTCTACAGCTAGCATCGAAAACAGAATTGAGGGAATTCCTTGTTGGCTGATGGTTTTGATCCCACACATCCATTGCAGGGGACCTGAGTTCGATCCCTGCTTGGGGAACTAAGATCCATCAAGCCATGTGGTGCAATCCAGAAAGAGAAAGAATTGAACCAAGTAGAATAAAAGAAACGTATGAATACACCTCATATAATATATAATAAAGGTAGAGTTCTCTGAAATATTTTTGTTCTGGTATCTCTCTCTCTCTCTCTTTATATATAGATGTATATATACACACACACACACACACACACACACACACAAATACATTTAGGTCCATAGATGTATGTAAAAAAAATGTATTTCCTTTTTAAAAAATATTCATTTATGTATTTTAGTGTAATTTATTTGGCTGTCCGGTCTTAGTGGCAGTGCTTGGAATCTTTGTAGTGGGGTACAGACTCTCGCATTGTGGTGTGCAAGCTCAGGTGCTCTGTGGCACAGGGAATCGTAGTTCTCCCACCAGGGACTGGATTAGCACCCCCTGTGCTGCAAGGCAGATTCTCAACCACTGGGGTGGGCTTTTTCAGCACATATAAAACTCCGCAATTTATGGTTTTGCTGCTGTGGTTGTTCAGTTGCTCAGCTGTGTCCGACTCTTGGCCACATTGGACGTTACCAAATATTTCAAATAGCCTTTCTGGTCCAAGCAAGGTGGAGTGTTGGTGTTGAGCCTTAGTCTAATGCAGTGTTCTTAAACTATAGATCATGAGCCATTCTGGGCTGCTCAGGGACTTCTGTTGGGTCCGACCCTTTGCCTACAGTCCCTGCCAGGCTCCTCTGTCCATGGGATGTCCCAAGCAAGAGTACAGAGTGGGTTACCATGTCCTCCTTCAGGAGATCTTCCCGACCCAAGGACTGAACCCTTATTTCCTGCATTGGCTGCCGGATTCTTTACCACGGAGCCACCAGGGAAGCACTATGACCCTCTAGGGGGATCTAAAGTCAGCTGAGTCACTGACCATGGCGACCCCTTCCAGTGTTCTTGCCTGGGACGTCCTGTAGACAGAGGAGCACGGTGGCAATCCAGCTGTCCGTGGGTTAGCAAAAGAGTCAGACTCGACTCAGCGACTTAACAGCAACAGTCTACAGCTAGCATCGAAAACAGAATTGAGGGAATTCCTTGTTGGCTGATGGTTTTGATCCCACACATCCATTGCAGGGGACCTGAGTTCGATCCCTGCTTGGGGAACTAAGATCCATCAAGCCATGTGGTGCAATCCAGAAAGAGAAAGAATTGAACCAAGTAGAATAAAAGAAACGTATGAATACACCTCATATAATATATAATAAAGGTAGAGTTCTCTGAAATATTTTTGTTCTGGTATCTCTCTCTCTCTCTCTTTATATATAGATGTATATATACACACACACACACACACACACACACACACAAATACATTTAGGTCCATAGATGTATGTAAAAAAAATGTATTTCCTTTTTAAAAAATATTCATTTATGTATTTTAGTGTAATTTATTTGGCTGCGTCCGGTCTTAGTGGCAGTGCTTGGAATCTTTGTAGTGGGGTACAGACTCTCGCATTGTGGTGTGCAAGCTCAGGTGCTCTGTGGCACAGGGAATCGTAGTTCTCCCACCAGGGACTGGATTAGCACCCCCTGTGCTGCAAGGCAGATTCTCAACCACTGGCCCACCAGGGACGTCTCCTATTTTTGAGGTTTTTAAAACTTTATTTTCATTGTGACACATATAAAACTCCCAGCCACATATATACAATTTATGGTTTTTGCTGCTGTGGTTGTTCAGTTGCTCAGCTGTGTCCGACTCTTTGTGACCACGTGGACGGCAGCAGGCCAGGCCTCCCTGTCCTTCATCATCTCCCAGCGCTTGCTCAAGCTCATGTCCGTTGAGTCGGTGATGCCATCCAATGATCTCGTCATCTGTTGCCCCCTTTTCCTCCCGCCCTTTCCCAGCATCAGGGGCTACTCCAGTGAGTCAGCTCTTCACATCAGGCGGCCAAAGTACTGGAGTTTCAGCATCAGTCCTTCTCATGAATATTCAGTCCTTTAGAATGGACTGGTTTGATTCCCTTGCAGTTTAAGGGACTCTCAAGAGTCTTCTTGCACACCACAGCTCAAAAGCATCGATTCTTCGATGCTCAGCCCTTTTTATTGTCCAGCTCTCATGTCTGTACGTGATGACTGGAAAAACCATAGCCTTAACTACATGTACCTTGGACATGGACCTTGTTGGCGAAGTGATGGCCCTGCCTTTTACTATGCTGTCTAGGTTTGTCAGAGCTTTTCTTCCAATGAGTCTTTTAATTTCATGGCTGCAGTCACTGTCTATAGTGATTCTGGAGTCTGGGAAAATAAAGTCTGTCACTTTCTTTTTATTTTTTAAAGACTAATAAAGCAAAATCCTGAATTCGCACCACTATGGTTAGGACAGAGCTGATACCTTCCAGTAACTATCGGAATACCCTCCTCACCTCATGTCCCTCCTTCTCCCAGAGGCACCCACTGTCCCTGCTTTTATGATAATCACCCCCTTGCTTTCTTTATAGCTTTACTACTCATGTATACCTCAGGGGAAATATAGTTTGGTTTGGTCTGTCTTTGATCTCTTCATGATAGTTCTTCCAGATCTGCTTCTTTCAGTCTTTTTTTTTTAGCGGATGCATTGTGGTGTGCAAGCTCAGGTGCTCTGTGGCACAGGGAATCGTAGTTCTCCCACCAGGGACTGGATTAGCACCCCCTGTGCTGCAAGGCAGATTCTCAACCACTGGCCCACCAGGGACGTCTCCTATTTTTGAGGTTTTTAAAACTTTATTTTCATTGTGACACATATAAAACTCCCAGCCACATATATACAATTTATGGTTTTGCTGCTGTGGTTGTTCAGTTGCTCAGCTGTGTCCGACTCTTTGTGACCACGTGGACGGCAGCAGGCCAGGCCTCCCTGTCCTTCATCATCTCCCAGCGCTTGCTCAAGCTCATGTCCGTTGAGTCGGTGATGCCATCCAATGATCTCGTCATCTGTTGCCCCCTTTTCCTCCCGCCCTTTCCCAGCATCAGGGGCTACTCCAGTGAGTCAGCTCTTCACATCAGGCGGCCAAAGTACTGGAGTTTCAGCATCAGTCCTTCTCATGAATATTCAGTCCTTTAGAATGGACTGGTTTGATTCCCTTGCAGTTTAAGGGACTCTCAAGAGTCTTCTTGCACACCACAGCTCAAAAGCATCGATTCTTCGATGCTCAGCCCTTTTTATTGTCCAGCTCTCATGTCTGTACGTGATGACTGGAAAAACCATAGCCTTAACTACATGTACCTTGGACATGGACCTTGTTGGCGAAGTGATGGCCCTGCCTTTTACTATGCTGTCTAGGTTTGTCAGAGCTTTTCTTCCAATGAGTCTTTTAATTTCATGGCTGCAGTCACTGTCTATAGTGATTCTGGAGTCTGGGAAAATAAAGTCTGTCACTTTCTTTTTATTTTTTAAAGACTAATAAAGCAAAATCCTGAATTCGCACCACTATGGTTAGGACAGAGCTGATACCTTCCAGTAACTATCGGAATACCCTCCTCACCTCATGTCCCTCCTTCTCCCAGAGGCACCCACTGTCCCTGCTTTTATGATAATCACCCCCTTGCTTTCTTTATAGCTTTACTACTCATGTATACCTCAGGGGAAATATAGTTTGGTTTGGTCTGTCTTTGATCTCTTCATGATAGTTCTTCCAGATCTGCTTCTTTCAGTCCTTGTAATATTTGTGAGATTTATTTCTCCTAGCGGAGTTCATTTGTTTTCAGTGCTGGGTGGTTTTCTTCCTATGATTGTGTTGTGGTCCACGTTCTGCTCCAGGACCAGCGGCCACAGAGACGGTTCTAGACTGGGTGTTAGCAGACATGGCCGCTCTGACCCTTCTCCTTCCTTTCTCTGGCACACGGGCAAAGGAGATTCTCTGGACATTCAGGAGACGGATGCTGGGATTGTGATTCTTGCGTGTCCTACCTGGTGAGATGCAGTCAGGGCTTGTACCTGTTTTTTCCCACCAGCCCACCCACGGTTTTATTCAAATGGTTTTCTTACAGGGAGTTCTGATTTTTTAAAAGTTGGAAAAGATTAGTCTACCATCTTCTAAGATCAAGGGCAGCAGAAGGAGACACTGGGATGAACTGAGAGAGGAGCAGATGTGTACACACAATCATGTGTAAAATAGCTGGCTAGTGGGAACTGGGTGCAGAGCATGGGGAGCTCAGCTCAGCGCTCCATGATGATCTAGCTGGGTGGGGTGGGGGTGGAGCAGGTGCAAGAGGGAGGGATACGCATATACAGCTGGTCACTCCACTGGAGAAGAATTTGCCTGCGATGCAGGAGACTCCGTTTCAATTCCTGGGTCGGGAAGATCCCTTGGAGAAGGGTTAGGCTACCCACTCCGGCATTCTGGGGCTCCCCTGGTGGCTTAGACGGTAAAGAATTCCCGTGCAATGCAAGAGACCTGGGTTCAATCCCTGGGTTGGGAAGATCTCCTGGAGAAGGGATAGGCTACCTACTCCAGGCTTCTTACCTGGTGAATTCCATGGTCCATCTGTGGGATCACAAAGAGTTGGGCACACCTGAGTGAACTGACTTTCACTTTCATAGCTGATTCACATTGTTGTACAGCAGAAACAAACACAACATCATAAAATGACTATACTCCAATTTAAAATAAAATTTAAAAAGGCTCCTAAGGTAAGACTGGTATTTTTATAAAACTTGGGATTTTCTCATTGCCCTGTGACGGTGGTGGAGTGAGTGTGTGTGTGTGTGTGTGTGTGTGTGTGTGTGTAGATGGGCTCGGAGGAAATCAGATCAGCAGAAGGGATGAAAGGACGCTCACTCTGGCTGAGAGCTCGTTCCCTGCCATGCAAGGCACTCAGTGTCGTTCCTCTTTCCAAGGATCGTCTCCTAGGTCTTCACACCAGCCTTAGGCAATACGGTTAATCCCGCTGGCTAGGTTGACTGAGGTTCAGAGAAAATAGAGAACATGCCCAAGGTTGTGTGTGGGGACGGGCTGGAGCTGGAACTTGAGCCCAAGCCCATCTGTCCCCCAAGGGGCACTTCCTGGTGCTCCAGGCTGCACTCCTCAGCCTCGTTGGTGCGTGACCTTGACCCACCGCTGCCCCGACGTGACTGTGGAGGAGGCATAATTCACGGCAGAGAATTCATCACGATATGAGGATGATCCAGAACAGAACCCCCAGGGATAAGAAACGAGAGGGAAAACTTTTTTTTTTTTTCTCAGCTGCTGAGTTTGGGCCACTCTCTTAACTGCAGTGAGCTGGCCAGTCCTCGCAGATGTAAATGTACACACACACTCTCCATTTTTGTGTGCTTCTTCTGAGTTCTTGTTTGAGTGCCTAAAATGAATAGAGGAAAGAGAGAGTGTGTGTGTGTGTGTGTGTGTGTGTGTGTGTGAGACACTCTCCTGACGACAAAGAGGTGAATCACTGAGGGGAGCTGTTTCATTGTCAAGGTATTCTTAGAATGTTCTTCAGATGTTCTCAAAGCTCTTAACAGTTCCTGCAGTAATTAATATATTCAGACAGATTAGTCGCTTGCCAGCCAAACCCTTGATTTCTGTAGCACCGCTGGAGGCAGAAAACTCACCGTGTTTAACTGACTTAATTAGAAGCTCAGGCTCACACGTGAGATTTTTATAAGGAGAATGGATAAGATCAGGCGGCAGGAAGGACGGATCACTCAAGACTGAGAAAACATGTTATTTGGGGAAATGAAATGAAG
This sequence comes from Tragulus kanchil, assembly GCA_022376925.1. NCBI lineage: Eukaryota > Metazoa > Chordata > Mammalia > Artiodactyla > Tragulidae > Tragulus > Tragulus kanchil. Next base: position 96,871,332 of record JAIOJX010000003.1, read on the forward strand.
GGCTTTCCAGTTCATCGAGCAGGGCTCACTTCTGAAGGGCCAGTCCCTACAGACTAAGGACTTCGGTTCAGCGAGATACTCAGGAGAACCTCCATGGCTCCCACCTTCCCCCCATGCCAGGAGTGCGCCCCAAACCACAGATCCTGGACCTGCAGCTGCTGGGCCGCGTGGCTCGAGGGGTCCCGTGGAGAGGCTAGAAGGCAGGCGTGCACGTCACTGGCCCTTTACGTCCCACATAGGATATATGAATCCTATTCTAGATCATATCTTCTTAAACTATAGTTCATTTCCAGTGTCGTATTAGCTTCAGGTGTAAGCAAAGCAATTCATTTATATATATGCATAGATCTTCTTTTACGTTATAGGTTATTGCAAGGTATTGAATATAATTTCCTGTGCTAATACAGCAGGACCTTGTTGTTTATAGATGGTAATTTGTGTCTGGTAATCCCAAACTCCTAATGTATCTCTCCTTATTTTTTCCCTTTGGTAAATTTGGTTTCTATGTCCTTGGGTCTGCTTCTGTTATGTAAATAAGTCCATTTGTATCATATTTTAGATGCCATATACAAGTGATAGCATATATTTATCTTTCTCTGATTTGCTTCATTTTAGTATGATGATTTTTAGATTCATCCATGTTGCTGCAAACGGTATTATTTCATTCTTTATTATGAATAGTCGTATTCCATTGTGTATGGATGTGTGTGCTGTGTGTTTATATATATCACATTGTCTTTATTCATTCTAGATCATATAGTATATACCACATCTATATGCTGTGTAAAAAGAGATTTGATATAAGGCATTGGTTTACATGATTGGTAAGTCTAAAACCCGTAGGGCAGGACAGAAGGCTGGGAACTGAGGTGGAATTTCTATGTTACAGTCTGGAGGCAAAATTTTTTCCTGTTCAGGAAATCTATGTTTTTGCTCTTAAGGCGTTCAGCTCACTGGATGAGACAGCCATGGACTGATTTATGTCCTCCCAGAATGTGCATGTGAAAATCCTCGTCTCCAATGTGATGCTATTTGGAGATAGGTTCTCTCAGGTTAAATCAGGTCACAGAGTGGGGCCCTAATCCACCACGACTGGTCCTTATAAGAAGAGGAACTGCCACTCCAGGGAGGACGAGAGAAGGTCGCCATGTCAAGGAGAGAGACCTCAGAAACGAAACCTGATGCACTTGTCCAGTTCATCGAGCAGGGCTCACTTCTGAAGGGCCAGTCCCTACAGACTAAGGACTTCGGTTCAGCGAGATACTCAGGAGAACCTCCATGGCTCCCACCTTCCCCCCATGCCAGGAGTGCGCCCCAAACCACAGATCCTGGACCTGCAGCTGCTGGGCCGCGTGGCTCGAGGGGTCCCGTGGAGAGGCTAGAAGGCAGGCGTGCACGTCACTGGCCCTTTACGTCCCACATAGGATATATGAATCCTATTCTAGATCATATCTTCTTAAACTATAGTTCATTTCCAGTGTCGTATTAGCTTCAGGTGTAAGCAAAGCAATTCATTTATATATATGCATAGATCTTCTTTTACGTTATAGGTTATTGCAAGGTATTGAATATAATTTCCTGTGCTAATACAGCAGGACCTTGTTGTTTATAGATGGTAATTTGTGTCTGGTAATCCCAAACTCCTAATGTATCTCTCCTTATTTTTTCCCTTTGGTAAATTTGGTTTCTATGTCCTTGGGTCTGCTTCTGTTATGTAAATAAGTCCATTTGTATCATATTTTAGATGCCATATACAAGTGATAGCATATATTTATCTTTCTCTGATTTGCTTCATTTTAGTATGATGATTTTTAGATTCATCCATGTTGCTGCAAACGGTATTATTTCATTCTTTATTATGAATAGTCGTATTCCATTGTGTATGGATGTGTGTGCTGTGTGTTTATATATATCACATTGTCTTTATTCATTCTAGATCATATAGTATATACCACATCTATATGCTGTGTAAAAAGAGATTTGATATAAGGCATTGGTTTACATGATTGGTAAGTCTAAAACCCGTAGGGCAGGACAGAAGGCTGGGAACTGAGGTGGAATTTCTATGTTACAGTCTGGAGGCAAAATTTTTTCCTGTTCAGGAAATCTATGTTTTTGCTCTTAAGGCGTTCAGCTCACTGGATGAGACAGCCATGGACTGATTTATGTCCTCCCAGAATGTGCATGTGAAAATCCTCGTCTCCAATGTGATGCTATTTGGAGATAGGTTCTCTCAGGTTAAATCAGGTCACAGAGTGGGGCCCTAATCCACCACGACTGGTCCTTATAAGAAGAGGAACTGCCACTCCAGGGAGGACGCAGAGAGAAGGTCGCCATGTCAAGGAGAGAGACCTCAGAAAGCACGAAACCTGATAGCACCTTGGTCTTGAACTTCCCGCCTCCAGAGCTGTGAGAAGTCAGTGGCTATTGTTTAAGCTACCCCTCCCCTCAACAGACCAGGCTACAATGCAATATTTTGTTACAGCAGCCTGGGCAAACTCATACAGAGGCCCACCTACATTTGAGGGCAATCTTCTTTATTTAAAACCGATCAATCCTAAAGGAAATTGACCTGGAATATTCATTGGAAGGACTGACGCGGAAGCTGAAGAGCCAATACTTTGGCTACCTGATACAAAGAGCCAACTCACTGGAAAAGACGCTGATGCTGGAAAAGATTGAAGGCAAGAGAGGGGGGCGACAGAGGATGAGATGGTTAGATGGCATCACCAACTCCATGGACATGGGCTTGAGTGAATTCTGGGGCATGGTGAAGGACAGGGAAGCCTAGTGTGGTGCAGTCCATGAGGACCCAAAGAGTTGGACACAGCTGAGCAACTGAACAACAACAGTGGGGTTTCTCTGGTGGCTCAGTGGTAAAGAATCGACCTGCCAATGCGGGAGATGTGGATTCAATCCTTGGTCCAGGAAGATCCCACATACTGTGGGAGTCTATTCGTTTTGTTGCAAATGGCATGATTTTGTTCTTTTTCATGGCCAAGTAATATTCCATTATATATATGTACCACATCTTCTTTATCCGTTCCTCTGTTGATGGACATTTAGGTGGCTTCCATGTCTTGGCTATTGTAAACAGCACTGCAATGAACACTGAGGTGCACATATCATTTTGGGCCATGTTTTTATCCAGATAGATGCTCAGGAGTGGGACTGCAGGATCATGTGGTAGCTCTGTGGTTAGTTTTTTAAAGGAAACTCCATACTTTTCTCCCCAGTGGCTGTACCAGTGTCCATTCCTGCCCTTTCTGTGGACAGTGAAGGAAACTCCACTTCTCCCAGTGTGCTGTACCGTGCCTCAGGTTAATCAGGTCACAGAGTGGGCCCTAATCCACCACGACTGGTCCTTATAAGAAGAGGAACTGCCACTCCAGGGAGGACGCAGAGAGAAGGTCGCCATGTCAAGGAGAGAGACCTCAGAAAGCACGAAACCTGATAGCACCTTGGTCTTGAACTTCCCGCCTCCAGAGCTGTGAGAAGTCAGTGGCTATTGTTTAAGCTACCCCTCCCCTCAACAGACCAGGCTACAATGCAATATTTTGTTACAGCAGCCTGGGCAAACTCATACAGAGGCCCACCTACATTTGAGGGCAATCTTCTTTATTTAAAACCGATCAATCCTAAAGGAAATTGACCTGGAATATTCATTGGAAGGACTGACGCGGAAGCTGAAGAGCCAATACTTTGGCTACCTGATACAAAGAGCCAACTCACTGGAAAAGACGCTGATGCTGGAAAAGATTGAAGGCAAGAGAGGGGGGCGACAGAGGATGAGATGGTTAGATGGCATCACCAACTCCATGGACATGGGCTTGAGTGAATTCTGGGGCATGGTGAAGGACAGGGAAGCCTAGTGTGGTGCAGTCCATGAGGACCCAAAGAGTTGGACACAGCTGAGCAACTGAACAACAACAGTGGGGTTTCTCTGGTGGCTCAGTGGTAAAGAATCGACCTGCCAATGCGGGAGATGTGGATTCAATCCTTGGTCCAGGAAGATCCCACATACTGTGGGAGTCTATTCGTTTTGTTGCAAATGGCATGATTTTGTTCTTTTTCATGGCCAAGTAATATTCCATTATATATATGTACCACATCTTCTTTATCCGTTCCTCTGTTGATGGACATTTAGGTGGCTTCCATGTCTTGGCTATTGTAAACAGCACTGCAATGAACACTGAGGTGCACATATCATTTTGGGCCATGTTTTTATCCAGATAGATGCTCAGGAGTGGGACTGCAGGATCATGTGGTAGCTCTGTGGTTAGTTTTTTTTTAAAGGAAACTCCATACTTTTCTCCCCAGTGGCTGTACCAGTGTCCATTCCTGCCCTTTCTGTGGACAGTGAGCAGCCTCACACCTCTGACCCCATTTACTCCCCAAACAGCAGAAGCTTCTCCCTGACCGTGGCCTCCGGTTCCCAGGCCTCCCGTCAGAGCTCCCTGGAATGCTTTTCTGCCTTTCAACTCCGTGATTGACATGCTTTTTTTTTCCCTGGGAGTAAAACTGGAAATGAAACTCCACAGGTTTGAAAAATCATCAAGCGGAGTGTCACTGAAATTACTTTTTTTTTTTCATTTTTAATTTGAAGGAAACAAAAGCCCCAAACCTCGCAGTGGCAGAGTCATGAAATCACTGACTGCACTGGCCATTCTAAGAAGTAATTGAATTCAACCCTTGAAGCCACCTTTACAACAGAACTTTTCAGGGCCCCTCACTAGAGCCCACCCAGTAGGTGAGAAGAACTTCATTTGGTGGGAGGAGGCTAGGCTCCCTGGATTCAGGCCCTGGGCAGCAGGCACCAGCTGATGCCCTCAAAGGTTTTCCAATCTTGACAAAAACCAACGACATCAGACACGGTTGTTTAAAACTTTGCAATTCCATGCAGATCCATTTACCTTCAGGGCAGAATATGAAGATACGTAGAAAGGAAAGCACATGCACTTAAAGACAGCCGAAAGGCTTCACCAGCGTCATGTGTACCTCAGATCCTCATTCAAGGGGATCTGAAAGGTGGTTTGCAGTCTTTGGGATTTAACAACTCTTCATTCTCTTGTTGGCCTTTCAGAATTGAGAGTGCTTTTTCTTTGTGGAGGTCACCTTAGTTAACGCCTGGGTTGTTATTAACAAATAAATCCCCAGTGGGAGTCTATTCGTTTTGTTGCAAATGGCATTTTGATATTCCATTATATATATGTACCACATCTTCTTTATCCGTTCCTCTGTTGATGGACATTTAGGTGGCTTCCATGTCTTGGCTATTGTAAACAGCACTGCAATGAACACTGAGGTGCACATATCATTTTGGGCCATGTTTTTATCCAGATAGATGCTCAGGAGTGGGACTGCAGGATCATGTGGTAGCTCTGTGGTTAGTTTTTTTTTAAAGGAAACTCCATACTTTTCTCCCCAGTGGCTGTACCAGTGTCCATTCCTGCCCTTTCTGTGGACAGTGAGCAGCCTCACACCTCTGACCCCATTTACTCCCCAAACAGCAGAAGCTTCTCCCTGACCGTGGCCTCCGGTTCCCAGGCCTCCCGTCAGAGCTCCCTGGAATGCTTTTCTGCCTTTCAACTCCGTGATTGACATGCTTTTTTTTTCCCTGGGAGTAAAACTGGAAATGAAACTCCACAGGTTTGAAAAATCATCAAGCGGAGTGTCACTGAAATTACTTTTTTTTTTTCATTTTTAATTTGAAGGAAACAAAAGCCCCAAACCTCGCAGTGGCAGAGTCATGAAATCACTGACTGCACTGGCCATTCTAAGAAGTAATTGAATTCAACCCTTGAAGCCACCTTTACAACAGAACTTTTCAGGGCCCCTCACTAGAGCCCACCCAGTAGGTGAGAAGAACTTCATTTGGTGGGAGGAGGCTAGGCTCCCTGGATTCAGGCCCTGGGCAGCAGGCACCAGCTGATGCCCTAAAAGGGTTTTTCCCAATCTTGACAAAAACCAACGACATCAGACACGGTTGTTTAAAACTTTGCAATTCCATGCAGATCCATTTACCTTCAGGGCAGAATATGAAGATACGTAGAAAGGAAAGCACATGCACTTAAAGACAGCCGAAAGGCTTCACCAGCGTCATGTGTACCTCAGATCCTCATTCAAGGGGATCTGAAAGGTGGTTTGCAGTCTTTGGGATTTAACAACTCTTCATTCTCTTGTTGGCCTTTCAGAATTGAGAGTGCTTTTTTTCTTTGTGGAGGTCACCTTAGTTAAGGACGCCTGGGTTGTTATTAACAAATAAATCCCCAGTGGACTTCTTTCTTAGCTTAATGCGTTAATTGCATTCTGTACTACATTGCCTCAGTCATGTCCAGCTCTGCGTGAGCCCGTGGACTGCAGCCCGCCAGGCTCCTCTGTCCACGGGGTTCTCCAGGCAGGAACACTGGAGTGGGTTGCCATGCCCTCCTCCAAGGGATCTTCCCCACCCAAGGATGGAACTCCTGTCTCCTGCACTGGCAGATGGGTTCTTCACCACTAGTACCACCTGGGAAGCCCACTTTGTACCTTTAAAGACCCACAATTTAAAACACAAACACATACATATGATCAATAAAAACTATTCACTATTTTGTGCCCATGAAACTGATAAAGGAGTCCCCTTAAAACCAATGAATTGCATTAGTTCTTTCCAATCTGGAATAAAATCCTCAGGAAATCACTAGTGATGCTTTTGTTAAAAACAAGTTGTGATAAAATACGCATCATATGGAACTGAGCGTTGTGACCATGTTTTAGGTGTTCGATGCAGTGGCATTAAGTACATTCACGATGGGCTTTTGGGGACCTGTTTGTATTTCCTCCTACCCCCATCCCCAGCAGTCTGGACTCCCCAGAAGGGGCAGAGCAAGGTTTTGTTGATTAATTGCTCTTTCTGCTGGTCCCGTTGGGATATTGTCCCTCTGACCTGTGAGGGTGTCTCTTCCATTTGAACAGTTGTTGGTTGTTCCTTAGACCCTGTCTTGTCTGACTCTTAGGAGCCCGTGGCCTGTAGCCCGTCAGGCTCTCACAGCCATCAGACTTTTACTTTAGTCTAACACCCACAGAACAGGGGGACGGTATGTCTCTCTCTCTAGTTCGTGGTCACTCCTCTTCACACAAAGCCTTCCCCGGTCGCTCAGCTGGTCAAGAATCCGCCTGCAATGCAGGAGACCCCCGGGTTTGATTCCTGGGTTGGGAAGATTTCCTGGAGAAAGGATAGGCTACCCACTCCGGTATTCCTGGGCTTCCCTGGGGGCTCACACCCTAAAGAATCAGTCACTCTTCATACAAAGACTGCAAAGGAAAAGAAGAGTTCTAACTGGGGACGGAGCCTGTGTTTATCGCCTAGCTCTGTGCTGCTTTTGTGCTAACCTGGTTCCAAGGGAGTTCACCTTAACAAATAAATCCCCAGTGGACTTCTTTCTTAGCTTAGCTTAATTGCATTCTGTACTACATTGCCTCAGTCATGTCCAGCTCTGCGTGAGCCCGTGGACTGCAGCCCGCCAGGCTCCTCTGTCCACGGGGTTCTCCAGGCAGGAACACTGGAGTGGGTTGCCATGCCCTCCTCCAAGGGATCTTCCCCACCCAAGGATGGAACTCCTGTCTCCTGCACTGGCAGATGGGTTCTTCACCACTAGTACCACCTGGGAAGCCCACTTTGTACCTTTAAAGACCCACAATTTAAAACACAAACACATACATATGATCAATAAAAACTATTCACTATTTTGTGCCCATGAAACTGATAAAGGAGTCCCCTTAAAACCAATGAATTGCATTAGTTCTTTCCAATCTGGAATAAAATCCTCAGGAAATCACTAGTGATGCTTTTGTTAAAAACAAGTTGTGATAAAATACGCATCATATGGAACTGAGCGTTGTGACCATGTTTTAGGTGTTCGATGCAGTGGCATTAAGTACATTCACGATGGGCTTTTGGGGACCTGTTTGTATTTCCTCCTACCCCCATCCCCAGCAGTCTGGACTCCCCAGAAGGGGCAGAGCAAGGTTTTGTTGATTAATTGCTCTTTCTGCTGGTCCCGTTGGGATATTGTCCCTCTGACCTGTGAGGGTGTCTCTTCCATTTGAACAGTTGTTGGTTGTTCCTTAGACCCTGTCTTGTCTGACTCTTAGGAGCCCGTGGCCTGTAGCCCGTCAGGCTCTCACAGCCATCAGACTTTTACTTTAGTCTAACACCCACAGAACAGGGGGACGGTATGTCTCTCTCTCTAGTTCGTGGTCACTCCTCTTCACACAAAGCCTTCCCCGGTCGCTCAGCTGGTCAAGAATCCGCCTGCAATGCAGGAGACCCCAGTTCGATTCCTGGGTTGGGAAGATTTCCTGGAGAAAGGATAGGCTACCCACTCCGGTATTCCTGGGCTTCCCTGGGGGCTCACACCCTAAAGAATCAGTCACTCTTCATACAAAGACTGCAAAGGAAAAGAAGAGTTCTAACTGGGGACGGAGCCTGTGTTTATCGCCTAGCTCTGTGCTGCTTTTGTGCTAACCTGGTTCCAGAAGTTATCCCCTTTGCTGTTGACAGGTATCCTCCACCCTATTAGCTCCATTTAACACGTAAGGAAACGGTGGCCTTTCTTTAACCAGAGAGGTTAAGGAACAGGGTCACACAGCTGGGACTGAACTCCAGGTTCAAATGAATTCCAAATGCAATATGGTATGTGGACTAAGAGACGTGGACCCCGGAAAGGCAGGACGATTCTACGAGGGTGACGGGGAGGGTGAGTAAGAGAGTAAAAGAAAAACAGGGCCTGTCTCCCTTCCCAGGAGGACTGGACTCGGTTGACTTCTGCTCTTGGAGGCGCTCACAGGGTCTCTCGCTTGCTGGGCTCTTATGGAAAAGCCTCCCAGGAAGGGCGTCCCCGCCCTGCTCTCCCCAGCTGCGATTTTCATTACAGACACTTCAGATTGCTTTGATCGCTTGCATTCTCCCGCTCAAAGGGTCGCTGGGAGCTGCAGGCAGAGTTTCTGACTCTGCCTTCAAATTAAAACGCCATCTATTTGTCAAGATAGATTTTCTTAACCCACCCTCTTGGCGCCCTGCAACGTCTCTGGTTGAACATGCCCCTGGAGAGTTACCATGGCAACACGAGGCTGCAGAAAGGTGGGAGGGAGTCCTTACAAGAGACTCCAAATTGGTGTGGCCACTTCCAGCCAGAGTGCCTATCTGATCTCTGGCCCCGGGATGAAAGACCAGGAGGGGAGCTCCAAGGCTCCGAAGGTGCGCGGGAAGCGTCTCCCCGGCCTCAGGACGGGCTCGCAGCGTCTTTGTCAAGCCATACTTCCTCTCCTCGTCCTTCCTCTGTCTCCAGCACTCAAGGTCAAACACTTAAAAGCAGATTTATTTCTAGCAGGAAAGGACTGAATGCAAGTTAAGGAAGAGTCAGCTGGCTCAATACAGGTGAATAAAAGAAGACAGAAACCGTTGAAGGTTTGAAAACTGGAATTGGGCTTTGATAAAGGATTAAGCTACTCTCCAAAAGAGGTCCATGCTCTTTTTTGCACTCTTTTTCTTTCTTCCTCCCCCACCGCCGCCTCCCTCATTCTCTCCCCTACAATTTCCCTCCCTTCCCGGCTTCTTCCCTCCGTTCATTCTTTCCTTGGAAATGGACAAGAGATGTAAATAATCCAGGGAGCTGGAGTGTCTAGTCTGACATAAGCGAGGTTTACTGTTATACAAACTCCCCCGCCGGTGTTTCACTAGAGCCGGGATCCACTGAAAGATGGCAGACCGCATACTGGAGCATTTAACAGCCGATCGGACTCGGTTACGGTGTGAGTGCAGGGCTTGAGGGCGTGTGTGGAGGAGGTGTGTACAGAGGCGGCAGCCATTTCTGAGCCCTCCTGCTGAAGTCTGGCCGCGCCGTTATTTTCATTGACTGGACCAGCCCGGAGGACTCCGGGAGAGTCCACTTGTCTCCTCCTCCCTCCTTTCTGCCTGATCCCGCCTGTCCGTACAGTCTAGCCCCAGAGCAGGCTCCACGTGGACCCCTGCAGTAAGGGCACAAAAGCACATGGCCGAAGAACCCCAGCCTCTTGGAAAATTCAGAAGAATGAAGCATTTACGTTTGGCCTAGGTTGGTGCATTTGTTTCCTAGAGAAACCATAGCAAGCGGTAACTCAGCTGGAAAAGCATCCACCTGCGTTGGAGGAGAGCCCGGTTTGATCCCTGGGGCCGGGAAGATCTGGAGAAGGGCTGGGCTACCCGCTCTGACAGACGACTGTACTGTGAGCGGGTGTCCAGTTCTTGACCTCCAAAGGAGATTTCACATTCGGATCAAAGATTTGGCTTTGGTCTCTCAGACTTTCATGCAGGAAAAGTTTTATTAAAGAAAAAGGGAGAGAAAAAGCTTCCAGCTAAAGGAACTAGAAGGGGGATAGGAGAGTGCCCCAGCAGCTAGTTTAGGGGGGCGTTTAGTACTTTTCCAGCTGGTTATTAACAATAGATCAAAAAAAACATTTCAAGACTGTAAAGGTCTTCCTAGACCCACACCCACAACATGAACACAAGATTAGCCAGAGGTTGGGTGGGCTCCGGGCTTCAGGACTAGATGAGACATTCCAGTGCGAAATAGTTTGAGTCCATAAGAAAATAAAGTTAGTTTCAGACTAGATCTTTATCATGGCAAACATCTTGGGCTAGAAGACGTCCACCCCCTCCCCTTGGAAACCGATGGCCCCCTTACCAAGTCTGCCAATTCACCCCTTTCAACTCCAATATTCTTGCCTGGAGAATCCCGTGGACAGAGGAGCCTGGCAGACTACAGTTCATGGGGTCACGTAAAGTTGGACACAACTGAGGGACTTTTTCACTTTCACGTTAATGGAATAGGAATGTGGGCACTTCCCTGCTGATCTAGTGGCTAAGACTCCGCGTTCCCAATGCAAGGTACCTGGGTTCAATTCCTGATCAGGGATCTAGATCCCACAATGTGCAACAATGAAACAATGATTGAAGATCCTGTATGCTGCAGCAAGGACCCAGCATAGCCAAATAACTAAATATTCTTTAAAAGAATTTAAAATAAAATGAAATAAAGGAACAGGCATTTATTCGCTCACAGAAGTCCAAAATCTGGGTGTTCGGAGGACTGATTGAGAGAGAGAATCCTTTTCATGCCTCTCCCCTGGCTTCTGGCGGTCGCTGGCGGTCCGGGGGCTCCTGGGCTTAGAGACCCCTGCCTCCAATGTTTCGGTCCCGGAGGTCTTCACTGGGCTTAAGGAGAAGCATTTACGTTTGGCCTAGGTTGGTGCATTTGTTTCCTAGAGAAACCATAGCAAGCGGTAACTCAGCTGGAAAAGCATCCACCTGCGTTGGAGGAGAGCCCGGTTTGATCCCTGGGGCCGGGAAGATCTGGAGAAGGGCTGGGCTACCCGCTCTGACAGACGACTGTACTGTGAGCGGGTGTCCAGTTCTTGACCTCCAAAGGAGATTTCACATTCGGATCAAAGATTTGGCTTTGGTCTCTCAGACTTTCATGCAGGAAAAGTTTTATTAAAGAAAAAAGGGAGAGAAAAAGCTTCCAGCTAAAGGAACTAGAAGGGGGATAGGAGAGTGCCCCAGCAGCTAGTTTAGGGGGGCGTTTAGTACTTTTCCAGCTGGTTATTAACAATAGATCAAAAAAAACATTTCAAGACTGTAAAGGTCTTCCTAGACCCACACCCACAACATGAACACAAGATTAGCCAGAGGTTGGGTGGGCTCCGGGCTTCAGGACTAGATGAGACATTCCAGTGCGAAATAGTTTGAGTCCATAAGAAAATAAAGTTAGTTTCAGACTAGATCTTTATCATGGCAAACATCTTGGGCTAGAAGACGTCCACCCCCTCCCCTTGGAAACCGATGGCCCCCTTACCAAGTCTGCCAATTCACCCCTTTCAACTCCAATATTCTTGCCTGGAGAATCCCGTGGACAGAGGAGCCTGGCAGACTACAGTTCATGGGGTCACGTAAAGTTGGACACAACTGAGGGACTTTTTCACTTTCACGTTAATGGAATAGGAATGTGGGCATTTCCCCTGCTGATCTAGTGGCTAAGACTCCGCGTTCCCAATGCAAGGTACCTGGGTTCAATTCCTGATCAGGGATCTAGATCCCACAATGTGCAACAATGAAACAATGATTGAAGATCCTGTATGCTGCAGCAAGGACCCAGCATAGCCAAATAACTAAATATTCTTTAAAAGAATTTAAAATAAAATGAAATAAAGGAACAGGCATTTATTCGCTCACAGAAGTCCAAAATCTGGGTGTTCGGAGGACTGATTGAGAGAGAGAATCCTTTTCATGCCTCTCCCCTGGCTTCTGGCGGTCGCTGGCGGTCCGGGGGCTCCTGGGCTTAGAGACCCCTGCCTCCAATGTCTACCCATCTTCACGTGGCCTTCTCCCTGCTTGTGTCAACGGCTCCCCTCTTCTTACTGGGTGCCAGTTACAATGGATTAGGGCCCATTCTGGTCCATTCTGACCTCCTCCTGACTTGGTTTCATTTACGAAGATCCTGTTTCCGCATGACATCACTGGTTGGGTAGGGAAGGTTAAAGCCCCTGCCTGTCTTTTGGGGACAGATGGGAGCTTTTTCATGGGCCACAGTTGGGTTCCTCCTGAAACCATGCCTATTCAAAGTTGTGAATGTGGGAGGCCATCCCAGGAGGAGCCGGAGAAGGCAGGAAGGGGAGGGAAAGGAGGCAGGCGGAGGCCATGAGTCCACAGGACATCCCTAGGGGCACCTGGGGTTTCATGCCGCTGGGAGGAGCTCCAGAAGACCATGCAGAGTGTCTCAGCAGTGGAGGACGGGGTGTGTCCTGCAGCCCTCTTCTGCCCTGCACCACGGGCTGCTGGGACATTTCCTCACGTTTCCATTTCCTGGGAAAGCCCGCGGGCAGAACGGGGGCTGTGGCAGGTGGCGGCAGCTGCCTGCGGTTGCCCTGAGGACCACAGGGACTCCACCAGCAGTGCCCACCCACGGCGGGGCTTCCTCGCACATCGAAAGGAAGGAATTTATTTTTTTTTAATGTTGGTCTCTTTTATTATTTGTCTATTTATTTATTTTCATCCATCTTTATTATTGATTGGAACCACGCTCGACCAATGGAATAGGAATGTGGGCACTTCCCTGCTGATCTAGTGGCTAAGACTCCGCGTTCCCAATGCAAGGTACCTGGGTTCAATTCCTGATCAGGGATCTAGATCCCACAATGTGCAACAATGAAACAATGATTGAAGATCCTGTATGCTGCAGCAAGGACCCAGCATAGCCAAATAACTAAATATTCTTTAAAAGAATTTAAAATAAAATGAAATAAAGGAACAGGCATTTATTCGCTCACAGAAGTCCAAAATCTGGGTGTTCGGAGGACTGATTGAGAGAGAGAATCCTTTTCATGCCTCTCCCCTGGCTTCTGGCGGTCGCTGGCGGTCCGGGGGCTCCTGGGCTTAGAGACCCCTGCCTCCAATGTCTACCCATCTTCACGTGGCCTTCTCCCTGCTTGTGTCAACGGCTCCCCTCTTCTTACTGGGTGCCAGTTACAATGGATTAGGGCCCATTCTGGTCCATTCTGACCTCCTCCTGACTTGGTTTCATTTACGAAGATCCTGTTTCCGCATGACATCACTGGTTGGGTAGGGAAGGTTAAAGCCCCTGCCTGTCTTTTGGGGACAGATGGGAGCTTTTTCATGGGCCACAGTTGGGTTCCTCCTGAAACCATGCCTATTCAAAGTTGTGAATGTGGGAGGCCATCCCAGGAGGAGCCGGAGAAGGCAGGAAGGGGAGGGAAAGGAGGCAGGCGGAGGCCATGAGTCCACAGGACATCCCTAGGGGCACCTGGGGTTTCATGCCGCTGGGAGGAGCTCCAGAAGACCATGCAGAGTGTCTCAGCAGTGGAGGACGGGGTGTGTGTCCTGCAGCCCTCTTCTGCCCTGCACCACGGGCTGCTGGGACATTTCCTCACGTTTCCATTTCCTGGGAAAGCCCGCGGGCAGAACGGGGGCTGTGGCAGGTGGCGGCAGCTGCCTGCGGTTGCCCTGAGGACCACAGGGACTCCACCAGCAGTGCCCACCCACGGCGGGGCTTCCTCGCACATCGAAAGGAAGGAATTTATTTTTTTTTAATGTTGGTCTCTTTTATTGGTTTTTTACTTACTTATTTATTTTCATCCATCTTTATTATTGGACCTGTGTGGGCTTCCCACTAAAGTGTCCTCTCTCGCGGCAGAGTGCTGGCTCTGCGCGCATGCACTCCAGAGCGCTGGTTCATAACTGAACACACTGGTCCAGCCGCTCTGCAGCACGTGGGATCTTCCTGGGCCAGGGATCGAACCAGTGCCCCTTGCATTACAAGGCGGACTCTTTACCCACTGGATCACCAGGGAAGCCCGAAAGGAAGGAATTTTTATTGTCAATCACTTCAGTTCCTTTTCGAACATCGGCAGGTAACCACTGTCTATTAAATTATGAGTGAAAAAGAGATTTTACTCCAAAAGCCCTTTCTTTAGCTATTGCTCAATGATAGATCATTCCAAGGATTTTCAAACTGATAATTGCTTTAACTGAGCTTGAAAAATCCTTGTCCCTGGGATGTATTTTTTCATCTTCTTCAAAGTTTGATTTTTTCCCCCTCTCCAGCCAATGCCCATCCTGGTAAATTCCTGTCCAACCTTTAAAGCCAAATCCAGTCTCTGCATCAACAATGAGCACCTGTCAGTCATTCTAGAGTGCCGAGAACAGTGTCCTGCAGGTGGACATTATGCCCTAACTGTTAGCTCCATGCATGCATGAATGAATGTATGGATGAATGCCTGTGTGAATGAATGAGTAAATGAATGTATGAATGAATGACTTTGTGAATGAAAGTATGAATGAATGTATAAATGAATGCATGCATGCATGAATGAATACATGAATGTGGGATCATTGGTTATTTCAAGCTCTCACTACCACACACCTGGGAAGTGACCCCCTAACAACAAAACTGTACAAATCATTATTCTTCCAAATGTGTCATAACCCAGGACATACTGTATATTCACACAAACACCTTGAAAATAGTTACTGATAGTTTGTTCCGCTGTCACTGACAAGGCTAATGTGTGACTGATTTTTCTTCCCACCATTCGCTGGCTCTTTGATGTGCGACTACGTCGCTCTTCCCCTGGGCCTGGCCGTCGCCTCTCACAGCCTCTTCTCCGGGGCCCCAGGTCAGCTCGCCCTCCTCTCGCAAAGGAGCCAGCTCCCCTCCTCCCTCCACAGCAGGTCTGCCCCCCGGTCCCCCTAGTGTCCCAGCAGGTCACAGCCCCCCTCTCGAGATGGCACCTCCACAGCTCTTTGGTGCAGGCGTGGGGCCAATGCAACGTTCTTGTCCCGTCTCAGAGCTTCTGTCTCTTTCTCTGGATTTCTGCAGGAGCTGAGGAGCGCCTGAAACACCGACCCCCTGCCTTTAAGTTATTTGGCGTTGCCCATGAGTTTATCTACTATTCACTGAAGCCCAGGGCTGCTACCAGGACCTGTTCCAAGTTTTTTGGCCGTTGCCGTCATGTAGTTTATCTAGGGTCCCGGAAAGGAAGAAAAAAAATTTTATTGTCAATCACTTCAGTTCCTTTTCGAACATCGGCAGGTAACCACTGTCTATTAAATTATGAGTGAAAAAGAGATTTTACTCCAAAAGCCCTTTCTTTAGCTATTGCTCAATGATAGATCATTCCAAGGATTTTCAAACTGATAATTGCTTTAACTGAGCTTGAAAAATCCTTGTCCCTGGGATGTATTTTTTCATCTTCTTCAAAGTTTGATTTTTTCCCCCTCTCCAGCCAATGCCCATCCTGGTAAATTCCTGTCCAACCTTTAAAGCCAAATCCAGTCTCTGCATCAACAATGAGCACCTGTCAGTCATTCTAGAGTGCCGAGAACAGTGTCCTGCAGGTGGACATTATGCCCTAACTGTTAGCTCCATGCATGCATGAATGAATGTATGGATGAATGCCTGTGTGAATGAATGAGTAAATGAATGTATGAATGAATGACTTTGTGAATGAAAGTATGAATGAATGTATAAATGAATGCATGCATGCATGAATGAATACATGAATGTGGGATCATTGGTTATTTCAAGCTCTCACTACCACACACCTGGGAAGTGACCCCCTAACAACAAAACTGTACAAATCATTATTCTTCCAAATGTGTCATAACCCAGGACATACTGTATATTCACACAAACACCTTGAAAATAGTTACTGATAGTTTGTTCCGCTGTCACTGACAAGGCTAATGTGTGACTGATTTTTCTTCCCACCATTCGCTGGCTCTTTGATGTGCGACTACGTCGCTCTTCCCCTGGGCCTGGCCGTCGCCTCTCACAGCCTCTTCTCCGGGGCCCCAGGTCAGCTCGCCCTCCTCTCGCAAAGGAGCCAGCTCCCCTCCTCCCTCCACAGCAGGTCTGCCCCCCGGTCCCCCTAGTGTCCCAGCAGGTCACAGCCCCCCTCTCGAGATGGCACCTCCACAGCTCTTTGGTGCAGGCGTGGGGCCAATGCAACGTTCTTGTCCCGTCTCAGAGCTTCTGTCTCTTTCTCTGGATTTCTGCAGGAGCTGAGGAGCGCCTGAAACACCGACCCCCTGCCTTTAAGTTATTTGGCGTTGCCGTCATGAGTTTATCTACTATTCACTGAAGCCCAGGGCTGCTACCAGGACCTGTTCCAGAACGGCCGTCGTCCCCCGCTCCCTCCTCTCTGTCACTGCCCGTCTTGACATCACTGTTGGCATTCATTACATTTGTCAAGCACTGAACCAGGATGAGTTATTGTCCTTGGAGCCGGAGATGAGGAAACAGGACGCTTTAAGCCTCCACCTTAAATTCTATGACATTGGCATCCTTTTTTTCACAACCACGTTTGAACATCCATCCAACGAGTTAATAAATATTTATGGCAGGGCAACTGCACTGAGATTACAATGATTTAAAAGACCCTGTTCCCCACAACTATTCCTAACAGTGCTAGTCATCATAGCCAAAAGGTTGAAACAACTAAAATATCCTTCAGTGAATGAATGGATAAACAAGATGTGGTACATACAACAGAGTATTTCTCAGCTATCACAGGGAATTAAAGGCTGACACCTGCTACAATATGGATGAGCCTTGAAAACTTCATGCTAACTGAAGAAGCCAGACCCAGAAGGCCACCTGTTATATGACTGCGTTTAAATGGCACATCCAGAATGGCTGAATCCAGTAGTCATGTATCGATGTAAGAGCTGGACCACAGAGAAGGCTGAGAACCGAAAAACTGATGCTTTTGAATTGTGGTGCTGGAGAAGACTCTTGAGAGTCCCTTGAACTGCAAGGAAGTAAAACCAGTCCAGCCTAAAGGAAATTAATCATATGATTGGAAATCCTTCCAGTCATATTCATCGGAAGGACTGATGCTAAAGCTCAAATGCCAGTACTTTGGCCACCTGATGCAAAGAGACGACTCACTGGAAAAGATCCTGATGCTGGGAAGATTGAAGGCAGGAGGAAAAGGGAACAACAGAGGACAAGATGGGTGGATGGCATCACCAGTGAGTTTGAGCAAATTCCAGGAGATGGTGAAGAACAGGGGAAACCTCGTGCGCTACAGTCGACGGGGTCTCAAAGCGTTGGACGTGGCTGAGCAACTGAACAGCAACCATAGGATGGAAGGCAGCCCGGCTGTTGCTGGAGCTGGGCGAGGGGTGGAGGGAGTGTCTGCTTGGTGGGGACAGGATTTCCTTTCAGAAGATGAGCATGTTTCAGAGCCAGGTAGAGGCCATGCTTGCACAGCGATGTGAGGGCACTGCATGCCGTTGAGTTGCGTGCTTTACGTGGCTGATTTTATGTTACATGACTTTTGCCTCCATTTTTTAAAAAATATATTTTTAGAGACCTAGTTCCTATTCCTCCTCGTTCTGATTATGTACTAGCTTGGAGCCGGAGATGAGGAAACAGGACGCTTTAAGCCTCCACCTTAAATTCTATGACATTGGCATCCTTTTTTTCACAACCACGTTTGAACATCCATCCAACGAGTTAATAAATATTTATGGCAGGGCAACTGCACTGAGATTACAATGATTTAAAAGACCCTGTTCCCCACAACTATTCCTAACAGTGCTAGTCATCATAGCCAAAAGGTTGAAACAACTAAAATATCCTTCAGTGAATGAATGGATAAACAAGATGTGGTACATACAACAGAGTATTTCTCAGCTATCACAGGGAATTAAAGGCTGACACCTGCTACAATATGGATGAGCCTTGAAAACTTCATGCTAACTGAAGAAGCCAGACCCAGAAGGCCACCTGTTATATGACTGCGTTTAAATGGCACATCCAGAATGGCTGAATCCAGTAGTCATGTATCGATGTAAGAGCTGGACCACAGAGAAGGCTGAGAACCGAAAAACTGATGCTTTTGAATTGTGGTGCTGGAGAAGACTCTTGAGAGTCCCTTGAACTGCAAGGAAGTAAAACCAGTCCAGCCTAAAGGAAATTAATCATATGATTGGAAATCCTTCCAGTCATATTCATCGGAAGGACTGATGCTAAAGCTCAAATGCCAGTACTTTGGCCACCTGATGCAAAGAGACGACTCACTGGAAAAGATCCTGATGCTGGGAAGATTGAAGGCAGGAGGAAAAGGGAACAACAGAGGACAAGATGGGTGGATGGCATCACCAGTGAGTTTGAGCAAATTCCAGGAGATGGTGAAGAACAGGGAAGCCTCGTGCGCTACAGTCCACGGGGTCTCAAAGCGTTGGACGTGGCTGAGCAACTGAACAGCAACCATAGGATGGAAGGCAGCCCGGCTGTTGCTGGAGCTGGGCGAGGGGTGGAGGGAGTGTCTGCTTGGTGGGGACAGGATTTCCTTTCAGAAGATGAGCATGTTTCAGAGCCAGGTAGAGGCCATGCTTGCACAGCGATGTGAGGGCACTGCATGCCGTTGAGTTGCGTGCTTTACGTGGCTGATTTTATGTTACATGACTTTTGCCTCCATTTTTTAAAAAATATATTTTTAGAGACCTAGTTCCTATTCCTCCTCGTTCGTTAGTTCCAAAGGTTCATGTTGAAGGTCATACAGGCCCCAAAGAATCTATGAAGTGAAGAGGGAGACATTAGAGGGAAAATTAATATGAGGCTGGGAATATTGATGACCACTGCTGGACTTGTATCCCTGGACATTCCCAGGCGCTGGGTAACAGTGCTGCACGGGGCAGGCTCAGTCACTCCTGGGACCACCCTGGCTCCTCTGCGCATCGGTGGCCTTGACCTCTGCCCGGAGTCGTGTCCTCTACCCAGAGCTGAGACCTGCAAGGTTTCTGGAAAAAAAAAGAAAGAAAAGAACAAAGTGTCTGCAGACTCGAGTGTCACTCTGTCCTAGTGAAAAGGCCAGAATTGCCCTTTTAAAAATTCATCGTCTGCTAATAATAAAACTGTATTTACAGAGACCTGGGCTTCCGAGAGCATCCGGCTTGTGCAAACACCAGGCAGGCTCAGGGAAGTGAGAAAGCCACTCGGACCGGGGTCTCAGCAGGGAGAAGCAGCAGGCCCAGAGGAAATGCGTCCTGCTCCAGGCAGGCAGAGCGGGGCCACAGGAGCTGAGTGCCGAGAGCAACCGCGTGAGGGCCGTCCGTGCATACCAGGTGCCGTCACAAGCCCTCGTCCACGCCCGCCCTGTGGATCATGTACCTCCTACGTTCCGTGCTCCCTTCCTTGTTTCTTGAGAGCACACGCCGTGGAGCAGGGGTAGCGGGTCCTTTGGAGAGCTGGGGGAGCAAGTCCACCCCGGTCACCCCCCTGCCTTTCCTCAGGCTCTGAGCCGCGGCACCGCGAGTCCTCTGTGACCAGCCCAGCCGTCAAGGGCCCTGCCCTGGAGACCGCCCCTACTCTGTAAAACAGTGACCAGTCCCTGGGCAGAGGCGTCGGAGAGCTTGGTGGGGACAGGATTTCCTTTCAGAAGATGAGCATGTTTCAGAGCCAGGTAGAGGCCATGCTTGCACAGCGATGTGAGGGCACTGCATGCCGTTGAGTTGCGTGCTTTACGTGGCTGATTTTATGTTACATGACTTTTGCCTCCATTTTTTAAAAAATATATTTTTAGAGACCTAGTTCCTATTCCTCCTCGTTCGTTAGTTCCAAAGGTTCATGTTGAAGGTCATACAGGCCCCAAAGAATCTATGAAGTGAAGAGGGAGACATTAGAGGGAAAATTAATATGAGGCTGGGAATATTGATGACCACTGCTGGACTTGTATCCCTGGACATTCCCAGGCGCTGGGTAACAGTGCTGCACGGGGCAGGCTCAGTCACTCCTGGGACCACCCTGGCTCCTCTGCGCATCGGTGGCCTTGACCTCTGCCCGGAGTCGTGTCCTCTACCCAGAGCTGAGACCTGCAAGGTTTCTGGAAAAAAAAAGAAAGAAAAGAACAAAGTGTCTGCAGACTCGAGTGTCACTCTGTCCTAGTGAAAAGGCCAGAATTGCCCTTTTAAAAATTCATCGTCTGCTAATAATAAAACTGTATTTACAGAGACCTGGGCTTCCGAGAGCATCCGGCTTGTGCAAACACCAGGCAGGCTCAGGGAAGTGAGAAAGCCACTCGGACCGGGGTCTCAGCAGGGAGAAGCAGCAGGCCCAGAGGAAATGCGTCCTGCTCCAGGCAGGCAGAGCGGGGCCACAGGAGCTGAGTGCCGAGAGCAACCGCGTGAGGGCCGTCCGTGCATACCAGGTGCCGTCACAAGCCCTCGTCCACGCCCGCCCTGTGGATCATGTACCTCCTACGTTCCGTGCTCCCTTCCTTGTTTCTTGAGAGCACACGCCGTGGAGCAGGGGTAGCGGGTCCTTTGGAGAGCTGGGGGAGCAAGTCCACCCCGGTCACCCCCCTGCCTTTCCTCAGGCTCTGAGCCGCGGCACCGCGAGTCCTCTGTGACCAGCCCAGCCGTCAAGGGCCCTGCTCGTCTTTCTGCCCCCCTGGAGACCGCCCCCTACTCTGTAAAACAGTGACCAGTCCCCTGGGCAGAGGCGTCGGGCAGGCTGCGGTCCAGAGCACTGCAAAGAGTCGCTCATGACTGAAGCGACTCAGCTCGCTCGCACAGCCAGCCCGTTCGTCCTGACCTGACTCCAGAGGCCTCCCATTCTGTGAAACAGTGAGCAGAACAGTGTGAGGTTTACCTGCTTCTGCTTTCCCCGCTGGGCTGTCCTCCCGTGAGAGGAGCGAGCGTGTGGGTGAGGGGGTGTCTCTGGTTCTCAGCACAGGGCCTTCAGCCAGAACAACATCCGGACCCTACTCTGGCCTTCGCTGTTCTTCTCTGCAGAGGGGTCGCTGGTGTGTGGAACCTGGGACCTTGGAGAAGGGCCCGGTCTTGGTGTCTTCCTTTGTTTTCAGATCCACCCCCGGGAGGAGCTGGTTTGCCGGTCTGCCCACAGCCTGAGGCTCTGCCTTTGCTCGAGGCAGCAGGCAGCGGGAGGCCGCAGGAGGCCGGCTTTGCAGGGATGGGGGACAGGGTGGGAAGGAGGAAGAGGCTGCCCAGCCAGGCTGCGTCCTCGAGCCCAGCTTCTCCCAATCACAAAGCTGATGTGTTCATCTCCTCCTGTTGGATTCTTGAATGTATCTCTCCATTGGTTCTGAGCTGAGAGAGTGAAAACAGGAGTATAATTTCTTCCCTAGAACCCTTGTAGGGTCTCTTTTCTCCCTCAGCACACTCTGCCCTGCACATAGTGATGCTGAGTTAGTTGCTTAGTCAAGCCAGACTCTTCCAACTGCACGGGCTGAAGCCTCCCAGGCTCCTCTGTTCATGGAATTCTCCAGGCAAGAATACTGGAGTGGGTTGCAAGCTCCTTCTCCGGGGGATCTTCCCAACCCAGGGATCGAACCTGGGTCTCCTGCACTGCAGGCGGATTCTTTACTGACTGAGCCACCAACGCTTGGCACATAGTAGGTGCTCACTATTTGTTGGATAATGAAGTGGTCACAGATGCTAAGACCGGAGGCCGACACTTTTCCTCCCTTACTCTAGAAATAATGCAAAGTGCCATCATCCTGGTTCACTGTCATGGTCCACTTCGTAACTGTGCTTTGGTTGGGGAGGGTCAGGGGAAGCCCCAGATTTAATGGACTGAAGGTCTCCTATTTTTGAGGAGATTCTGTCTGGAATGGAAGTAGCCTCAGCCTGAAACGCCCAGGGCACACCTCCTGAGGGTCTCTCTACGGAGACTAAAAACAATGGGAATTTGATAAAGTTCTTACTCTTTTGCAGAGGCGGAAGGAGCCCTCCAGGCATTTGCTTCAGGAGCGCTGCTGTCTAAACACGCAGCTCCAGCTCCGCCCAGCCTCCCTCCAGAGGCTCAGGCTCCCCACGTTCACCTGCCCGTGGCCAGAGCTCACCGTTTCCAACCCGGACTCGGAGGCGATGAGGAACCCCACGGCAGAGGGCAGGTGAGAAATGGAATTTGGGTGCGCATTTTTAAAAATAATTTTACTTATTTTTGCTGTGCTGGATCTTTGTTGCTGCATACAGGTCTTCTCTCGTTGCGGCGAGTGGGGCTGCTCTCTCGTTGCGGTGCACGGGCGTCTTGTTGTGGTGGCTTCTCTTATTGTGGCGCTCAGGCTCGAGGGCACACAGGCCTCAGTACTTGTAGAACGTGGACTCAGTCCTTTTGGCTCCCGGTTCTCGAGCACAGGCTCAGTAGTTGGGGTACACAGGCTTAGTTGCTCCACAGCATGTGGACTCTTCCCTGACCAGGGATTGAACCCTCGTCCCCTACATGTGGGAGGCAGATTCTTCACCACTGGGCCACTGAGGAAGCCCTCAGGGGTACATGGGAATGCTGCTGAGGTGGTCACTGAGGCTGTAGGACTTCATGCCAGCCCCAGGGAATGACGACGTGAAAAAATGGTATTTAAAAAAGCATAACATTGAAAATAAGAAGAGGGACACAAGACTGATCTCAAGACCTCCATCTACAGGGTGGAGGGGGAGAATGCAGAACTTTCCCCAAGAAAGTAAGTAAAAAGTAACGTGAAATTAAAGGTCAGTCGACAAAGTAAGTACCCACAAATCTTTCCATGTTTCTGTGTCCTTGGCACTGAGGCGGGATTGGCTGCTGAAGTTAAGTCTTTCAGGCATCCCACACGAAACCGGTCTTTCCCTGTGCTTTTCTGTGTGTGGTGTGAGGAGTGCGACAGGCGATGAGAAACAGGGCCCCAGGCACTCAGGAGAGGTGCCCGAGGTAAGTGCTCGGGCTTCCCACTGCTGCAGACGAGCCAGGGAACCGGTCTGCTTGATGAAAACAACAAGCGAGCACACAAACGTCAGAGGGCCTGCCAGCTAAAGACGGGTTCCAAAGACCTACTCTACTGCTCAGGGAAGGCTGTTTAAGGTCATGTAACAACCTCAGTGGGAAAGATTTGAAAAAGAGTAGATAGTGTGGCAGCTCCAGCTCCGCCCAGCCTCCCTCCAGAGGCTCAGGCTCCCCACGTTCACCTGCCCGTGGCCAGAGCTCACCGTTTCCAACCCGGACTCGGAGGCGATGAGGAACCCCACGGCAGAGGGCAGGTGAGAAATGGAATTTGGGTGCGCATTTTTAAAAATAATTTTACTTATTTTTGCTGTGCTGGATCTTTGTTGCTGCATACAGGTCTTCTCTCGTTGCGGCGAGTGGGGCTGCTCTCTCTTGCGGTGCACGGGCGTCTTGTTGTGGTGGCTTCTCTTATTGTGGCGCTCAGGCTCGAGGGCACACAGGCCTCAGTACTTGTAGAACGTGGACTCAGTCCTTTTGGCTCCCGGTTCTCGAGCACAGGCTCAGTAGTTGGGGTACACAGGCTTAGTTGCTCCACAGCATGTGGACTCTTCCCTGACCAGGGATTGAACCCTCGTCCCCTACATGTGGGAGGCAGATTCTTCACCACTGGGCCACTGAGGAAGCCCTCAGGGGTACATGGGAATGCTGCTGAGGTGGTCACTGAGGCTGTAGGACTTCATGCCAGCCCCAGGGAATGACGACGTGAAAAAATGGTATTTAAAAAAGCATAACATTGAAAATAAGAAGAGGGACACAAGACTGATCTCAAGACCTCCATCTACAGGGTGGAGGGGGAGAATGCAGAACTTTCCCCAAGAAAGTAAGTAAAAAGTAACGTGAAATTAAAGGTCAGTCGACAAAGTAAGTACCCACAAATCTTTCCATGTTTCTGTGTCCTTGGCACTGAGGCGGGATTGGCTGCTGAAGTTAAGTCTTTCAGGCATCCCACACGAAACCGGTCTTTCCCTGTGCTTTTCTGTGTGTGGTGTGAGGAGTGCGACAGGCGATGAGAAACAGGGCCCCAGGCACTCAGGAGAGGTGCCCGAGGTAAGTGCTCGGGCTTCCCACTGCTGCAGACGAGCCAGGGAACCGGTCTGCTTGATGAAAACAACAAGCGAGCACACAAACGTCAGAGGGCCTGCCAGCTAAAGACGGGTTCCAAAGACCTACTCTACTGCTCAGGGAAGGCTGTTTAAGGTCATGTAACAACCTCAGTGGGAAAGATTTGAAAAAGAGTAGATAGGTGGACGTGTATAACGGAATCACTTTGCCGTCCATCAGAAGTGATCGCAGCACTGGTCATCAGCTGTGTGTGTGTGCTCGCTCACCCATCGCGTCCGACTCTCTGCGGCCCCAGGGACTGCAGGCTGCCGGGCTCCTCTGTCCTTGGGGATTGATGATCCAGGCGAGCACACAGCTATACTCCAATATAAAATAACATTCTAAAAAGATGCAGACCCTCTCTTCTTTTCATTGTGACTCAGGTCTGGTGAGATGGGGGTACTTGTCCAATGAAGATAAAATCATCTCTTGTCTCAGAAGTTGTTGTGCTGATTAGAGAATATTACATGTCACGGCCTTGTGGTTGATCCAGAAATGCCGCCCTTGGGCAGCTTCCCTCAGGTGCACCTCTTTGGAAATGAACCATTCCGATCGCTTCCTAGAGCTCTGGGAGGCACGTGGGAGGGGCCACAGATGAGGTCCAGCAGGAGGACGTGATGGTTACTTATGCGTGCTCAGTTGCTCAGGTGTGTCCGACTTTTTGCCACGCCCTGGACTCTAGCCCCTCAAGCTCGTCTGTCCATGGAATTTTTGCAGGCAAGAATGCTGGAGTGGGCTGCCATTTCCCACTCCAGGGGATCTTCCTGACTCGGGGATCAAACCCAGAACATCTCTTGCATCTCCTGCATTGGCAGGAGGATTCTTTTTTTTTTTCGATTTTGGTCACTTTTACTGGTCTTTCGCCTTTTTTTTTTTTGGCCACTTCTATTGGTCTTTCATTTATCTATTTTCATCCATCTTTGTTCTTTGGCCCATGTGGGCCTCCCATCGCGGTGGCCTCTGTTGTCGCAGAGCGCCGGCTCTGGGCGCATGCGCTCCAGAGCTCCGGCTCGGTCATTGGACACATCGGTCCAGTCGCTCCGTGGCACGTGGGATCTTCCCCCGTCAGGGATCGAACTGGCGCCCCTTGCCCTGCAAGGCGGTGTCCTTACCCACTGGACCACCAGGGAAGCCTGCAGGTGGGTTCTTTACCACTGTTCCCCTTGAGAAGCCTGAGGATGGTTGTGACAACTACCAATGACAGAGCTGTCTGTCTTTCCAGGTGAGAGTGGATCCTCCCAACCATGTGGTGAGGTCGATACGTGCTGTTTCTCGCCTTTTGCATGTGAGGAAACTGAGGCATGGAGAGGCGAGGCCTGTGCTTTGCATCACACCCTAGTACATTCTATCAAGGCAGCTTTGGGTGACTTGTGCCCTGCTTGTCTCTCTCCTGTGCCCCGTGCCCCCTCCCCTCTCTTCCATCCCCAGCCCAGATTGGAAGGAGAGCATTGAGAACATCTCTGTGAGTCAGACATGCTAGGCGACCTGCCGGTGGAACTGTCGCGAGGGTTCAATGAGGCAATTATGGGATGCGCTTACCAGCGTGCCTGGTGTGCACTAAGCATTCAATCGCTGTTGGCTCTTAGGCTCGGTATTGGATTCATTCTCTCAGTCAGAGGACTCCTGCAGGAGGAAAGAGAAAGGAGCCCCAGCGGCAGGGAGCGCAATGGGGCATTCGTGACCATTAGTGCCCTGTAATCAGAAGGTAGACGCTCCTCAGAGACACACTGGAGTGACGGCCTGAATCTGCTAGAAGACACAACTAGGGCTTCTGGTCACCAGATTGAACAGCTAATCATGGCTCTCCATCTGTGGTTATAAAGGTCTGGAGACTTGAGAGTGGAGAGCTTGTTAGGTGGAAACTGAACACGTACCAGCTGCAATGCGAGGCAAAACTCGCCGTGAACATCAGAAACGGCTGTGTTAGGCCTTCATCAGGCAATGACTTACGATTTTTTTTCTTTGTAAATAGCCAACAGCAAACCTCAAACATCTTAAAAATGAGGACCCGCAATAGGATGTGAGTCCAACGTGCAGGAAGACCACACGAGCTCTCCCTAAAGTTCTCAGTAAGAAGCTGAGTTTGTTATTCAGTGCAGAAGACCATCTCCAGGCTTCCGTTTCTAATTACGGCGTTGACCTCATTGTCTTCTCTTTGTCCCTTGGGTGTGTGTTTGGTTTTTGTGTCCTAACAAGTCTGGGATTACTTGCGGTGATTTCAGCCTCCCACACCACCACCCCCAACTCTCGCTTCAGCACGCCAGAGGCTGAACATCTGGGCCGATGAGCCATCACATCTTCTAATCACTGTGTTTCTCTTGCCACTCAGACAGGAGCAAAGGGCTTCCTACTTCATGCTCCCCTAGCTGCCAGGCCATGGTGGAGGGCGGGCATCCATCGTCCACGGGTGTATGCCCGTACCTGCCTGACCAACCGCTTCCCCCGCACCCCCCCCCCAAGATGCACACAAGTCCCTGCACCGCTGCCTCTGTGGACGAGGCCCCGTGGAAGGCACCTGGCCTGGAGGCCACTGTCATCTGGCTTACAGAGATGCGCTAGACCAAAGTTCCTTCTTTTTTAAAAAAAAAATTGACTTATTTTTGGCAGGGTCTTTGTTACACGGGCTTTCTTCAGTTGCAGCTAGTGGGGACTACTCTCTAGTTGTGACGCACAGGCTTCTCATTGCAGCGGCTTCTCTTGTTGCAGAGCATGGCCTCTAGGGCCTCTGGGCTTTAGGAGTTGCGACACGTGGGCTTAGTTGCCACGTGGCATGTGGAATCTTCCTGGACCAGGGATCGAACCCGTGTCCCCTGCATTGGCAGGTGGATTTTCGATGCCTGAACCACTAGGGAAGTCCCACATTTCTTTAATCAGAAATTCAAACTAAAATGCAGACGATGCACTCCCTGGCTAGTTGCAAGAGTTCCAATTCAAAGAGCGTGCAGTGGAGTCAGGCACGGAGAGACGGTGCCCAGCTGGAGGGCCAGCCCATGGCCCAGCAGACAGACTCAGGGGCAGGGTGTGTAGCCACGTCTGACCAGATTGAAGGTCCCCAGATGTGTCCACAGGGACTTGGATCCAGCTGCATCTGGGTCCTCAAGACAAGCCCCATTTTCCTAAAGTAGGATCCTCTTTACGGCAGCCAGATGAGCCAGTCCTGGTCATCACTAACTCAGTCCTCTTCCTCAGGGTGCCGTACAAGTGCAGATCTCTGGCGCCAGAGTGTGTCGGCCTGGCCTTGGCCCTGGGCTGGCGTGGGCTGAGCCAGTGGTGCCCCAGGCTGAGCTGTGTGGTTGCCGGGGCCGGTCTTGGGTGGGTGTGAGCAGCAGCCTCTGAATAAAGCCCTTAAGGCCATTTACAACTCAGTGGCAAATACTTCTTCATTCTGGACTTGCTTCCTGGGGCCAGCATCTACACAGCCATTCAATGAGTATTTATGGGGTCCCTCTGACGTTCAACCCCGAATCTTCATTGGAAGGACTGATGCCAAAGCTCCAATCGTTGGGCCACCTGATGTGAAGAGACGACTCACTGGAAAAGACCTGGATGCTGGGAAAGACGGAGGACAGGAGGAGAAGAGAGCAACAGAGGACGAGAGGGTTGAATGGTCTCATCAGCTCGAGGGACATGAGTCTGAGCACACTCAGGAGCTAGTGAAGAGCAGGAAAGCCTGGTGTGCTGCAGTCCGTGGGGTGCCAAAGAGTCAGACACGACTGAACACCACCACCTGATGTTCAAGTCATGGCACAAGGTAGAGGGAGCGTAGTTCAAAGATGAACCATTCGGGGATCTGCTACAATTTTTTAAAAGAGATGAGTGCGCAGATCAAGAAAACAGTGATCGTTGTCGAGAAGACGTACGAATAAAATGCTCGGGTATTTAGAACAGGCACGTAGTACTTTCTTCCAGAAGGATTATGGGAGGTGTTGAGGCTGAGATGAGCTGTGTCTGGGCCATCAGGTGGGATTTAGGGGCTGGTGAGTGGGAGGCACCGATAGGCAGCAGCGCCTTTTGGGCTGGAGAGTGAGGACACGAGAAGACGAGACCCTGTGTCACATTGGAGAGGCAGACTGAGGGCCGTTCATAGATAATGAAGGACATCCCGGCGTGCACTGGGCTTTATTTTGAAGGCAATGTGATGTCACTGGAGGGCAATGGGGAGCAGAGCCAGCCTTTGGAGAAATTACTGCCGACTGTCTTAGTGGCAGGAGGGAAGCCCAGCGATGCTTAAGGAGCTGCCTGCGTCGCACCAGGTCGGTACAGGACGCCCCACCGAGGCACCTTCACCTCCTCGTCCGCCGGAGTCCGAGCGGCCTGGCCAGTGGTGCCCCAGGCTGAGCTGTGTGGTTGCCGGGGCCGGTCTTGGGTGGGTGTGAGCAGCAGCCTCTGAATAAAGCCCTTAAGGCCATTTACAACTCAGTGGCAAATACTTCTTCATTCTGGACTTGCTTCCTGGGGCCAGCATCTACACAGCCATTCAATGAGTATTTATGGGGTCCCTCTGACGTTCAACCCCGAATCTTCATTGGAAGGACTGATGCCAAAGCTCCAATCGTTGGGCCACCTGATGTGAAGAGACGACTCACTGGAAAAGACCTGGATGCTGGGAAAGACGGAGGACAGGAGGAGAAGAGAGCAACAGAGGACGAGAGGGTTGAATGGTCTCATCAGCTCGAGGGACATGAGTCTGAGCACACTCAGGAGCTAGTGAAGAGCAGGAAAGCCTGGTGTGCTGCAGTCCGTGGGGTGCCAAAGAGTCAGACACGACTGAACACCACCACCTGATGTTCAAGTCATGGCACAAGGTAGAGGGAGCGTAGTTCAAAGATGAACCATTCGGGGATCTGCTACAATTTTTTAAAAGAGATGAGTGCGCAGATCAAGAAAACAGTGATCGTTGTCGAGAAGACGTACGAATAAAATGCTCGGGTATTTAGAACAGGCACGTAGTACTTTCTTCCAGAAGGATTATGGGAGGTGTTGAGGCTGAGATGAGCTGTGTCTGGGCCATCAGGTGGGATTTAGGGGCTGGTGAGTGGGAGGCACCGATAGGCAGCAGCGCCTTTTGGGCTGGAGAGTGAGGACACGAGAAGACGAGACCCTGTGTCACATTGGAGAGGCAGACTGAGGGCCGTTCATAGATAATGAAGGACATCCCGGCGTGCACTGGGCTTTATTTTGAAGGCAATGTGATGTCACTGGAGGGCAATGGGGAGCAGAGCCAGCCTTTGGAGAAATTACTGCCGACTGTCTTAGTGGCAGGAGGGAAGCCCAGCGATGCTTAAGGAGCTGCCTGCGTCGCACCAGGTCGGTACAGGACGCCCCCCACCCGAGGCACCTTCACCTCCTCGTCCGCCGGAGTCCGAGCGGCCTGGCCACCAGCGCGCTTCCCTCAGGACACAGCCCTCTTCCCTTCCGGATGGATCTGCCTCCCTCCACCGTAAAACCAGTGGATAAGGACACCGCCTTGCAGTGCAAGGGGCGCCGGTTTGATCCCTGGCCTGGGAAGATTCCACGTGCCGCGGAGCAGCTGGACTGATGTGTCCAATCACCGAGCCGGAGCTCTGGAGCGCATGCGCCCAGAGCTGGCGCTCTGCGACAACAGATGCCACCGCGATGGGAGGCCCGCAGGGGCCAAAGAACAAAGACGGATGAAAACAGAGAAATGAAAGACCAATAGAAGTGGCCGGCCCGCCCGCTCCCCTCCCTCCCCAACCCAACCCCCGCCCCCCAAAAATAAATAAATAAATCTTAAAAAAAAAAAAAAAAAAACATGGCCAAATGGATTTAATTCAAATTCCACGTGATAGAAACATAAAGTAAGGCCAAATAAATGGGAATGCTTAAAGTAACGTGCGCTGGCATCTCATAAAAGCCTCTTAAATTGATTACACAAGAGTGCAGGGTGTAGATGCCAGAAAATGGAGGGTTTTATGGGCGTGCTGGCAGAGGCCCAGAGCGGGGTGAGCGGGGGCCGCGCGGCCCTAGCTCTTTCCCAGACCCCGTCCGTGCTTCAGAGGCTGCGCCCTGCGCGGCGACCTCTCCTTCCCTCCCCAGGGCTTGCCTTTAAAACCAAAATCACCCCGTCATTAAGCAAGTCGTCAGTCTTGACCGTTCGAGCTGCTAAAATCTGAGATCCACTTTGCAAGAATCACGGAAACCAGGAGTGAAAGCGTTATCCTGGAAGCGGGGGGAGGTCTGCTCTTGCACCCGGCCGCTGCCCTGCGGGGCTGGTGTTGCACGACGCTTAGCCCCAGTCCTGGTGTTCAGCGCGGAGGAACATGATGCACTCGTTCTGCGGCTGAAAACCCCACGAGAGCTGGGAGAGGTTTCTGTCCAGTCCCGCTCTGGAGTCTTCTCTCGTCTGTCCAGCCCCGTTGCACACGATGCCTGCGGAGGGCAGAACTCCGCCCCCAGAGCGAGGCAGCCCGTCCGGGCGCGGCTCTGGGCGGGAGCGGGGCTGACCAGTGGAGCCGGGAGACCTGCTGCTGTCCCCTGCAGAATGGCGTGAGGACTGTCACAGGCTCCAAACACGGGTTTGAGAATGGAAACACTTGACGGGTCTTGGGAATAGTTTGTGACTCACAGAAATGGAAAGTGTGTGTGGATTTTTTTTTTAAATATGTGTTTGTTTGGCTGTATCTGGTCTCAGCAGCGGCACAGGGGATCTTGGCTGCATGGCTTGAAGGCCTCTCTCTAGCTCTGGTGCACGGGCGTGGCTATGGCATCCAGCTCCCAAACCCTGATCACACCTGCATCCCCTGCCTCGGCAGGCAGATTCTTAACCCCTGGGCCACCAGGGAAGTCCCAGAGCGGAAGGGAGATGTCAGGCTACCAGAGGCGTGATGTGCAGCAGCTAGCCAAATTCAAGAGGCCGATTGATAAGTTTTCTGCTGATGGGTCGGATAAGCGTCTCTGCCGTGCTTAGAACTCCCATAGTCTGGCTGTACCAACAGTTCCCCTTTCTAAGTGTGTATTTCCTGGCTTATATCTTATTGAGAGATAGATCTGGTATGTAGGGCTAAACCAGGAGGCTTCTTTTTGTAAAACACCTGTATTGGGCCTCCCTGGTGGTCCAGTGGGTAAAGAATCCACCTTGCAGTGCAAGGGGTGCCAGTTCGATCCCTGGCCCGGGAAGATCCCATGTGCTGGACCGCTGTGTCCAATTACGAGCCGGAGCTCTGGAGCGCATGCGCCCAGAGCCGGTGCTCTGCGGGGAGAGAGGCGGCTGAGATGGGAGCCCCACACAGGCCAGAGAACAGAGATGGATGAAAATAAATAAAATGAAAGACCTAGAAAAGTGGCCAAAATTTAAAGCAAACAAACAAAAACCTGTATTAGGAGGAGAGGAGAGTGTTTTCCCCCAGAGGGCAAGATGCTTCCAATAAGCCTGAAACTCCCTTGCTTTTTCCTTTCTCTCCCTGTTCCTCTCTCCCTTCCCTCTCTCTTTTCTTTCTCTCCTGGTCTTTCCTCTCTTCTTTCTCCCTCCCCCCTTCTTTTTCTCTTTCTTCCTTCTTCCTTTTTTCTTTTTCTCCTTCCTTTCTCTCTTCCTCCCTCCCTCCTCCTTATCTCCCTCTCTTCTCTTCCTCCCTCCCTCTCTCTCTCTCTCCTTTAATATGAACTGAGAGTCTTCTCTAAGTGCCCTTCTGTAGGCAGGGAGAGGCTGGAGCAAGTGGTCAAAATGAGCAAAGCCCAGTCCCAGGCTGCCCAGGGCACACGGCTCAGGCTGACGATCCCCAGGGAGTCTCATTGTGCATGTCACAATCACCTGGGGCACTTTTTTTTTTTTTTTAAGATTTATTTATTTATTTATTTTGGGCGGGGGTCGGGTTGGGGAAGGAGGGGAGCAGGCGGGCCACTTCTATTGGTCTTTCGTTTCTCTATGTTCATCCGTCTTTGTTCTTTGGCTCCCGTAGGCCTCCCATCGCGGTGGCGTCTGTTGTCGCAGAGCACCAGCTCTGGGCGCATGCGCTCCAGAGTCCGGCTCGGTAATTGGACACATCTGTCCAGCTGCTCCGCGGCACGTGGGATCTTCCCAGGCCAGGGATTGAACTGGCGCCCCTTGCACTGCAAGGCGGTGTCCTTACCCACTGGACCACCAGGGGAATCCCCCCTGGGACACTTTTTAACCTGATTCCTACACCCCAGAAATATTCAAAGGTGCAGCCTAGAAATAAGAATTATGAAAATATTTTTTTCTAAAGCAGCTGTGTTACGTAATTGAGACAACCACTGGCCCATAGGAGAGAAAATAGCTGCAATGCTATGTGATGTATGAACACGGAGTTGTGTTAGTAAAGAGGGAGCTCCTGATTCAGTCGTTGGAAGCTGGTGGTTGTCAGGGAAAACTTCATAGAGGTGATGCTCGCGCTGGGTCTTGAAGGATAAACAGGAGTTTGCTAGGGTATGACCAGAGCTTCCCTGGGGCTCGACAGTAAAGAATCCGCCTGCCAGTGCAGGGGACCCAGGAGACGCAGGGTCCCTCCCTGGGTCAGGAAGACCCCCTGGAGAAGGAAATGGCAACCCACCCCTGTATTCCTGTCTGGGAAATCCCATGGACAGAGGAATCTGGCCGGCTACTGTTTACGGGATCGCAGAGATTCAGACATGACTGAGCGACGGAACAACAACAGCAGGAGTTTCCCAGGGCAGGTAAAGAGAGAGCCCTTTGAGACAGATGTGCACATGTGAAGGGAAAACAGCTCCTTGTCGACTCGAGCGGCTCTGCGGGGCTGCAATGGACCGGGCTGCTAGGAAACACAGAGACGGGACAGGTGGGACGGTCGGGGCCAAAGGATGCTGGCTTTGGAGGCCTTGCCCACTCATGTGTATGTTTTCACTGCAAACCACAGGACAACGTGAAGAGTTTCAAAGAGAACATGCTAGACTCCCATTGACATTTGAGAAGGGGAAGCCAGAGACCATGTTGTGAAGCTGAAGTGGTAAGATCAGCAAGGAAGTGCTTGTCTAATCCAGAGCCAGGCCCAGCCTCTCCTGTGGCTCATCTCTGTGAGGCCCAGATGCTCCCAGCGGTGGCGTCTGTTGTCAGAGCACCAGCTCTGGGGGCCCCTCGGTAATTGGACACATCTGTCCAGCTGCTCCGCGCACGTGGGATCTTCCCAGGCCAGGGATTGAACTGGCGCCCCTTGCACTGCAAGGCGGTGTCCTTACCCACTGGACCACCAGGGGAATCCCCCCTGGGACACTTTTTAACCTGATTCCTACACCCCAGAAATATTCAAAGGTGCAGCCTAGAAATAAGAATTATGAAAATATTTTTTTCTAAAGCAGCTGTGTTACGTAATTGAGACAACCACTGGCCCATAGGAGAGAAAATAGCTGCAATGCTATGTGATGTATGAACACGGAGTTGTGTTAGTAAAGAGGGAGCTCCTGATTCAGTCGTTGGAAGCTGGTGGTTGTCAGGGAAAACTTCATAGAGGTGATGCTCGCGCTGGGTCTTGAAGGATAAACAGGAGTTTGCTAGGGTATGACCAGAGCTTCCCTGGGGCTCGACAGTAAAGAATCCGCCTGCCAGTGCAGGGGACCCAGGAGACGCAGGGTCCCTCCCTGGGTCAGGAAGACCCCCTGGAGAAGGAAATGGCAACCCACCCCTGTATTCCTGTCTGGGAAATCCCATGGACAGAGGAATCTGGCCGGCTACTGTTTACGGGATCGCAGAGATTCAGACATGACTGAGCGACGGAACAACAACAGCAGGAGTTTCCCAGGGCAGGTAAAGAGAGAGCCCTTTGAGACAGATGTGCACATGTGAAGGGAAAACAGCTCCTTGTCGACTCGAGCGGCTCTGCGGGGCTGCAATGGACCGGGCTGCTAGGAAACACAGAGACGGGACAGGTGGGACGGTCGGGGCCAAAGGATGCTGGCTTTGGAGGCCTTGCCCACTCATGTGTATGTTTTCACTGCAAACCACAGGACAACGTGAAGAGTTTCAAAGAGAACATGCTAGACTCCCATTGACATTTGAGAAGGGGAAGCCAGAGACCATGTTGTGAAGCTGAAGTGGTAAGATCAGCAAGGAAGTGCTTGTCTAATCCAGAGCCAGGCCCAGCCTCTCCTGTGGCTCATCTCTGTGAGGCCCAGAGAGCTGGGTCAGGCAAGACGTGGCAGGTCCTTTCCAGGTGTGTCCAAGTTCTTCCATCATTTGTTCCCATGGAAACCCAGTGCTTTTTTTCCCCCCTGTTGCCCCGGTGCCATCAACGACACACACCTGGTGTGAGAAGAGGTTTTTATAAGCCTCAGCCAACTCCCTCCCACCTTCTCCAGGCCCCGGACTCAAGATGGCGGCGTGGATGGAGGTGAGGACCTGGAGCCCGTCTGGTCAGCGTTTTCCACGGATCCGATGCTCCACTCTGGCAGGTACCAATGACAGAATCAGTGCCTTCATTTCATGCAAAGGAGGTTTTTCAAGGCAGTACAAGTGTTCATTTTTGTGGTTAAACCTAAAACAACTTGTTAAATTTACGGTTTTGAGACCATATCCCCTACTTCATGTTCTTTATCCCAAACATACAGAACTGGTAAAATCTGAGTGAATTTTAGAATTCCCACAGAGTACCAGACCATGCTCCTAAGTCGCTATTCAATGACTCACAGATAATTTTTCAATCAAATGCTTGCTTAGCTCCAAGAAATTTGAGTCTGTTCCAAAAAGCTTTGTGACCTAAAAAGCAAATATAGGAAAAGCAGGTTCAAAACTTCAAATGAATGAGGTTAAAGCAATCTCTAAGAAAGATTCTAAATGGAAAAGTAGATGTAAGAGCCAAATACTAAATGAAACAACTAAAAATTACAGGTCAGACCTTGTGATTGTGTGTTTTAAACAAATGCTTGAGTGTATCAAGAGATACAACAGTGCTTATAATATACGATGGGTTTCAGCTCCTTGTCGACTCGAGCGGCTCTGCGGGGCTGCAATGGACCGGGCTGCTAGGAAACACAGAGACGGGACAGGTGGGACGGTCGGGGCCAAAGGATGCTGGCTTTGGAGGCCTTGCCCACTCATGTGTATGTTTTCACTGCAAACCACAGGACAACGTGAAGAGTTTCAAAGAGAACATGCTAGACTCCCATTGACATTTGAGAAGGGGAAGCCAGAGACCATGTTGTGAAGCTGAAGTGGTAAGATCAGCAAGGAAGTGCTTGTCTAATCCAGAGCCAGGCCCAGCCTCTCCTGTGGCTCATCTCTGTGAGGCCCAGAGAGCTGGGTCAGGCAAGACGTGGCAGGTCCTTTCCAGGTGTGTCCAAGTTCTTCCATCATTTGTTCCCATGGAAACCCAGTGCTTTTTTTCCCCCCTGTTGCCCCGGTGCCATCAACGACACACACCTGGTGTGAGAAGAGGTTTTTATAAGCCTCAGCCAACTCCCTCCCACCTTCTCCAGGCCCCGGACTCAAGATGGCGGCGTGGATGGAGGTGAGGACCTGGAGCCCGTCTGGTCA
Organism: Tragulus kanchil; assembly: GCA_022376925.1. Lineage (NCBI taxonomy): Eukaryota > Metazoa > Chordata > Mammalia > Artiodactyla > Tragulidae > Tragulus > Tragulus kanchil. The sequence continues at coordinate 96,907,221 of JAIOJX010000003.1, forward strand.
GCGTTTTCCACGGATCCGATGCTCCACTCTGGCAGGTACCAATGACAGAATCAGTGCCTTCATTTCATGCAAAGGAGGTTTTTCAAGGCAGTACAAGTGTTCATTTTTGTGGTTAAACCTAAAACAACTTGTTAAATTTACGGTTTTGAGACCATATCCCCTACTTCATGTTCTTTATCCCAAACATACAGAACTGGTAAAATCTGAGTGAATTTTAGAATTCCCACAGAGTACCAGACCATGCTCCTAAGTCGCTATTCAATGACTCACAGATAATTTTTCAATCAAATGCTTGCTTAGCTCCAAGAAATTTGAGTCTGTTCCAAAAAGCTTTGTGACCTAAAAAGCAAATATAGGAAAAGCAGGTTCAAAACTTCAAATGAATGAGGTTAAAGCAATCTCTAAGAAAGATTCTAAATGGAAAAGTAGATGTAAGAGCCAAATACTAAATGAAACAACTAAAAATTACAGGTCAGACCTTGTGATTGTGTGTTTTAAACAAATGCTTTCGAGTGTATCAAGAGATACAACAGTGCTTATAATATACGATGGGTTTATAAATTGTATCTCCATGATTATGATTTTATGTTGGTTATTAAAAAAAACAACATAGTGTGAGGAAGGAATTTATGAGCCTCAAGCCATATACTCACTGCTTTTTGAACCCCTGCTCCTCTGTCTTTAAGACTCCATAGAAGCAGCAAAAATGGACTGAAAAATGCCTTGTAGACTTGCTTTAGGTGCATGAGCCCAAACTGTGATTTTCATAGCATCAACACTGATGAAATCGTCACAGGGTCAGAAGACGCCACAAGGCTCTGGAGACGCCAGTAACAATGTAGCATTTCCAGATCATGTGGAAATTTGAATTCCGTTTACTAAAGATACGTGCAGAAATGGGTTTCAGGATGATTAAGGCCTGTGACTGTAAAAATGTGAAATTTATAGCGTCGTAAAAGGGTTCGTATAAAATGCAAATATCCCAGCTGGGTGGTTGGCCGGTGAGGTCTCCGTTGGGCTTCTGCCTGAGCTCATTAACATTCAGCGTGGGCACTGGTGGTTTTTTTTTTCAAGGCAGCATGTTATTCTTCAGTAGCTTCTCTGATTATCTTCTGAGCATCGTGATGGCCTCTCCAAATAGTGAACAGCTGTGCAAAGCAAACGCATACGCCAGAAGTGTATTAATTGGGGGTAAATTAGGCATTTTTCCTGCGTCCTTATGACTGTGAAACAGCTCATTCAAGTTTTTCTAAATTAATGTTGTCTGTATGTAAGAGGAGCATAACGGCGCACATCAAATGTGTGTGCGCCTAGAGTTGGAGGCAGCACGGGCATGCTGAGAGAGGTAGAAATGGAAGTGATACATGGTGGGGGTGAGGTTTGCTTTGACTCACAGATAATTTTTCAATCAAATGCTTGCTTAGCTCCAAGAAATTTGAGTCTGTTCCAAAAAGCTTTGTGACCTAAAAAGCAAATATAGGAAAAGCAGGTTCAAAACTTCAAATGAATGAGGTTAAAGCAATCTCTAAGAAAGATTCTAAATGGAAAAGTAGATGTAAGAGCCAAATACTAAATGAAACAACTAAAAATTACAGGTCAGACCTTGTGATTGTGTGTTTTAAACAAATGCTTTCGAGTGTATCAAGAGATACAACAGTGCTTATAATATACGATGGGTTTATAAATTGTATCTCCATGATTATGATTTTATGTTGGTTATTAAAAAAAACAACATAGTGTGAGGAAGGAATTTATGAGCCTCAAGCCATATACTCACTGCTTTTTGAACCCCTGCTCCTCTGTCTTTAAGACTCCATAGAAGCAGCAAAAATGGACTGAAAAATGCCTTGTAGACTTGCTTTAGGTGCATGAGCCCAAACTGTGATTTTCATAGCATCAACACTGATGAAATCGTCACAGGGTCAGAAGACGCCACAAGGCTCTGGAGACGCCAGTAACAATGTAGCATTTCCAGATCATGTGGAAATTTGAATTCCGTTTACTAAAGATACGTGCAGAAATGGGTTTCAGGATGATTAAGGCCTGTGACTGTAAAAATGTGAAATTTATAGCGTCGTAAAAGGGTTCGTATAAAATGCAAATATCCCAGCTGGGTGGTTGGCCGGTGAGGTCTCCGTTGGGCTTCTGCCTGAGCTCATTAACATTCAGCGTGGGCACTGGTGGTTTTTTTTTTCAAGGCAGCATGTTATTCTTCAGTAGCTTCTCTGATTATCTTCTGAGCATCGTGATGGCCTCTCCAAATAGTGAACAGCTGTGCAAAGCAAACGCATACGCCAGAAGTGTATTAATTGGGGGTAAATTAGGCATTTTTCCTGCGTCCTTATGACTGTGAAACAGCTCATTCAAGTTTTTCTAAATTAATGTTGTCTGTATGTAAGAGGAGCATAACGGCGCACATCAAATGTGTGTGGACGCCTAGAGTTGGAGGCAGCACGGGCATGCTGAGAGAGGGTAGAAATGGAAGTGATACATGGTGGGGGTGAGGTTTGCTTTCAGAGGAGGAGAGCAGGGAAAACAGATGACCGGTCAGCTTTGATTCCAAACACGTGACAGGAGACGAGCCCTGGAATTGGGGTCTCCTGAGCAGGTGTAATGACCTGTGAGAATGCCTTTCCTGGCCCCATCCTTAGCCATGCCAACAGGCTGGTGAGGCCCAGTGCCCCCTCTGGGAGTTAACCCTGCCCTTGGCTTCTGTGGAGGGGACCGGGCTCTGCAGCCTTGGGTGAGTCCTGTGAGTGGGGTTGACCACGCACACTTCCGGGAATCTGAGCTCGACACTCCACGCTGTGTGGGAAATGGATGCAGCGCCTGTATTATCATGAAGCTGGGGGCGTTTGGAAAGGCATGGGAGTATCTTAGGTTGTCGTAACACACAGGGAGGGAGATGCTACTGCCTTTGACGGGGCAGGACACACTGAATATTCAGCAGCTCTGCACGGGACAATAGGCTCCGAAAAGACTTGTCCCGCCCCAGCAGTCCTACAGGAAAAGGCTGGCTGGAGGGCGTGGGCTGCCTAAAGGGACAGGCAAGAAAAACCATTTCAGGTTAAAGGAATTGGCCCAAACTTGAGGAAACGCTGGGCGTGTATGCCAAAATACCAGCATCGCGTCCCTCCTCTCTCCCAGTCCCAGGAGTTATTTAGCTTTCCCAAAGAGCCGTAAGCCAGGAACAGCTGCTGCTTTCACACCTGAGCTAGAGCAGACCCCGGGGAGGAGGGGTTCAGTCATGGGTGGTTGGCCTGGTCTTTCTTGCCTGAGCTCATTAACATTCAGGGGGCAGGGAAAATGTTATTCTTCAGTAGCTTCTCTGATTATCTTCTGAGCATCGTGATGGCCTCTCCAAATAGTGAACAGCTGTGCAAAGCAAACGCATACGCCAGAAGTGTATTAATTGGGGGTAAATTAGGCATTTTTCCTGCGTCCTTATGACTGTGAAACAGCTCATTCAAGTTTTTCTAAATTAATGTTGTCTGTATGTAAGAGGAGCATAACGGCGCACATCAAATGTGTGTGGACGCCTAGAGTTGGAGGCAGCACGGGCATGCTGAGAGAGGGTAGAAATGGAAGTGATACATGGTGGGGGTGAGGTTTGCTTTCAGAGGAGGAGAGCAGGGAAAACAGATGACCGGTCAGCTTTGATTCCAAACACGTGACAGGAGACGAGCCCTGGAATTGGGGTCTCCTGAGCAGGTGTAATGACCTGTGAGAATGCCTTTCCTGGCCCCATCCTTAGCCATGCCAACAGGCTGGTGAGGCCCAGTGCCCCCTCTGGGAGTTAACCCTGCCCTTGGCTTCTGTGGAGGGGACCGGGCTCTGCAGCCTTGGGTGAGTCCTGTGAGTGGGGTTGACCACGCACACTTCCGGGAATCTGAGCTCGACACTCCACGCTGTGTGGGAAATGGATGCAGCGCCTGTATTATCATGAAGCTGGGGGCGTTTGGAAAGGCATGGGAGTATCTTAGGTTGTCGTAACACACAGGGAGGGAGATGCTACTGCCTTTGACGGGGCAGGACACACTGAATATTCAGCAGCTCTGCACGGGACAATAGGCTCCGAAAAGACTTGTCCCGCCCCAGCAGTCCTACAGGAAAAGGCTGGCTGGAGGGCGTGGGCTGCCTAAAGGGACAGGCAAGAAAAACCATTTCAGGTTAAAGGAATTGGCCCAAACTTGAGGAAACGCTGGGCGTGTATGCCAAAATACCAGCATCGCGTCCCTCCTCTCTCCCAGTCCCAGGAGTTATTTAGCTTTCCCAAAGAGCCGTAAGCCAGGAACAGCTGCTGCTTTCACACCTGAGCTAGAGCAGACCCCGGGGAGGAGGGGTTCAGTCACTAAATCGTGTCCGACTCTCTGCAGCCCCATGGACGGTAGCCCGCCAGGCTCATCTGTTTCTGGGGTTTGCCCAGCGAGAATCCTGGAGTGGGCTGCCATCTCGTCCTCCAGGGAGTCGTCCTGCACTGGGGATCCAGGCCGCGGCTCCTGCGCTGGCAGGAGATTCTCCCCGAGCGACCAGGGAAGCCCAGGCTTCCAGACGGAGAGAGGGAAATGGGGAGAACAGCTCCTTCATCCAACAGCTGCTCTATGCCAGAAATGTCGGGGTGCTCCAAATGCTGCAGTCCTCACAGTAACCCTGCCAGGTCAGTATTGTTCCCCACTTGCTCGATGAAGAAGCTGAGCCTTATACGGGTTGACCTGCCCAAGGCCAGACAACGCCCAGAGACCCCCAGACGAGGAGGGTCAGGAGCCAAAGCCAGGTCTCTGTGGGCAACGCCAGACTCAGACTGGATCATTTCTCGGCCGCACATCAGAAGCAGCTGTGAATGACTGTGAGGCTGAGAGCAAATAATTAAGCACCTGGTAGAGAATCAGCAAGTCAAGAAGACCTAAAGTAGATTTAAGCACCTCAATCACTAGGAGGAAAAAATGGGGAGTTTCTGTTTAATAAGTATAAATTGCAGATATAACCAAGCAAGATTTAAGTTCTTGATCTGCTGTACGCCTTTGTGCTGATACTAAACCATAGAGAACCTGCCTGCCAATGCAGGAGACGTGGGTTCAACCCCTGGGTCGGGAAGATCCCCTGGAATAGGAGATGCCTCCCAGTCTAGTCTTCTTGCCTGGAGAGGTCCACGGACAGAGGAGCCTGGGGGGCTACGGTCCGCGGGGTTGCAAAGAGTCAGGCTTAGGACTCAACACCAACACTGTACCCTTAGACATTTCAGAGGGTAGATCTCTGTCGTTACCACAATAGCGCACACCAAATCACAACAAAAATGTTGTCAATAAAAATATACAAAAAACGTATCCCACTCCAGATGCCAGGGCTGTTCCTTTGGAAAACCAGGATGTGTAAGAAAGAACTGGTTAGGAGTCAGGGGTACAGGCACGGAGAGGAAGCTGATGCAGAGAAAGGAGACCGAGGCTTGGTGAAGCGGGGATCTCGGGCATTGCCGGTGCTGTCCTCCTCCTTTCCCCCTGCGCTCCGTTGCTGTCGCTCACTCACTCAGCTGTGTCCAGCTCTTTGGGACCCCATGGACTGCCGCACCCGCCTCCTCTCCCTCCACGAGCTCCTGGAGTGTGCTCAAACTCATGCCCGTTGACCTGCCTGCAACTCTGGCGCTTGTTTCCACAGGATGTTCCCCTTTTCCCCGAAGCTCCTGGAGTTGTGCTCAAACTCGACAGCAGCCAGAAATGTCGGGTGCCAAATGCTGCAGTCCTCACAGTAACCCTGCCAGGTCAGTATTGTTCCCCACTTGCTCGATGAAGAAGCTGAGCCTTATACGGGTTGACCTGCCCAAGGCCAGACAACGCCCAGAGACCCCCAGACGAGGAGGGTCAGGAGCCAAAGCCAGGTCTCTGTGGGCAACGCCAGACTCAGACTGGATCATTTCTCGGCCGCACATCAGAAGCAGCTGTGAATGACTGTGAGGCTGAGAGCAAATAATTAAGCACCTGGTAGAGAATCAGCAAGTCAAGAAGACCTAAAGTAGATTTAAGCACCTCAATCACTAGGAGGAAAAAATGGGGAGTTTCTGTTTAATAAGTATAAATTGCAGATATAACCAAGCAAGATTTAAGTTCTTGATCTGCTGTACGCCTTTGTGCTGATACTAAACCATAGAGAACCTGCCTGCCAATGCAGGAGACGTGGGTTCAACCCCTGGGTCGGGAAGATCCCCTGGAATAGGAGATGCCTCCCAGTCTAGTCTTCTTGCCTGGAGAGGTCCACGGACAGAGGAGCCTGGGGGGCTACGGTCCGCGGGGTTGCAAAGAGTCAGGCTTAGGACTCAACACCAACACTGTACCCTTAGACATTTCAGAGGGTAGATCTCTGTCGTTACCACAATAGCGCACACCAAATCACAACAAAAATGTTGTCAATAAAAATATACAAAAAACGTATCCCACTCCAGATGCCAGGGCTGTTCCTTTGGAAAACCAGGATGTGTAAGAAAGAACTGGTTAGGAGTCAGGGGTACAGGCACGGAGAGGAAGCTGATGCAGAGAAAGGAGACCGAGGCTTGGTGAAGCGGGGATCTCGGGCATTGCCGGTGCTGTCCTCCTCCTTTCCCCCTGCGCTCCGTTGCTGTCGCTCACTCACTCAGCTGTGTCCAGCTCTTTGGGACCCCATGGACTGCCGCACACCCGCCTCCTCTCCCCTCCACGAGCTCCTGGAGTGTGCTCAAACTCATGCCCGTTGACCTGCCTGCAACTCTGGCGCTTGTTTCCACAGGATGTTCCCCTAAGTTTCCAATAAGGCACTTTGAAACCTGACCTCATTTGAATTGGATTCTGATTCTTGCACCTCGTTGAGTCCAGACTAACACGAAAATTTATGACATGATCCCTCCCTGGGCACTGGATTGCAGCTGTAGCAGAGAGGGCCCCATACGTGAGGTCACGGTCATATACCTGTCATAGCTGCAGAATTATTAATAGTGCTTCCTCCCCCGCCTCAAACATGTCCCAGTTTAAATGACAACCGTGCTACCCACGAGACACGCAGACCGCAGGCTGCACTTCACTGACCCAGAACCAGCAGACAGGCTGTAAGTCCTGCCCCAGGAAGGGTCTCTGGGCCCTGGAAGCAGCCTGCTATTCTTAATCTGATTATTAAGGAACACTTGTTTTCAATTTAGCCTCAGGCTGCGCTGGGAGCTGGAGCAAGATCAGAAGCAGGCCTTCCCCCAGGAAGCTAGAATCCACAGCATTGGGGGTACCCGTGAGCGGAGCAGACAGAGGTCCCTTCTCTTGTGGACCTAAATTCTAGTAGGAAGAGACAGAGTGAACTATATACGCATGAAGTATGTTCACGTCCAACTCTGATCCCATGGGCTGTCGCCCGCCAGGCCCCGCTGTCTGCCCAGGGAATTTTCCAGGCAAGAAGACTGGAGCAGGTTGCCATTTTCTACTCCAGGGGATTTTTCTGACCCAGAGATTTAACCCGCATCTCCTGCATCGCAGACAGATTCTTTACCACTGAGCCACCAGGGAAGCCCGTATTACAGGATAGAGGTGGTAAATACCATGGAGCGGGAGGGGAACTACAGCAGGGTCAGGAGACAGAGTGCTGTAGAGTGGGGGGCTCAGGTGGTAGGAATAATAAGGCAGCCCGATTAGGTCTCCCCTCCCCCAGCTTTGTTGAGATAAACTGACATGTAATATTGTGAACGTTTATGGTGCAAAACAAGGATACATGTAGAGGGGAAACCTGATTGAATAGGTTTTGTGTCATGAAATAACCTCACTGGACTGCCCTGTATGGCCCACAGGCTGTTGGTTTCCATGGTCTTTCTCAAACTTTAATGGCAGGTCCAGTCACCTGGGGATCTTGTTAGACTAGAGATTCTGATTCAGGAGGTCTGTGATGAGGTCTAAGATCTGGCTGTTCTAACAAGCTCCCAGGGGACGCTGCTGTGCTGTGTGCTTGTTAGATTAACGTTTGTGAAGTGGAGCCCCAGGGTGCTGGGTGGCGAGGTTTCACAAAAGGCCACAAGGGAAGCGGAAAGAGAGGTCTGCTACCCACAGGTCTTGGAGGAGGTACCCAGCATGCCTTGCAAGGCTGGGCAGAGGCATCCAGGCGGGGACAGGTAGAGTGACAGGACCTGGGCCCCTTGAGGGTTGGTGGGTGCTGTGCCTTGGGGTTCCATGGCTAAGACTAGATTGGTGCATTCAGACCAAGAGAGCAGGGCTTTGGTAAGCCTCTTGGTTTGGGTCTTATCTAAAGGGCACACAAGAGAAATTCCATGGGAATCCAGGACACTTTATCACCAGAGTCATTGGAGAAGTCACAGGGGATTTATATTTACTTGTGATCCTAGGGGCTGTAGTCCAGGGCATGCACTTGCATTAGGGGCTAGTGTCAGTTTAAGGCCCCCTCAGGCCACTTGACCGTGCAAGATGGACGCCCAGGCCGCAAGGTCACGGAGCAGCTGCGCTGAGCGCTCCACGTGCTGGGTCTTTGGCCCCTCGCGGAGCAGCAGAGACCTGCAGCACA